>CM073447.1:21257500-22507500 GCA_037074515.1 Mimosa bimucronata
TTGTATGTTCTTCAAGCTTATTTGTAGTAAAGTGGTTGATACAACGAAGTTGTAGGATTTGCAAAGGCAGATCGTTTATACCCTGTGCGAACTTGAAATGTATTTCCCCCCTTCATTCTTTGACATCATGGTTCACCTTACTGTACACTTGGTCAAAGAGGTTCAACTGTGCGGCCCAGTCTATTTGAGATGGATGTACCCGATTGAGCGGTTCATGAAAGTTTTAAAGGGGTATGTCAAAAACAGATATCGACCAGAGGGTTGTATTGCTGAACGATACATCGTTGAAGAAGCGAGTGATTTGTGTGCCGATTACTTATCAAATGTTGAACCTGTTGGCTTTCCCAAGTCTCGTCACGATGGGCGATTAACGGGGAAAGGAATAAGTGGGTTCAAGCTGTTACGCATTTCGAATGCTGAAAGAGAGTTGGCGCACTTGTATATTCTTCACAACACTCCTGAGGTTGAACCATTCGTTGAAGAACACAAAAATCTCCTTCGTGAAATACACGGTGATAGGAATGAGAGTTTGATCACAAAGGAGCACAACAAACATTTCATTAGATGGTTCAATGCACGCATTTGTCAGCAGGTTGAGCTTAATGCCGAATCGGTTGGTGAAAGATTGTTCTGGCTGTCGAAAGGACCGGGTTTGCACGCATTTTCTTATACCGGCTATGAAATCAACGGTTACACATTCTATACAAAAGGCCAGGATGAAAAAAGCACCATGCAAAATAGTGGAGTCACGCTTGTTGCCGAGGGGTGGCATATATCCAGTGCAAGAGATACAAATCCCATATATGCGCAGATGGCATACTTTGGTGTGATTGATTGCATTTGGGAGTTCGATTACACCATGTTCAGAGTTCCCGTGTTCCGGTGTCAGTGGGTTAACAACCACAGTGGACGGCGGTTAGATGAATTTGGGTTTATATTGGTCGACCTTTCTAAAGTTGGATATAAGGATGATCCTTACATTCTACCGTCTCAAGCAGCACAAGTGTTTTACGTTGAGGATCTTTCTAAGAAGAATTGGTCAGTTGTCATGCAGTCGAACAAAAATTATTCCGAGCAAGTTGATGATGAAAGTAGTGATGATGATATGAATGTGATAGAAGATGTTCCTTCCTTTGAGACAATACTGTCAGAAGACTTTGATGCAGATGGGTATGATGACGAAGATGAGCCCGTTTATGTAAGACGTGATCATGAAGAAGGCATTTGGGTAAACACAACCCTAAATCCAACAAAAAAGAGGAAGCAGACAATTGTAGACAATATAACAAAGAGGAAAAAGAGGCGAAAGCCCTCAGTTTGTATGTATTTATGTTGTACATTATGAATTTTTAGCCCTCAGTTCGCATACAATTAGCATGATTATATGTATATGCACTAAAATCATTTCTTGTCTAATTTTTTTTTCAGGAGAATGGATCCCCATAGTGACCAGGAGGAAGAAGAACAACATAGTGGCCAGGAGGAAGAAGAACAACCTAGTGAACAGGTAGCTATTGCTGAAGGTAGAGCAAGGCATGAGGCGAATGTTGTTCGTGGCAGGACCCTTATGCGCAAACTCCTCACACGCAGAGCTCAGGGAGTAAAGACAAGACTTAAATGGAATCCAAATAACCAAGCTATTGGAAAGTCGGCGAAGCTCCTCTCGGGTTACATTGGGTGCACTGTTCGGGACAAAATCCCTATTACTATTACGGATTGGAGAAGAGCAGGCGACAAACATGAGGAGGTTTGGTTAGAGATTAAGGTAAACTACATTTTTACAATTAATGGCATATATGTCATCATAACATTGTAACTAACAAATTGAATATGATTTTTGATGTTACAGACTGTCTTTGACATCGACGATACTCACAGGGATTATGTGCTGCAGAAAGCTTCGAGAATGCACCGGGGATATCGTTCCAACTTGACCACATATTACCTGAGAGATGACGAAGGGGAGATCGTTCCAACGCCACCATCTATATATGCTGGGTTAATTACTCAAGAACATTGGGATGAATTTGTGCGACAACGTTTGACTGAGGAGTTCCAAGAAAGAAGTAAAAAAAATAGCCAAGCGGCTAAGAGCAGTCAGTATCCGTATATGGGCGGACGAAAGACATTTCCTGAATTGGAGGAAGATATGGTATGTTAGTAACACTTTTGGTTCCAAAATTATGAATAAATGTTTACGTGATTAATTTATACGTTCAACTGGTTTACCATGACAGATTGAGGAACAGGGCCTAGACTGTAGGCCACCACGGCATGGCCTCTGGGTCAGAGGTCACTCGCAGGCGGACGGTACCATCATTCATGAAGAGGTCAGAAGAGTCCATGAACGATGTGTAAGTCATTCTCTTGGAATTTCTAAATCTTTTCTAAACGGTGACTTTGCTAAGTGAATAACTAATAATCCTTTCTCCTTGTTATAGGTTTTGTTAACGCAAGAATGCCCTGACGACGTCAACACTTTTGGCAGTGGCGATTTCCTCAGTAGAGCACTCGATCGCCCTGAGTATTCAGGCCGTGTTCGGGGTGCGGGTGTAGGTGTCACGCCCTCATCTTACTTTGGGCGCAAAAAGAGGGCATCAAAAGGCGATGTTAGAGCGTTGCAAGATGAAGTTCTCACTATGAGGGAGGAGATGCTTGAGATGCAACGACGTAACGAGGAAATGGAACGACGGAATGAGGAAATGCAAAGACGGCACGAGGAAATGGAACAACGGAATGAAGAAATGCAACAACGATACGAGAAGATGTACGAATTCTTCCAGCAAAGCAATGTTGCATCACAAAAGTCCAACTTCGTGCATCAAACTCACATTCCTTCCGTCGAGAGTCCAAGCATCAAGGATAGCTGTACGATGCCCAGGGCTGACATTCCTGAGGTAGTTCATACATTTTCTACTAACAAACTAACAGTGATTCTGTTATATTATCGATTGTGACCTAATGTTGACAACTCTTTCGTAGGGCGAGACAAAGTGCAAGCTGTATACGGATCAATCTTTCAGTGAGGTAGTTGCGGTTGGCAAGGTCTACAACACTTCGAACATGACCCTGCACAATTCACCGTTGCCTGAAAATGCACTAAGGGTATTGATTGAATACTCGTACAACGACTGGGCCTCGTTACCATTCCCTACTCCTGATTTGATGACTAGGGTCGGAGACGTTGTCGGTGCATACGTTGCTTGGCCCATTGCTTTGATTGTGCCAATACCACAGGTAATTATTTAGTAATAACATTTCCAATAGCATTCATTGTTTTTGAATAACGCTCTTTTATTTAAATGTTTTTACAGGGTACCCAATTTATGGGAAAGAAAGCACAAGTGGCTAATGTCAAAGGTACCCGTGGTTCAGCTGCTTAAATCAAGAAAAAGAGTACCCGTACCGATCCGTTACCACAGGTGATTATTTGCTAATTAATTTAAACTAGCACTCTTCTTAATTATTGGAATGAATTTTTAAACTTTCTATTTACATGGTTTATAGGCACCAAAAGCTAAGGGTAAGAAAAAAGTTCAAGTGCCTGATCCTGTGATTGAAGATACAAGCGTCGAAACGCCATATCGTGCTCGGTTGCGAGCATTTGCAGCTACCGTTTCTCGCGATGCTATTGTCTTCATTCCATTCAGCAGGCCTATATTTGACGAGGTAAATTTCACTGATGCTCTGTCTAAAGATCAGGTAATGGAGGTGCTTAACCAAAGATGGGTCGGTGCGACGGTTATCAATATATGGATCAGGTATATATGCGTTTCCATTGTGGTTTCATTCAATGTCATAAGTTTTACACTAATTGGGAGTTGGTATGGTTTCTATGAAGGTATCTGCATGAACATGTCATGATCGCCGGGCGCAACGTTTCGTTTGAATTCATAAGCCCTTATTCGATAGCACAAGTTCCGGGCTCGAAACGTGAGGACCAGTTCAGAGCGATTCAAAGACGTTTCTCTTTAAAGGCAACAGCTAGAACTTTATTCTTAGCTCCAATTAATACAGGGTAAGTCTATACATATTTTTAGTTACGAGCATCATAGATATATATACTGACATAACGTTATAAAACATTTTAGGCTACATTGGATTTTGCTTGTCATCAATCCAATGGCACATGAAGAACCCATAATTTACTATTTGGATCCTGTGGAATCTGCTCTCCCAGATAATCACCCAGATTTGATGCGTCTCTTCAATGGGTAAGTGAATGTCAACATTATTTGAATGCGTTGTATTATTTGTCACTTTATGCCCAATCCTAGCCAATAAAATTAATTTAATATGTTTCTTTTTCAGAGTATTGACTAGTTTTCGGGCCGATGTTCAGTTGAAGTATTCCAGAGCCCCTGACCCGAAAGATGCTTATAAGTGGCAACACGTCCAGGTTTTATAAAGTTATTCAATTTTTGAAACAATATATCCATAGTTAAAATATAACGTAAATGTTTCTTATATGATATATTTGGTGTTTCTTGTTACAGTGCCCCTACCAACCCAATAACAACGATTGTGGTTACTATGTGATGCAATACATGCGAGATATCGTTACACATGATCGACTCGGCATCCCACTGACAGTAAGTTTTATATTTTTCCAAATCTAATGTGTTTGTATTTGTTAGACTTCAAGTAAATTTACTTGTCATTTAAATGTGTTCGTGCAGTATTACCCAGACGCTCGCTCCTTCATGTTGTCAAGGGAAAAAATGGATGCAATAATTGAAGAATGGTGCACTTATGTGTACCCTATTTTCTCCAACATTAGATGATCCATTCATTAATTGGTATGCTTTTGTTTTCAACTTACAATGGTTGGTTTTATTGTACAATATTAGTATGACTTTTCTGGTGTGTATGTATATATGGTTTGGCTGGAATGGATAGTGTTGCTGGTTTTTTGCACTGATGCAGGAGGTTGTGAAACAAAAATAAGTGAATATTTAAAAAAAAATAATGCCTATAGCAGCGCTTATTACGTAAAAGGCGCTGCTATAGGGTAACCTATACCAGCGCTTATTACATAATGAGCGCTGGTATAGGTTCATATAGTAGCGCTCATTAAGTAATAAGCGCTGGTATAGGTTACCCTATAGCAGCGCCTTTTACGTAATAAGCGCTGCTATAGGTATTCTATTTTATTTTTTTTTTAAAAAATTCATATATGTATGACCTAAAGCTGCGCTTTTCATATTATGAGCGCTGCTATAGGTTACATATAGCAGCGCTCATAACACAAAATAAGCGCTGCAATAGGTCATATGACCTATTGCAGCACTGGCTATAGCAGCGCTTAAAAGCGCTGCTATAGGGTCAAAAAAAACGCTGCTATAGGCTTTTGCTGTAGTAGTGTGGCTTGTATTTAAAGAGGAATGTGATATTTTGTTTTTATGGGTATTTTACTATTTTGCTCTCTCCCTTTATAGCTGAAGATATTTTCAACTAGGGGCAGATATTGTCTTTTTCATTTCCCAATTTATATTTTTCTCTTAAATGATAATTTTATTTTTCATTATTACTTGCAAATAAATCTGAAATTTGTTCCAAAATAATTTTTCTAGGTATACTTAAATTTCCATATTTATTTATAAGACTTTTTAATTAATAACCAATACCACAAGATTCTAAATATTCCCTTATTTAAATTTATCTCCTAACTATTTTTCCTGAACTAATAAAGAAAATAAATTTTAAAAATTATTAAAAATATACTTGACCTCATAAATTTATTTATAAGGCTTTTTAATTTCTAAATACATTTCTAAAACCTCAACTATATCCTTATTATCCCTTTTTCTCCAAATTACGTTTTATCTTCTAATTAATTCTTCTTTGTTTTTTTTTAAATAAAATAAGCCTTAAAATTATTGAAAATACCTAAAACATCATAAATTTATTTTTAATGCTTTTTTTTAATAATTTAATAATACTTCCTAAATCTTAAATGATTCCTTATTTTCTCTTTTTCTAAAATCTGAGATGTTACAGTCTCCATTGGATTGAGTTGGTTGCTAAGCCCCCACCTTCTCTAGCTTCTATCTTGGAGAAGGATCAGGTTGAAGCACATGAAGACGCCACTGGAGGATGTGAGAGAGTAAGGGTGGGCAGAATATTGAATGAATATGGTTTTTCACTTTTTGTTTTGCTTTACATTTAGTTGTAAGTCTTGTCTTTGTTGTTTGTTTTTTGTTTTTTGTTTTTTTGTATCTCTGTGTGTTTGTGTCTTTCATCATAATTTGAGTGTATAGGCTTTTTATGTTTTTCACTTTTTGCTTTGGCTATTAGTGAGTGTAATAATTTTTTTTATCAATAAAATGTGATAGAGTAGTCAATTTTGGGTTTATTTTTCTTTTTTTATATATAAAAAGATCCTACGGTGACTATTAAAATTGTCCTTCGCTATTATAGGAGTAGAATATGGTGACTGTTATAATTGAACAGTCACCATAGGCGTCTACTTACTGCTATTGTCAATTCTACTACTGCTCGCATGCAGCAGTGAAAGGCAATTTTTGCCAGTCACTAAATGGGGTATTTTGCACTAGCAGCTCACTTCAGGAGGAGAAAAGGGGAGAGAATGATAGAAGAGTGGGTTGGATTTCTCTAATTTTTCCTTATTTACTTTTATATCAAATTCTCTTCTCCGCCATTAGATTAAAAAAATGAATGGTATTTGCTATTTTTTATAAATCATTACTATAAACATAAGTGAATATATCTAAACTCTTAAAATCATATATACATAGAAAGAAAAAGAATCAAAAGAGATTGGCCACTATTTCTCCCACCTTTGGCTTCATAGTTGGTTGTATTCTACGGTTACTGGTGAGCATCGTGTAATATTAAATTTGACTTGATTTAAGTATGGTTATTGATTAATTTTGTTAAGGAATTTTTATAGTTTAGACTTGGAAAATGAAATGCAATTCTTATAGTTTTTGTTGTTTTTCTATGAAATTTTACTCACTATGATTGGCTTACCACAAAATTATAAGAAAAAACATGTTAGTTCCTGAAGAACTTATACGTAACAACATTGGTATACCAAGAATTAGATTATGGAATGGCGAAATGAGAGAAAAGAGAATACAAAAATTGACACACATATATTTGGCTAACTTGATCCATTATATTTGTTTTAACTAAAGCCACAGGTATTTCGAATAGGATTGAAGCTACAATCTCTTATTTATGGGGAACATTTCATACTTACTAGGTTACAAAGATCAATAATAAAATCCTTGAGTTAAAGATGCAAACAGTCAAGTATTAATAGCTTTAAGTTACAAACAAGCTCGGATTCATAACCTCCTACTCATTAAGGAGATAACATGTCACTAGGCTACAAATTAAAGTACAAAGCCTTTAGTATTAAATCTAGCTAATAAGTAGTAGTAGTAGTAATTCTATTAATTTCACAATCAAATCGTTATTATGCCACTAATATTGTGAGTGCTATTTTCAATGTTCTAATTTTTTTTTCCGTAATCAACCCAATATTAAATGAATCAAAGATACTCAACATAAGAAATACTAGTATTTATATACTTCTGGAGTGTCATATCATTTGAACTATGTCAAATCAAAATATAACAACACATTTGATATTAATCCTACATGACTGACTCGTTTGAGATTATGTATTCTCAACACATTCAATCGGAATCAAGTAATTATATTTAAATTTAATTTTCAATATTTTTTCTTGTTTTATATCTAATTTGATCAGTAAAAAGGATATTTTAAATCATTTTTATCTTTATATTTTTTTTAGTGTTTAAAAATACTTAAAGGTATATGGTAAATGTCAAGGGTTATTTTTTCAAATGACATGCTATATAATTAAAAAAATGTTAAAATTGTAAATGATAAAAACCATTAGCTATAAGCCTATAACGGCATGAGAGTTGAGAGTCAAAATATAAAATAAATTTGCCTATATATAACTCATCAAACAAATTAGCGAACAAGAGGATTAAGAACCTGACGAACAAACATTATTGCTCCAGTTATATCTTCCTTGATTAGAAATATAAAAGGGTGATCAACTACAAAGTCTATTGTAGGAGGAGGCTGGCGACTCTCCATGTAATCAAGGGCGGCGGATGCTGCTGCGACCTCTGTTCCTTCTTCATTTACTTCAATGAACGTCTTTTGAAATATGTATGAAATAGTTCTACTGTCATGCTCAGTCATTTCTGTGAACCCCCATGTACGGAAGGGCAATATTAGCTCTAGTTCTTTCAACAAATCAGAAGCCATGACCTCATAAGAAAACTTAAATTTTGGGATCCTAAACTCAGATACATGTACTGGGGTTTTTGGAAGGATTTGGTCCAAGGAGCTAGATTGAGAGAAAACCTTCTCAATTAAGGAAGGAAGTCCATCTTTTGAATCTGGAAGAAAAATATACATTGTGAAACAACGTGTATAAGGGAGACCAAGGACTTTGAAACCATCACAAACCTTAAAAAGATGTTCCCTTTTGTCGGAGGTCATGCAAGCTAAGGAGCTTTCACTGAGTTCCCATCACATCCAAGATGATATTCATAGACTTGGGTTTTTGATGGAGGAAACTTGTACATCCATTCCCCTTTGAAGCATATTGCATTTAAAAAAACAAGATCTCTTCTAAAAATTATTGGACCTAGAGATCCCTTCGGAAAAGCATGTCTAACAAGGTCATTCGTGTTCCTCATCACCCAGTCATCAATTTTCTCGATCACGTTATACTCCTGTAAAAATTATAACCACCATCTAGTTCATCGGATCTTAAGCATTTCAGCATAATAAACTTCCTCCATTCAAATAAGATCGAGAAACACATTAATTAAGAGGGTATTAAAATTTATTATGCATTATATAAAATCTAATGTTTCATTTTCATGTTTACCATAAACTTTAATGTCATGAAAAATGTTCAAACCCCAACTATCTCCAATATTTTAATTAATGGTATTTTTTGAAAAATAAGTACCAACTCTTCCTAAAAATTCGCATCAATCAAGATTTACATGGTGGGGATAAAATTAAAAAAAAAACCCCAAAACAACCCTTAAAAATAAGGACGGAGGAGGAAGTTGTTTATTTGCTTTATTTCATTGCGTACTTTAGATTGCTTTACTATATTAATCAGCTTAGAAAGATAACCAAGCCTACGCACATATGAAATTAATTATTTTGTAAATCGAATATAATAGTCGACGCTATGACTCATAAGCACCTAAAAAACCTCAAATCAATTAGTCATTGGACTTCAATCCAATAAAAAGTTACAATAAAAAAAAAAGTTAAATCAACAAGCTAATTGTAACATGTGTTGTGTATAATTACAAATTAGTTTTTATAGAATCATAAATATAAATAATTTAAATCAACTTATTTTATTTCATTAATATCTAAATTTGTTTCTTAATACTCTTTCCAGACCTAATTATAAGATTAAGTTAACATTTAAAAATACATTATTGATACAACATAAATCACTTTGAAGTGTTTATATTTATATTTTTTCTCAAAATTAATTTATTTTACTTATGAAAATGTAGTGTCTATTTTACTTTCTTAATCTTTAAAAGGAAAAAAAAAAAAACCATCTGGATGGGAGGCCGTATAAAAGATGAGAGAGTATATATATGCAGCTAAGTATTGAGACACCCTATGTACCCAAAAAAAAAAAAAAAGAAGAATTTAGACACCCTACCTCATATGGAAATTCCTCGTCATCCTTAGGAACCACCCCTTGATCAGTCACAACATGGTCAGAGCAAAGAGATTGCACCTTCATTGTAAACGAAGGCTTCAGATATACAAATATATCATGCCACATTTCATTGGCAAAACTCAAGCAAGGGCCACGGTCGAAGACGACGTCGGCAAGATGAGAAGCTACGGAAGCGAGATCATGGACGGAGTCAACATTGAGGAAGGAGAGGAGCTGACGGTGGGTGTCAGTGTTACCATTGGACCCAGCAGCCATGAAGCTTAGAAACACTTGTATTGCCAATGGTGAAACGATGACGTTTCTGTTTGCTTCCTTCAATGACAGATGCTTCGCAAGACTCAATGAGACATCGTTTTGCTTGACCACACCCTGATTGGCTGCGCAATAATAACGAGCCGTTTGGTTCATCAGCGAAACTGGCCGGGAGAAGGAAAGGGAAGTACTCATTTTCAGGCATTTGGATAATTTGGTGGATGGAAAGCCAGTTCCTGCCCGAAATGAAATTCCGCCGCCACATGATAGAGAGCGAAACTGATATATGGAAGAGAATGCCAAAACGGATACAGCTAGTTTAATTTTGATCCAGTTAGAGAGAAATTCTTGCAGCACAAGTCAACACCTTGAAACTATTTTAATGTGACTTGAACTACAGGGTTTGGATTTTCCTTCTCATACAGTACAAAAAATAAGGTAAATGAGGCTTTGATTTTTTTTTTCTGTACACAACGGCACGTCATATCATTATTCTCAAAATAAAATTAAAATAACTTTAGGGTATTTATTTGTAATTATTCATACACAGTGACATGACAGAACGGGTTGAATAAGAATAAGCTATCTAGTCATAGAATCAGATGGTCTTTGTGAAAACCAAATCTCCCAAATTTTTTATGAAAACATAATAATCTTTCTATTAATTTCAAAATCAAATCAGTATGGTAACATTCTTGGCATTTAATATCAATTGCAATATTCTAATTATTGATACTAATCAAACTATCCTTAAATGAATAAACAATATCCCATGATCAATGCAATCAATCAGAATCAGATGGTCAGTAAAAAAGATCCCATGTATAACTTTAAATTATTGACTAATCAGAAATTCAAGAAAATATCACATTTATCAGTGATATTCATAATTGTTTCCATATGTCAACTATTGGTTTACCTTAATCATTACGGACGAAGTTGCTATTATTTAGAATTTTTCACCAAAACATTGTTTCTTAAAAAACTTTTTAGACAATATTATTCATATGTGACAATTTCCGGAATAAATTGGACATTAACCTTTTTTTAAACATAATGATTTAGTTAAATTTAGCTTATTAACAAAATTTTAATTAAAGTCAATCATAATAAATTGATAACCTTAAAAATATTCAACATTGATTAGAAAATATTACAGAAATCGATTCCTTTTAGCATTGATTTTCAGAATAAATTGGACGCGTTCCTTGATTGACGTTGGCAATGTTAAGAAAATTGGATGAGCTATTAAATCCATCAAAGCAAACAATTCACAGTTCGATCCATATCATGGTTTTTTTTTTTCTTCCGGCATAATATGCATACCACGGTTAAGTTGTAGTTAACTTGATCATGAATATATTAATATATGTTGAATAATACCACTACGGACTTCTTTTAAGATCATTTTAAATGAATTAAATGGTTAATCTGTTAAAATTTTTAAAAAGAAATAAATGAGTCAGTGAGTGTATAATAATATTTTTCAAGTATACCCTTGTTGATACTTTATAAGTAGAGGTGGGAAAAAAGGCCGGGTTCGGCCTTTTACAATCTCAAGCCTAAAAGATCTGGCCCTTTTAGGGTTGAATTTAAAAAATGGACACTACTACAAAAAGTATTTTTAACGTCACAAATTTTGGGGGTTTCCACGTCACTTTTTCAGGGGACATTGAAACAAGTGACATGGAAAATGGACTTTTAACGTCACATATTTCTGTGACGTAGAAAGTCAGAGAAACCACGTCACACATAATATTAGGTGTGATGTTGTAAGTTTCTCGGAGGAAACCACGTCACACAGAATATTATGTGTGACGTGGTTTCCTGGAAACCACGTCACACAGATTATTTTTGTGACGTGGTTTCCTGGAAACCACGTCACAAATAATATTCTGTGTGATGTTGTTTCTTTTTTTTTTTAAAAAAAAACATTTTTAATTTTTCTATTCCCCGTTGATATACATTGCAAATGTCTAAATGCAGGTCAGATAATACATACACAAAATTCAAGTTCCAAGCAATGTACAGAGCATAACAATAAAATGCTATCACTACTATACAATCACCAACATAGGCCAGACCAAAGAAAATAAGTCGAATCGAATGAAAGGAAAGATCACCAGCAAATAATTTTGATTCAGATTGTTACATAATCAAAAATAAAAGGAAAAATTGAGCAATACGTTCACGAATCGCATCGATGTCTTCGACTGTAAATTCATCGATTCGGTCATAAAACTGCAACAATAATGGATACTATGATCAATACAAAGTTAGATAAAATTGTATGAATCATATAATAAGCTATAGATAAGAATTTATACCTGTGGGAAGGATCCGCTACGGTCACTCTCAATAATGTCACACATATACTTCATGACATAATACCCACACTCCTTATTCGTTGGTTGCTTGGGGCACTTTATAAATCAAAGGAAATAATATAAATTAATAACAAAGTAAATAATATCTCAATAATATCTCAATTGACTAACATTGAAGGAATTTAAATCAAAATACTTACTTTAGGTCTTTGCACCGTGATGGGATTATTCATTTCATCGGTATCTTCCATAAAATGCCATTGCTGAATGCCCCTGAAATGGAACCAAAATTAGCACATATACATGAAAATAATTTATTTAACCCAAAGTAAAAAGTCATTAAAACTACTTACTTCGATAAAAGAGTTTTATAATAGGAGGTTATATATGCCTCAAGGAGTCAAACCAAACCAAACGATGTTGTCTGGGGCAAATGACAGCTAATGACCAATGCTTACTGAAAGACATTAAAGCTATTAAGGCCACACGGAAACAACAAAACATTTGTAAATGTGCAAATGATAAAAATTTGGCAAAAAGTAATAATCACACTTACTCTTGAAGAATAGGCGCAAAATAGACAGATCCCCGATTCGCTGACATTTGATGTATGACATAAGCTCGCATCTCATCCTCATATCTCAGCTGGTCCGCCTTGTTGTTGAAATCATCTCTCCTCGCCAAGGCCAATGGACTAAGGAATCTGTATTGTTCTGTGCTTAATTGGATGCATAGGTCGTGGAAGTACCTATCGTAAAATAATTGAAATTATAAAAGGATAGAAGTACAAATATTGCAGAGACATAAATAGTAATAGTAATTTACATAGTTGCTAATTCGAGCCAGGCGAGGTCAATACAGTCCATTGTCAAAAACTCCACGATATCTCTGTCACCATCAATCGCAAATTCATATGTACGATCTGGACTGACTACTCCTGGAGGCATCTTAATGGATGTGGATTGCAAATTTGGTTGCATCTCCCGCAGGAGTTGGAGAGAAGGATATTGATCTGGAAAGACCTGTAGGTGATGAAAAAATCAGTGTTATATATTCTTACATGCTGTAATATATTAAAACAAGCAATCTCAAAAATTAAGTGTACATACCACATCAACCGGCGCCTTTTGTTGAGTCTTGTGTACAAGTCGTCTTGGCCACAAGATGAATGCCCCCATAGCATCGCCTAGTCTGGTTACTTCGCTATCATGAACAGGTATAGCTGAACCCCTCTCATTCTTTCGAACATTTGTAACAGACACCTTCACTTGGTCCTCCGGAATACGCTGATTATGTATGAAGGAAGCGTTCGGGAACTGGAGAGCTTTTGCGACCGCGCGCAGGCGAGGGACATCGAGATGGAGATAACACTCCTCTCTAACTTCAGGGTCATTGTCTGGTATGGGATTTGATTGGTCCTCACGAATTGATCCTAACAGCACAGTGTGATTGCAGCTGTCTTTGCCGCTTGGACCTCCGGTAGCGGGGGACTCCTACAGGAGATGATATTATACAGAGTGAGTGTAATTTTCTAATTGACAAACTCAGAAGTCGGTAATTAAAATATATAAAAGATGCTCAAACCTGCTGTCTTTGTTGAGAAGAATTTGATGAGATTCCAAGCTGTATAGTAGACGCTCTAACCTGTGCCTCAATCTGCGCACGGATCTGCTCCCCCATATAACCCGAAAGAGCTTCCTGGACCTGCGCAGCCACCTGACTTTCGAATTGTGCTGCCATCTGCCGTTGGGATAAAGCAAACCGCTCCTCCAATTGGGCCTTGTTAAGCTCCTAAAATTTCACATATTTCATCATAATTTTTCATTATTTGTGAATATTTTTTGAAAGTGATGTTTTGAAATAGACATAGAAATTCAAAGAAAATCCTTAATGAAGAAGAAAGTGGTTGTGCATGAAAATTAGAGCTTAATGATTCTCTATTCAAAAATTTGTGTGTGAATGTTATTAAATGTTAAAAAAGCTCATCAACCCTCTTTCAATCTTGTGCAGGAAGAGGTGATACAGAGAAAGAGCCAAAGAAATGCAAGGAAAGCTGGAGTGGAGAATGAGAGATGATGAAAAGGCCAAGAACCCGAAGCAAAGGGACTTCGCCGTGGGTTTCGCCGCGGCGAACCCACGGCGAGTGTACTCATCCTCTGGAAGCAAAAAGCCCTTAGTTCGCCGTGACTTCGCCGCGGCGAACCCACGGCGAACTCACCTAAAAACTGCGCGTTTTGAGTAATTACGCGAGCTGAATGTAATAAAGGACATTGAATGCGATCTGAAGGGGATACAGAGCATTAAGGGCACGTTTTGGAGCATTTTGGGAGCAAAAGGAGAGAGTGGGGAAGGGCTAGGAAGCTTGGAAAATCTTGGAGAGACTCAAGTTGTGATCTGGGTTTCTTTTCTTCTTCCCTTTTTCTCTAATTTCTGCCATGTCTCTGCCTTTTATTTCTATTTTTATTTTTCAGTTTCTTATGTGTAACTAAACCCATAGTCTAGGGTTACTTTGAACCATTTGATGGATTGACTCTTGTATTTCCTTCCTTTGATATATTTAATGAATATTTATGTATGGATTTTCATCTTGCTTTAAATGAAACAAGTGCTTGATCATCACTTGAAGTGTTAAATGAAATATGGCTTGAGAGAGTATATTTTGTTTTAGAACTTGGGGGAAATCATGTTAGACTTGAAATTTATGCTTTTAGATGGATGGTTTGTTGATAATATAGAGATATAATTATTGACCTAACATTGTTCCTATAAGGTTGGTGGAAGATTTATGGCTAGCATTAATTGTTGCAAGAGATTGTGCAATTAATGCTAGTAAAAATTTGATTTTGACTTGAGAGAGCTTTTTCAAATGAAAGAGAACCTTGAACTCATGCATGAAATTCATTGGGTAAGGAAAAGGGAAGGAATTTATTGGGTCTTGAAGTTAAATGGGGAAAGGTAACCCTAGGTTTTCTCATCCAAATTACCAAGTATTTCTAAATCATTTCTCTTGTTTAAGAATCTTAATATAAAAATCTCAAAGAAGTACCCTTTTTATTGATTTAATTTTATATGTTAACTCTTCAAAGCAAAACCTTGTTTAGCTCAACTTGATCTAATACGCTAAGCCTTCTGCTTGACCGCATTTGTAACCAAATCCCTGAGGGAGCGATACTTTTCTTATTACTCTATTACTTGATGCGACCCGTGCACTTGCGGAGCGAACAAGTTTTTGGCGCCGTTGCCGGGGATTTGGCAACAAATCCTTTGGTCAACCTTGGGCTTAGTTATTGATTTCGCTTGAGCCTGTAATTATATACTTTTCTCTTAATTTCTTTTCTTGTTTATAGTTGCCTTTGTTTAGTGTGATACTCGCTTGGGTGTGCTTCTTGTAGGTACCATTGTGGTGTATGCAAAGCTTGGAATTTGGTAGCTTGGAAGTGGTACTTGAAGGAGCCCATCTCTCTAACGAGGAAGAAGAAACTGAATCTGAAAGAATGGCTGAAGATGAATATGACCGGGCTACGGTCAATGATTTTGCTAGTCAAAATATGCGAGGTGCTCAATCTTGCATTCGTATGCCGGAGATGCAAGCACACACCTTTGAGATTAAACCGGTGATGATTACTATGCTGCAGTTGAATGGGCTATTTCATGGGCTGTACAATGAAGACGCCAACAAACATCTGATATACTTTCTGGAAGTATGTGGGTCTTTCAAGCAGAATGGGGTTCCCGAAGATGTTCTCAGACTTAGACTATTCCCTTTTTCGTTGCAAGACAAAGCAAGGGAATGGTTTGATAATCTACCTGAGGGATCAATTACTTCTTGGGCCGATCTTGAAGCAAAATTCAGAGCCCGATTCTTCTCGGATGACAAGTCAGTTGAAGCTAGAGATGCATTCCTAAGCTTTAAACAATACCCGGATGAACACCTCTACGCTGCTTGGGACAGGTACAAGATGTTGATGCGGCAATGCCCTAATCATGGGGTAGGTAAATGGGTGATACTACAAATCTTTTGTACTCGTCTGAATACTCAGTCTAAGACAATGGTTGATTCCATGACCAATGGAGGGTACAGAAATATCCCTGTTAATGAAGTGTTTCGACTCTTAGACCAATTATCTGCTAATAACTCTCAAGGGACAGAGAGAAAGACTTTGCCATCAATGACAGCACCTAAAGAAGATGCTCCCTCATCCTCACAACTTGCAACCCTTATTTCTGCAATCAATAAACGGTTTGATGTGATAGAAACTCAGATGCAGAGGGGTAAATCTCATGGGGTACATTCTGTACAATCCACCCCAATTGTGTGTGATCAGTGTAATGATGTACATTTTCCAGATCAGTGTCCACTGTATATGGCTTCTGAGTCAGTAAACTATATGGGCAGATTTCAAAATCCACAGAATAATCCATATTCGCAGACCTACAATCCTGGGTGGAGAAACCATCCTAACTTCTCGTGGAATCAAGGGCAGAATGTTAATCAACCGTCCTCTTCAGGTACCAAACCTTCTCATCCTCCGGGTTTTCAACAACAACCGAGACAAGTCCCTGTCAAGGAGGAGGAATCAAAAATGGAAAAGATGATGGCTCAGCTTTTAGCTGGACAAGAGGCTCAGAGGGTTGAGACCAGAACAGCTCTTTCTCTTCATGACACAGCCATTAAGAATCTTGAGGTGCAAATGGGGCAACTGGCCTCACAAATGAATGCTATGTCAAGAGGTAATCTCCCAAGTGATACCATTCCTAATCCTCGAAACGATGGTAAGGAGGAGTGCAAAGCTATCACATTGAGAAGTGGAAAGCAAGTAGCTAACATGCCTCTCCCTCAATCCCAGAATAATGAAGTTGTTGAAGATGTTGTTCATGATGAGGATGACAAAGTTGATGAGGAGATCATAGTGGAAGAAAAAGATAACCCAAGAAAGAATGTTGCTGACAAGCAAGATGAAGTCAAAGACAACAAGGAGGGTGGTGACAAGACGAAGCTGCAAGAGGCAAAGCCAAAATATGTGCCTCCTCCTCCATTTCCTCAAAGGCTTAAGAAGCAACAAGAGGATGGTCAATTCAAGAAGTTTTTGGATATGTTCAAGCAATTGCAGATCAACATTCCATTTGCTGAAGCTTTGGAGCAAATGCCAAAATATGCCAAGTTCATGAAAGATGTGCTCTCGAAGAAGAGAAGGTTCAATGAATTTGAAACAGTGGCCGTGACCAAGAGTTTTACTGATGTCATTAAGCAATTCCCCCCAAAGATGAAGGATCCGGGGAGTTTCTCTATTCCATGCCACATTGGAGACAAATTCTTGGGAAAAGCCTTATGTGATCTTGGGGCTAGTGTGAACTTAATGCCTCTTTCTGTTTTCAACAAGTTAGAGTTGGGTGAAGCAAGGCCAACCACTGTCACTTTACAGCTTGCAGACCGAAGCATGTCTTATCCACGGGGTATTATTGAAGATGTGTTGGTAAAAGTGGATAAATTCATTTTTCCTGCAGATTTCATTGTGCTTGACTTTGAGGCAGACAAAGAAATGCCTATTCTATTAGGAAGACCATTCTTAGCAACTGCTAGAACTCTGATTGATGTAGAAAAAGGTGAGCTCACCTTAAGAGTTGCAGATGAGCAGGTCACATTCAACATGCATAAGTTGATGAAGTCTTCTAATCAGGCAGACCAATGCTTCTTTGTGGATGTTCTGGAACAAGTGGTGCAAGAGGGATTTAATGGGATAAGATGTCATGATCCTGTTGAAGCAGTCTTAATTGGGCAAGAAAATGAGGATGTGGACATACAGGAGTGTTTGGCTATTATGGATGCATCAAGGCCCTATCCTAGGAGTCGGGTGCACTTTGAATTTCTAGATTTGACTTCCCTTGATAGACCGACCCTAAAATCATCTCTGGAAGAACCACCCTCTCTTGAGTTGAAGCCTTTACCATCACACTTGAAGTATGTATATTTGGGAGCTAACAACACTTTACCAGTGATCATTGCTTCAGAATTATCGTTGCAACAAGAGGACCAATTAGTTGAAGTTTTGAAAGCTCATAAGAAAGCCATTGGATGGACTATTGCAGATATCAAGGGTATTAGCCCTTCAACTTGTATGCACAAGATTTTCCTTGAGGAGAACCATAAATCGTCCATTGAGCATCAAAGAAGATTGAATCCAATTATGAAGGAAGTTGTGAAGAAAGAAATTTTGAAATGGCTTGATGCGGGCGTTGTGTATCCGATCTCTGATAGCTCTTGGGTGAGCCCAGTCCAATGCGTCCCCAAAAAGGGCGGCATGACTGTAGTGGCTAACACTCACAACGAGTTGATTCCCACTCGCACTATCACGGGCTGGAGAGTTTGCATGGATTATCGCAAGTTGAATGCCGCCACCCGGAAGGATCATTTCCCTCTTCCCTTCATCGATCAAATGCTTGATAAACTGGCTGGGAAGGAATTCTTTTGCTTTTTGGATGGATACTCTGGATATAATCAAATTGCTATAGCGCCGGAAGATCAAGAGAAGACCACTTTTACATGTCCATATGGGACTTTTGCATTCAAACGCATGCCGTTTGGCTTATGCAATGCACCGGCAACTTTTCAGAGATGCATGATGGCTATCTTCTCTGATATGATCGAGCATTCTATGGAGGTCTTTATGGATGACTTCACAGTTTTTGGGGATTCCTATGAGGAATGTTTGAACAACTTAGCCAATGTGTTGCAAAGATGTGAAGAGACTAATTTGGTCTTGAATTGGGAGAAGTGTCACTTCATGGTAAAAGAGGGCATAGTTCTAGGCCATCGAGTGTCAAAAAATGGCTTAGAAGTGGATAAAGCAAAAATCTCTGTAATTGAGCAACTTCCCCCACCCATTAATGTCAGGGGTGTAAGGAGTTTTCTTGGCCATGCAGGCTTTTATCGTCGCTTCATCAAGGACTTTTCAAAGATAGCAAAACCATTATGTGCATTGCTTGAGAAAGATGTTGAATTCAAGTTTGATGATGCATGTATGAAAGCATTTGAAGAATTAAAGAGAAAGCTGATTTCTGCACCAATTGTGATGGGTCCTGACTGGTCGTTGCCCTTCATTGTGATGTGTGATGCTAGCGATTATGCTGTGGGTGCCGTTCTTGGGCAAAAGAAAGACAAATTGTTCCACCCAATATACTATGCTAGTAGAACACTTGATGATGCACAAGAAAACTACACAACTACTGAGAAGGAGTTACTTGCAGTAGTGTATGCATTTGGTAAATTTCGGGCGTATCTTGTGGGAGCCAAAGTGACAGTGTACACAGATCATTCAGCCTTAAAATATCTTTTTAGCAAAAAGGACTCCAAAGCACGGTTGATTCGATGGGTGCTTTTGTTGCAAGAGTTTGACTTGGAGATCATGGATAGAAAAGGCACAGAAAATCAAGTAGCTGACCATTTATCTAGATTGAATACTGATGATCTACTAGAGAAGGACAAAGAGATTGAAGAGACATTTCCTGATGAGCAACTCTTTGGTGTCAGTCAGACTATGACTCCTTGGTATGCCGATATTGTCAACTTTCTGGTTTGTGGAATCATACCTCATGATTTGAAACCTCACCAACGCAGAAAGTTTTTGCATGATGTTAAGTTCTATCAGTGGGAGGAGCCTTTCTTGTTCTATCAATGCGCCGATCAAATGTTTAGACGCTGTATACCAGAATTTGAGCAACAAGATATTCTGAGCTGTTGTCATTCTTCCGAATATGGAGGACACTTTGGAGGAAACAAAACTGCTGCTAAGGTTTTACAGTGTGGTTTCTATTGGCCTTCCTTGTTTAAAGACTCTTATGAGTTTGCGGTGAATTGTGATCGATGTCAAAGATTGGGAAACATCTCTAGAAGAAATGAAATGCCTCTGAACAACATGTTGGAAGTGGAATTATTTGATGTGTGGGGCATTGATTTTATGGGACCTTTTCCCAAGTCTTTCAATAATCAATACATCCTGGTTGCCGTTGATTATGTTTCGAAATGGGTTGAAGCAATTGCTTTACCCACTAATGATGCAAAGGTGGTGGTGAAGTTCTTGAAGAAACATATTTTTACCCGTTTTGGGGCCCCTAGGGCCATTGTGAGTGATGGAGGTACTCATTTTTGCAACAATCAATTTCAAGCTCTTTTGAAGAAATATGGTGTGAGGCACAAGGTCGCTTTACCATACCATCCTCAGACAAATGGTCAAGCTGAAATCTCTAATCGGGAAATCAAGAAAATCCTTGAGAAAACCGTAGGCACCACTAGAAAGGATTGGTCCCTTAAACTTGATGATGCCTTGTGGGCCTATCGAACGGCATACAAGACTCCCATTGGTATGTCTCCTTATCGGCTGGTGTTTGGGAAGGCATGCCATCTACCGGTGGAATTGGAGCATAATGCTTATTGGGCTATTAAAAAGCTCAACTTTGATGCAAAGGCTGTAGGTAACAAGAGGCTCCTTCAACTTAATGAACTTGAGGAATTTCGACTTAATGCTTATGAGAGTTCAAGGTTATACAAGGAGAAGACAAAGAGGTGGCATGACAAGAAGATAATCTCCAAGACTTTTGTGCCAGGACAACGAGTGCTCTTGTTTAATTCTAAGCTGAAGTTATTCCCGGGAAAACTCAAATCCCGATGGTCAGGACCGTTCACTGTGGTCCAAGCACTTGACCGTGGTGTGGTGGAGCTTGTAAGCAATGATGGAGAGAAGTTTAAAGCCAACGGGCAACGACTGAAGCATTACTGGAGTGGTGAAGTGGATCGTGCATCGGTCAAATTATCTCTTTCTGATCCGTCTTGAAGAAGAGAAAAAGTCTGGCTGAGGACTCTAAACCAAGCGCTTCTTGGGAGGCAACCCAAGCTCTAAACTTTTTCTCTTTATTTTACTTTTCAAGTCCTTTCTTATTAGTTTAGTAGATTTATCCTTGTTCTTCCTTTTTGTAGGAGGAAAGGTGTTTTCATTTTACAAATATGGATGGAAGATAGGGGTGAAAAGGGTATTGAAAGTGGAACTTTGAAATCAAGAAGTGAACTACAAAGGGGAGTATTCTTACAACACCATTATGCAGTATTTTGTTAGATAAATTTCACTGAATATCCAATTGATGTATTTTTGGTGTGTGCTGTGAGAAGTTGTGTTTTTCTTGAATGATTGATTTGATAATGTTGATTTGCATTGAGGTGTACTGCTGCTATGGAATGGGTTGTGTTGTGAAAAGTGTGAATTGAACTGTTAGAGATTTTGGATAGTGAATTTAAGTTTTGGAATGGCGTGCAACTTTGGTGAATTTCGTGCTTCAAATGAATTGAGTGTTAATTTGAAAATCCTGGGGAGTCGGAAGCCAAAAACTGGAATTTGGCAGAGAAGAATCAAGCTCGCCGTGGGTTTCGCCGCGGCGAAAGTCACGGCGAGCTACTTATGCTTCTGTCCTCATGGGCAATTTTCGCCGTGACTTCGCCGCGGCGAAACCCACGGCGAACTCCCCTAGCCTCTGTTGTATACCATTACTCGCCGTGCACTTCGCCGCGGCGAAGTCACGGCGAGTGCACACCCTTTCTGCCTCCCACGAAAAACTGGGCAGTTAATTCCTTTACTTTTTCCTTTAACCTTTTGAATCTAGTCCATTTTCCGTCCTAATTCGTCCCACCCTTTCAACTTCCATTCTTACCTTTTCAATTTTTATTTTAACCCTCTTTCTCATTTCCTAAACCTTATTTCCAATTCCTCCCTCCCTCTCGCCGTCCCATTCTCTCTCGCCATTGTTCTCGCCGTCCCCCACGAACGCTCCATCTTCCTCGTCTCCAACCTTCCAACCCCTCAATCCGTGATACCCATTGCATGTATCCTTGTCTCAAGGGTATCCCAACGCTCTCAAGGCACCAAGGAAAGATTTTCGTCCTACCCTCTCTTCTCTAACTTCGATTTAGAGTTCATCTTCCATTTTTGGTATGGTCCTCTGTTCTCTTGCCTGTTTTTGTTTGGTATCATGTAAATCTGTTGAGAGTATTGAAGAACTAGGGAGACATTGGGTTGATTAGGTTTGATAGAGATGAACAGGGGAGATAATGAATTTTGTGGCATGTGAGTTTTGAGGGGGATATATAGTTTTCTCACTCTGATCTGGTGTTTAAATGTTGGTGGGGTTGTGCAAATTGAACACGCTATTGGTAGGCCTGAAAAGTGGGGTACTTGAGGTTTAGTTTCATTGTGGGGACCATGGTTAATTGCATCTGATGTTTTGTTATATTCCACAATCCTTTCGTCGAAATTGAGCCCATTTGTAATCAGTTGACAATAGTGCCTGTTTTGTGGTCCCCTTATGTCCCTGTTGTCAGTGGTGCTTGAGGCTGTGTTTTTGGCGTTATTGGGCTTTTATGGGCCAAGTGATAAGGCAGTGAGGCTTAGGATTAGGTTTGGAATTTTTGACTGACGTATTATAGGGTTAGAATAGTTGAAGTTTGGGGGTCAGGATATTTTGTTGGACTTAGTTTAGCAGCCTTTTTTTGTGTTAGGCTAGTCATTGTGTCTTGATTTTTTTTGTTATTATCCTCATTCACTTTATTTTGGCTTGTCGGGTTGCTCCAATAGACCATGCCTCGCCGCAAGATGTTAGCTGGAAGGGGTACAAGATTTCAAGAATCATCCTCCACCCAACCACAAGCTCCTCACCCTCCATCCAAGAAAAAGCGCAAAGCCCCAATGGATAAAAAGAAGATCAGGCCTCTTCTTCAAGAGCGCGCTTTCCCTGAGACGCCTAAAGTCACTTTTTACACCCAGGCAAAGGAGCACTATAAGTTTGCTAAGCTTTTGGACCGGCGCCAGCGGGGCAATGAGACACTGGTCCGGCACTATTATAAGCAAGCTAAAACGGGGTTGATTGAGACCATTCTGGATCCAAGTCATCGTCAAGTGCTATCTCGTTTTATCACCCCATCCGTCATCAAGGATTTTTACAGCCTACCTACTCTCCCGTACTGTCACTATAAGCGTATCAAGGAGGAGACAGGGAATTACCCTTTCAATGACATGGCTAAGACGCTGATCCTTCAAGGAAAGCCAGGATGGTTCCAAAGGACAGGGAACCAGCAGTACTTGAATAGAAAAGACTTAACTCCAGATGCTAAGGCCTGGCTCCATTTTATAAGCTACAATGTGATCCCTACCGCGCATTTGAGTGATTTGACCAAAGAAGTAGCCCTGCTCATCTACTGTTTTATCAAAGGGCTGCCTGTTCAGGTCGAGGTCGTCATATATAACAGCATTCTTCACAGTGCTACCACCCCCAGAGAGGGAGCAATCCTGGCATTCCCTCATCTCATTTCTGATCTATTTGCTGCTCGGGGTGTGGATGACCCTGATGATGATGACCACTTTTATCCAGTCCCTGATTTTGACTATGACACACTAAAAGGGGTTGAGGTACCTGCTGTTCCAGCCCCAGACCAAGAAGTGCCAATACCGGATGCAGACTCTGACAACGCCCCAGCCACACGTGGTGAGATGAGGAGGCTGATTGACCAATGGGGCAATCAGTTGATGCTTGAATGGAGGCACCAGCGGGCTGAGAATCGTTTTTTGCGCAAAATGGTTAAAAAGATGTCTCTCAAGATGGAAATAGAGCCATCTGATGATGAAGAATTGGAAAATCGCTGGAAGGGATCGGAGGAAGTTAGGGAGAGAAGCGAGCGTGGTAAAGCACCAATGGTTGCAGATGTCGATGTAGAGGAGGACTCTGACGGGGATGCGGATGGTTCAGAAGAAAGCTGGCAGGAGGGCGATTCCTGGGATGAGGCTGATGATTAGCCACTTTGTTTTAGTTGTTATTATGTTGTTTATGGTTTTGTTTTGTTTTGTATTTCATTTTCATTTTCAAGTTGATTGTAGTCATTTAAACTTTTCCCTGTTACATGCTTTTGATGGTGCACTGTCACCAAACTCTATCTTTTGATTACCTGTTGTATGGACCAGTACAGATTGTGGTAGTGCATTTAACGGTTGATAAGGTTCTTATTGCGCATTTATGCATAGTGTGAACTGTCATTCTAGTTAGCCCCTTTTGCACATAATTCAGCTAACTTTCACATTGTTGCATTTGATTCTGCCTGGTATATATTACACTGCTTACTTCCATAAAATTCTTTTCAATGGAAGAAGACCCTTATTTTTCCCTGTTGACAAGTGAGGGCATTGTCAATTTTAAGTTTGGGGGTGAGGGTATATCAAATTTTTGAAAACTTTTGGCTGTAAATAACAGGGACATTCATTTTGTAAGTATGTGAATTTTTGCCAAACTGAAGTTGTTGCAATTTTGTTTGATTTATGAGGATGAGCATGCTTGAAAATGGTGTGAAAGTTCAATGATTGGAATAAGTTGCTTGACTGGATGATAGGTAGAAAATTGGATATGTATGCATTGTATGATATGAATTGTGATATTAGAGCAAGCCTTTTCTTAAATTCCTGTGAGTAAATTTAAGCACGAAAGGAGTGAGAGTTAATCTGATGGGTGTTAGGAAGAGCAGTTGTGGTAAACCGGTTTATGTGTGTATTCTCATTTGACAATTTTAAAAATCCTCTTTGGAAGACCTTAACATGCATAGCAAGCTTTATATGATTTTTGACAAATGATAAAGGCAATTCTTAAATGCGATTGGGCCTTTCAAGCTGACCTTGATGATATATATACCATTTGATCCTAATATATGAGCCTAAAAGAGAAACCAAGATTCTGTCTTTTGCAAACCCAATTAAAATCATAACCCTTAAGCCTGAAAAACCATAAGAATCGCCCTGCTTTGAGATAATGAAAAAAAAAAAAAAAAAAAAAAGTATTTATGATCAATAAAGCTTGGTAAGGACCAACAAAGTTGCTCAAATGAATAGAGAAAAGAATGGGCGTATGAAAAGTACATCAAGTCCATTGTCTCAAGGTTTTTGTATATATCCTTATTCCCTTTCATTTTAAGTACCTTATATCCTGGCCAAGTTACAAGCTGAAAAGTCCTTTTGATTCAAAAATTATGTGATGTAAATTGTGAGTGGGCAGGGAAAAAGAAAAGGGTGGATAAAATTCGAAAAATGAGGGTTTATACATGAGTTGGGGTATTGCAACTGATTTGAACAAGACTCGGAACTTTTCTTTCAACTCCAACACACACACACAAGCTCAAGGAATTTTTAGGAAGCTTATCTGTAGTATTATGAAGCATTCATCTTGGCATGCACACTATATTTTCTATCAATAAAAAAAAAAAAAAAAAAAAAAAGGAAATAGCAACAGATGAGAACAAGCATTTCAGCCAAAGGAGAGTAAACTCAGAAACAAGGGACATTGATTTTCAGAAATTGCTTGAGGGCAAGCAAGAACTCAAGTTTGGGGGAGTGTTAAGCTCCTAAAATTTCACATATTTCATCATAATTTTTCATTATTTGTGAATATTTTTTGAAAGTGATGTTTTGAAATAGACATAGAAATTCAAAGAAAATCCTTAATGAAGAAGAAAGTGGTTGTGCATGAAAATTAGAGCTTAATGATTCTCTATTCAAAAATTTGTGTGTGAATGTTATTAAATGTTAAAAAAGCTCATCAACCCTCTTTCAATCTTGTGCAGGAAGAGGTGATACAGAGAAAGAGCCAAAGAAATGCAAGGAAAGCTGGAGTGGAGAATGAGAGATGATGAAAAGGCCAAGAACCCGAAGCAAAGGGACTTCGCCGTGGGTTTCGCCGCGGCGAACCCACGGCGAGTGTACTCATCCTCTGGAAGCAAAAAGCCCTTAGTTCGCCGTGACTTCGCCGCGGCGAACCCACGGCGAACTCACCTAAAAACTGCGCGTTTTGAGTAATTACGCGAGCTGAATGTAATAAAGGACATTGAATGCGATCTGAAGGGGATACAGAGCATTAAGGGCACGTTTTGGAGCATTTTGGGAGCAAAAGGAGAGAGTGGGGAAGGGCTAGGAAGCTTGGAAAATCTTGGAGAGACTCAAGTTGTGATCTGGGTTTCTTTTCTTCTTCCCTTTTTCTCTAATTTCTGCCATGTCTCTGCCTTTTATTTCTATTTTTATTTTTCAGTTTCTTATGTGTAACTAAACCCATAGTCTAGGGTTACTTTGAACCATTTGATGGATTGACTCTTGTATTTCCTTCCTTTGATATATTTAATGAATATTTATGTATGGATTTTCATCTTGCTTTAAATGAAACAAGTGCTTGATCATCACTTGAAGTGTTAAATGAAATATGGCTTGAGAGAGTATATTTTGTTTTAGAACTTGGGGGAAATCATGTTAGACTTGAAATTTATGCTTTTAGATGGATGGTTTGTTGATAATATAGAGATATAATTATTGACCTAACATTGTTCCTATAAGGTTGGTGGAAGATTTATGGCTAGCATTAATTGTTGCAAGAGATTGTGCAATTAATGCTAGTAAAAATTTGATTTTGACTTGAGAGAGCTTTTTCAAATGAAAGAGAACCTTGAACTCATGCATGAAATTCATTGGGTAAGGAAAAGGGAAGGAATTTATTGGGTCTTGAAGTTAAATGGGGAAAGGTAACCCTAGGTTTTCTCATCCAAATTACCAAGTATTTCTAAATCATTTCTCTTGTTTAAGAATCTTAATATAAAAATCTCAAAGAAGTACCCTTTTTATTGATTTAATTTTATATGTTAACTCTTCAAAGCAAAACCTTGTTTAGCTCAACTTGATCTAATACGCTAAGCCTTCTGCTTGACCGCATTTGTAACCAAATCCCTGAGGGAGCGATACTTTTCTTATTACTCTATTACTTGATGCGACCCGTGCACTTGCGGAGCGAACAGGCCTCCATCTCCGCCCGAGCCTTAGCCACAATCTCCTCAGTGGATTCTCTACGGTTGTAGTTGGATCTGCGGCCAAAATACTTGGCAAACCCTACAGTCCTGGGCTCCCCGAGTACTCGGCCGGGGCGATCGGGCTTCCCAATTGCCGTGGCCAGGATGTCCATCCTCCCAGAAGGTGTGAAGGACCCTTGGGTAGCCAGCTGCTCAAGTTCGACCTACAATGACCGAAAAATTGTAAGTGGTAATTTGTTATAAAACCACAAGTTAAATGAATGAACAACCAAGTAAAATACTTACAATCCTATTTGCAACTGCTTCAGCCTCCGGATTGATAAATGTTCCTTCTTTATTCTTCCTTCCCTCAGACCATTTCGTATGACGTGAGAAGGACGGCGGAGGCTCTATAACAATGGTAGGATCGGACCGTGCCGCTTCCTCCATTTCCGCAAAATATTTCTCGGTCAACTTTTTCTCGACCCACTTGTAACCCCCCCCAAGACATTGTGTGCTTGTAGATATTCTTTTCTTGATGCTCCTTTTGTTTTTGGCTTTTCTCCTGTGAAAACTAAACTAAGTTAGTTAACTAATATAATATGTTAAAATTCATCAGTTTTGAAGCAAAGTAAAAGATCTATACAAACCTGAAACTTTTTATCTAATCGTTTCTTAACAAACGTCTTCCAAGTCTCTGGGTCAAGAGAGGGGTAGGTCTGACAGGGATCTTGATCCATCTTGTTCCCCCGGATGTAATCTTTGGTAGGGTAGTCTTGAAATTCTTCCACATCTTGCGCGCTTCGTTCAACCAAAAATCCTTGAACTGTTCGGTGTTTGGGACAGCAAAATTTTGCTGCAAAGAATAAGAATAAAATACACATCAGTTGAGTAACTAAACAAACAAATACATGCATATTAGGAACAAACAGATAGATAATGATAAAACATACCAAGATATCTGACCAACATTGATCCTTAATGTCTTTTTCGACTTCCCTCCAATCGTCAACCAATATGCTTACTCGATTCCTTGCCACAAAACCGACGTAGCTCACGAAATTCGCGCCAATTTCCCCGATAGGATTCATGTCCTCGTCAAATTCCACATGGATAGGCTGCACATTTGTCCCATGACGGACAACAATGTCAGTGAGCTTCGTCGGACCTCTTTTCTTTCTTCGAGAGGGATTGTTTTGTCCCTGATTGTTAGAATCATCCTCCATGATGTACCTGTTAACAAATCAATGATGTGAAGAGTCAATAAAAGGCAACAACTTTCACAAAAACAAAATAAAAACAATAACAGTACTTAATACATGATAATTCAAAAAGGTTCTCACTTTATGTGTTATCCCATATCCCCTCACAATGATCATTTCTAGAGGCAAATTGGTCATCATCAACATCTATCAATTCAAATTCACTTGGTTCACGTGGTCCTGTGCACAAAGGTGGTATCTCATCTAGATCTAAAGTGGGAGCGCGGTCCTTTTGCTTTTTACTTTGCAACACTATGGACAATTGCTTATTTGTGGGATCTGTTACATAGAACACCTGTTTTGCGTGACTTGCTAAAATAAAAGGCTCATCTCTGTATCCAACCTTGTGAATATCAATTGAGATCATACCAGTGTGGGGATAATCTCCAACTGCACTATTGTTAACCCACTTGCATTTAAAGATTGGAATTTTGAACTTGGTGTAACTAACTTCCCAAATTTCTTCAATTACCCCATAATATGCCATGGAAGCCAATCGTGGGTTTTTATCTTTCGAACTGGAGAAGTGCATCGCTTCGGCTACCACCATCACGCCACTGTTTTGCATGGTGCTGTTGTTGTCCTGAGCCTTAGTGTAGAAACAATAGCCATTTATGTCAAAAGAGCCCCAAGTAACAACCTCAAAACGAGGCCCTCCTGCTAACCATCTTATTGTATCCGGCCCACCGGTCTTCTTTTGAACTTTCTCTTTGAACCACCCAATGAATGTCCTGTTATGCTCGTTAGAAATCTGCATGTCACTCTTTTTCGGGTTCTTTTCTTTCAGGATCCTCTTATGCTCATCCAAATAAGGCTGCACTTCTTCCATATTATTCAAGATGTATAGGTGTGCTTGTAACACCTCTTCACGGCGCATAGTCTTCACTTTGACGCCACGTACCCCCTTACCGATCCCACCTTCATGTCGTGGGTTTTCCTCAACCCCTTTTAGATACGATTTGCAAAAATCCATTGCCTCCTCAACTATGTATCTTTCAACAATTGATGCCTCAGGTCGATGTGGGTTCTTAGAATACCCTTTCAAGACTTTCATGAATTGCTCGAACGGGTACATCCACCTTAGATAAACAGGGCCACACAGCCTTATCTCTCTTACCAAATGAACAACCAAGTGCACCATAATATCGAAAAATGCTGGAGCAAAGAGCATCTCTAGTTGGCACAATATAACATAACCCTCATTTTCCAACTCGTCGAGCTTTTCAGTGTCGATGACTTTGCTACAGATCGTATTGAAAAACATACACAGTCTTGTTATGGTCATCCTGACATCATCTTCCAAAATGCCTCTTATAGCAATTGGTAAGAATTGTTGCATCAATACATGGTAATCATGCGACTTCATTCCCACAAACTTCAAATCATTCATAGACACAAGTCTGCTAACATTGGAGGAATAACCCTGCGGAACCTTGATCCCACTCAAACACTCACACAGACTTTTTTTCTCCTCTTTGGAAAGTGTATGAGCAGCAGGTTCCATATAAGCCCTCTTGCCATTTTCACTGACTACAGGATGCAACCGTGGTCTTATGCCCATTTCAACCAAGTCTAATCGAGCATTGAGTCCGTCCTTTGTCTTCCCCTGTATGTGCAACAGTGTCCCAACAAGACTATCACCAACATTTTTCTCCACATGCATCACATCTATACTGTGCCTCACATCGAGATATCGCCAATAAGGTAGATCAAAGAAGATTGACCTCTTCTTCCAAATAATCTTCTCAGAACCGGTCTTCGTCTTCTGTTTCTTACCGAATACCATATTGACATTCTCAACACGACGGTAAACTTCCTCCCCGGTTAAGGGGGTCGGAGCAGATCTGTACTCAGATAAGCCATTAAAACACTTCTTCAGTCTACGGTAAGGATGGAACCGATCAAGAAACCTCCTGTGACCGAGGTAAACGGTTTTTCTTCCGTATTTGAGATAGTGGCAGTGTGTGTCAGACTCACATATAGGGCATGCCATAAAACCCTTCACACTGTAACCAGAAAGATTGCCATATGCAGGGAAGTCATTTATTGTGGTAAACAACATAGCTCGCAACTTGAATGTCTCCTGCCTGTAAGCATCAAACACATCTACGCCTTCCTCCCACAACATCTTCAAGTCCTCAATCAAAGGTGCCAGGTAGACATCGATATCGTTACCAGGCTGTTTCGGCCCTGAAATCATCATTGACATCATCACATACTTGCGCTTCATGCACAACCAAGGCGGCAGGTTGTAAATGACCAACAAAACTGGCCAAGCACTATGTGTGCTACTGAGACTCCCGAAAGGGTTGAAACCATCCGTACACAGTCCGAGACGAAGGTTCCTCGGCTCACCACCAAATTCAGGAAACATGGAATCTATCTTCTTCCATTGAGGAGAATCAGCAGGATGCCGGAGATATCTTCCATCGGATATTCTCTCATCACAATGCCATCTCAATTTCTTTGCTTCTGCCTCATTTGCAAACAAGCGTTTAAACCGTGGAACAATTGGAAGGTACCACATTACCTTCAAAGGTATCCCTTTCTTTGATCCATCATCATCACCAACGGCATCCTTCCTCGGTTTGTACCTCGAAGTATGACATTTTGGACACTCTTTTAGGCCCTCATACTCTTTCCTGTATAACACGCAATCATTAGGGCAAGCGTGTATCTTCTTATACTCCATGCCCATCTTGCTTAGAACTTTTTTAGCCTCGTACATGCGCTTCGGAAGCACATTGCCTGCCGGGAACATATCACTCAAAGCTTCAAGCATCTGTGAGAATCCCGCGTCTGCCCACCCATTTTCTGTCTTTATTTTCAACAATTTCAGGACGCCGGTTAACCGAGTATACTTAGTACACCCCGGGAACAACGGTGTCTCTGCATCACTCCTCAACTTGTCGAACTCATGGACCACAGAAAATGACTCCGCCCCAATGTCATTAATCATCTCGTCCATTCCATCATCACAAACACCATCCACCTCTTCTTGTACATTTTGTGACGGGAACGCATGTACGGTACTTCCCAATTCCCCATGCCAAAGCCACTTCTTATAACGGAGATTAATCCCATCACAAAGAAGGTGATCCCTTATATTATCAATGCTCTTACGATAAGCATTTGCACACTTCACACAAGGGCAAAGATACATGCCATTCTTACTGGACACGTTTTTTTTGGCAAATTCAATAAATTCTTCCACACCCATCTGATACTTTTTAGTGGTTCTCAATGCATGCATCCAACTACGATCCATTCTGTTAAACCTATACCGTCTCCAACAAACTAGTCAAGTTTATCTCACTACATTATTAGGAAGAAATGGGCATGCTATGCATATCTTCACTTCATGCAAATTTTTTAAAAAATTTGGCAAAGCCTCCTCTTGTAAATGTGACATCCAAAAATTACATTTACAATCCAATTTCACTCCAATTATTTGAAGTGATTTATAGAAGCAAAACCAGCATGTAAAATGTAACAGCCCAAACTCGATCAAGATATTGTCCGCTCTGGGGTTCAGAAACACCAACCTCCCCCTCACGGTTTTGTTCCTCACGAGTTCAGAAACACCAACCTCCTCGTGAAAACGCGTCTTGATGGGAAGGAGAAGCCCAGCACCTTATAAAGGAGTGGAACATCCCGAACCCAGCCGATGTGGGACTTTACAATCCACCCCCCTAGGGAGCCCAGCGTCCTCGCTGGCACACCGACCCGAGCCTGGCTCTGATACCATATGTAACAGCCCAAACTCGATCAAGATATTGTCCGCTCTGGGGTTCAGAAACACCAACCTCCCCCTCACGGTTTTGTTCCTCACGAGTTCAGAAACACCAACCTCCTCGTGAAAACGCGTCTTGATGGGAAGGAGAAGCCCAGCACCTTATAAAGGAGTGGAACATCCCGAACCCAGCCGATGTGGGACTTTACAATCGATTGTAAAGTCCCACATCGGCTGGGTTCGGGATGTTCCACTCCTTTATAAGGTGCTGGGCTTCTCCTTCCCATCAAGACGCGTTTTCACGAGGAGGTTGGTGTTTCTGAACTCGTGAGGAACAAAACCGTGAGGGGGAGGTTGGTGTTTCTGAACCCCAGAGCGGACAATATCTTGATCGAGTTTGGGCTGTTACATATGGTATCAGAGCCAGGCTCGGGTCGGTGTGCCAGCGAGGACGCTGGGCTCCCTAGGGGGTGGATTGTAAAGTCCCACATCGGCTGGGTTCGGGATGTTCCACTCCTTTATAAGGTGCTGGGCTTCTCCTTCCCATCAAGACGCGTTTTCACGAGGAGGTTGGTGTTTCTGAACTCGTGAGGAACAAAACCGTGAGGGGGAGGTTGGTGTTTCTGAACCCCAGAGCGGACAATATCTTGATCGAGTTTGGGCTCCCTAGGGGGGGTGGATTGTAAAGTCCCACATCGGCTGGGTTCGGGATGTTCCACTCCTTTATAAGGTGCTGGGCTTCTCCTTCCCATCAAGACGCGTTTTCACGAGGAGGTTGGTGTTTCTGAACTCGTGAGGAACAAAACCGTGAGGGGGAGGTTGGTGTTTCTGAACCCCAGAGCGGACAATATCTTGATCGAGTTTGGGCTGTTACATAAAATGCAACAAAGGAACAAGCAACAATGCAACGAAATTCACGACGATTTTAGTAGCAACAAGATCAATTAGACAAAATAAATCTTCAGCAATTTGAGAACAAAAACCAATAGCAAACCAATTTACAAGACTTATAAAACATTTTGGCAAGTATGCAATATTTGCAGTGACTACAACGTAACAGCATTTGCAAACCAATTTACAATTGAACATTAAACATTCTATGGGAGACCAATTTATAAGACTTACAAAACCATTAAATATGCTATGGCATTTTTTGCAATTTACAATTGAAAAAAAAAGGCAGCAGATTTAATTATCAGGAAAAAATAAGGAAAAGAAGGAACCTTGATGAAGTGAAGCTGTGAACGGAGGCGCAATTGAAATTGCTGAACCCGATAGGAGGAAATCAGAGCTGAAAAAAACTTTGAACAAGTAAAAAAAAAAGAACCAGATAGATAGAATTGCATATTTAATTACCAACCAGTGAAGTTTTCAACAGATATATTGATGAAAACAGCAGCTATTCCAGTACCTGTTAAAATTTGATGAAATACACATAATCAACAATAATTTAACATATATGAGAAAGCTAAGGATATATAAGGTGCATGCATGAAAGGCATAACGTCACTAAGCTTTATGCCTATGTCTCATTTTTTTTCCTCCTCCAAAAAACGATTTTTTAGAATTAAAAAAATACCATCAAATCTGCATTAGAATAATAATAATTTATAAAAACAGAACTAATGAAAAATAATCACAGCAGACGCAAGATAATCAAATTAAAAAAAGAAAAGGATTTTTCTAACCACATACCAAATGAATCATTAATAGTTCAATCATGGCAATTCAGAACTAGAGCTTATAAAATTGAAACTACCAGAATATATATACACTTCAAGGTTAAGATAAGAAACTCAAGGCAGAAAGAAGAAGAACGTACCAATTCCTATGAGCAAAGCAAAGAACCATTTCACCACCAACAAATAGCCCACATTACAGCTTCCCTCTAAGCTCCTACCAATATCAAATTACAGAAAAAATAAAGATTTGATTCTGAACTATAACAGAAACCGAAATAGCAATAGCAAGAAGAACGTACCAATTCTCAATGACTTCATAGTGTTGGGGGTTTGTGTTGGGGGGGTGTGGTCGTGTGTGTGGGGGTGTGGGTGTGTGGCCGTGTGGGGGTGGGGGGTGGGGTCCGTGTGTGTGTGTGGGGGTGTGTCCGTGTGTGTGTGTGTGTGTGTGTGTGGGGTGGGGGGGTGGGGGGTTTGGGGGTGTGGTGGGGGGGGTCTCTGGGTGGGGTGGTGGGGGTGTGTGTCCGTGTCTGTGTGTGTGTGGGGGGGGTGGGTGGGGCCGTGTGGGGTGGGGGGTGTGGCCGTGGGTTTTTGGGGGGGGTGGGGGGTGGGGGCCGGGTGGTGAGCTTGTTGAGGGGGGGTTTGGCAGTGTGTGGTGGGGGTGGTGGGGGTGTGTGTCTGTGTGTGGGGGGTGGGGTTTGGCCGTGTGTGGGGGAGGGTGGGGGTGGGGGGTGGTGGGGGTGTGTGTCTGTGTGTGGGGGGGGGGTGGGGGGTGGTGAAGCCGTGTGTGTGTGTGGGGGGGGTGGGGGGTGGTGAAGCCGTGTGTGTGTGTGTGTGTGGGCCCCCTCACCAGCTTGTGGGGGGGAGGGGGCGGGAAGGGGAAAATGGGGCGGGAAACCTGGTTTCCACGTCACACCACATTGTGGTGTGACGTGGAAAACCCCCCCTCTTCTTTTTTTTTTCATTTTCCCTCCAACCATTTTTTCATTTTTTTCATTTTCTGAAAAACACTTTTAACGTCACACTAAAATTTTAGTGTGACGTGGAAAAGTTTCAACATCACACTTAGTTTTAAGTGTGATGTTGTTTATTTTTTGTTGATTTTCAATGTCACATTTTTAAATAAGTGACGTTAATTGGTGACATAAAATGGGATTTTTGTAGTAGTGGAATCATTTTCCAAAGCATGGGCCTTAAGTGCGGGGTATTGGGCCAAAAAGCCGGCCCTTTTAACAAAAAGTTCTTTTTTTAAAAAAAAAAAGAAATAAAGTTAAATAATAACATTTTTTAATTTGATGCATAAATATTATCAAAATTAAGTTATAAACACATATAAAGCGCTAAGTCCACAATTAAATAACAATCATGGAAATCTTATCAAATATAGACATAGTTAACAAATACTATCACATATAACATAAATTAAATTATTATCTAAATTTTAAATGAATAAGCTATTGTTATTATAACTAGATAAATCAAATCATTTCATGAATATCAATCTTAGGAACAGTTAAAAGTAACTAAAGATCTATAACATCATTAGCCATTAATGTAAAAAAATGATAGTATTACCAGTATATGAACATTTTTAAGTAAAAATAAAAATAAAAGGGCCTTACGGGCTGGTCTTTGGCCCTACAGGGTTTGCCCTTTAGTCCTACTTGCAATTTTAAGACTAAAATCTCAAGCCCAGCCTTGACTTTTTCCGAGTCTACCCGATGGGTTTGCCTCGTTTTTCCAACTCTCTTTATAAGTGGGCAAGTGAAAACGAGAAATTATGGTAAGAAAAAAGAATATATGAAAAAGAATTATGAGTAAAATTGGTAGTGATGTATTTATTATTGAGTATATGATTAAAATAAAAAACAATTATTCAGAATAATAAAAGTTAATTCGCATATGATGGGATCTCGGTGAAACTTAATATGGAGTCCTAACTCCCCCCCAATAATTATATCTAATGAATTGCTCTTTCTTTGTGTGGAATTGCCAGGGAGCTGCCTCTTCCAAGTTTAAGAGAACTCTGAAATCCTTTCTTTAGGGGTATAGGCCTGACATAGTAGTCCTTGTCGAACCACGCATCTCCGAAACTAAGGCAGACCAAGTCATCAAGTGCTCAAACTACACAAATTCCCATAAGGTTGAAGCCCAAGGTTTTTTTGGAGAGATATGGGTCTTGTGGAAGGACATGATAAGTGTGCAAATCTTAATAATCATAGGCAATTCATTCATATATTAGTTCGCGACCCAGACAAAGGGACTGAATGCCTATTCACTAGAACTTATGGGAGCCCCAACCCAAAGCTTAGAATGCAGTTATGGAAGGCCCTCCTAAACATACAAAATCCCTCAAGCAAGCCTTGGCTCCTTGTTGGAGACTTTAATGCCACCTTAACCTTTGGAGAGTGAATGAGGGGTGCAAACAGATCACAACATGGATGTAAGGAATTCAAGGATTTTATCTAGACCTCTGAGTTGGTGGACATGGGATTTTCAGGCCCACATTTCACATAGCAAAGGGGCAATCTATTAGCTCGCCTGGACCAGGCCCTATGCAATAGCTCTTGGATCACCTCCTGACCTAACACCACTGTCATGCATTTACCTAAACTCAATAGTGATCATAGGCCACTCTTGATCCAGCAACCTAAGGAACATCAAAAGAACCCAAGCCCATTCAAATATTTGGTTGCTTGGGCCCTCCACCCCCAATTTAAAGATCTAGTCACACGTATGTGAGGACATGGGGACAAACTAGGGGCCTGCACCACCAACTTCATAACCGAAGCCGAAAAGTATAACAAGGAATTTTTTGGTCAAGTGGGCTACTACGAGCCTGCATAGATCACATCCAACGTCAACAAGAAAAAGACCCTTACTCCTGTCATCTCCAAAATATTGAGCGATCCTTAATCTCAGAATACGAACAGCTTTGCCTCAATGAAGAACTTATATGGCAACAAAAATCAAGAGCATAGTGGATCTCTGATGGGGACCGAAATACAAAATACTACCATACTAAAGCGTTGATTAGGCGTCAGAGGAACAAGATCTCAATGCTACAAAACGAGCAAGGCGAGTGGGAAGTAGACCAAATAGTGCTCTGTGATATGGCAATGAAGTACTATGCAGAACTCTTTTCCCAGGAGGATACGCATGCCTACCCCTTCCCCTATAGAGGTATGGTCCCTCCTATTCCTTTTAATGTGCTTGCATCGTTTGAATCTACAATGACAAAAGAAGAAATTAGAAAAGCTCTTATTGAAATGCATCCCTCAAATCCCCTAATGCCGATGGGCTACATGCATCCTTTTTTCAAACCCATTGGGAAATTACTGGAGATGCAATCTTAAAGGAAATCTTATCTATTTTCTCAGGAGGAGAGATTGACCCATAATTCAATAGGATCCTTGTTTCCCTCATCCCAAAGGTTGAAAGCCCCCCAAACCATCAGAGACTTCAGACACATTAGCCTCTGTACCGCTTTGTATAAAATCATTACCAAAATGATATCCAACCATCTCAAGAGCATTATGCCCCTTTTGGTCTAACCATACCAAACTAGCTTCATCAAGGGTTGAATCATATCAAAAGATGTAATCTTGGCCCAGGAAGTAATCCACTCCATGAAAAAGAAAACACACTACAAAAAAAACATCAGTTTGTAACGGTTAAAATAATTGATTTGTCACAGTTTTAAACGTTACAAACACATTTGTCATGGTTTTACTAACCGTGACAAAACCATCCGTGGCAAACCAGTTTGTAATGGTTTGAACAAACCATTACACGCGGTTTGTTACGATTTTAACAGTGACAAATTTGTAATGGTTAAAACCGTGACTAACCGTCGTACTTTTCCAAAAAAAATTGTTTAATTAAAATATTAATTATAAATATTTTTTAGGTAATTATATATAGAATTAATTTCATGTATTTTTATGTAGAAGAATAACCATCATTGTTAAAAGATAAATACCCTGCAACAAAAATATAAAAAAATTAGAAATCATTTAAAATAAATTCTAATTGTATGGGAATAAAATAAATAGTACATCTGATTTAAGGAAAAATTAGCAAGAGAAGTGCAACAACAGAAACATATATATACTTAGGTGGAGGAGAGGAAAGGAGATTAGAAGAGTGTGTGTAAAATTGGGAGAGGGGTTTATATAGGAGTTGGCATATCGTTTGTCACGGTTTAGCTCCCAAAAACTATGACAAATGTTGCACGAAATTATTAAAAAAATTGGGCATCAGTTGTCACGGTTTTGCCCCAAAACCGTGACAAAGAGCCCATTTGTCACGGTTTTAGGCTTCAAAAACGTGACAAATCTTACCTAAAATTATTAAAAAAAAGGGCAACATTTGTAACGGTTTGACCGTTGTAACGGTTTAAACTGTTACAAAACGTTAGTAACGGTTTAAACTATTACTAACGGTTTGAAACACTAAACCGTTACTAACGTGTGACTTTGTCACGGTTTGCACACCCGAACCATGACAAATGCCCAACAATTTTTTTAAAAAAAATACTTTGTCATGGTTTGCATGTGCAAACTGTGACAAATGCTTCCTTTTTAAAAAAAATTTATGCAGCTTTGTCACGATTTGATATGTTAAAACCGTGACAAAGTATTTCCCTCCACTTGGCGGGATGACATTTGTCACGGTTTTTTACATGCAACAATGACAAATATGTCAAATGTTATGTTTGTCACGATTTTTTTGTCAAATAGTGACAAATTACACACATTTGTCATGGTTGTGTACAACTATGACAAAAAAAACCGTTACAAACCGGCATTTTTTTTGTAGTGACAGGGAAGAAGGGATGGATGGCAATTAAAGTTGATTTAGAGAAAGCATTTGATAGACTGAGATGGGACTTCATACAAGATACCTTGATGGATAGAGGCCTACCAACGACTCTTGTCCAATTAATTATGAAGTGTGTGACCTCTTCAACTATCCAAATTCTCTCGAATGGAATGCCTTCTGAACCTTTCCAACCAAGTAGTGTATTAGGCAGGGGGACCCCCTCTCCCCCTACCCCTACCTATTTGTTCTATGCATGGAACGTCTCTCCCAAAGTATAGGGGTGGAGGTCAACAGGAGGAAATGAAAACCCATCCAAAGAGGTGGGAATGGACCCCCAATTTCACACCTATTTTTCGCTGACGACCTTCTACTGTTTAGTGAAACTAATAGAACACAAGTGAATACCATTAAACAGGTAATGAAGGCGTTCTGCCTTTCAACAGGCCATCACGTCAGTTCAATTAAGACCAGAATTTTCTATTCTAAGAATGTTCCGTTGGCCGATAGGCAGATTATAAGCTCTGAACTCGGCTTTCAAAGTACAGATAACCTAGGACGTTATTTGGGTGTCCCCCTTTTGCACAAGAGAGTAACCAAAGACACATACAAGTACTTGGAAGAACAGGTACAACAAAAACTCTCTAGATGGAAAGCTAGATCCCTCTCGCTAGCAGGAAGAACCACACTGGTCCAATCAGTACTAACAGCTATTCCCACATATGCCATGCAATCCATAAGATTACCCCCACATGTATAAGGATATAGTCATTAGCACATAAATTTATCTGGGGGACCACACCAGACCACAAAGATCTCCATTTAATCAAATGGGACCTAATGTACCAATCCAAGGACAGAGGAGGAGTGGCATCAAGGAAATAAGCTCCCAGAACACGGCCTTCCTTATGAAAATAGCCCACGCCATTCAAACCTGCCCTAACCTCTTTTGGGTCAAAATGCTTCGATCAAAATATGGGTGGAAGGATGGAGACTATCAACCCAAAATGGTGAGAACCGCATCATACTTATGGCGAAGTCTATACCCAGTATGGGATGACCTCAACCTGGGAATGAAATGGGTAATTGGTGATGGAAGCCTAGAGAAATTCTAGACAAGTAACTGCGTGGGAGATCTTGGCCCCCAAAGAACCTGAGCTTTGCCCCTGTCCAAGACATTAACCTAAAAAGGCCCGTTTGCAGTTATGTTGCCAACCAAGGAGGGTGGAACCTAAGCTCTATATCACAAATACTCACTGAAGAAACCTTACTTCAAATAAGACAACTCGCCCCTCTCACCCAGCTCGGATATTGACCATTGTGAATGGTGTTATGAAGGAGAAAAGGAATTCATAGTTCGATCTTTCTACTAACTGCTCAATGATAGCTACTGGGAGGAGGCCAACCAGGTATGGAACATAGCTTGGAAATGGCCTGGTCCCCAACGCATTAGAACCTTTATTTGGCTTGTCCTGAGGAACAAACTTCTCACTAATGTAGAGCGAGTCCGACGGCACATGACAGAAAATAACATATGTGAACTTTGCTTAAGAGGACCAGAAGACATAAACCATGTACTGCAGGACTGTCACTGACAAATCCTTAGATTTGTATGTTTTTATGTGTTTAAGTTTAGGCTTCTAACATGAATAAGATACAAATTTGGTCCAATTGTTCTTATTTAATATCTTAGACTCTTGGGTGAAATTAGTATTAATTGGCCATAATTGTAGATTAATTTGTATTAAGTAATTTATAGGGATATTTGATATTTTTCCATCTTATATTTACTTATAGGGTCACTCGAGGACCAAAGGAATGGACCTTGGATGAAGAAGGAGATTTGAAAAGGGGAGAAATTAGGGCTAAAAGCTGAAATTTCAAGAAAAAAGGGAAAATACAAGTTTCTGAGTGAATTCTAAAAATTACAAAAAAGGACCCGAAATTTGAAAATTACACAGAAGTCCCAGGAAAAGAACATGTTAGTTCGCTGACAAATCTCTGATTTATATGGTTTTTATATGCCTAATTTGAGGAAATTGACATGATTAAGATGCAAGTTTGGTCCAATAATGTCTAATTGAATGTCTCAAACTCTCAAGTGAAGTGAGTGTAAAATTAGGATTAATTAGCCATAATTGTAGAATAATTGCATTGATTAATTTATAGGGCTATTTGATCTTGGTTTTGTCTTATTTTTACTTACAGGGTCGTGTAAGGATCAAAGTTCAGATTCCGGGCGAAGAAGAAAAGCTTTTCAAAGGGGCAGAATCAACTGAATCTCGCCGTGGCCTCTCCACGGCGAGATCGCGGCGAGAAAGCCCCCAAATTGGCAGATAAGACTGGAGCTCGCCACGGTGAGCAGACGGTGAGAAGACCCTGAAAATTCTAGAAACTACGTGAGCTCGCCGCGGCGAGCCCACGGCGTACTGCGCGAATTCTGCAAAATTTCAGTCGCGTTTTTGGGCCTGATTTGGATCCAACTTGAACTCCACTCACTTGACCAGACTTGGGGGGCATAAAACACGAAAGACACACCCCATTAGGGAAGATTTGGCTCACATTTTACACCCTCCAAGCCCTAGCTCTCTCTTCTCCATCTCCATCTTCATCTTCTTCTTCTCCTTTCCTTCATCCATGGCGCCATTACCTTCCTTCCTTGTTGTTTGTTCTTCCATGGAGAGTAGCAGCTAGGCTCCACCATTCTTGGTGGTGGGAGCCAAGGGATGAGCTTGAAGCTTGAATAGGGGAGTTTTTCTAGTTCTAATCCTTCTTCCATTTGTTGTATTTATGCTTTTCTAGGGTTCTAGGAGTGCATTTATGGCATTTGGTTGAATGCATTTATGGCATTTGGTTGAGTGTATTTTTGGCACTTGGTTGGGTGCATTTATGTTATTGGGATTAGAAACTATGTTATTGTTATTTCCTTCTTGTACAAATGCTTGACATTGCTATTTATTAACTTTGAGTTTAATGAAATTTATGGGTTCATAGTTTTATTATTCTCTTTGTGAAAATTATGTGCTAATGCAAGGTGGCTTGGTTAGTGGATCAAGAGTGTTAAGTTATTTGCTCGAGGGAGATGGCATAAGAATTAATTGATTGTGTTGAGACATTAGGCAAGTACTCTTTAGGCCTTAATTTACTGTATGGGTGGCCATCAATGGATTGGGGTTTAGAGAGAAATTTAGAGCAATTGTGGGGTGACCCAAATTTTGGATTAAAAGTCTTGCATAATTAATTATTTCTTGATTTTGAACTTAATCAACTTGGGTTAAATTAAGTAATGTGTTGGGTTCCGGCATTAATTAAGTTAACTTAGCTTAGCCTAGAGGGGTTCCTCTAGGGTTCTTTAGAAAATCAACTAAACTCCTTAAAAACCTTTAGAACCAATGATTCCTGAAGCTTTCATCCATCAAGAATGATCTTTATCCCATTTTCATCCAAATCTCATTTTTTTTAAATCCAATCTTTTACTTTGACTTTTGAACACATCACACTTTTATACCAAACTTCATACTTAAAACCAAACAAAAATGCTTTTTACTCGCCTTCCCAAGTTTGCATATTAGCTATTAGGAATCAAATTATACTAGGCTCCTTGAGATCGACACCCGGGGATAGCTTCCACTACCCATTGGATCTTATTTTCTTGGAGAGCGGACTCGAGGTGGCACTGCTCTGATATAAACCTCATTCGGTGAGCTCTTCAGTCACCTTGCCTCTTTCAAGCTGGGGATTGATCATTCCATCATTGCAAATATCGGACTTCCTGTATACCCCCTTTGAAGTATGATTACAAAGGAATCTGGAGTTCAAGCTGGAAGATACCAAGTGGAGCATTCTGTTCAGGGTAATCTACTGGTGTCTCTGGTTATCACACAATAGAAGACTTTTTGGCAATGAAACTATCACTGCTCATCGCCTTATGAATGAGGCCCTGGCTTTTTCTGAACATGTTGTGGAATCAAATGTTAGACTTAAACAATACATGGAACCTGAGTAGTTGACTCTGTGGCTAAGTATCTTAGCAAAATTGTAGATATCGTAGATTAATGAATATATTTTCTTTTTACTCAAAAAAAAGATCCTATGTATAACTTTAAATCATTGACTAAATAATCATAAATTCAAGAAAATATCCACATTTATAAGTAGAGGTGGGAAAAAAGGTCGGGGTCAGCCTTTCACGGTCCCAAGCCTCAAAGGTTTGGCCCTTTTAGGCTTCAATTTAAAAATTTGATCATTTCTTAAGGTGTGGCCCTTAAGAGCGGGGTATCAAGCCAAAAAGGCTGGCTCTTTGAACAAAAAATTGTTTTTTCAAGCTTTTTAAAAAAGAAATAAAGTTAAATAATAAAATTTTTTAATTTGATGCATAAATATTATCAAAATTAAGAAATAAACACCACATAAAGCACTAAGTCCACGATTAAATAACAATCACAAAAATCTTATCCAATATATACATAGTTTACAAATACTATCTCATATAACATAAATTAAATCATTATCAAAAATTTAAATGAATAAGCTATTGTTATAACTAGTTAAATCAAATCATTTCATGAATGTCAATCTTAGAAACAATTAAAAGTAACTAAAGATCTGTAACATCATTAACTATTAATGTAAAAAATGATAATATTACCATTATATGAATAATTTTAAATAAAAATAAAAGAGCCTTATTGGTTGGGCCGGTCTTTGACCCTACAGGGCTTTACCTTTCATCCTGCTTCTAATTTTACGGCTAAAACCTTAACCCCAGCCTTGACTTTTTTTGGGCCTCAACGGGCCTATCTGATGGGTTTCCCCGTTTTTCCAACTCTTTTTATAAGTGGGCAAGTGAAAAAGAGAAATTGTGGTGATAAGAAAAGGATATATGAAAAAGAATTTAGTAAAATCGGCAATGGTGTATTTATTATTTAGACAACTCATACTATATCTTATAGAAGTACTATGAGTATATGATTAAAATAAAAAATAATTATTCAGAATAATAAAAATTAATTCGATAATCATGCTTGCATGTATACTGATATATATGTGTGCGTGAAAAATGAATTCATTTTTCATCATCTAAAATTTAAATACTTATTTCATCATTTATAATTTATAACTTTAAATAAACTCCCTGATCTTAAATATGTAGTTAGGATACATGCATGCATGATTTTCGAATGGGAAAATTAATTATTTGATCCTTATAGTTTGACCGAGTTTGCAACTCAGTCCTTGTAGTTTAACTCGTCGAGACTCAGTCCTTGAAGTTTCCTAAATTTTATAAAACAAATGAGTCAATTGTAACTCGTTCTATGTGTCATATAGGTGAGGAGCCACCTCAGCAAAAGTCCACCTCACACTCATCCTTCTTCATTTGCTCAGATCTGAAACTGAGGAGAGAGAGATGGATGGGTGACCTCCATGGATGAAGGGAGAGAGTTGGGTGAACTTCTTCAATGCCCCTGTTCCTCACTACTGTTCCTACTTAAATGAAATGCTTGAGAATGAACCATATAATTGTGCTCATTAGGATTCAAGTCAACAAGAAGGCTTCATTCAAGCAAAAAAGAAGATTAAGCTAATCAACCAACTCGAACTTGATGATCGACCAGGAATTAATCCAGAAAAGAAAGAACATGTGTAACTTGATGAATTGGATATAACTTAATTCAAGATGAATTGAAATAATACTACTTCCAAGCGCATAAAATAAAATCTTTAAGGGAAAAAAAAAACTAAACAATTGACTTGATCAAGCGGAAACTAGTCAATTACGGCAAAAACTTGTAAAGCAACCAAAACACGATCAGGATGATATGAAAATAGATAACCATGGCCAAAAACCAAGAAAAGCAAAAAAGTATGAAGAGTGAAAAGAGAGTGTAGAAATAAAAACGAACCAGGAAAGGAAGAGAATGAAGGAGGAAGTAAGAAGAAGTTGGGGCAGACGCGAGAGAAATACTGAGAAAATAATAGAAGCAAAAATGATAGGGAAAAATGAAAGGAGAATGGTGGGCAGAGAGTGCAAGGAGAGGAGAAAGTGGCGTTCATCATTATCATTGAAGAAGTTTACCCAACCCTCTCCCTCCATCCATGGAGGTCACCCATCCATCTCTCTCCTTGGTTTCAGATCTGGGAAAAGGAAGAAGAAAGAGGAGTGTGAGGTGGACTTTTGCTGAGGTGGACTTTTGCTGAGGTGGCTCCTCACATATATGCCACATAGGATGAGTTACAATTGAATCATTTGTTTTATAAAAATTAGAAAACTTCAGGAACTGAGTCGCGACGAGTTAAACTATAAGGACTAAGTTGCAAACTCGGTCAAACTATAAGGATCAAATAATTAATTTTCTCTTTTCGAATTAATCATCCTTGTTAGACCTTCAAAAATATATAAAGATATTTATAAGTTCAAGATCGCTCACTTGTCAATGTTGGCACCTGCACTTGTCCGTTGTTCAAAAATCCGGATCGGACCGTGCGGTTCAACTGGAAACCCAGTGAATCGGGTGCTCCTCCAGGCCGATTCAATGGTTATAATTCACCTAATATTAACTTTCACTTGATTCAATTTTAGAAACTAGAAAACTATAATATTCTAAATGTTATTTTACTTGCATATGTTTAATATTTAATTGTTGTTGTTAGTATTTGTATTTTAGTTGCCCACAACGAGTGAGCCAGAGAAGACTAGAAGCACATAAGGCTTGCCATGGCTTTGCCACGTTGAGCTCACAGTGAGGAGCACGATCCTACTGTAAACAGAAGCTGGTTTTTGGGCCTGATTTGGATCCCACTTAAACACCAACTCAATGACCCGACCTTGGACCATATATATACAATTTTTTAAGCTCATTAGGGCAGAATTGGTTCACCACACACCCTCTCAAACCCTAGCTCTCTCATTCTATCATCTCATCTTCATCTTCCACCCTTCTCTTTCCCAAATCACCATGGCCTCCATTCATTCTACCTTGGTTGTTGTTCCTTCCATGGAGAGCATCAACTAAGCTCTCTTGTTCTTGGTGATCGATGGAGCTCAAGGGAGGAGCTTGAAGCTTCTAAGGGGAGTGTTGTTCTCCACTCTCTCTTCCTCTTGTATATTTCAAATTATCTAGGGTTCTAGGATTTGTTTTATGCATTTGGTTGTAATTTCATCCTATATCTTTCTATGAGAGTGGTAGAAACAACTTACTTATTTATTTTCTTTATATAGATACTTGACATTGCACCTATTGACTTGAGCATATTTTATTTGTATAGGTTCATCATTTAATATATGTTTTCTTATTAAAATCTTGTGCTAAATGAGGATTCTTGTTTAGTGGATCATGGTGTCATGTATTTGTTTTTAGAAATTGACCAGTAAATCTACTAATTGCTTGAGTGACATTGGACTTCAATCTATTGGGTTCAATTTATTAGTTGGGGTTCCACCATTGAATTGGAATTAATATATTAATTTGGTTGCAATTCGGGGTTCCGGTTGTAAGATTAAGAGTCCTTTACGATTAGTAGGTTTAATTAGGTCAAGTGCTTAAGTAGCTTAGGTTCCGTTAGTTAACGTGCGGCGCACCGGCGTTACTTAAATTAATGTAAGCCTAGCCTAGAGGGGTTCCTCTAGGCTTCTTTAGTAAATTGGCCATTTTTAACTCCTAAAAAATCTTTAGAAGCAATGATTCCTGAAAGTTCCATTTACCAAGAATAGCTATCCCATTTAATACAAATCTTTCCTTTTGTCTAATCTCAATTTATTTCTGAACATATCACACTTTTCACACAGCTTTTATACTTAAACGAAAATGTTTTTACCCGTCTTCAACAAGTCCTTCATTTAGCTACTAGGAATTTAATTACATTAGGGCTCCTTAAGATTGATACCTGGGGATAGCTTCCACTACACCTTGGGTTTAATTTCTTGGAGAGCGGGCCCGAGGCAGCATTGCACTGATAATCCTAATTTCAGAGCTCTTCACTATGTTAAATCAAATCGAAATATATATAACAAAACATTTGATTTTAAGCCTATTTGAGTGACTCATTTGAGATTATGTGTTCTTAACAGAGTCAAACGGAATGTAGTGGATATACTTAAATTTGATTTTCAATACTTTTGCTAGTTTTTTGTTTAATTTGGTCAGTAAAAAGGATATTTTAAATATTTTTTCAAATTTTGATACTTTGTAAGTGTTTAAAAATACTTTTTATGGAAAATGTCAAGGGATATTTTTTTCAAGTGATATGGTATACAATTTAATAAATATTTAAAAGTGTAAATGACAATCTAACAACGATTTTAGCGGCATGGGATGAGCTAGAAGTCAAAACATAAAACAAATTAGCCTATATATAACTCATCAAACAAATTAGTGAACAAGAGGATTACAAACCTGTCCAGCAAACAATATTGCTCCAGTTATATCTTCCCTAATTAGAAATATAAAAGGGTGGTCAACTACAATGTCTATTGAAGGAGAAGGCTCGTGATTCTTCATGGAAGTTACGGCGGCAGATGCTGCTGCGACTTCTGTTCCTTCTTCATTTACTTCAATGAATGCCTTTTGAAATATGGATGAAATAGTTTCACCAATATTACACTCCATTATTTTTGTTAAATTTCCAAATTCGAAGGGCAGTATTAGCCCTAATTCCTTCAACAAATCAGAAGCCATGACCTGATAAGAAAACTTAAATTTTGGGATCCTAAACTCAGATATGTGTACTGGGATTTTAGGAAGGTTCTGGTCCAAGACGCTATATTGAGAGAAAACCTTCTCAACAAGGGAAGGAAGTCCATCTTTTGAGTCTGGAAGAAAGATATACATCTTGTAACAATGCATATAAGGGAGACCAAGGACTTTGAAATCATCACAAACCTTCAAAAGATGTTCATTCTTGTTGGAGGTCATACAAGGAGCTTTCACTGAGTTCCCATCACTTCCAAGATGAAATTGATGGACTTTGGTTTTTGATGGAGGAAACTCGTACATCCATTCCCCTTTGAAGCATAGGGCATTTAAAAAAACAGGAGCTCCATGACTTAAAGAAATAGACGACTTGTCAAAAGCATACCTAACGAGATCATTCGTGTTCAGCATCATCCATGTATCAATTTCTTTGGCCACTCTGTCCGCCTGTAAAAATTATAACCACCATTTAGTTCATTGTATCTTAAGCGCCTCATCATAATATCCTTCCTCCATTCAAATAAGGTCGAGAAACACATAAATTAAGACGGTATTAAAGTTTGTGCATTTTATAAAATTTAATGTCTCATTTTCATTGTTTTTCATATATTTGTCATTAAAAATTTCAAACCTCAACTATCTTGAATATTTTAACTAATGTTATTTTTGGAAAAATAAGTATTGATTGTTCCTAAAAATTTGCATCAATCAAAACATTTATATTGGGGACAAAATAAATAAAAAAACCAAAACAATACTTAAAAATAAGGACGGAAGAAGAAGTTATGAATTTTGGGGTCAGGTTTTTTCTTGTTTCCCCTTTTCTACTTTTCTCACATAATCTTAAATCTCTTATTCACCTTTGGATTTAAAAATGAATGTTTTAGATTTGCTATTTTACAAAAATTATTTCAATAAACATAAATAAATATATTTAAACTCTCAAAATCATATTTATATAGTTCATATTTGCAACAAAGAAAAATAAATATATTTTAATTTATAAAATGTTATAATAATGGTTTTATAAAATATTAAATCTGAATCATTAATTTCTTGATCTAAGGGTGGAGATACTCAGATAAGATTATGAGAATAAAAAGAGAAAAAGGAAACGGAGAGTATCATCTCCATGTATTTTCTTAATTTCATTACTCACTTCATATTAGTTTCCTATAGTTCTTTTAATCAACTTAGGAAAAGGAGAGACATGTATTTATTTTCTTAATTTCATTACTCACTTTATATTAGTTTCCTATAGTTCTTTTAATCAACTTAGGAAAAGGAGAGACATGTATTTATTTTCTTAATTTCATTACTCACTTTATAATAGTTTCCTATAGTTCTTTTAATCAACTTAGGAAAAGGAGAAACATGTCTTCCCTTAACCGATGCTATGACTCATGAGCACCTAAATCATCTGACTTCAATCCAATAAAAAATTGTGACTACCTCGATCTACTCGAATTAACTTTTAAAAAATTAGCTAACTCTAGAATACGTTTTGTGAATCACTACAAATTATTTTTTTTAAAAAAATCATAAATATAATTAATTTAAAGCAATCTTTTTCCTTACTCTTGCCCTCCACCATGAGTAAGAAGGCTCTTGCTCGTCTTTCAAGTTCTTTCCAGTCAAAACAAGGTCAGAGCAAAGAGATTTCACCATCATTTTAAACGAAGGCTTCAGAGATACAGCTTGATCACACGACAGTTTATTGGCAAAACTCAAGCCAGGGCCAAGAGGATGCGACGAAGAGGAGTTCGGCGAGATGAGAATCGAAGAGGATGTCGGCGAGATGAGAAGCGACAGAAGCGAGATCGTTGACGGAGTCAACCTTGAGGAATGAGAGAAGCTGACGGAGGGTGTCACCATCGGACCCAGCAGCCATGAAGCTTAGAAACACTTGTATTGCCCATGGTGAAACGATGACGTTTTTGTTTGCTTCCTTCAATAAAAGATGCTTCGCAAAACTCAATGACACGTCGTTTTGCTTGACTACCCCCTGATTGGCTGAGCAATAATAAGGAGCCGTTTGGTTTATGGAGGAGGAGAAGGGGAGGGAAAGGGAAGTACTCATTTTCAGGCATTTAGTTGTTTGGTTGATGGAAACCCAGTTCCTGCCAGAAATGAGATTCCGCCGCCAAATGATAGAGAGCGGAGGAAAGTGCTGATAACGATGGGAAACGAAACTAAGATATGGAAGAGAATGCCGAAACGGGTGCAGTTAGTTTTGATAGCTAGACCATTATATGTATAGTGAAATTCTTGTATCACAAGTCAACACCTTCAAAATTATTTTAATATGATGCGAGATTACAGACTGTAGTTTTGATTTTTACAATCATATAGTTAAAAAAGGTAGGTAAATAAGGTGTTGATTTTTTTTTCCTTACACAAGTACACATCAGATCAATATTCTCCAAAAAAAAATTAAAAATATTTTAGCCTAGTTGTTTGTAGCCTAGTTGTTTGTAATTATTCACACACAGGGGACTTGACATGACTGTGTTCAACAAGAATTTATGTGGTATATAGTTAGGATATCATATATAAATAAGAAGGTTGTGAAAACGGAAAACCGGAAACCGAATGCCTTCTTTGTGGATAATTATCTCTATAGGTGGTCTTTGTGAAAACCAAATCTCCCAAATTTTTTATGAAAACATAATAGTCTTTCAATAATTAATTTCAAAATCAAATCAATATGGTAACATTCTTGGAATTTATAACCAATTACATTATTCTAATTATTAATTATAATCAACCTAATATTAAATGAATAAATCATATCCCGTAATCAACGCATTCAATCAGAATCAAATGGTCTGTAAAAACGATCCCCTCTAATTTTAAATCATTGGCAAATCAGAAATCCCAGAAAATATCCACATTTATCATTTAGACTCATAATTGCTTCTATATGTCAGCTAATGGTAAAACTTAATTTCGATAACAATCAGACCAATTTTCTCTTCTTTAGAAATTTTCACAATAACATTGCTCATAAAAATACTTTTTAGACAATAGTTTCCATATGTGACGATTTCCAGAATAAAATTGGCCATTAAGGGTGTGTTTGGTTCAAGGGGGAGGGGAGGGGAGTTGAATTTAGAAAAATTAAAGAAGTAGGGTGAAAAGTTTGAAATTATTTTTTCTTACTCTTTTATCTTACATATAATATTTGTTTAATAATTACAACCCACTTTTTCAATTTTTTTTAAAATTCACCTTCCCCCTCCCTTCCCTCCCCCTAACCAAACACACCCTAACACTTTAAACAAAATGATTTAGTTAAATTTTGCTTGTTAACAAAATTTTAATTAAAATCAATCATAATAGATTTGATAATCTTAAAAATTCAATATTGATTAGACTACAGAAAGAGATTCCTTTTAACAATCGTTTCCTTTATATGATGGTTTTGGTTTTTCTTTTTATGTAATTTGTTTTCCTTTATTAATGATATTGTCTTTTAATTTAAAAAAAAAGAATAAATTGGATGTGTTCTCTGGATTTTTTTGTTTTTTTTTTGGGGGACTCTTTATTGACGTTAGCAATGTTAAGGAGATTGGATCAGCAATTGAACCCATCAAAGCAAACAATTCACACTTTGATATCCATACCATGCCTAAGTTGAAGTTAACTTGATAGAATATATTAATATATATGGAGAGGAAGTAGAGAGCCTATACAATATACAATAGAGAGGCTCGCACTCCGGACTGTTTTTAAGATAATTTTAAATGAATTAAATGGTTAATCTGTTAAAATTCGTAAAAAGAAATAAATGTGAGTGAAATAAAAAATTTTCAAGTATACTCTTGTTTGTACTTTATACGTAGAGTTGGGAAAAAGGGATAGCCTAACCCTACAGGGCCAACCCTTCACTGGCTCGAGCCTAAAGGCCGATCATTTTAGGACCGAGTTTAAAAAAAATTGATCATTTCCTAAAGTCGTGCCCTCTAGTGCTCGAGCTCAGACCTAAAAGGGCAGTCCCTTTTAACAAAAAATTGTTTTTCCTTTTAAAAAGATATTAAGTTAAATAATAAATATTTTTAAATACAAAAATATCATCAAAATTAAGTTATAAACACCGCATAATGACATAAAACACTAACTCCACAATTAAATAATAATCATAATAATCTTATAAAATATATACACATAGTTTACAAATATTAACACATATAACATAAATCAAAACATTATATAAAATTTAAAAATGAATAAACTATTATTTATAACCAAATAAATCAAATCATTTCATAAAATTGAATCTTAGAAATAGTTAAAAGTAAATAAAGACTTGTTACATCATTAACCACTAATGTAAAAAATCAATAATATTAATATTATATGAACAATTTTAAATAAGAATAGAAAAAAAAACGGCCTAACGAGCCAACCCTCGATCCTTTAAAGCTGGCCCTTTTAGGCCCACTTCCAATTTTAAAGCTAAACCCTCCTCAAGATTGTGCTAGTATTTTCAGGCCTAAACAGGTCAGTCTGACAAGCTTGACCCTTTTTACCGGCTCTATGTATAAGTAGGCAAGTGAAAAAGAGAAATTGTGGTGAGAAAAAAGGATATATGAAAAAGAATTATGAGTCAAATTGGCAGAGGTGTATTTATTATTTAGACAACACATACCATATCTTATAAAAAGTACTATAATGAGTATATGATTAAAATAAAAAATAATTATTCATAAGAATAAAAATTAATTCGAAAATCATGCATGCATGCATACATATACATATATGTGTGTGAAAAAAAAATCCATTTTTCATCATCTATAATTTATATACTTATTTCAACATTTATAATTTATAGTTTATAACTTCAAACTTCCTCCGATCTTAAACAAGTATGCATCTATAGATGGTCTTTATGAGCGGCTAAAAGCCTCCCCACTACAAAGCATCTACACTTCCTGTCCACTTCCTCTCTATTTAGTATCTTTACCATTTGATTTGCTTTAATTGATCCATATCCATTACAATGTTAAAATATTATTATCAATTTAGCGTTGATTGTATAATACTTTTACAATTGTATTAAACCTCGATCATTGAAAGCAAATCTAATTATAGAGATACTAAGTGGAGAGGCCCAATACGAGACCGAATTCACATGCTCTTTGTATAACGAAAACAATAATATTTGTATTAATTTCAAAATCAAATCAATATGGTTTAGTATATTGTTTTTTCTATTGACAAAAGTTTAGGTGAGTTGTGTCTCGGGGGCTGACTAGCTTCAGGGTAGGCCTCCAGGTTCAAAGAGTACTTGTAGAGGTACTTACAGATCGCCCACCAATAAGGTCCTCACATCGACAAGATTCAAATCCACAACCTTGTGGCGATGAGCCAACCCCTTTACCAACTGGACCAACCTTTGTTGGCAATATGTTTAGTATTTATAATCAGTTACAATCTTCTAATTCATAATTATAATCAATCCAATTTTAAATGAATCAATCATAAGTAACTCATTCAATCAAAATCAAATGTTATATTTGAAATTGATTTTCACGATTAATAATTAATATGAGTATTTAATTGTATAGCTACCATTTTTTTATAACAGAATAGTTTAGGTGAGTTGAGTCCCGGGGGCTCCTCAAGGCCAGGACAAGCCTCTAGGTGCACAAAGCACTTACAAAGGTACTTATAGATCGCCAACCAACAAGATCCTCACATTGGCGAGATTCGAACCACAACCTTATGGTCATGAGCCAACCATTTTACCAACAAGATCAACCTTTGTTGGCTGTATAGCTACCATTTAAATCATTTTAGTTTCATATTGTCCAGCTCGACAGCCCGTTTATGTAGCTGGTCTAGTTATATGACAAACTTGGAGCATAGTGACCCAGCATAATCCAAACTTTACTATAACTATTAGTTTTGTGATTTGAAGATTGAACATTGTAGGTAGGAACATTTTGTTATCATTTATCTATCTTAATATTTTGCTAAAAAGAGTATTTGGTGATGAATACTAATTTTGGTGTCAATGAATGGTAGATTAATACTCCTTTAGCTCTGAATGTAGCACCAATTTAATCTGTCATATGCCTTCTCTAAGTCAATCTTAATGGCCATGAACCCTTTATTTCCCTGTTATTCCTCATAGAGTGAACCACTTCTTGAGCGATAATTATATTATCCGAGCTATATATGATGGCCCAGAACAAAGCTACATTTAGTGGGACTTATAACATGCTTTAGAACAGGCTTGATTCTATTTGAAATAATTTTAGTACGATGATCTTGAAAATCGCATTACACAAGCCGATAGGTCTAAAATCCCATAACTCTTCATGATGATCTATTTTAGGGATTAGAACAATAAATGTAGAATTAATTTTAGCAATCAAGGAAGGATCATGCCAAAGTTTGGAAATAAAGGAGCAAATAGAAGGACCCACTAAATTCCACTAACTTTGGTAAAATAAAGCATCCATACCACCCACTAAATTCATGCCAAAGTGGTAGAGAGAGATTGTTGAGTGTTGAAACGGAGGGGGAGGGAGAAGAAGGCATCGGGGGATGGGGAGAGAGGTGGGGGTGGATGGTGTGGGGAGTTTTTTTTTTTTTAAAAAAATATTCATTTAAAATTAACTTAATATAAACCAGGTCCCAAAGAGACTTCATATTAATTAAGGGATTTCAAAGGACATAGTCTTAATTATGTTCCTTTCATGGCACTTTGAATTTATTTTCCCATTAAATTATGGAATGACAAAATAAGAGAAAAGAGAATACCAAAATTGGATACATATATGGCTAACGTGATCCCTTATATTGCTTTAATTAAAGTGGTAGCCTTTCAAATAGGATTGAACATGCAACCTTCACTTTATCGGAAAGATGTCATACCCACTAGGTTACAAAGGTCAATGATAAAAGTTTTTAAGTTGAGGGGCAAACAATCAAGTTTTAATTGTGAAGGTACAATTTTAACAATAAAGTTTGGGAACAGGAGCACTTAGCATTATTGTTTGTTAAGGTGCAAAAATGCACATAAAGTTACAAAAATGATGCAATTTCAACATTAACACCATTAATTTGTTGTCACTTTTTGGCTAGTGGGTTCCACATTAATTAATTTTAAATTATTACTCATCCAGTCCTAATTATAAGATTACTTTGACTTTTTTTTTTTTGAGAAATTACGTATGTAATACTAATAACTTTAAAATATGGTAATTAAACCCGGACCGGTGCCTAGACCGGTCGAGGCAGTGGGTTAGACCATAGTCAACTAGGAAGCTAGACCGGTGATAATTAAAATAATATAATTAAATTTAAGATATCAAAACATTCATATTTTAATTATTAAAAAGTTAATTTTTCAATAAATACTCAAATTATAGTATATTAATACATATGACTCTGTTTCTTATTATAAGTCCATTAAAACTAATCCTCGTATACCAAAAATTGTTAGTTAGATAATAAAATATGTCCTAGATTGATGAATTATTTTCACATCTCTCTTATGTTTCTCTCTTTCCAACAAGAATCAAATAAGGCTGAAAGTGAAAAACAATTATTAATAACCTTTAAGTAAACTTATATTTAGAGAAAAAAATTTAGAGTTTTACTTATAATAAGGAACAAGGAAGAGAGTGATATATATGTATATATTAATTTTTTTTTTCTCATATTCATTTTCCCTCCCCTACTACAACTGCTAAACTTATTATTTCTTTCCCTTTCTTCTCTTTTGCAACTCTCTCTCCCACGTGATCACTGACTCTTCTTTGCTTCTTTATTCACTTCTTTATGAGGATTTTTAGAGCTTAGTATTTTCCTTAATTTAAGAAAGATAATTAATTATTTAATTTGAATTTCAGGATTTAATTTGGATTTGAGGATTTAATTTGAATTTGAGGACTTAAATTGAATTTGAGTAGTTAGATTAGGTTTGAGGAGTTAAATTATATTTTAGGCGTTAATTCGAATTTGAGGATTTTATGGAGATTAGTTGGAGAGATTTATAGTGAAAGGAGAAACTTCTATGTGAGCTAAGATTTATTGATAAAAATTAATTTCACAGAATAAATAAGTTGAAAGTATATAATTAGGAGATTATATTGATAATTTAAATAGAAAATCTGAAAATAGAAAATGATATCCTTACTCTTAAAAAAATAAATAATAATAAATATTTGGATAGGATCCAGAACTTAAATAATTATCTAAATTTTAGGGACTAAATTAATGTTAAGATATATATATATATATATATATATGTATATGTATATAACAAAAAAAGGTGCGGAAGAAAAGATAGATATATATATATATATATCATACTAAATGAATAAGTAGAAAAGAAGGAAAAATAATAATATAACAAATAAAAACATGTGTGGAAGAAAAGATATATGTTTGTGTATATATAGTAATAAACAAATAAATAGAGAACGGGGGAATATACGTGTAGATAACAAGTTCGACTTTTCCCCCTGTCGCACAACGTCTTCGTAGTGCGTAGATTTAGGTGAGTTTTGCAGATAATTTAGATAACTAAAATCACTTCTTTTGACTTAGCTTTCTTCATAAACGTTTTTACATATAATTTTAGCTTTCCAATGATAGTCATATTAGGGTGATTAGAGCAAAAAAATGGGACTTATGTTTAAAGTAGGAGTTGAGTTTTGATAATAACTAACCATAGATTTGTTGAGGTAAATTAGTAGGTTGATTTTGGAATGAGTATTTGTATATTTTTGTCTTTCATAATCTTAATTATGTGTTTTAGTGATGAATATGCGTATTCTTTCATCTTCTACAATCTTAATAGTGAATATGTGTATCAAAATTATTTGTGCTTAAAAGCGTGATTTATTAACATTGAATTTGTATCATGCTATGAGTGATATTGACTTATTCGTATTTGCTGCTTTATTTATTTCTTTAGCACATTGTAAGGATATTTGTAGCAGATTTCCTTCGAGGTGGTTAATGGTCAATACATTTGTGTCTGGAAATCGTAAGTTTCTTTATTATGTTTATACACATATTGGATGCTCTTTGGAATGAAGAGAAGCTTTCTTATAAGGGTTTTAATGCTAGCTAGACATAGTGTAAGAAATTTGGAATAATGCATTGTTAGTGTTGGTGGTTTTGTTTGATAGTTCTTCTACTTTTTTTGGGTTGATGGTTTGAATTATATGCACATTATTTTTTGATCGTATAAATTCATTATGTTTTACAAGTATTAAGGGTGTTGTGCTGTTTCTTTAAAATAATCATTGACAATCATTGAAAAATATATTATTACATTTTGGTTTCTTACAATTGAAAAATTAAATATGGTATTTTTTCAGTTATAGTGTGTTGTTGTATGTGTACAATTCATGGTGGGGTTTGGACCCCTCAAATCCGTATATAAGTTTCTTAGTAAGGATTAGGAGTTGTGAGATTCTAAGAGCTATTTAGTGATGCTCGAAAGGTGTTATTGTAAGATTCTAAGAGTTTCCCAAAATTGCTAGAAAAGTTCATAATCAAGTTTTACAATAGCATATTGATGGAACTAATTACTTGAAAATAAGATAATTACTGTGATTTAGGATTGAATTAAACAATTATATTCATGTTTCACATTTTGTTCAAATTTTTTTAATACAAAATTAAATTTAAAATAAAAATATTATTATTTAGTTCTTTTTAGATTTTTACTATATTGTTATGTGTATCAGTTCATAAAAGTTATTTATTAATATGGGCATTGATGACAAAACAATTATTATTGGAAAGTCCAAAGGTACGAGTCACATCCTTTTATATTTCCTTGAATAGGGTATTTTTATCTATAAAAAACCAACTTTATTTAACAATTACTTACACATTAAATTAAAAAATTAATTAATAATTAAAGGTTTGAGTAGCAAAGGAGCTAGTCATGTAACATTAACTCCCTAATCCCACTTTTAACCACCCACAATCAAACATAAAATTGTTTTATAACAGAAAACCTAACTATGTTAGGAAAAAGAATTAACTTATCAAAATTTAGCTAACATAGTTAGAAAAAGAATTTCCATGAAGGTTTCCATAAAAAACATGCAATTACTACAGTCTAACTACGATAGAAAGTAGATGAATCTTTCAAAATAATAATAAAACCTATCGTAATTAGAAAAGAGGTAATCCATGTTAGAAAAGAATTTCAGTAATACCAATAGGCTAACATGGATAATAAAGTCTTTCATGTACCATTTACTATCTAAATATCCTTCTAAATCCCCTAGACTCAAATCAAATCAATTATTAGATGCTAACTATGTTAGGAAAGGAAAATAACATATAAAAATTACTAACATAATTAGAAAAGGTTTTCCATAGTATCTATATGTATTATAGATTCAACAGTTTAACTATGATAGGAAAAAGAAAATTCAAATCACAAATAAGACCTATCGTGGTTAGACAAAGAGCTGACTTAATCCAAAAAATATCCATATTAGAAAAAGAATTACCCTAAAGTATAAAACTAACATGGATATTTAAATCACTTTAATACTTTAAAAGAGTTATCCATGTTAGGTAACCATTCACCTAACATGGATATTTAAATCATCTCTAAGTCATTTCAACATATCATCCTCAAAATTCATCCATCCTAAACATTTTCAATCATAATGATTCCCAACAATACCCAAACAAAGTTGCCGAAAATGGATCGGTTCCAAAATTAACAATAATCAAAGGAAACACAAATACTATTTCATAATAGGAATTATACAATAAATTCCAAAATCAATAACAAGTTATGTGGAAGTATCACATGCATAATCCTAAATGTGGCAATACCATTCTGTCCGGATAGCCCAGAATTTACTCACTATATCAGTGAGAATGTCCTGGATCCTTCACTTGACTTTCTATATCGCTCCTAAGACTTGCAAAAAGTGAGATAAATAGGGGTAGCCCCAAACGCAACCACTAACTACTCATCTACGTGCTGTGTGTGCTAGCAAGATGTCCAGTGGAATACATACATATATATCAATTCGGGAAGCATGCTCAAGTATTCACATATGATGCACGTCTTAGTCTCAAAATCTCTTTTCACCATTATATGTACATGTGTAGAATAACCCATCCCAATTCATCTCCAAGAATAGTATATATATATCATTGATAATTACAAACAACCCAAACGAATCTTACTAGAAGCTTTGGGAAAACATGTGGGACCAGTCGGGACCTTCCACCCGCCCCTGATCACCACGGTACAGTTCACGAGGGACTTTCTACCCTCCCTGAACTGCACTACGGATTAGAAGGATCTCCGTCATTTCTGAATCTGTGAGGGGCGATCTCCCCTCTTACGTCTTTCTCTCCTTTATTTCCCATAATATATCAATTAATTCCTATGGCGCAACAGGGTAGCTCATCATGTGATGGCACAATTTCCAATTCACCTATGTCACATAGACAAACAATTTCTCATAAAACAACACATAAATATGGAACACCCATAATCAGGCACCAGACCTTCCAGTAATTCTAGGCTATATATATGAAATAGTTTCCAAAATCACATATATTTCAGTTCCAAATATTTTAGATCACAAATTTATGCCATTTCAAAATAATACTCCATAGGACATTGTATTATGAGAATAATAATAGTTCAATATCTCATTTCTATATCTTATCAATCATCAATTGATAATCGTATCTCAGCTGTGATTCAAACCTCATTTTCATATAACATCATAATTATCAAATAATAATGTTTCAAACTACTTACTAACACTACACACACATAAACAAGCAGAAAGCGGTTACTTGTAGATGGCATCAATCTCACAATAGTGCAGCTCCCCCGTGCAGACTCAAGACAGTTCAAGCACTACACAAAATATACATATACTTATAATTAATCGTCTTCCAGAACAAATTCACACATAAGTATTAACTTACTAATTACCATTCAATTTCTCTATCTGAATTCCAATTCTAATATTAACCTTTATTTCTCCTCCGTATATCCATCTTCACCTCTAATTGCCCTCACTTAATTTAAATCATACTAGCTCTTACCTTTTAAACTTCCTCCTTATACCAAAAATTCATCTTTAACCCAACTTATACAATTTTAAGCCTAAATATCCGTTCTTACAATAATCATTCCTTTAAAACCTTAACACAGTCCTCCCTAAATTATCACTAATCCCAACTAAGCAATTCAAGCCTAGGTATTAATCTCTCCAATGACCATTCATCTTAAACTTAACATTCAATAATCCCCCATAATTCATCACTAATGTCAATTTATAAAAATTCAAGCCTAAACAAATATTTCCAAATATCCTCCAATTATTTCTCAACTTCAAAAATCCATTCATTAATCCCAATTTATTTCCAAACCTTAATAGCTCAATTAATTCAAGTTCAAGCCTAAAAATATCACATTTCTCAAATCAAGGCCTACATTCAATCTAGCCCAATTGACCTCATTAATATTTTTGTTGGGCATAAATTAACCTCATTAACCAACTTCCAGCAACTAGAATCATAGAACTACATAGATAAAATCCCACTTACTCCAAACTTTAACCACCAATATTTTCTTGGGTATAAATTCTAGTTCAAACAATCAATTAAATCTCCTCATATGACTTTAATAAACATCCAAAAATCATTAATTTAACCATGAGCCCTCAAATCATCAAAAGCCCCCCAAATTTCCAAACTATCCAAAAAAATCCAAAAATTCCCAATAATAAGAAAAACCTCCAACAATGAAAAATCTAATTAGAGGAACTCATAATCAAGATCCAAGCTTCAATTTATTAAGCTTATGACTCCCATAAATACCAACTTAGACAAGACCTAATTTTTCAAACATAGCCAATAAAAAAAACTAAATACATAGGGATGAAGATGAGACTTACAGGGTTCCGAAAATATGCTTAGTTGGTCGGAAAATTTCCGACTCCGGCACCCGCGAGCTCAAGAAGTTTCAGCCTAGAAATTTTCCTATCTCTTCCTACGAGCTCGGATCGAACTAGAAAATGGGAGGGGAAGGATCTAGGAGGCGAGAAGGGAAGAATGGAGGTGATGGGTGGTGGTTTTCTGGCGAGTGTCGCTGGAGAACTCGCCCTCCCTTCTTGAGTTCAGACAGCGTCGTGCGAGGGATGAGGGAGAGAAGGAGGTATGCTGCGAGGGGAGAAGGAAGGGAAGAGAGGAGAGGGACAAGAGGGGGACGGCGCAACTCCACGGCGGCGGTGGCAAAGAGAGAGAGCGTGAGGAAGTGAACAAAGAGAAGTAAGAGAGGAAGAAGACCGGGGGGCTGTTTCATCGCACAGGAGGGAATGGGAAAGTTAATATGAAAGGGAATAAAATAATTAAAAAAGGGAAAATTAAACTACTAGGCCCTAAAATTTTCAAATAAAATATTTATTTTCAGTTATAAAATCCCTTAAATTTCCAAAATTTTACCTACCAAACCCCTTAATTATTTTCTCCCACAATAATCTCTTTTGAAGCTAGAAATAATTTTCCCAAGTTTATTGTCCTTAAAATAAGGGAGAAACTAAGCCTTTAAAATCCTCAAAAATACTTCAAAAATTCCTCAAATATTCTCATAATAAATAATCTCTCATAAATCAATTCCTAATTAGTCCACTAATCCTCAATTAAATTTCTAGGATGTTACAATTCACAATCTTTCAAATTCCTTGAAAAGGAGAGTGTTATCGTAAAAAAAAAATGAACCGTCCCCGTCACATTCCACTTACTAACATTAAAACCGAATTTATTTAATAAATTCTTTTAGAGGTAAAATTCCATCACAACTAACTCTAAAGCACTAAATAAACCTAAAAAAAATACAATGCACTTTATCCCATGAATATTTTAAACATTTCATATACAAAAATAGAATTAAAAATAATTAACCTAAACTATCTCCATTAGTTACAAATGATATAAGACCCATTTGACTTTAAGTCTTCCTCGTACGTAAGGGAAGTCGCATGGTATATTGAAACAAAGCTGAATCAACCACTGTTCTTAAAGCCAGATCGGACCGGACAGATGAGCCAGTCCGGCAGTCAACCGGAGACTATGGCAGATTGTATCACATAGTTTGGCCGTTTAGGAGGTTAGATCGTGTTGGGCCATTCATAATCGTCTTTCAACCGGTGAACCGGAGTTGAGCCGCGAACCGAAGCAGATATTGAAAACCCGGACGCGTTAAACACAGATCACCACATCAGGAAAAAAATGAAAAAGAACAGAGAAAATGAAGACAGAGGAGAAAAAGAATACGCTGATGTGGAAGCGATTTCTAGTCTGAACTCCATTGTAAGATATGATTTCTAAGATAGAAGAAGGGAAAAAGCCCATCTCCGGTGAATTTTCTTTTTTGAACTGAAATCGCCGGTGACTTTTCCATCAATGAGCTAATAGAGAGAAAAAAACTGAGTGGAGTTATGATGAAAATAAGAAAGATGGATGGAGAAAGTGGAGAGAAGAAAGACTTTCTTGGGGTGAAAACTTGTTTTAGTGGAGGAGTGTTACAGAGTGCATACTGTTCGATACAATATTATTTTATTAAATATTAATGTCTTGAAATTTTTTAAATCAAAATGCTTTCAAAGAAAAATCTGGAGATAATCTGTTCTGGAATAAGTGAATAACAGGTGTCAGTTTTCAATGCATAATATAATGATACCCTTTTATTAATGTTAGTTTCCAAATGAGCAAATTAAATTAACCATAAGATGAAATTGTATCTATTTGCATTGTATGAATGTTGAAGTTTTAACCAAGTGGAGAGATTCCGGACCACTTTATTCCCACTATATGTCTCTTACTTATTTTTTATTGAAGAACATCAATAGGAATAATGAAGAGCTCCAACTCTTTCGAGTGTGTGTGTGCGTGTAGCGCGCCCTTGGGTCCGCCCTTCAAGAAAATAAAAACCAAGGGGATAGTGGAAGCTAACCCCCGGGTGTCGTTCACTTGAGGAGCCTAAACGCAAAAGATGACCTAGTAACTAGTATGCAAACTAACAAAAGCGGGTAAAAAGTATTGTATTTTGTTTTTGATTTAGAAAAGATGCAAAAGGTATGATATGTTCAAAAGTAAAATAAAAATAAGATAAAAGTGAGATTTGGAGGGGAAGGGAAATGGAATCATTCTTGATGAATGGAAACCTCGGGATTCATTGCTTCTAAAGATTTTTAGGGAGTTTTTGTTGATTTTCAAAAGACCCCTAGAGGAACCCCTCTAGGCTAGGCTTAGGTTAACTTAATTAATGCCGGAACCCCGCACATTACTTAATTTAACCTAAGTTGATTAAGTTCAAAATCAATATGAATTCGCTAATCATAAGGGGCTCCTAATCCACAACCGGGACCCTGAATTGCCACTTAATTAATCCTAGAGTTTAATCGACTACTGGAACCCCAAATAATAAATCAAGACTCTAGGATTGAAGTCCAATGCCACTCATGCAATTTGACAAATTCAAGAACTAACTAATCATGCAAGACTTTAATTCCACAATTTGGGCCACCCCACAATTGCACTTAGTTTCTCAATTAACCCTAACTCATTGATGGCCACCCAAACAAAGATTAAGGTTGAAAAGAGTGATTACCCAATGTCTAAACACAATTAATCAATTCCTATGCCATCTCCCTCAAGCAAACAACTTAACACTCTTAATCCACTAACCAAGCCACCTTGCATTAGCACATGATTTTCACAAAGAGAATAACAAAACTATGAACCCATAAATTTCATTAAACTCAAAGTTAATAAATAGCAATGTCAAGCATTTGAACAAGAAGGAAACAACATAAACATAGTTCTAACCCCATTACAATATACAAAGTTCAAGCACACAACCAAATGCCATAAATATACTCCTAAAACCCTAGAAAAGCATAAATACAACAAGAGGAAGAAGGATTAGAACTAAAACTCCCCTATTCAAGCTTTAAGCTCATCCCTTGGCTCCCATCACCAAGAATGGTGGAGCCTAGCTGCTGTCCTCCAAGAAGAAAACACTAGCAAGGAGTGGAAGTCGAGAAACCATGGAGGATTTGAAGGAAGAAGGTGGAAGATGGAAGATGGAGATGAGAGGAAAATGAGAGGCTAGAGTTTGGGACTCCAAAAATCTGACCTAAGGGTCTCTAACTTTCGTGTTTTATGTCCTAAAAGTCGGGTCAAGTGAGTGGGTATTGGGTTGGATCCGAAAAAGAAGCCCAAAACGCGACTGAAATTCTGCAGATTCGCGCAGTTCGCCGTCTCCTCGCCGCGGCTTCGTGCTGTTGCTTCTGGACTATGGAGGCCTTCTCGCAGTCGTCTCGCCGTGGCGAGGCCGCGGCGAGGACCATTCTTTTCTGCCTCTTCAGGGTGCTCTTCGCCGTCTACTTGCCGCGGCGAGCTTCAGATGATTCTGCCCCTTTGTTTAGCCTTCTTCGTCCGGAATCCGATCATTGGTCCTTACTCGACCCTGTAAGTAAAAATAAAACAAAACCAAGATCAAATAGCCCTATAAATTAATCAATACAATTAATCTACAATTATGGCTAATTAATCCTGATTTTACGCTCATTTCACTTGAGAGTTTAAGACATTCAATTAAGCATTATTGGACCAAACTTGCATCTCAATCATGTTAATTTCCTCAAATTAGGCATATAAAAACCATACAAATCTGAGATTTGTCAAATAATTTAAGGAAAACTTGAGAAAAAATAGAAAGATATCTTATATTTAGTAATAAGCTCCACTCTCCAAATAAGCCCTATAGTCTAGAACAAAGGGAGTAATTTTCATGATAAATATTTTTATTGCTCCATATTATTTTTTATTATTCTATATGTATATTATATATAATGATATTTTAATTTAATTATTATGTTACCAGCCCGACCGAATGGCCTAACCATTTAGACCATGACCTGCTCACCATTCCGGCTTGACTTCCGACCTGGCTTTTAAAACATCGGTATCAACGCCAATTTTCATCTATAGCAAAGTAACTCTCAAAGATTTATATATTATCTATTATCGAACTGCAATTTAATTGTCTCCATATTATAAATAGGATGTAAATTCTTAAAATGTATTAAGCAAATGGTGTAAGTTCATAATATACAATTCTATTAGTTATATAAAAAAGAATCTACAATTGATGTCATGCATTCTTTACTCGGAGGTTAAAAATCTCAAAGCTTTTATTAGTTTTCAGTTTACCCAACCTAACATCAAACATAACTATGGTTAAATTCAGCAAATGTTCTGTATGATTTGATTATTTTTACTCATACAAATTCAATTTATTATTGAATCTTCATAAAAACACAACTAAAAAACAATATAAAAAATATATAATAAGCAACGTGACTCATGCAACGCACGGGGATCTGCGTCTTGTATAATAAAAAACATCTAGACAGGGAAAAGGAAGTATATAAATTGTTGGTTCCCTTCTTCAAAAGCATCGTTATTAAATTTAAAGAAACATTGATGCTCTCCAACTTAGGGCTATTTACTTCTATTTTGGACATTTCATTCCGATTTTAATCATTTTAGAACATAAATTGTGACATCAGGACAAAATTACAATTGGAACATGATGGGAGGCGATTCGAATTTTGTCTCATCCCAAATAGTTTATCTTATAAAGATATATTTATATATATATATATATATTTACTTATATAAATATATTTTATATGAAAGATATTATCATATTGGTTATATCTTTAGTAAAAAAATATTAGAATTGTAGTGGTCAACAAATGATAAATATTAAATTTAAGATATTTTGATATAATTTTGATTCTTTGACCTTACAAGAGTTCAACAAGGGGTCACCAACAACCAAGAGTCAAATACAATGACTAATAGATGGTCCCGAGATGATGAAATTTACAAGGAAATAAATGGAAATATAGGGAAATCATAGAAATACAAAGAAAAATATGGAGAAAATGACTAAGGAAATTTAAAGGAACAGAGAAAATACAGGAGCTGTAAACCGGGAGCCGTGATATGTAGTGGGAGGTAGCAGTGAGAAGAGCATTTTGTGATGATATTACAGGAGTTAGGGTGCTGGAACAAGAGTAACTAGAGATGAAACAATAGCTGGAAGGCTTCTTTACAAGAGCCGTAAGTCCTGTGAATGACTTTTGGGATGTTGAGCTCTAGATTTTGATGATAATACCGAACATGACTTAGGCTTCAAGATCATGAGATCTTAACTTAGAAAAATACTTCGAAAAACTATTTCTCAAAAACTAAGTTAAGCAATCGATGGCACAAAATCACAATCAATTGGAGGGGTGACTTGGCGATCGATGGCATATCGATTGGTGTGTCTCAATCGATTCCCAAAGAGAACAATCAATTGATGCTCAAAATCTTTCAAAGTACTCAGACAGTGAGCAATTGATTGGGAGAAGAGGCAATCAATTGGCGTCAACAATCTATAAGCAATCGATTGGAACTCTAGTTCAATCCAAGATGTAAGCAATTGATTGACTCTTAAACAATCGATTGACATGTACCAATGGATTGAGAATTCAGGAAATCGATTGACATGCCTATGTTTTATTCGATAGCTAACCTATCCATCGAGTGTTGCAAGAGGCAATTTGGACCAATCTGAAGACAATTAATTGAAGACCAGAACGAGCAATCGATTGGCACACCTAGCAATCAATTGACATACTAAGAAATTCAAATTTATTTCTTTTCTCATGATTAACCAACTTTATATCTGGACATTGTATTTGTATCTATTTTGGGCAGTTAACGTTGGACACACAGAAACATAAACTAAGAGCCGTTACCTACATGTACCTGCTCTGCCACTACGATACTTCAATAAAAGAGAAAGAAAGAGGGAATGCAACTGAAAATCTACACTGGAGCATTTAATGCAATTCAGAATCATCATCAATCTCCAAATCTTCAACTCTCTCTCTCTCTCTCTCAGACACACAACGGCTATAACCAGAAACTCAGAGTAATCAGGACTATAAAAGCGTTGAAATTGAAATTGGTTGGTAGAGAGCTTTAAGTGATATCCAACTACCAATTTCCTACTGCAATCAATTCTAATGAGTTCTCTCAATTGTTCTTCAACTGTAAACTTATCAGCTCAAAGTGTGAGCCAGCCTTGTAATTTATACTATACCTTTTATTGAGTGATTTCCTTGGGATATTGGGATCCTAGAGGAAGGGTTGTAATCTTACAAAGTGTAAGGGGGAGAGAATTCGGTGAGAGTGAGTTCTTACTGAGTGAATTTGTTAAGCTCCTAAATTTCACATATTTCATCACAATTTTTCCCCATTTGTATATATTTTTGAAAGTGATGTTTTGAAATAGAATTAAAAATTCAAAGAAAATCCTTAATGAAGAAGAAAGTGTTTGTGCATGAAAATTAGAGCTTAATGATTCTTTGCTTAAAAATTTATGGGTGAATGTTATGAACTTTTAAAAGCTCATCAACCCTCTTTCAATCTTGTATAGGAAGAGGTGATAAAGAGAGAAAGCCAAAGAAATGCAAGTAGAGCTGGAATAAAAAATGAATGATGACAAGAAGGCAAAGAACCAGAATCAAAGTACGCTCGCCATGGGTTCGCCGCGGCGAAACCCACGGCAAGTGTATTCATTCCCTGGATGCCCCATTTGTTAGCCGTGACTTCGCCGCGGCGAAGCCACGGCGAAAACACTTGATTCTGCGCGTTTTAATTGATTAACGCTGTCTGAAGGCAATAAAGAACATTGAATGCGAGCAGAAACGGATACAGAGCATTTAGGGCACATTTTGGATCAATTTGGAGCTTAAGAAGAGAGTGGGGAAGAGCTAGGAAGCTTGGAGAATCTTGGAGAGATTCAAGTTGTGATCTTGGTTTATTTTCTTCTTCCCTTTTCTCTAATTTCTGCCATGACTCTGCTTTTTATTTCTATTTTCATTTCTTATTTACTCATGTGTAACTAAACCCCTATTCTAGGGTTACTTTGAACCATTTGATGGATTGACTCTTGTATTTCCTTCCTTTGATGTATTTAATGAATGTTTATGTATGGATTTTCATCTTGCTTTAAATTATACAAGTGCTTGATCACCACTTGAAGTGTTAAATGAAGTATGACTTGAGAGAGTATATTTTGTTTTAGAACTTGGGGGAAATTATGTTAGACTTGAAGTTTATGATTTTAAATGGATGGTTTGTTGATAATATAGAGATATAATTATTTACCTAACATTGTTCATATAAGGTTGGTGGAACATTTATGGCTAGCATTAATTGTTGCCAGAGATTGTGCAATTAATGCTAGTAAAAATTTGATTTTGACTTGAGAGAGCTTTTTCAAATGAAATTGAACCTTGAACTCATGCATGAACTTCATTAGGTAAGGAAAAGGGAAGGAATTTATTGGGTCTTGAAGTTAAATGGGGAAAGGTAACCCTAGGTTTTCTCATCCAATTTGTCAAGTATTTCTACGTCATTTTTCTTGTTCAAAAATCTTAAACTAAAAAATCTCAAAAAGAAGTAATCTTTTAGTGATTTAATTTTACATGCTAACTCTTCAAAGCAAAACCTTGTTTAGCTCAACTTAATCTAATACACTAAGCCTTCTGCTTGATCGCATTTGTAACCAAATCCCTGTGGGAACGATACTTTTCTTATTACTCTATTACTTGATGCGACCCGTGCACTTGCGGACCGAACAGAATTCTCTTGTTGTAAAGGTGATCAAGAAACCTGTTGAAATCCTAATTCAATAGTGGAACCCAACTAAGGTTGGAGAACTGGATGTAGGTCAGAGTTAGGATCGAACCAATATAAATTCTCAGTTTTTAAATTCATTTAGCTGCATAAAAGTTTTGAAATATACAATTCACCCCCCTCCCCCTCTTGTATATTTCCTGCCATTTTTCACGGGAGCCACATGAAGAATTGAGAAAACATTGAAATTGCTGTGCGTGATCTCTGAATTCCTCCCCCTTTGTTCAGTCTGGATCGTCATCTTATATTGGCTTCCAAACTGTTCAGAATCCTCTCTATGCGTGAATGAGCTCCTCCTTTTATGGGTCTCATGATAGTGGAGGAAGTAGTAACCGTCGAACGAGTAATGTCTAACCTTGATGAAGAAGGGGTAATGGATGGAGTAATTGAAGGAGTAATGGAGGGAGTAATGGTTTGACTTGGTCTCACCTCTTGGGCTTGAAGCAAATTTTTGGGGCTTACAAGAATTATCTTTTACTTTAATATATCTCATATATATGATATTTTATTCGTTTTTACGAGAATAGAGAGGGGAAGAAAAAGAAACACATTAAACATCCATTTTCTTTAAAGACAAAATAAATGGAGCTTCTTTTTTCTGTACTTTTCCCATCTCGATCATGATGAGATGGGACAAAACCGGGAACACCCCTACTCTAGATAATCAAAAAATGATTATTATAAAAATGAAAATAATAATCCTGTTTTGAAAAGATAACAATTAAGGTGTATCATCATTATTTTAGATTTTATCCAATGAAAATAATAATTTTGAAAGAATGAAGCCAAAAATATTTAACTTGGACCATCTTGATCAGATAAAACAGTTAAAATCTAAACACGCAATGGTGCTTATCAAAATGATTAACACCCAAAGTAGTTGCTTTGAAATGAAGTCAATATGGTTTACGCCATACACACAGATAAATATATATACACACATATATTACTGTAACATAGAAATAAGAATTAAATTATGGAATGGCAAAATAAGAGAAAAGAGAATACAAAAACTGACCCATATATGTTGGGATGGAAATAGGCAAGGCCTAGATAGGCTTCAACTAAATAGGCCTGGACTTGCATTAAAAATATACAACTTAAGCCTCAGCCTGTATGTAAAAAAAATTTAGGTTTGATCCTGAGCCTTCAAAAGGCCTGACAATGCCTGAAAACCTATTTAAAAGCCTACTTAAAATGTAAACTTTTAAATAAAGTTAAAATTATATACCTCTAATTCCATATATTATCTTTTTAAGCTATTAAAACACATATGTATGTCTCAAACAGATTTTATGGCTATAAAACTGGATTTTTTATTACTTTTATTGTAGAAATTATGAGAAATCATTCCTTCTAAGATTATAATACTTCATATAGGTACAATTAAAATAAACTTGCTAGTTACAACAATTATCATACTTGAGAAAATCATACAAATCAGAGAAGAATAATAAGTTAGTAATATGTCTTAAGTGACTGAAAAAGAATCAAAAAGAGGTGAAAGACTAATGAATGAAAGGGTTGAACTTTGTGTACGAACGATGAGATGTGAATCTTAAAGTTAAAGATAAATTGATAATGTAATAATTAATTTATATAATTTATTTATCTTATATTATATATCATAATATAAATTACAGAAAATCTAAATAGGTCAGGCATGTAGGCTTGAAGGCTAGGCTTTATGAAAAAAATTCCTGGCCTATTTGCCTAAATAGGCCTAACAATATGCCTGAATATGAGCTTGACATATTTATTAAATATGTTGGATTAGGCTTATTGTAGGTTAGACCGTAGGCCTTGATAAAAGCCTGGCCTATTCCCATCCCTACCTACGTATATGGCTAACCTGATCCATTATATTTGTTTTAACTAAAGCCGCGGGCATTTCGAATAGGATTCAACTTGCAATCGCTCATTTATTGGGAACATTTCATACTTGCTAGGTTACAAAGATCAATAATAAAATCTTTGAATTAAAGATGCAAACAGTCAAGTATTAATAGCTTCAAGTTGTAAACAAGATCGAATTCCTAACCTCCTACTCATTAAGGAGATAATATGTCATTAGGTTACTAAGTACAAAGCCTTTCATATTAAATCTAGTTAGCTAATAACAACAACAACAACAATAATTTCATAATCAAATCGTTGTGCCAGTAATATTGTGAGTGCTATTTCAATGTTCCTTTTTTTTTTTTTTGTAATCAACCCAATATTAAATGAATTAAAGATACTCAACATGAGAAATGCTATTTATATACTTCAAGAGGGTCATGTCATCTGAACTATCTATGACAAATCAAAATATAACAACACATTTGATTTTAATCCAACTTGACAAACTCGTTTGAGGTTTATGTTCTCAACACGTTCAATGGGAACCAAGTAATTATATTTAAATTTAATTTTCAATATTTTTTCGTGTTTTATACCTAATTTGGTCAGTAAATTAAAAAGGATATTTTAAATCTTTTTTATTTTTATATTTTTTAGTGTTTAAAAATACTTAAAGGTCTATGGTAAATGTCAAGGGTTATTTTTTCAAGTGACATGGTATATAATTAAAAAAACTGTTAAAATTGTAAATGATAAAAACCATTAACTATAACGGCATGGGAGCTTAAAGTCAAAACATAAAACAAATTTGCGTATATATAACTCATAAAACTAATTAGTGAACAAGAGGATTAAGCACCTGACCAACAAAAATTATTGCTCCAGTTATATCTTCCTTGATTAGAAATATAAAAGGCTGGTCAACTACAAAGTCTATTGTAGGAGGAGGCTGGCAACTCTTCATGTAATCAATGGCGGCGGATGCTGCTGCGACTTTTGTTCCTTCTTCATCTACTTCAATGAACGTCTTTTGAAATATGTATGAAATAGTTTCACTATAATACTCATCCATTTCTGTGAACTCCCATTCACGAAAGGGCAATATTAGCTCTAGTTCTTTCAACAAATCAGAAGCCATGACCTCATAAGAAAACTTAAATTTTGGGATCCTAAACCCAGATACATGTACAGGGGTTTTTGGAAGGATTTGGTCCAAGAAGCTAGATTGAGAGAAAACCTTCTCAACTAAGGAAGGAATTCCATCGTTTGAATCTGGAAGAAACATATACATTGTGAAACAACGTGTATACGGGAGACCAAGGACTTTGAAACCATCACAAACCTTAAAAAGATGTTCCTTTTTGTTGGAGTTCATACAAGGAGCTTTCACTGATGACATCCCATCACATTCAGGATGAAATTTATAGACTTCGGTTTTTGATGGAGGAAACTCGTACATCCATTCCCCTTTGAAGCATAGTGCATTTAAAAAAACAAGATCTCTTTGATGACCTAATGAACCTATAGACCCCTCCGGAAAAGCATGTCTAACAAGGTCATTCGTGTTCATCACCACCCAGTTATCAATTTTCTTGCTCACGCTATACTCCTGTAAAAATTATAACCACAGTCTAGTTCATTGTATAATAAGCATCTCAGCATAATAAACTTCCTCCATTCAAATAAGATCGTGAAACACATTAATTAAGAGGGTGTTAAAATTTTATGCATTATATAAAATCTAATGTTTCATTTTCATGGTTTACCATAAACTTAATGTCGTGAAAATGTTCAAACCTCAATTATCTCCAATATTTTAACTAATGGTGTTTTTTGAAAAATTAGTATCAACTGTTCCTAAATATTTGCATCAATCAAGACTTGCATAGTGGGGATAAAATAAATAAAAAAACCAAAACAAACCTTAAAAATAAGGACGGAGGAAGAAGTTGTTTATTTCCTTAATTTCATTACGTACTTTAGATTACATTACTATATTTCTTTTAAGAAGCTTAGAAAGATAACCAAGCCTACGCACATACGAAATTAATTATTTGGTAATTCGAACAATAGTCAACGCTATCACTCATAAGCACCTTAAAAAAAACAGCAAATCAATTAATCATTCGACTTCAATCCTATAAAAAGTTACAATAAACAAGGAAAAAGTTAAATCAACTAGCTAATCGTAGCAAGTGTTGTGTATAATTACAAATTAGTTTTTTTAAGAATCTTATATATAAATAATTTAAAGCAACTTATTTTATTTCATTAATGTCTAAATGTTTTTTCTACTCTCTCCGGACCTAATTATAAGATCAAGTTGACCTTTAAAAAGACATTAATGATACAAAATAAATCACTTTGAAGTATTTATATTTATATTTTTCTCAAAACTAATTTATTTTACTTATAAACGAACGTATTTATGTGACATATTAAATTAAAATTTAGGGTCTATTTTACTTCTTTAATCTTAAAAAAAATGATGGATGAGTATATGCAGCTAAGAATTGAGACACCCTATGTATATCAAAAAAAAAAAAAAAAAAATTGAGACACCCTACCAGTCCCAGATACTCTTCGTCATCCGTAGGAACCCCTGGCTCATCTTCCAAGTTCTCTTCAGTCACAACAGGCTTATAACAAAGAGATTTCACCTTCTTTATAAACGAAGGCATTAGATATACATTTAGATCATACCACAGTTCATTGGCAAAACTCAAGCCAGTGCCACGGCCGTCGGTGAAGACGATGTCGGTGAGCCGAGAAGCGACGGAAGCGAGATCGTCGACGGAGTCGGCCTTGAGGAAGGAGAGAAGCTGACGGTGGGTCTCAGTGTCACCATTGGACCCAGCGGCCATGAAGCTTAGAAAAACTTGTATTGCCAATGGTGAAACGACGACGTTTTTGTTTGCTTCCTTCAATAATAGATTCTTCGCAAAACTCAATGACACGTCGTTTTGCTTGACCACCCCCTGATTGGCTGCGCAATAATAAGGAGCCGTTTGGTTCATGGAAGTACTCATTTTCAGGCATTTGGATGTTTGGTGGATGGAAACCCAGTTCCGGCCAGAAATGAGATTCCGCCGCCACATGATAGAGAGGGAAGGAAAGTGCTGATAACGATAGAAAAGCAAAACTGAGATATGGAAGAGAATGCCAAAACGGATGCAGTTAGTTTTGGTCCAGCTAGTCCATTATATGTGTAGAGAAATTCTTGTATCACAAGTCAACACCTTGAAAATATTTTAATATGATGGGAGCTACGGCAGTGTTTTGATTTTCCCACTCATATAGTTAAAAAAAAAAAAGTAAATGAGGCTTTCATTTTCTTTTCTTTTTTATTTTTTCCTTACACAACTGGACATCAGATCAATATTCTTCAAATAAAATTAAAATATTTTTAGGGTATTTATTTGTAATTATTCAGACACAGTGACATGTCAGATGGGCTCAACAAGAATTTATCTAGTACTCCCTCTATCCCAATATAAGTTTCAAATAAATAACTTAATTTTATTAAGAAAACTACTAAAATTGGTTAAAAGCAATAGTTATGTAAGAAATATAATTTGTTTTCCAATTATACCCTTCTTAATAAATATGAAAGAGAATGCATGGAGAAAGAATGTAACAAATAAGATATAATAAAGATGAAATAGAATGCATAGGGAAAGATAAACAATAGGTAAAATTAGAAATAATGGAATTAATGTTTAAACAAATCTAAAATGATGCCTAAATGAATCAATGCGACAGCTCCATGCATTTGGTGTAATCATGATGTCAAAGACTCTTTGCACGTCTTATGTGATTGTGCTGAGGTTAAGTCATTGTGGATTTCAATTGTTAAGTCTAACTTTATGTTGCGATTCTTCAATTGTAACATTTGGCAGTGGTGTTTTATGAATCTCAATGAAAATGTGGGTCAGTGTGATGGTCATTGGAAAGATTTTTTTGTCATTATTTGTTGGCCCATTTGGAAACGACGCAATGAAAGGATATTTGACAACACAGATTCAAGAATTAATGGAAACCTTCTAAAGGCTATGGCCATATTGTCTAGTATTAATAACCAAGCCAAATTATAAGGAATTAGCAGGCATAATGCGAAGCAATCCCAATTGGGGATGGAGGGGTGGGTGATTATCAATGTGAATAGAGTTTATTCTCACAAGGATGATAAGGCAGGTTATGGAGGCATTATCAAATATTATAAAGGCAATCTTACTGAAGCTTTTATGCTTAATATTCAACATGGAGATCCGTTAACAGTAGAACTTTGGGCATGCCTTATGGGCCTTAAAAGGATATGAGAGGGAAATCATAAAAAAGTTTGCTTAATAAGTGATTCTTCATATATGCTCTTAAGCTTATCAAGAATAACAATAACGATCTTCATAAAAACTGGAATTTAATCAAGGAAAATCAACATGGATTGGTTGATTGATATTCAACATGTTCATAAAGCGAACAAGATGGAAGCTAATCTTCTTGCCAAACGTTCTTTAGAGATGCCACCTGGTTTTCATTTAGTTCCTTTATGTGATTTTAGTTTATTTATTTCTTGTAATATAGTTTAGATGTTATTGCTTTCTTATAAATGAAAAAAATGAAGGGCATATTTTGGGGCGTACATTTTCACTATAGTAAAACCCAATGTTGTAAAAACCGGACCGGAAGGTGAGCCGGAGAGGGCATCGGGTCACGGTTCGCACGGTCGGATCGGTCGGACCGAAGGTCGGACCGATGACGTAATAATTAAGGAAAAATATATGATTTTTAAATGTAAATTAAATATAAACAAATTATGGTTCCTTCACCTCTTAATTTTTAATGAAAGACCATTGACCAAGAAATAAATAGCCATTACAGACTTAGAAAACAATTATTCTTGTCTTTAGGTAAGCAAAACAAAGAAGGCATATAGGACCATTTGAGGATCACAGTTACAGAAATTTTTGTCGAGATAGAAGAACTAGGAAGTTAAGAACACAAGCAATTTCTGTTATGCAAAAGGTAAGAGATAGAATATGCAACTGATAAAAATATTAAAAGAAATGTAAAATGTATAAAGACAACAAGTGCTAAATATAGAATAAAAGCTTGGAAGAGACGTTAAACATCAACAATAGAGGAATGGTGATGAGAGAGATGATGTTCACCAATTGGTTGGAGTTTTGGAGATCAAATTTCACAGCCATAAGACTTTCAAATGGTTGTTGGGGTTTTTAATTTGGGAGAAAGATATGAAGCTAATGAATTTGGGTTTCTTTTTTAAGAACTTGGGTTTTTTTGGGCTTGATTTTATTTTTTTTCATCTTTTTTTTTTGTTTTAGATTGGACCGCCCGGTTTTTATAAAACCGCTCCGGTTCCCGGTTTAACTCCGGTTCCCGGTCCAATGTCCGGCTGGAAACGGCCCGATCCGGCTTAATACAATAAACGGTCAGACCATAAAATCCGAACCGACCTATGGAGCGGTCGACGGTCCAACCGGTCGGACCGCCCGGTCCGGTCCGGTTCTTACAACACTGGTAAAACCTATACGGAGGAAGTACATAGTTATAGAATTGGTTGGTCTTTCTGAAAAGCGAAACTGAGATAGGGAAGAGAATGCCGAAACTGATGTTAGTTTTGACTTTTGATTCGGCTACTCCATTATGTATGTATAGAAAAATTCATGGATGAAGTGAATTCAATTCACCAATCGTGAGTCAACACTTCAAAAAATATTTTAATTTTACGTGGAACTACGGTGTTTTGATTTTCCTTCTCGATCACACATGAAAAGAAAGAAAGTAAACAGGGCTTTGGTTTTTTTTCCTCAAAAAATTGTACATCAAATTAAAATTCTCTAAATAAAATTAAACTATTTTAAGGTATTTGTTTGTAATTATAATCACAAACACAGCTCACAAGTTACTTGACATACAAGCTTATATAGCTAGGATATCGTATATAAATAAGATTGTTATGAAAACTGAATGCCTTGTTTGTGGATAAATATTTCTGTAGTGGTCTTTGACTCGTTGTGAAAACCAGCTCACCCAAATTTCAATTTTTAATGAAATATAATAACCTTTTTATTAATTGCAAAATCAAATTAATTTGGTAACATTCATGGTATTTATAATCAATTACAATATTCTAATTATTAATTATAGTCAACCTAATATTAAATGAATAGACCATATCCCATAATCAACGCACTCAATCAAAATTAAATCAGATGGCCAGGAAAAAAGATCCCCCCATATAACTTTAAATTATTAGCAAATCAGAAATTCTAGAAAATATCCACATTTATCATTGAGATTCAGAAATCAGAAATTCAACTATTGGTCAAAATTTCTCAGTTGGGCCGAAATTGCTGTTATTTAGAATTTTTTCGAAAATATTGCTTATTAAAAAAACTTTTAGGACAATATTATTAATAATATTCTTATATTGTGATTGATGTCAACCATTTAAAGTGAACCTAGATTTTAAGTGGAGAGGAAATAGAGTGGCTCCTGGCCGATATTCATATGTGAAAACTGTCATAGTAAAATTGGACATTAACCTTTTTCAAACAAAATGATTTAGTTAATTTTAGCTTGTTACCAAAATTTTAATTAGAGTCAATCATAATAAATTTGATAATCTTACCGAAATTGATTCATTTTAACAATGATTTTAAAAATAAATTGGACGCTTGTGTCGGAGGAAAAAAAAAAAAAAAAGAAATTAGATGCGTTCTCTTGATTGACTGTAGCAATATCAAGAAAATCGGATCAGCCATTGAACCCATCAAAGCAACAATTCACAATTCAATATCCATACCATGGTTTTTGTTTTTGTTTTGTTTTGTTTTGTTTTTTTTTTAAGCATAATATCCATACCATGGTTAAGTTGTAGTTAACTTGATCATGAATATATTAATATATGTTCAATGATACCCCTCCGGACCTTTTAAGATCATTATAAATGAATTACATGGTTATTCTGTTACAATTCGTAAAAAAAAAAAAATGTAAGTGAAATAGTGAAAAAGAGAAATTATGGTGAGAAAAAAAGGATATATGAAAAAGAATTATGACTAAAATTGGAAGAGGTATATTTAATATTTAGACAATCCATACTAGAACTTATAAAAGGTACTATACTGAGTTATGATTAAAATAAAAAATAATCATTCATAAGAATAAAAGTTAATACGAAAATCATGCACACATATACATATATGTGCGATGAAAAATCCATTTTTCATCATCTAAAATGTATATACTTATTTCATCATTTATAATTTATAACTTTATTTAGTTAGGACTTAGGATATGTTATATGATGATGATAATGTGAAAATCTTTTTTTTTTTTATCTGAATAATGATGTGAAAATTCTAGTTAGTGGCAGATAAATTAAAAGAAATCCTAGTTAGTGGGAAATTAATTACCTCTATAGAAGGTATTTATGAGACCCAACTCACATTATCATTATATTTTAAAAATAATAATATTTGTAATGATTTCAAAATCAAATCAACATGGCAATTAATATGTTTAGTATTTATAATCAATTACTTTTTTTTCTCAATGGAGGTATTTATAATCAATTTCAATCTTCTAATTCATAATTATAATCAATATCAATCATACTAAAAATGAATTAAACATAACCAACGCATTCAATCAGAATCAGATGATAATCCTTTCTCGGCCTTTTGGCTAAGAACAAGTGTAGAATCAGATGATAATGTTTAAATATAAACTTCACGACTAAAAATTAATATATATGTATTTGATTGTAAAGCTACCATTTTTTGAACTGATTGTAAAGCTACCATTTGAATCATTGTAATTTCAAATTGGTCAGCTTGACGGCCCATTTATGTAGGTGGTCTAGTTATATGACAAAATTGGAGGATAGTGACCCGGGATAATTCAGTGCAAACCGAACACAACTTAGGCACCCCAAGGGGTCACTGGATTGCTTGAATAGCCTTTTTAATTAATAAAATCTCTAACGCTCAAAATGATATGATTGCACCTTCTATTTTTTAAAATTCTAATTTTGGTGTTGCTGACTGTTAGATTTGTTATTAAAAAATTCAATAGGTATGAATATTTTGTTTTCATTTATTTATTTTAATATTTTTCTAGGAAGAATATTTGGTGATTAATACTATTTCATTCTAGTGTCCACGGATAGTAGATTAATACTCATTTAGCTTGTGCCTAGTTTGAGTGTAAGTTTTATTTCTAAATGTAAGATCTTCTTTAACTTTATCTCTTGTGTTTATCATTTTTCTCTAAAACTAATTTGCCTAACTTATAAGCTAAAATATTTATATATATATATTCTAATAATACACGAAATATTTTAGAGAGATCATATTGCATATGTTATAATTAAATAATTTATTTATCTCACTTGATGTCCTCAAATTAAATTAATAGACGTTACACTAAGGACTATAGGAATACTATGATGTCAACATGTCAATGAAATTGTAAAGAATGTAAGTTGTTAGATAAATGTAGGTCAAAATACTTATAACTCCCCTTAACTTTACCCTTGTTGCATAAAACCCCCTCACATTTAAAAATTTAAAAAGCAAACCCTTAACTTTCATATTTTGACATTAAATACCTGTAAACACTCTATTTTGTTCGGGCCCCGTAAAATAATAAAAATCATCCTTGTAGAATTGACTAATTTTGATTGAAAAATGGCACTTTAATTATTATAACAAAAAATTCAAAAATTCATTGATTTATTATGATTAGGTGTCATAAATGCTGATTGTTGGGTTATAATTGCAAAAGTAAATTTTGAAATTTAAAATTGATTGTGATTATGAGCCATTAATGATGATTGGTGGTTGATTGATGTTTAAAAATTAATAAAAAATAAAAAAAATAAAATTATAAAAAAGGAAAAATTTCATTGTAGGACCACTGTAGCAATTTAATGTCATATGAGGACCAAAAAAATCTGAAATTTCACTGCAGGCCTTGGGTCTTTAAATGAAATTAAATTGCTGTGTTAAAATACCTAAATGCCCTTGTGAAATCTGAATTAATTTCATATTGCACCCAATGTGCAAAAAAGTCTTCCTTGGCTCAGACAGAACGTACTTAAGGAAAAGAGAAGAAAGAGAAACATTTGAGATACCCAAAGACATGAAGGAAACGTGAAATATATGATGAGGAAGAAGAAGGATTAATGGAGCTCCAAAATATCGTCTGTTGATCCCACACACAAGGATTAATTTCAGATATGTGAGGTATGTTTTGGGTATCTCTCTCTTCTTCTCTCCCTCCCTCTCTCGTTCTGTCTCACTCATTCTCTCTCTATCATTGTATGTTCATAATGCACAACGAAATTACTAGTGAAGCATGAAGAGACCCACTCATTGTCCCTCTCTCGAATCTCATTTACACCTCTCATTTATTTCATAGTTCATGTTGCTGAATTAAAGTTGTTTGTAGTGCCTGACAAAGTGGTGCTGATGTGGATGTGGTTTTTAGGACCAATCATTAAGTGTTGTTGAAATTAGATTTTTCTTTGTTCATATGATAATTTCCATGTGCATATTGAGATTTCCTTGTGCGTATGGCCATTTCTTTGTACGTGGGTTGGACGTAGCTTGTTGTAAAGTCAATTTGTTTCTGCTTGTGCATATGACTATTTCCATGTGCATATTGAGATTTCCTTATGCGTATGGTCATTTCCTTGTGCGTGGCCTAGACATAGCTTGTTGTAAGGTCAACGTGTTGCTGTTTGTGCATATGACGATTTTCATGTGCATATTAAGATTTCTTTGTGCGTGTGGCCATTTCCTTGTGCGTGGCCTAGAAATAGCATGTTGTAAGGTCAATTTATTGCTGCTTGTGCATATGACTATTTCCATGTGCATATTGAGATTTCCTTATGCATATGACCATTTCCTTGTGCATGGGTTGGACATAGCTTGTTGTAAGGTCAATTTGTTACTGCTTGTGCATATGATTATTTCCATGTGCATATTGAGATTTCCTCGTGCATATGGTCATTTCATTGTGCGTGGCCTGGACATAGCTTGTTGTAAGGTCAATTTGTTGCTACTTGTGCATATGACTATTTCCATGTGCATATTGAGATTTCCTCATGCGTATGGCCATTTCCTTGTGCGTGGCCTGGACATAGCTTGTTGTAAGGTCAATTTGTTTCTGCTTGTGCATATGACTATTTCCATGTGCATATTGAGATTTCCTCGTGCGTATGTCCATTTCCTTGTGCGTGGGTTGGACATAGCTTGTTGTAAGGTCAATTTCTTTCTGCTTGTGCATATGATTATTTCCATGTGCATATTGAGATTTCCTCGTGCATATGGCAATTTCCTTGTGTGTGGCCTGGACATAGCATGTTTTTTTCAATTTACTACACCTTGTTCAAATGACAGAAACACATGATTATTTGTAGGAGCCTCTGAGAAATGGCAAATGTCTGGCTTGCCATATCCTCACGCATGTGCTACAATTAGGAGCATACATGGAAATTTATATGCTTATGTTAAGGAATGCTACTTGAAGGCTGCACAAGATAAAATGTATGCAAGACCAATGATTCCAATTGAGACTTATGACATGCCAACATATGAGACACTCCAATATCTTGATCCCTCGTACAAAAAGTTGTTGCCTCTAAAGACAAGTCGCTGTCCGAGAAGGCCTAGAGTTCGGAGGAAAGAATTGCAATTTCAAGATAAAAAAGCCTATCATTGCTCAAGATGTGGTGAGGGCGGTCATACCGTAAAGACTTGCACTAACCCCAATCCTTGTTGACACGCACACACACTTAGTTTTTTGTTGTTAAACCAACTTATGATATTTTGTATATTTGGTGGGGGAAAGAAGCTATGATGATGTACATATAGCACCCATTATATTTTTTTGGAATGGGTTGCATCTCGGGTAGTTGTCTTTTTGTAATCCAATTGTCACTAGATGAACAATTTTAGGATGGTACTTGATGGCAAAATGTGTCAGATACCAGGATGAAAATCATGATGTATGAAATGGTACACAACTCAATGGTAGCACTTTGTGTTGTTTGCATATGTATGAGTAGGCATATTTTGTACCAGGATGAAAGTCATGTTGTTTGCATATTTGGTACTTGCGTTGTGCAGGCCACGAACATGGAAATTGTCATATGCACAAAGAAATGGCCTTATGCACAAGGAAATTGCCATATGCACAAGCAGTAATAAAGTCCCTTATAACTTGCGTTGTCCAGGCCACGCACATGGAAATTACCATATGCACAAGGAAATGGCTGTATGCACAAGGCAATGGCCACATGCACAAGGAAATGGCCGTATGCACAAGGAGTAATAAAGACCCTTACAACATGCACAAGGAAATGGCCATTTACTTGTGCATACGGCCATTTTCTTGTGCATATGGAAATTTCCTTGTGCGTGGCCTGGACAACGCAAGTTATAAAGGACTTTATTACTGCTTGTGCATATGGCAATTTCCTTGTGCATACAGCCATTTCCTTGTGCATACTGTAAATTTCCTTGTGCGGGGCCTGGACAACGCAAGTTATAAGGGACTTTGTTATTGCTTGTGCATATGGCAATTTCCTTGTGCATATGGCCATTTCCATGTGCATGGCCTGCACAACGCAAGTTATAGGGGACTTTATTACTGCTTGTGCATACGGCCATTTCCTTGTGCATACGGCCATTTCCTTGTACATGGCCTGGACAACGCAAGTTATAAGGGACTTTATTACTGCTTGCTGCTTGTGCATACGGCCATTTCCTTGTGCATACGGCCATTTCCTTGTGCATATGGCAATTTTCATGTGCGTGGCCTGTACAACGCAAGTTATAGGGGACTTTATTACTGCTTGTGCTTTAGGTCATTTCCTTGTGCATATGGCAATTTCCATGTACGTGGCCTCGACAACGCAAGTTATAAGGGACTTTATTACTGCTTATGCATACGGCCATTTCCTTGTGAATGTAGCAATTTCCATGTGCGTGGCCTGGACAACGCAAGTTATAGGGGACTTTATTATTGCTTGTGCATATGGTCATTTCCTTGTGCATATGGCAATTTCCATGTACGTGGCCTGGACAACGCAAATTATAAGGGACTTTATTACTTCTTGTGCATACGGCCATTTCCTTGTGCATACGGCCATTTCCTTGTGCATATGGCAATTTCCATGTGTGTGGCCTGTACAACGCAAGTTATAGGGGACTTTATTACTGCTTGTGCATATGGTCATTTCCTTGTGCATATGGCAATTTCTATGTACGTGGCCTCAACAACGCAAGTTATAAGGGACTTTATTACTACTTGTGCATATGGCTATTTCCTTGTGCATACGGCCATTTCCTTGTGCATATGGCAATTTCCATGTGCGTGGCCTGTACAACGCAAGTTATAGGGGACTTTTATTACTGCTTGTGCATATGGACATTTCCTTGTGCATTTGGCAATTTTCATATACATGGCCTGGACAACGCAAGTTATAAGGGACTTTATTACTACCTGTGCATATGGCCATTTCCTTGTGCATACGGCCATTTCCTTGTGCATATGGCAATTTCCATGTGCGTGGCCTGTACAACGCAAGTTATAGGGGACTTTATTACTGCTTGTGCATATGGCTATTGCCTTATGCATATGGTCATTTCCTTGTGCATAAGGCAATTTCCATGTGCGTGGCCTGGACAACGCAACTTATAAGGGACTTTATTACTGCTTGTGCATATTGAGATTTCCTGTTGCTTATTGCCATTTCCTTCTTCTACTAACAATTGGATTACAAACAACATTACAAAAAAAATTCCCTTTAATTGATGCTATATTTACATAATAACCACAATCTACACATAAGTGTCAATTAGAATACCAATAATGTCACTGATCCAACTTAAAACAAAAACATCTATTTAATACATTTTGCCCTAAGCCTTTGTACCACCCTTTAATCGTTCCAATTCTTGTCAAATGTCCTTCTTTGCTTCATTCTTCTCATGGTTGACAAGCCACCACACAAAATCCTGCCTCATCTCCTTCATCGATTTCTACACCACAATAACTCACACTGTCAGATGAAGCAAACTAATCAATCTTCCAGTCTACAATGATCAAACTTACATTTGTGTTTTCCGGGGAGTCCAACTGTGGCCATTTCTTTAAATAATTGATCACATGTACCCCGCAATCATCCTTACGAAAATTGAAATGTAAAACAAGTAAATATTTATATTATTACAATAATGCATATGATACGTCTATACTCATCCACTACTTCATATCAAGGTTTATTTTATTATAATCACTATAATCTCAAAGGTTCAGTCCAAATCAAAGAATTTTTTAAATCCACAGAAAACCATATTACTAATTCTTGATGATGCAAGTGATTTAATTATGCAGTGCACTGACAGAGATTTCAAGTAATAATGAATTAGGAATTATCAATATCTAACATAGCAACAAATACTCATATAGATGAACAACACAGAGAGGAACAAGTTCGACTGAACAGGGGAAAATGAAGAACAAATATCCAACAATTCCAAACTTCCTCAAATCAGCCATATAATACTCTCTCTTTGAACTTATACTACTCCTAATCATGTTTATTGACGATTTTATTCGATTCTTGCCCAAAATCACAAGAACCAAATCGGGTGAACAGTACCAAGATTCGAATTCTTGGAGCAATCTGACTCAATCCGATTTCCCTCCCAAAATCGACACTCAAATCATCAAGAACAAGGTCCAATCATCATTTTTATGAATATAGAAGCTTCAAAAACTTCCCCAAAATTCGAATCACTCTCCCTTTAGCTCACTCGAAATCGGCCAGAAGAAAAGAGAAAACGAAGAAAAGAGCTTACCTAAAGTTGACCCAAAGTTCCTAAGTGTTCTCACCGCCAGTCGCCGCTGATTTTGGCCGGAATCGCTGCCGCACCGTCGAAGAAAACCGAGGACGGTGAGTGAGAAAGGGAGCTCGGGTCTTTTGGGGGGGGAAGGCAGAGAGTATTTTGATTTCAAAATTTGGGTGAATTCTTGGGATAAAGGGTAATTTGGGAGAAAGGGTGTTTTGGTCATTTGCCCTTCCATTTTTATTTCACTTTGCCCCCACTGTCCCTAACTGAAATTTCAGATTCTATTGGTCCTTCTTTTCAATTAATTAGCTACAGTGGTTATTTAGTGAAATTTTCCCTATAAAAAAATATTGTCATTTAGGTGCAAGAATAAGAAATGTTACTAAAAGAAAAATAAAAATAATTAAAAAACAAAAATTCAAAAAAAATATTAGTGCATTTATGAGGAAAAACCCTAGTGATGCCTAAATAAAGGAGAGTAAGAGAGCACAAAGGAGGGAGTTTTTGGGAGACTAAACAAGAGAGGCAATAGACAATTTTTGGAGGATTTTGGAGAGAGGATTCAGAGAGGCTAGGTTTTTAGGAGGAGGCACAAAGAATTTGGAAGAGAAGAGAGAAGGAGAAATTAAGAGAGAAAGAGCAGCAAGTGGGAAAAAAAGATGGAGAAACTGTTTACCTTATTTTCTTTATCTTACTTCTCTTATATTTCTATCATCTAACACATTTGTCATCATTCGAAATAACCCAAGGAAGGCCTATATTCTGATGGCTGTTGCTACACATGTGATGACTCCCCAATTTTAGTTATATTTGAGATAATTTTTGATATATTTGGGGAGTCATTATCACTAATTTAAAGGGATTTGCTTGATATTATGACAAGATATTAATTTGGAGCATTATTCAAGGGATTTTATTTTAAATAAATAAATATTTTAGTTTTTAGTGAAAACAGAAAAAGTAACGAAATAGGTAATAATAAATAACATAGATTAAAAGAAAAGAAAGAAAACGATTTGTTTCAGTTTTGGTATTATTGTATTTTTATTTGATTTGATTTTATTATATTATTTTGGGAAAAAAACAAAAAAATCCCTTCTAATTTGCAAAATTTCAAATAAGAAATTTTGAGTTGTTAATGCCTATCATGAAGTTGTTCATACCTATCATAAAATTGTTATTGGGATTTTACAAATTAGAAGGGATTTTTTTGTCTTTTTTCCCATTATTTTCCTCCTATCTACTTGCAGTGCACCGTTTTGGATTTTGGGGAACAATGACAATCATCTAACCTAGGGGAGAAAAAGGCGTTTTTTGTGCACAGTGAAAAAAGGAGGCAGCCACCAGTTTACCATTATTCATTATTCATCTTCACCATTCGGCTTGATCTTGGAATCAGCGGCTTCACTGTTCAGCAACATCCGTTAATCATCTTCTTCATCAAGAGCGTTCTACGCAGGAAGGAAGGGGCAGAGAAGTGAGTACTGTTCATCATCCATTTCAGCTTCTTCTTCTTTTTCCACGAGAAGCCACGAGTTCGAAGGATCAGATTCGGTTCACTGATTCATTTTGTGGTCGTTTTGTTCTTTTATTTTCTTTATGAATAATTCTGATTCTTCTGAAATTGCCACTGCAATAGGATTAATTTTAATCATGTGTAGCTAATTTTTCTTTGGACCAAGAGTAATTATGAACTGATTTAATGATTTGAGCATGTTTTGAACCTATTATTTGTGCTTAATTTTAGTTTTGTTTACTCTTGATCACTATTTGATATGAATTAGGGGAATTTAGATTATTCTTGGAAGAGGGATCTTAATTGGACCTAAGATTAGGTAATGTGGGATTGGAATTTATTCTAATTTGCTAATAGGATAGGAATATACCTATTGGACCCATATAATCACATTAGAGTGAAATTAATTTTTTTTAGCCTCTTAAGTAGCTTTGTTAGGAATAACAAGTGTATCTTGGGAGAGGGATGTAAGAGATTGGGAGGTCATTATATCCATTAATACTCTAGATTAACATGCTAATATTAAATGCAATTAAATTGGTAATTACATGCTCTATGAATTAAAAAGGGGATTAACTGCTCTAGGTCATTTTTTCAATTGAAAATCTTATAAACATTAAATTAGATTTCGTATTTAGCTTTTCTTAGAATTTCTCTTTGATCACACATACTTTTGATTTGCTCAACTTAATTGAAAATAAGGATTTTAATGCCTAACTACCAATTGGATTGATCGTTTGTGGGAACGATAAATATTTCATACTCTATTACTTGACAACCCATGCACTTGCGGGAACATAGGTTCAAATTTGTGCCTGTCAAGTTTTTGGCATGTGAGCTTCAACATCAATGGCTTGAGGGTTGAGATATCATATGATTTGATTGATTTCTCTTCTTTTTCATTCTTCCTTCCATTGTAAATACATATCCACTAGTTTATGATGAACCTTCACTTGTGAAAATAGTTATTTTTTTATTCAAACCTGTGAGGTATGTGCTTTCACTTGATCTCATCACTACATGAGCATGTATATGAACACTCTTTTCGCTCTTTTTTAGGTTAATATATATATATGGGAAAATGACAAAAAAATCCCTTCCAATTTGCAAAATTTCAATAACAACTTCATGATAGGTATCAACAACTCAAAATTCCTTATTTGGGATTTTGCAAATTGGAAGGGATTTTTTTGTCATTTTCCCTATATATATTATTGTCTAATACTTTAACACTTTGCTCTTACTTTTAGCCAAGTGGTAATTGAGCATATCAGGTATAAGCCTTCTCTCCTTCCCTTGTGCTTTATTCAGATTTTATAATGGGTTGATTTTAGACAGCTTTACCCTACTCATTTATTTAAATAAATTAAAAATCAAATGAAAAAAATGTTTTTTAATGAAATAAAAATGTTGTGGATAAAATGGTTTTCATGCAGTGTGAGGTTTTTAGAACTTTCTCAGGCAAAATCGATTATTCTTCCATGCGAGATTATGGGAATCTCTTCAGGAAGTTTAATCCAAAATTATTTGAAAAATCTTTTCTAAATACAAATAAACACACTTTTTTCCTAAATAAAAAATACAAACCAATAATAAATATCTTTCAGAAAAAATAAATTCTTTTTCTAAAAAACACAAACCTAGTGACACGCATTTCTACCCCGAACTACATGGGCTTAAGCCCTTAAGGGTACGTAGGCCCTAGGTTAAATCCTAGGTCAAGTCTAACTATGTAAATATTTCTTTATTTTTAGTTTGTGTAAATATGTTTATTTTTGGGCAATTGAAATAAAATTAAAGGCCATATTATTTTTAAATAATTAACTTAGGGTAACCGTTCTTATGAACGGGTGCTGTGGGGTGCCTAACACCTTTCCCATGTACAATCGACTCCCAAACCCAATCTGGTTTTAAAAGACCGTTTATTATTTTCAAAAGGTTTTCCAAAATTACCATATTTTAAAAATTTTGATGGCGACTCCATTTGACCTAATTTTAGTGCCCTACAGTACCCAACTGTTAAAATAACCATTAAATCTAACGGAATGCAATCCACATCATATCATTGCAAATATGTGGCAAATGACATGTAAGTTTTTTATTTCTTTTATTTTTTCTGGGACAAAAAATTCAGAATTAGACTAAATACTATTTTGGTGATTCAACCATCATAATCGTGGCACCAGATTCGCTCTTCCTATCTTAGCATCATGCAAATTCTATTCATTTACAAAATTTGATTCATCATAATTTTTCTATGATTTAAAATGTTGAAGTTTGAATTTCAACCCTAGCCGTCAGGCGAAAAGGAGAGAAGTAGCCTTGAAGCACTATTTGTCAGCTTCTTTGGAGGTGATGAGGGCCAAGGAAGGAGAGGTCGTTCACTGTTTATCATCCTTAATGGCAAAAAAAAAAAAAAAAACAGAAACAAAAACAAAAACAAAAAACAAAGAGGCACACGATGATTGAGAGACAATAATATGATCAATAAAAATTATTGAAAAAAAAATAATGTAGCTCCCTGATTTAAAGAATAAATGCTACTAAGCTAATTTTTGGAATGAATAGATGATTGGGAGATGAAGCAAATGTTGTAAATGGAGAGGATTTGCAAGTTGGTGAGAAAGGAAGACATTAACGTGAATTTGGTGCCACAATTATTATGGAAGAATCAACAAGATGCTTTTAATCTAATTATGAATAAATAAATTAAATAAAAAAATTACATGTCATTTGCCACATAATTCTCAATGACATGATGCGGCAAGCATTTTGATAGATTTAACTATTATTTTAATGGTTAGGTGTTCACTATCAAAATATGAAAGTTGAGGGAGGTTTTATGCAACACGGGTAAAGTTAAGGGGGGTTATGCATATTTTGGCTATAAATATATGATGATTTTGTTAATGATTCAAACTTTTCAATTGATCTTTAGTATTGGGATGATATGATGAGAATTTAAATTGTTTGTAAATTTTACTATTCCTCATTGGTCTAACCACACGATTAATTTTGAGCTGGCCCACTGTCTCAACCAGTTTTAAAGGTTGGTAAGAGTTTCATAACCTAGATTGAAATTATATGAGTTGGCTTTTTCCGCTAATAAAACAATGGTGTTAACATTAGAGATTAATTTTGTAATTTAGAAAATTAAAGGGCTAAGCAATTCAAACTTGATATAAATTTAAATGACCAATGATACATTTCAACATATTTTTGTAAGTGATATTTTTATGTAAATTTGTAACCGACGAAGAAAGATATTGATCACCTTTAATTTATTACTTGGGTAAGATAATCAAGTCAGGAAAATTAATAGTGGGCATATAAAAATCAATTATTTTTGTAGTGCTTCAAAATCTTTATAAAAGGTAATTTGAAAACAAGGATATAATTGATGTATAGTAAGAAAATGTTATACCCATATTTTGATATGGGCCAAAAGACAAGCACTACAAAAAAACAACAAATTTCTGACGGAAAAAATTCCGTCGGTAATTTCCGGCGGAAATTCTGTCGGAAAATTTACTGACGGAATTACCGACGGAAATTTTTCCGTCGGTAATTACCGACGGATTACCGACGGAATTTCCGTCGGTAATTTAATTAATTATATTATTTTATTTATAAATTATTATTTTAATAATAATTAAATATTAAAATATTATTACCGACAGAAATTTGCGACGGAATTTCCGTCGGTAATTTAATTAATTATTTTATTTTATTTATAAATTATTATTTTAATAATAATTAAATATTAAAATATTATTTTATAAATAAATTATTATTTTAATTTATAAATAATATATAAATAATATATAAAAATAAAATATTATATTAATTTATTTTAAAAAATATTTTATAAATAAATAAAACTTATTTAATAAAAATTAATATATACACCTGATGTAAATTTATTACAATTTTAATTTTAATTTTTTATTAAATATTTTTTTATTTTTAATAAATAATTAAATATTAGTAATAAAAACGAAAATAATTATAATTTAATAATATATATAATAAAATAATTATTTAAAAATGTCATAAAATAAAATGAAAAATAATTATAATATAATAATATAAAATGAAAATACTAAATATAATGGATTGTATATGAATATAAAAATTATTTATAAAAAATAATAGAATTATTAATATGTAAATTATATATTAATAATTATAAAATATTTCATAATATATTAAGATTAAATATAATTATAATAATGGGAGTTTAAATATTATAAATATAATAGTTTGCAAATAATTTCACAAGGTGTTCGTAGCTCAACTGGTTAAGGCATCAGATATGCCCCAACAGGTTGGGGGTTCGAATCTCTCTGAAGGCAATTTGTGGAAGCGACACGTGGCGGTACGAGAGAGCGACACGTGGTTAGATGTGAGAAGGGACACGTGGCAGCACGAGAGTGCGACACGTGGCAACTTAAATTTTTAAAAAAATTAAAAAAATTACCGACGAAAATTCCGTCGGTAATAATATTTTAATATTTAATTTAAATTAAAATAATAATTTATAAATAAAATAATATTATTAAACTTATCGACGGAAATTCCGTCGGTAATTTTACCGACGGAATTTCCGTCGGTAGTTCCGCTGGTAATTACCGACAGAAAAAAAATTCCGTCGGTAAATAGATTTGCGACGGTGGAATTTCCGAAGGAAAAAATTCCGTCGGAAATTCCGCCGGAAAAATTTTTCCGAAGGAATTCTGCCGGAAATCCGTCGGAAAAGTCGATTTTCCGCTGTTTTTTTGTAGTGAAGTATGACAATCAAGAATAAGACCCCAAGAGAACTTATCTCAAGTAACACCAAACACTGGAAGGTGGATAGATGATGGGGGTAGGATCTTAAGAGAACGTATATCTTACAACTCTAATTATAGACACACCATAAATGTGCCCTCAAAGTATGAAAATTGATCAATTCCGCCATTTAATTATTAAAATTTTAACGGTCAAAAGGCGAAATTGATTCATTTTTATAGGGCAAAATTGATCAATTTTTAGACTTCGAAGGTACATTTGGACAAAAAATAAATAAATTATCTAACTATAATATATGCGATATGATCTCTCTAATAATAATACTTCTATTAATTTAACAATCAAATCAATATGTCAGAATTAATTTAACAATCAAATCGATATGCCAGTAATACTTTGAGTACTTACAATCAATTTCAATGTTCTAATTTTTTTAAATCAACCCAAAATTAAATGAATCAATAATACTCAACATGAGAAATATTATCTATAAACTACATACAAGAGTGTCACGTTGACTGACTCATTTGAGATTATGTGTTCTTAACACGTTCAATCTGACTCATTTGACATTATATGTTCTTAATACATTTAATCAGAATCTAGTGGCTATATTTAGATTTAATTTTCAATACTTTTGCTATTTTTTTTAATTTGGTCAGTATAGAGGATATTTTAAATCTTTTTTTTTAATTTTTATACTTTTTTAAGTGTTTAAAAATACTTTTTATGGCTAATGTCAAGGGTTATTTTTTCAAGCGACATGGTATATATTTAAAATAATGTTAAAATTGTAAATAACAAAAACTATTAACTCCAACAACAAGGTCAAAACATAAAACAAATCAATCTTTATATAACTCATCAAACAAATTAGTGAACAAGAGGATTAAAAACCTGTCCAACAAACAATACTGCTCCCGTTATATCATCCCTAATTAGAAACATAAAAGGGTAGTCAAATGCAAAGTCTATTGTAGGAGGAGGCTGACGACTCTCCATGTAATTAATGGCAGCGGATGCTGCTGCGACTTCTATTCCTTCTTCGTTTGCTTCAATGAACGTCTTTTGAAATATGTACGAAATAGTTTCACTATTATACACATTCATTTTTGTTAACTCTCTATAACGGAAGGGCAATTTTAGCTCTAGTTCTTTCAACAAATCAGAGGCCATGACCTCATAGGAAAACTTAAATTTTGGGATGCTAAACCTAGATGCATGTACTGGAGTTTTTGGAAGGTTTTGGTCCCAGAAGCTATATTGAGAGAAGACCTTCTCAACCAAAGAAGGAAGTCCATCTTTTGAATTTGGAACAAAGATATACATCTTGAAACAATGCATATAAGGGAGACCAAGGACTTTGAAACCATCATAAACCTTAAACAGATGTTCCTTCTTGTTGGAGGTCATACAAGGAGCTTTCACTGATGACATCCCATCACATTCAGGATGAAATTTATAGACTTCGGTTTTTGATGGAGGAAACTCGTACATCCATTCCCCTTTGAAGCATAGTGCATTTAAAAAAGCAATATCTCTTTGAAGACCTAATGGACCTATAGACCCCTCCGGAAAAGCATGCCTAACAAGGTTATCCGTGTTCATCACCACCCATTCATCAATTTCTTGGGCCACTTGATACGTCCACTGTAAAAATTATAACCAGCATTTAGTTCATTGTTTCTTAAGCATCTCAGCATAATATACTTCCTCCATTCAAATAAGATCGAGCAACACATTAATTAAGAGGGTATTAAAATTTTATGGATTATATAAAATCTAACGTCTCATTTTCATTGTTTACCATATTTATTGTAAAAAAAAAAAAGAAATTCCAAGCCTCAAATATCTTGAATATTTTAACTAATGGTATTTTTGAAAAAAAAATAAGTATTGTTAATTCCTAAAAATTTGCATCAATCAAGACTTGCATATTGGGGACCAAATAAATAAAAGGAAAAAAAAAACCAAAACAACCCTTAAAAATAAGGATGGATGAAGAAGTTATTTATTCCCTTAATTTCATTACGTTACTATATTTCTTTTAATCACTTAGAAAGATGGTTAAGCAAGCCTACGCAGTACGCACATATGAAATTAATTATTTTGTAAATGGAATAATAATCGATGCTAATGACTCATAAGCACCTAAAAAAACAGCATATCAATCATTCGACTTCAATCCAATAAAAATTTGTAATATAAAAAGAAGAAGAAAGTTGAATAAACTGGCTAATGGTAGCACTAAAAAAATCATAAATATACATGATTTAAACTAACTTATTTTATTTTGGTTAGGAATGTTCAAGAATTTCCAGTCCCACCCGTCCTGTCCCTACCCTGCTTGTTTTGGGACGGGAAATCCCATACCAAAAATTTTTGGGATAGGACAAATTTTTGGTTGCGGGACGGGAACGGGATGGGATGAGGTCGTCCAATTCCCATCCCGTCCCGTTAGTATTATACTTTTTTTGGCACCTAATAATCTAAACCTATAAGGATCGTTTACAAAATTATAAACTAACAAGAATCAAACTAATAGGAGTCTTACTAATGCATGGTAAAAAAAAACTAACAAGAGACTTAAAGAACAACCTTGAGATGCATAAAGACTATCAAATATTATTCGAAGTTTAGGCTTTACTGGGTAAGGAGTGGACAACACGAATCAATATAATTAGTAGATCTGAGAATGTTGATACTGATAAGCTGGCGAAGAGGGCTCTTAGTATGAGTCAGGGATTGTAGATTTATTCAAAAGAAGTAAATGCTTATATCTCCTCCATGATGTGGGTGTTACGTAGCTTTTTTGTAGCTGTATTGTAATTTTTGCTTTGTTTGTTATTTTTTCTAATTTTTAATTCCTGGAATCATAAAAAAAAAGTAACCATTTTTAAGGCAGAAAATACTCAAGCTGCTTATCCTATTGAGTAAATGTTTTTAAGACATGTTTTTAATTTATAATTTATATATTAATATGAAAGTTTCTTTTAGACTTAATTTATATGTGTTTTTATTATTATATGTTGAATTTGATTATGGTTTATTATGTTATCAAGACAAAAGATTGTTAGAACAATAATATTTTATAAAAGCCCACAATCAAATTTTTTGGTGCAATATTAGACTCACATTTTTCTACGAAAATGGCCTTTTATTTTTTATTTGCATAAAAAAACAAACGGGAAATTCCCGTCTCGTCCCATGTCTCATAGTTATCCCGTCACGTTCAGGATGGTACGAGAAACCTGTCCCGTAAACCTTTTGAAAGGACGGGAGTCCTATGAACACCCCTAATTTTGGCAATCTCTAAATTTGTTTCCTTAATACTCCCTCCATTCCTAATATAAGAAAAAAATGGATTTTTTTTGGAGAAATTAATGGTGTAAAATAAATCATTTTGAATTTTTATATTTATATTTTTTTTCAAAATTTATTTATTTTACTTATAAACTAATGTATAATCCAATTACATCACATGTGGCTTATATTAAAAAAAAAAAAAAAAGCAACTAGAATTGTAACACCCTACCGCGGGAGTGATAGGAAACCCTTGCTCGTCTTTTTCCATAGTTTGCTGGTCTTGCAAGTCCTTTATAGTGACAACAGGCTTAGAACAAAGAGATTTCACCCTCTCTTTAAACGAAGGCTTAAGAGATACAATTGGATCATACCACAGTTCATTGACAAAACTCAAGCCTGAGCCACGGTCCATGTCGCGGACGAAGACGATGTCGGTGAGCCGGGAAGCGACGGAAGCGAGATCGTCGACAGAGTCGGCCTTGAGGAAGGAGAGAAGCTGACGGTGGGTCTCAGTGTCACCATCAGACCCAGCGGCCATGAAGCTTAGAAACACTTGTATTGCAAATGGTGAAACGACGACGTTTTTGTTTGCTTCCTTCAATAATAGATGCTTCGCAAAACTCAATGACACGTCGTTTTGCTTGACCACCCCCTCATTGGCTGCTCGGTGATAAGGAGCCGTTTGGTTAATGGAAGTACTCACTTTCAGGCATTTGGAAGTTTGGTGGGTGGAAACCCAGTTCCGGCCAGAAATGAGATTCCGCCGCCACATGATAGAGAGCGAAGGAAAGTGCTGACAACGTACGATAGAAAAGCAAAACTGAGATATAAAAGAGTATGCCAAAACGGATGCAGTTAGTTTTGATCCAGCTAGACCATTATATGTATAGAGAAATCCTTGTATTACAAGTCAACACCTTGAAAATACTTTAATATGATGTGAACTACGGCAGAGTTTTGATTTTCCCCCTCATATAGTTAAAAAAGGTAAATGAGGCTTTGAACCCCCCCCCCCCCCCCCCCCAAAAAAAACAACTGCATGCACATCAGATCATTATTCTCCAAATTAAATTAAAATATTTTTTAGGGTATTTATTTGTAATTATTGACACAGTGACACAACAGACTGGGTTCAACAAGAATTTATCTGGTATATAGTCATAGAATTAGGTGGTCTTTGTGAAAACCAAATCTCCCAAACTTTTTATGAAAAAATAATAATCTTTCTATTAATTTCAAAATCAAATTAGTATTGTAACATTCTTGGCATTTATAATCAATTGCAATATTGTAATTATTGATCAATGCACCCAATCAGAATCAGATGGCCAGTAAAACAGATCCCATGTATAACTTTAAATTATTGACCAATCTGAAATACAAGGAAATATCCACATTTATCATTGATATTCATTATTGTTTACATATGTCAACTATTGCTTAAACTTAATCGGTTGGGCCGAAATTGCTACTATTTAGAAATTTTCATGATAACATTGTTCATATAAAAACTTTTTAGACAATATTATTCATATGTGACAATTTCCGGAATAAAATTGGACAATAACTCTTTTTAAACAAAATGATGTAGTTAAATTTTGCTTGTTAACAAAATTTTAATTAAAGTCAATCCGGAAAACTGAACCGAATGCCTTATTTGTGGATAACTATCTCTATAGGTTGTCTTTGTGAAAACCAAATCTCCCATATTTTTTAGGAAAAAATAGTAATCTTTCTATTAATTTCAAAATCAAATAAATATGGTAACATTCTTGGAATTTATAATCAATTACAATATTCTAATTATTAATTATTGTCAACCTAATATTATAAATGAGTGAACGATATCCCGTAATCAACGCACTCAAGCAGAATCAAATGGCCAGTAAAAAGGATCCCCCATAATTGTAAATTATTGGCAAATTAGAAATTCCAGAAAATATTCACACTTATCATTGAGATTCATAATTGCTTCTATATGTCATGGTCAAACTCAATTTTAATAACAATTGGGCCGAAATTGCTACTATTTACAAATTTTCACAATAACATTGCTCGTAAAAGGAACTTTAGACAATATTATTCAAATGTGACAATGTCCTGAATTAAATTGGACATTAACCCTTTTTAAGCAGGATGATTTAGTCAAATTTAGCTTGTTAACAAAATTTTAATTAAGCAAGACGTAAATCCCCGTGCTTTCCACGAGTCATATTGATTATTATATATTTTTTATCTTGTTTTTCAATTGTTGTGTTTTTAGGAAGATTCAATATTAACTTGAATTTGTATGAGTAAACATAATCAAATCATACAGAACATTTGCTAAATTTAACTATAGTTATATTTGATGTTAAGTTACCTGAGTTGAAAGCTAATAAAAGCTGAGTTTTTTAACCTCAATATAAAAAATACATGACAAACAATTGTGTATTCTTCTTTTATATAACAAATAGAATTGTGTTATGAACATGCATCATTTTCTTTATACACTTTACAAATTTATATCATATTTTTAATATGGAGACAATTAACATTGCAATTCGTTAATAGATAGTAAGTAAATCTTTTAGGAGTTGCTTTACTATAGATGAAAATTGACGGCTGATACAACTTCTCTTATTTGAAGATATTGTACGACTCCCGTTACCGTATGAGGAAGACCTAAAATCAAATGAGTTTTATATAATTTGTAATTAATAGAGATATTTTAGGTTAAATATTTTTAATTCAATTTTTGTATATGAAATGTTTAAATATTTATGGGATAATAAGGTGCATTGTATTTTTTAGATGCATTTAGTGCCCTAGAGTTAGTTGTGATGCAATTTCACCTCTAAAAGAATTTATTAAATAAATCCAGTTTTAATGTTAGTATATGGGATGTGAAGGGATGGTTTTTTTTTAAGAATAACACTCTCCTTTTCAAGAAATGTGAAAGGTTGTGACTAACTCGTGTGCTACTCAAACCTTTAATTATTAATTAATTTTTTAATTAATTGTTAAATAAAGTTTCTTTTTTTGTAGATGAAATCCCCTATTTAAGAAAATATGAAAGGGTATGACCCATACCTTTGGACTTTTCAATGATGATCGTTTTGTCATCATTGCCCATATTAATAAAAAACTTTTGTGAACTAATATACATAAAAATATAATAAAAATCTAAAAAGAACTAAATGATAATTATGTTTTTATTTTAAACTTATATTTGTGAAAACAATTTTGAACAAAACGCTAAACATGAATATAATTGTTTAATTCAATCCTAAATCACATTCATTATCTTATTTTCAAATAATTATTTCCATCAATATGCTATAGTAAAATTTGATTATGAAATTTTCTAATTTTGGGAAACTCTTAGAATCTCATTATAATGAGACCTTTCGAGCATCATTAAATAATTCAAGTATTATTAAAATTTTGAAATTTAAAGTTATCTTAAACCAATAAATACATTCATAATAGACAACACCCCCTAATCCTTATTAAAAAAAAATTAAATACGAATTTCAGGGATTCATACACATACATGTACAAAACACACTAAAACTGAAAAGAATACCATATTTAACTTTTCAATTGTAAGAAACCAAAATGGAATAATATATTCTTCAATGATTATTTTAAAGGAATAACGCAACACTCTTAATAAAACACAATGAATATATATGACGAAAAGATAATGTGCACATAATTCAAACCATCAACCCAAAAAAGTAGAAGAACTATCAAACAAAACCACCAACACAAACAATACATTATTCCAAATTTCTTCCACTATATCTAGCATTAAAACCTTTATGAGAAAACTTCTATTCATTCCAAAGAGCATCCAATGTGTGTATAAACATCATGAATAAACTCATGATTTCCAAACACAAATGTATTGAGCGCTGACCACCTCAAAAGAAAATCTGTTGCAACTATCCTCACAATACGCGAAAGAAATAAATAAATCATCAAATATGAATGAGTCAATGTCACTCATAGCATGATACAAATTCAATGTTAACAAACCACGCTTTTAAACACAAATAATTTTGATACACATATTCACTATTAAGATTGTAGAAGATGAAAGAATACACATATTCATCACAGAATTAAGATTATGTAAGACAAAAAGATACAAATACTCATTCAAAAATTATGCTTTCTATAAACAATTGAACTGTTACACATTCATCGGTAAACCAAGTAGTGACAAGTATGAGAGAAAACTTGTTGCACCCATCCCTGCACATAAAGGAATAAACATCAATCACAGCCACTTTAATAAAATCATAATACAATGAACATAGAAGATGAAACAATGGAACCATGAAGCAGATCATGGGCAAGCAAAGCAATCAGGGAGGGTAAGGCAACATATATATGGACCACAGAAGATGAAAGGATACACACATTTATCATTAAGTTATTAAGGTATATAAACTAACAAGCATACGGTAAGTCACAATAAAAACTAAATCAGCACTTAGGACAAACTAAGAGTCTCAAAATAAATACAATGAACATAATATTAATCATAAAATATTTTGATTACACATTATTACATGATATTTATAAGTAACCAACTTGTTAACGGTGTTAACATAAGATGTATAGACTTAACAGATTTATTAACGGTGTTAGTACAAGATTTAGAGATTATATTGATTGATTGATATGATCATAATAAATTTGGTGATCTTAAAAATCTTCTATATTGATTAAAAAATATCACAGAAATCGATTCCTTTTAGCAATGATTTTCAGAATAAATTGGATGCGTTCCTTGATTGACGTTAGCAATGTTATGAAAATTGGATCAGCCATTAAACCCATCAAAGCAAACAATTCACAGTTAGATATCCATACCATGGTTTTTTTTTTTTTTGGGGCATAATATCCATACCATGGTTAAGTTGTAGTTAACTTGATCGTGAATAAATTAATATATGTTGAATAATGCCCCTCCAGACTTTTTTAAGATCATTATAAATGAAGTACATGCTCACTACTACAAAAAAGGCCTATAACAATGCTTTTTTTATTTTGCTTAGTTAGCCAGCAGAGCAATAGGCCAAAAGGCATATGTTGAATAATAGCCGGCGTCACAATAGGCCAAAAGACATCTTTTAAATTGTCCCCATTGATGCTTCTTAATAATAAATAAGTAAGAGAGTGAAGGTATGAATAAAGGTATATGGTTTGGGAGTTTTAGTAATATCATAATTTATGGTGAGAAAAAAAGGATATATGAAAAAGAATTGAGTAAAATTGGTAGAGGTGTATTTATTATATATTTAGACAACCCATACTATATCTTATAAAAGTACTATAATGGCTATATGATTAAAATAAAAAATTAATTATTCGTAAGAATAAAAATCGATTAAACAATCATGGATGCATGCATAAATGTACATATGTGTGTGTGAGAAAAATAAGTTTTCATTATCTTAAATTTATATACTTATTTCATCATTTATAATTTGTAACTTTAAACTCCCTTGCATCATAAATATTTAGTTAGAATATGTTAGATAATGATGATGATGTGAAATCCTAGATGATGACGATGACAATATAATGGAACTTTTAACTTTTAGGCCCGAGTTTGTGAAGGACCGGTCATTTTTCCAATCAAGGTTTAAAAAAATAGATCGGTCGTAGAACCGGATGAGGCACTGGTTTAAGGGTTAATGGTCGGACTGGGGTCCAACCAGTTATATTAAAATAATAAAATTTTATTGATATTAACATTAATAATCACTAATATCAAAATGTAAATATAGATAGGTATGCATGATTCATCAAACATAAATATTTTAATGTTTTTATAGAGGGAAAAAGAGAAAATATTAGTTCATTATACGTGAAAATAAATATTATTCTACAATTTACAGACTAAAATACAAATATTAAGAGCAACAACAATTAATAATTAAATATATACAAGTAAAATAGCATTTAAAGTATTATAGTTTCCAAATTTCTAAAATTGAGTGAAGTGAAAATTAGTAATTAGGTGAATTACAATAAAATTTTAAAAAACATATTTTGTTTTAAAAAAACCCGGTCCAACCCCCGATTTTGGCCGGTTCTAGGCGGGTAGACCCGGTCCTCTGCCGGGTCAACTGCCCATCTGATTTAAATGCCAAATCAGACCGGGCCATTGACAAATCTCAGATTTGTATGGTTTTTATATGCCTAATTTGAGGAAATTAACATGATTGAGATGCAAGTTTGGTCCAATAATGCTTAATTGAATGTCTTAAACTCTCAAGTGAAATAAGTGTAAAATTAGTATTAATTGGCCATAATTGTATATTAATTTGTATGAATTAGTCTATAGGGCCATTTGATCCTTTTTCTCTCTTGTTTCTATTTGTAGGGTCATTCAAGGACCAAAGGAATGGATTCTAGATGAAGAAGGACACTTGAGAAAGGGAGAAATTGGGGCTAGAAGCTGAAATTTCAAGAAAAAAAGGGAAAATCAAGTTTCTGGATGAATTGTGGAAATTACGAAAAAGGACCTTGAAATTCCCAAATAACAGAAAAGGCCCACGAAATTCTAAATTTCAGAAAAGGGCCTCAAAATTTCCAAATTACAGAAAAGTCCTGCCCACTATCATTTGTCTTATTCTCCACCCCACTATCATTTGTCTTATTCTCCACCCCATTATCATTTGTCTTATTCTCCACCTACCACCCACTCAACAACCCCACTATCATTTATCTTATTCTCCACCTACCACCCACTCAACAACCCCACTATCATTTATTTTATTCTCCACCTACCATCCACTCAACAACCCCACTATCATTTGTCTTCCATCACTCACTATAAATACCATCTTCACCACCACCAAGCAACACACCTCTTCTTCATCCTCCTCTCTCTCTCAACTCTCTCATTCCACCTCCATCTCTCTTCCATTTCTCCTTCCTCCACTCCATGTCTACTATTTTCTTCCACCTTTGTGTTGTTCTTCCCGTGAAGAGTAGCAGCTAGGCTCCACCATTCTTGATGATGGGAGCCAAGGGATGAGCTTGAAGCTTTAATAGGGGAGTTTTTCTAGTTCTAATCCTTCTTCCTCTTGTTGTATTTATGCTTTTCTAGGGTTCTAGGAGTATATTTATGACATTTGGTTGTGTTCTTCATTTCTATATGTTGTATAAGGGTTGTAAATTATTTTATGTTGTTTCTTTCTTGTTGAATGCTTGACATTGTGCTACTTTAACTTTGAGTTTGATGAAATTTATGGGTTCATGATTTTGTTATTCTCTTTGTGAATATCTTGTGCTAATTCAAGGTGGCTTGGTTAGTGGATAAAAAATGTTAAGTGGTTTTGCATGAATGAAATGGCATATGAATTAATTAATTGTGTTTAGACATTGGGTAATCACTCTTTTCAACCTTAATCTTTATTTGGGTGGCCATCAATGAGTTAGGGTTAATTGGGAAATTAAGTGCAATTGTGGGGTGGCCCAAATTGTGGATTATAAGTCTTGTATAATTAATTAGTTCTTGAATTTGTCAAATTGTATGAGTGGCATTGGACTTCAATCCTAGAGTCTTGATTTATTATTTGGGGTTCCAGTAATCGATTAAACTCTAGGATTAATTAAGTGGCAACTCGGGGTCCCGGTTGTTGGATTAGGAGCCCCTTACGATTAGCAAATTCATATTGATTTTGAACTTAATCAACTTAGGTTAAATTAAGTAATGTGCGGGGTTCCGGCATTAATTAATGTAACCTAAGCCTAGCCTAGAGGGGTTCCTCTAGGGGTCTTTTGAAAATCAACTAAACTCCCTGAAAACCTTTAGAAGCAATGATTCCCGAAGCTCTCATTCATCAAGAATGATTCCATTTCCTTTCCCCTCCAAATCTCATTTTTATCTTATTTTGTTTTACTTTTGAATTTATCACACATTTTGCATCTATTCTATCCAAAAACCAAATACAATATTTTTACCCCGCTTTTGTTAGTTTGCATCTTAGCTACTAGGTCATCTTTTGCGTTTAGGCTCCTCAAGCGAACGACACTCGGGGGTTAGCTTCCACTATCCCCTTGGTTCTTATTTTCTTGAAGGGCGGACCCAAGGGCGCGCTACACGCACACACACTCGAAATTGCTGAGCTCTTCAAGTGGCGCCGTTGCCGGGGAGCCAAGTAATTGGTTCCCTAGTAGCCGGTTGTTAAACTTGCTTTGGCCGGGTCTAGCTTTTAGGTTGCATTTAGCTTAGGTGTATTTTAGTTTTAGTTTTTCTTTTCACATACCATGCATTTAAAACCCCTAAAAATTAGTATAGACAATTTTCTTTGCATTTTCTCTTGCACTTTGGTATACTGGTGTGCTTGGTTGCTTTTGTGATAGTTTTATTACACTTACTTGTGAATTCTTGATTTTGCTTGGTTTTTAGTGCATAATTCTATTCTCCAAGTCACATTTCTAGTGTTCTTTGTTCGCTGTGGCTTCGCTACAGTGAAGCCACGGCGAATGTGCATTGTTAGCAGTCCTTAGGTTGTTTTAGGCATATTTGCATAGCATTGTTTCTTGCATATTGGGATTTGTTTAATTGCAATTTTTATGTCTCAGTTTAACATTAACTATGAGCTTTTGTTCTACACTGATCCTCCTATTGATTCTTTTTCGAGGAATGAAACACCAAGCCTTCCACATACTTGGAGAAATGAGGCGCCTTCTACTCTAACACACTCCCAAGTTGATTTCATTCTACAAGAGTTGGATTCTATGAGAGCGGATATGCACAGACACAAAAGAGCCTTTGGATCTCAAGCACCCAACCATTTCCAAATGGATTTGGAACCATCTTGTCCACTAATTCACCCCACCTTCCCCCCTAAACCACATAGAAATCCATATAACCCACCCTCTCCTCCTTACCATAAACCTACACCTCAACCCTCCATACCCTCAACCCACGGACTTGATGCCTTCCTCACCTTTCCAAACATGGATGACCAAACCCTCTCCTTGAAAAGGATGTATGATGAGCTTAAAGTTGAAAAATATGAGTTGTTCATGTTAAAGGAGGTTAATCAACTTCCAAAGGAGATGGAAGAGCGGCTTGAGGCAATAGACGAATTCATCAGGGCATTTGTGCAACATGCTCTCTGGAAGAAGACTAATGGAGAAGAAGGAGCACCATGGCCTTATGACTTCAACATTGATAAGGAGATTGAAGAACCAAAGCCAAATGCCACATCTCAAGTGGATAATCTCCAATCCCCAATGCCTACTCCCACACAAGACTCAAACAAGGAGCAAGCATCTTTTCAACCACCAAAGGAGTCGTCTTTACAATTTGGTAATATTCCTCCTCTTCTTGAAGAGGTTAACTCTCCTCATACTACTGTGATTGTTGATGTGAGTGATGATGAGGTGGACGAAGAAATTGTTGTTGAATCCCCTCAAATGCTTGATATTGAAAATGATCACTGTGAAATTTCACATAGTAGTTGTGTAGTTGATAATCTTGCTTGTAATACTCATATGTGTGGTGATCATGATAGTGCTAGTTGTGATGATGATCTTGATTTGAATGAGCCTTTACCTTGTTCTTGTGGTGATGACAACATGTGCATGGACTGCATTGATATGAAATATGACACATTTGTTGCATTGCATAAAAAAGAACTTAGGTGAAGTGCATGATGCATCTGCTAGTACTAGAAAAGACATTGTGGAGTTAAGCTTGGATGTTCAAAATATGGAGAAGTGTGAACAATCACTCCCTTTTTCAAGTGTTGATAAGCATGATTTGAGCTTCTTTGAATCTATTGAACATGATGAAGAATTCATTTCCCCCTCCTCCCCACATACTTCTTTCATTTGCACATGTGAAGGTGATGGGCCTTGTGCCGTTTGCATAGAAATTAATGATTGGCTTTCCACGTCACATGATGTTGCTTCTTCATCTAGTTTAATTGATAACACTAATGAACATGCCACACTTGATAATCGACATGATAATTGTTCATCTCTTGATCCCAATTCTTTTCTTTCTTTAGATAGTTTAATAAGGAAAGATTCAAGTGCTTCGATTGATAAAATTGTGAACAAAAATGAATCTTTCCATTTAATTTTATCTTGTGATTTGCCACCCGACATTGGTGGAAATGAAATTGGTTGTTTTGCTACACCCAATGTCGAGGGTGATGCCAATGTGGCTGCATGCTTGGTTCCTACTGACGGGAGCCTTATTGACTTGCTTGGTTGTGATGTTTACTTGGAGAATCCTGCTTTGAAACTACATATGTCATGTTTTAGATCTTTCCACGTATTCTACTTTGGACTAGATACTGCTGCTGGTCCGGTGTTTCTTTTTCAGGAACTGCCACTACTAAGGAAGTCCAATATAGGAGAAGGAGCCACATTGAAGAAAAGCATGCTTCTCATCTTAGATGAGAACTTCTCCTTCAAGAGCCTGAAGAGGCCATAACAAAGGTTGTCTCTTTCCTCACTCATTTTCTTCCTAATCTTCATGCATATGTTGGCTTAATTGTCGTATGAGGGAGATAAGTGTGGGGGAGGGACACATTCCAGTAGTAAAAAGAGTAGTTGTTTTTCTTTCAATTCCTAAGATTAATAAATGATTCATGCTCACACCAAGACCACACTTGATTTCAACAAGCTCTGAATTGGTATTTCCATATTTTGCTACATTGAGGACAATGTAGAAATTAAGTGTGAGGGAGGGATGTGCTTCATAGTGGGTGAAGTGGGTTAACAAATCATTGCATCCTGGTTATGTTTCTAGCTTCAAAAACTTGAAAAATTTGAAAAATTTTGAACTTCTCCTCACTTCCACTCTTGTTCCTCTTTGGACCGGACATGATATTGTTGGAATTGTTTTGGCAATATGGGAATTGTTTCATGCTTCTGGATGTGTGTTGATGCTTTTGACTTATCTTTTTGATCGGCACTTTGTTGATTGGAATTGATGCTTTATGGTTGAATCTTGGTTGTAGTTGATCTTTGTTTATGAGTCTTGGAGAATTAGCCATGTTGTGAGGTTTATTTGGGCCTATTGCTTATTCTTGTGTGATAATCCACTTGTTGCCATTCTCTAGAACTTGTTTGTACTCTTGGTCAAAACTTGTTGCATTTAGTGTAATGAAGCATGATAAAGGCATTCATTTCATACCATATCATCCCAAACACAAACCATAAACACTCTTTCCATTTGTCACCCCATTTGAGCCATTCACTTGATGTTTTGCATTTGACATGCCAATATATGAAAAGTTGCATCATTGTTTGTGTTGTTTGAAAAATGCCACTGTTTGGTTGTACATAAGCATGCCATGTATAGAAAAACAAAAATACAAAAAGAAAAAAAAATATAGTGAAAACAAAAATGCAAAATAAGGCATGTGTGGTTTTAGCAAGTTGCAATTAGTGCTTTGATTTGAAATAGGCATTCAAGCATGTAAACATCACATTCCTTCATTTCATCATACCATTAACCTATTCCATCATTACAACCCCAAAAGCCCTTTTGATGCATTACACTTCTTGTTTTTAAGTGAAGATCTTAGAATTCTTACAAGCCTATGGTAGAATGTGCTTCAAAGTGGATATTGAGAGTAGAAAATGAACCCAATATGGTGAGAAGAGTGAAACACTTATCCTTGAGTAACTTTCTCCTTTGCTCATCCTCATTGCATTCACTACACTCATGGTTAGCTCTTTAGCATCATTTCATTCCTCATTGCTTGTTGGTTAAAGGGTTGTCAATTTGTGTTAGCTCATATTCAATTAGCATGTTGAAGTTCTCATTTATGCCTTACTTACCATTGTGCTTAAGTTTTAAATTTGTCTTTGTCCAGGAGTACAAATGTTTAAGTGTGGGGGAGTTGACAAATCTCAGATTCGTATGGTTTTTATATGCCTAATTTGAGGAAATTAACATGATTGAGATGCAAGTTTGGTCCAATAATGCTTAATTGAATGTCTTAAACTCTCAAGTGAAATAAGTGTAAAATTAGTATTAATTGGCCATAATTGTAGATTAATTTGTATGAATTAGTCTATAGGGCCATTTGATCCTTTTTCTCTCTTGTTTCTATTTGTAGGGTCATTCAAGGACCAAAGGAATGGATTCTAGATGAAGAAGGACACTTGAAAAAGGGAGAAATTGGGGCTAGAAGCTGAAATTTCAAGAAAAAAGGGAAAATCAAGTTTCTGGATGAATTGTGGAAATTACGAAAAAGGACCTTGAAATTCCCAAATTACAGAAAAGGCCCACGAAATTCTAAATTTCAGAAAAGGGCCTCAAAATTTCCAAATTACAGAAAAGTCCTGCCCACTATCATTTGTCTTATTCTCCACCCCACTATCATTTGTCTTATTCTCCACCTACCACCCACTCAACAACCCCACTATCATTTATCTTATTCTCCACCTACCACCCACTCAACAACCCCACTATCATTTATTTTATTCTCCACCTACCATCCACTCAACAACCCCACTATCATTTGTCTTCCATCACTCACTATAAATACCATCTTCACCACCACCAAGCAACACACCTCTTCTTCATCCTCCTCTCTCTCTCAACTCTCTCATTCCACCTCCATCTCTCTTCCATTTCTCCTTCCTCCACTCCATGTCTACTATTTTCTTCCACATTGGTGTTGTTCTTCCCACGGAGAGTAGCAGCTAGGCTCCACCGTTCTTGATGATGGGAGCCAAGGGATGAGCTTGAAGCTTTAATAGGGGAGTTTTTCTAGTTCTAATCCTTCTTCCTCTTGTTGTATTTATGCTTTTCTAGGGTTCTAGGAGTATATTTATGACATTTGGTTGTGTTCTTCATTTCTATATGTTGTATAAGGGTTGGAAACTATTTTATGTTGTTTCTTTCTTGTTGAATGCTTAACATTGTGCTACTTTAACTTTGAGTTTGATGAAATTTATGGGTTCATGATTTTGTTATTCTCTTAGTGAAAATTATGTGCTAATGCAAGGTGGCTTGGTTAGTGGATCAAAAGTGTTAAGTGGTTTTGCATGAATGGAATGGCATAGGAATTAATTAATTGTGTTTAGACATTGGGTAATTACTCTTTTCAACCTTGATCTTTGTTTGGGTGGCCATCAATGAGTTAGGGTTAATTGAGAAATTAAGTGCAATTGTGGGGTGGCCCAAATTGTGGATTTAAAGTCTTGCATGATTAGTTAGTTCTTGAATTTGTCAAATTGCATGAGTGGCATTGGACTTCAATCCTAGAGTCTTGATTTATTATTTGGGGTTCCAGTAATCGATTAAACTCTAGGATTAATTAAGTGGCAATTCGGGGTCCCGGTTGTCGGATTAGGAGCCCTTACGATTAGCAAATTCATATTGATTTTGAACTTAATCAACTTAGGATAAATTAAGTAATGTGCGGGGTTCCGGCATTAATTAAGTTAACCTAAGCCTAGCCTAGAGGGGTTCCTCTAGGGGTCTTTTGAAAATCAACAAAAACTCCCTAAAAACATTTAGAAGCAATGAATCCCGAGATTCTCATTCATCAAGAATGATTCCATCTTCATCCCCCTCAAAATCTCATTCTTATCTTATTTTGTTTTACTTTTGAATTTATCACACATTTTGCATCTATTCTATCCAAAAACCAAATACAATATTTTTACCCGCTTTTGTTAGTTTGCATCTTAGCTACTAGGTCATCTTTTGCGTTTAGGCTCCTCAAACGAACAACACTCGGGGGTTAGCTTCCACTATCCCCTTGGTTCTTATTTTCTTGAAGGGCGGACCCAAGGGCGCGCTACACGCACACACACTCGAAATTGCTGAGCTCTTCACCCCTCCCTTTCTCTTTCTGAATTCCAATTCTAATATTAACCTTTATTTCTCCTCCGTATATCCATCTTCACCTCTAATTGCCCTCACTTAGTTTAAATCATACTCTTACCCTTTAATCTTTCTCCTTATATCCAAAATTCATCTTTAATCCAACTTATACAATTTCAAGCCTAAATATCCATTCTTACAATGATCATTCCTTTCAAATTAAACCTTTACACAGGCCTCCCTAAATTATTACTAATCCCAATTAACCAATTCAAGCCTAGTGAAGAGCACGGCGATTCCCTCTATGTCGAGTGTGTGTACGTGCAGCGCGCCCTTGGGTCCGCCCTTCAAGAAAATAAGAACCAAGGGGATAGTGGAAGCTAACCCCCAGGTGTCATTCACTTGAAGAGCCTAGACGCAAAAGATTACCTAGCAGCTAATATGCAAACTTGAGAAAGCGGGTAAAAAGTTTTGTATTTTGTTTTTGATTTAGAAAATATGCAAAATGTATGATATGTTCAAAAGTAAAATAAAATAAGATAAAAATGAGATTTGGAGGGGGATGATGATGGAATCATTCTTGATGAATGGAAACCTCGGGATTCATTGCTTCTAAAGGTTTTTAGGGAGTTTTTGTTTATTTTCAAAAGACCCTAGAGGAACCCCTCTAGGCTAGGCTTATGTTAACTTAACTAATGCCGGAACCCCGCACATTACTTAATTTATCCTAAGTTGATTAAGTTCAAAATCAATATGAATTTGCTAATCGTAAGGGGCTCCTAATCCGACAACCGGGACCCCGAATTGCCACTTAATTAATCCTAGAGTTTAATCGATTACTGGAACCCCAAATAATAAATCAAGACTCTAGGATTGAAGTCCAATGCCACTCATGCAATTTGACAAATTCAAGAACTAACTAATCATGCAAGACTTTAAATCCACAATTTGGGCCACCCCACAATTGCACTTAATTTCTCAATTAACCCTAACTCATTGATGGCCACCCAAACAAAGATCAAGGTTGAAAAGAGTAATTACCCAATGTCTAAACACAATTAATTAATTCCTATGCCATTCCATTCATGCAAAACCACTTAACACTTTTGATCCACTAACCAAGCCACCTTGCATTAGCACATAATTTTCACTAAGAGAATAACAAAATCATGAACCCATAAATTTCATCAAACTCAAAGTTAATTTATCACAATGTCAAGTATTCATCAAGAAAGAAACAACATAAAATAGTTTATAACCCTTATACAACATATAGAAATGAAGAACACAATTAAATGTTATAAATATACTCCTAGAACCCTAGAAAAGCATAAATACAACAAGAGGAAGAAGGATTAGAACTAGAAAAACTCCCCTATTAAAGCTTCAAGCTCATCCCTTGGCTCCCACCATCAAGAATGGTGGAGCCTAGCTGCTACTCCATGGGAAGAACAGCAACCAAGGTGGAGGTTGAGGAACCATGGAGGATTTGAAGGAAGAAGGTGGAAGATGGAAGATGGAGATGGGAGGAAATGAGAGAGTTAAGGTTTGGGAGTGAGTGGTGGCTCCAAATCTGCCCTAATGGGATGTATGATTCGTGTTTTAAGTCCCCCAAGTCGGGTCAAGTGAGTGGGGTTCAAGTTGGATCCGAATCAGGCCCAAAAACGCGACTGATATCTGCAGAATTCGCGCAGTTCGCCGTGGGCTCGCCGCGGCGAAAGCCACGGCGAGCTCACTTCAACTCTGCCTTCTGGAGGCCCTTTTCGCCGTCGGCTCGCCGCAGCGAAAGCCACGGCGAGCCACATTCTTCTCTGCTTGGATATGGGCTTCCTCGCCGTCTGACTCGCCGCGGCGAAGTCACTTTGTTTCTGCTCTTTTGTTTTGCCTTCTTCTTCATCCCGGGTCCGATCTTTTGGTCCTGAACGACCCTACAAGTGAAGACAAGAGTAAACAAGGATCAAATAGCCCTATAAACCAATTCATACAAATTAATCTACAATTATGGCTAATTAACCCTAATCTAACACTAACTTCACCTAAGAGTCTAAGTTCTACATTAAGCATTATTGGACTAATATCGCATCTCAATCATGTTAATTTCCTCAATTTAGGCATATAAAAACCATACAAATCAGAGATTTGTCACCTAGGTATTAATCTCTCCAATAAACATTCATCTTAATTTTTAACATTCAATAATCCCCCATAATTCATCACTAATGTCAATTTATAAAATTCAAGCCTAAACAAAATTTTCCAAATATCCTCCAATTATTTCTTAACCTCAAAAATCCATTCATTAATCCACAATTTATTTCCAAACCTTAATAGCTCAATAAATTCAAGTTCAAGCCTAAGAATATCCCCTTTCCCAAATCAAGACCTACACCAAATCTAACCCAATTAACCTCATTAATATTTTTATTTAGTATAAACTAATCCCATAAACCCACATCTAACATCCAGAATTACAACATTACCCACACAAAATCCCACTTATTCCAAACTTTATCCACCAATGTTTTTCTTGGGTCCAAATTTCAGTCAAACAAATCAATTAAATCTCCTCATATGACCTTAATAAACATATAAAAATCATCAATTTAACCATAAGCACCTCAGATCATCAAAATCCCAAATTTCCAAAATATCCAAAAATTCCCAATAATTAGGAAAACCTCCAACAATGAAAAAATCTACTCAGAGAAACTCATAATCAAAATCTAAGCTTCAATTTATTAGGTTTACGACTCCCAAAAATATCAACTTAGACAAGGCCTAATTTTTCAAATATAGCCAAATGAAAAACTAAAGATATAGGGATGTAGATGAGACTTACGGGATTCTGAAAATGTACTTAGTTGGCTGGAAAACATACTATTATGATGCCGATGAGCTTCGATAGGTCCAACCAAAGGATTTTTGAATCACTTCCTACGACCATGGATCGGACCGAAAAATGGGAGAGGAGGGTTTTAGGAGGTTGGGGAAGATGAATGGAGGTAGTGGGAGGTGATTTTCAGGAGTTTTCGCCGGAAACCGGCACCTCATCACAAGGCCGAACGGCGGCCTACGGGGGAGAAGAGAGAGAGAGAGAGAATGGCACTGCAAGGTGAGGAAGACAAGAGATGGAAGAAAGGGAGAAGGCACCACTCCAGTGGCGACAACGGTGGCCGTGCGACGACGCTGCGAGAGGGGAGAGAAAGAGAGCGTGAGGGAGGAGAGAATGAGAGAGAGATGTCTTAGGGGGTATGTGTTGCACAGGAGGGAGAAGAGAAAGTAAATAGGAAAGGAGGGACAAAAAAATAGAAAAGAAAAATAAAATAAAGAGGATAGAGAAAAATACATTACAATGCCATAAAATTTTCAATTAAGATATTTATTTTGAGCTACGAAATTTCTTTCTTTTCTAAAAATTTACGTACTAAATGTAACATCTTGAAAAATCAATTAACATTTAGTATTATTTTTAAGATTTAAATAATGAATTTGGGAAATTATGCTCTCTTATGGGAAATTGAGGTTTGTTGAGGGTTTATAGGAGTTTAGTATTTTTCTTATTTTAAGAAAGATAATTAATTGTTTAATTTGAATTGGAGGATGTAATTTGGATTTGAGATTTAATTCAGATTTGAGGATTTAATTTGAATTTAGGGATTTAAATTGAATTTGAGGGTTTAATTTGAATTTGAGGATTTTATGAAGATTAGTTGGAGAAATTTATGGTGAAAGGAGAAATTTTTTATATGACTTGAGATTTATTGATGAGAATTAATTTCACGGAACAAGTAGGTTGAAAATAATTAAGAGGTTGTGTTGGTAATTTGAATGAGAAATCTATACATATAAAATGATATCCTTGCTCTTATAACATATATATATAGATATGATCCAAAACTTACCTAATTATTTAAAGTTTAGGGAGAGTTACTAAAGTAATGTTAAGATTTATGTTTTTAAAATATATATATAACAAAAAAATATAAACATAGAAGAAAAGATATATATATATATATAAAAGGAAAGAAAATAACATATAATAATATATATTAATAATAATTAAAAATGCACGAGGCCCATGTCCCCTTGCACATTGACACGTGGGGATATTTAATATATATACACCAAACCTGTTGAATCTGATCATTTGTGAGCCGTGAGAGCTTCATCTTTTCTTCGTTCGTGCAGAATTCAGGTGAGTTTTACAGATGATTTAGATAAACAAAATCACTTCGACTTAGCTTTCTTTACAAAAGTTTTCACATGTAATTTCAGCTTTCTAATGACAGCAATATTAGGTGATTGGAACAAAATTTTGAATTTAAGTTTGAAGTAGGTGTTAAGTTTTGATAATGAAGGACCATACATTTGTTTAGGTAAATTAACAGGTTGGTTTTATGGGTGTAGATTTGTTTATTGGGTTACTTGAGAATTTAAAATAATTTTCTTAATTTGAAAACTTACCATTTATGAATGATTTCGAAAATTACTGCTTGGGTAAATGATTCGACCGTCGTCGTATCGCCCTTGGGTCAAATGCAAAGATATTTATAAATCAGAATGCAAGGGTATAACAATATTGGTACAATCTGAGTCGTTCTCAAGGAGCCAATGTTTAACTAAACTACCTTGTAAACTAAATGTCTAAATGCAAAATGAAATGGATAGAAGCATGTTGTAGTTAATTTTCAAATGGTGAAAATGATTGATGCAATGAAGATAGATATTTTTGGTGTTTTAATTAAAAGAGTGAAAAGAAAGTGGTGTTTGATGAAATAATGAAGATATTCTTGGAAATTTATTTTAAATGGCTATCCTAACTCAATTAAGATATTTGGGAAGTCAAAGGCACCAAGTCACTAAAATACCAAACCCCATTAACCAATAGTTCCAATGCCTAATTAATGGAACCCCAAATAATTATACATTATTATGCCCTTTAGCACCTTGAATTTTCTCTAAGTTTCTTAAAATACCAAACCTCATCAACCGGCAAGTCTAACACCCAATTTCATGAACCCATTCAATTAGACATCATTAAGTACCTTAGATTGTGATTAGTGGTTAGTAATGCACTAGGTTCATTACAATCCATTTCATCCAAACTACCAACCATAACCATGCATAAATAGAGAGAAATCAATGGAATTATAAAGAACATATATATAACCATATATATATATATTGATGAGTTCAAATTCTTATTACAAACCAAAATCACAATGAACTCAAATCAAAACATATAATCCAAGTCTCAAATGCATAAATGATAAACCTAGACCTAGGAATTCATAAATACAAAGAGAAGGGAAAAGAAATAAGACTCCCCTATGAAGACCATGAGCTCAAGCCATCTTTAATTCTTCCCAAGAGCTATGAGGTTCTAAGCTACTCATGGAATTCATGTAGTATTAGCACATTTTCCTTGAGTTTTATTAAATCATTGATAAATGTTGGGTACTCAAGATGGAAAATGTTCATTTGATTTTTGGTTGCACATCATTGTTTATTTGTATAGATTCTGATCATTTTTATAGTTAGTTTCTTATGTTGTTTTATATAATTCTTGTAGGATCATTTTGATGCAATAAAACAAGAGATTTTAGCCCATCCGCCAAGCTCCTAAGTGAACAAAAATAAGAAGAACCCACAGACCCACGGCGAAGCATTGATGTTGGTGTGCTTTTTGACCCACGCCGTGGAACCTCCACAGCGAGGGCTACAGCCAGGCACAACAAGGCAAAAATATATAGGCTTATTTTCTGACCCTCTCCGTGGAAGCTCCACGGCGAGGGGTACGGCGAAGGTCCGAAAGTCTGTACTGCTGCACGTTTTGACATTCAGAACTGAAATAAAAGGGAGGGTTTCGAGTTGAGCCCTCTTTCTTCGACTTCTAGGCATTCTTGGGGGTGTTTTGCTCTGCTAGGGCTTGGAGTTTGGTGGGGATTTAGCTTGGGCTTAGAGCTTCGAAGAGATTTGGGCTTCCTCTCTTGGTTTATCTTCTCCATCTTCATTCTCTTCTCTTGTTCTTTGTTTCTATTTGTATATTTGTATGCTCCCTTGGAGTTGTTGAACATGAGTAGCTAAATACTTGTATTCTAAGATTATTTTGAACCCTTGTATGGATTGATTCTTGATTCCTCCTCTTATGTTGTGATTAATGATATCTATGTGCTTATTTTACTCTATTCCTAATGCTTCTAAATGCTTGATCACCATTTAGATGTTGGGTTCACTTGGTTGATGCTTGAGAAGGCTAGATTGAGTGTAGAACTTGGGTAAAATAGTGCAAGAACCTGAAGTTTGCATGGATGGATGGTTTTGTTGGTAAGATAGAGATATACTTGCTAGCCTTGCATAGTCACATTAGGGTTGGGGCTTTAAAATTGGATTCTATTAAGTTGTATCAAGAGATTGTGCAATTAATAGGATTAAACACTTGTTCTTGACTTGAGAGAGCGTTTACAAGTATTTTGTAAATCCTAGATTAGCACATGATTTCATTTAGAGAGCTTCTTTGAGGGGAGGTTAAATTGAGTTTTAAGAAGTACAAGGGGGATAGATAATCTTAGAATCCATTTTATCCTTGAGGTTGGAGAATCACTTGTGTATAATTTTATTTTCATTTAATTTTCTTATTTAATTTTCAATCTCAATATTTGTGTCACTCAAATTGGGCAAGAGTGTGACAATCATTGTTTGACCGAGTTTTGGACAAATCCTCGTGGGAACGATCTTTACTTATCACTTTATTACTTAGCGCGACCCGTGCACTTGCGGCGCAGGGCGAACAGTGCCCATTATCTCCAAGCTCCAATACAAGAGTAGCCATGGTGGGTGGATGAAGGGAAGTGAAGGAAAATTGAAGGAGAATGAAAGAGAAATGAGAGATATGAGAGAAGGGAAGAGATGATGGATCTAGGGTTTTAGAATGTGGGGATTGGGGATTTCATGTGCATTTTAAAGAAGGGTGATTTGGTAATTTCACAATTGCGTTCAATCACCCACAAGTCCCATGGGACATGAGAGTAATTTGAAGATTTTGTGGACCTTAGAGTTATAATTTTTTTTTTATTGGGACCTTACTGCAATGTCCCTCTTACAATATTAATTAGGTTACAAAGCCTTTAATATTAAATCCAGTTAGCTAAGTAGTAGTAGTGGTAGTACTAGTGATGGTGGTTGTAGTAGTAGTACTAGTAATAGTAGTAGTAGGTGGTGGTACATCTATTAATTTCACAATCAAATCGTTATGCCAATAACATTGTGTCTCATTTGAGATTATGTGTTCTTAACACGTTCATTGAGAATCTAGTGGTTATATTTAAATTTGATTTTCAATAATTTTGCTAGTTTTTTGTATTTTTAATCTTTTTTTTCAAATTTTTATACTTTATAAGTGTTTAAAAAATACTTTTTATGGCACATGTCAAGGGTTATTTTTTCAAATGATATGGTATACAATTTAATAAATGTTAAAATTGTAAATGACCAAGACCATTAACTCTAACAACAATTTTAGTGGCATGAGAGCTGAAAGTCAAAACATAAAACAAATTAGCCTATATATAACTCATCAAACAAATTAGTGAACAAGAGGATTAATAACCTGTCCAGCAAACAATACTGCTCCAGTTATATCTTCCCTAATTAGAAATATAAAAGGGTGGTCAACTACAAAGTCTATTGAGGTAGGAGGCTCGGGATTCTTCATGGAAGCAATGGCGGCAGATGCTGCTGTGACTTCTGTTCCTTCTTCATTTACTTCAATGAACGCCTTTTGAAATATGGATGAAATAGTTTCAGCGATATTATACTCCATTGTTTTTGTTAACTTTCTTGATTCGAAGGGCAATATTAGCCCTAGTTCTTTCAACAAATCAGAAGCCATGACCTGATAAGAAAACTTAAATTTTGGGATCCCAAACTCAGATATGTGTACTGGGATTTTAGGAAGGTTCTGGTCCAAGAAGCTATATTGAGAGAAAACCTTCTCAACCAAGGAAGGAAGTCCATCTTTTGAATCTGGAAGAAAGATATACATCTTGAAACAATGCATATAAGGGAGACCAAGGACTTTGAAACCATCACAAACCTTTAAAAGATGTTCCTTCTTGTTGGAGGTCATGCAAGGAGCTTTCACCGAGTTCACATCACTTCCAAGATGAAATTCATAGACGTCGGTTTTTGATGGAGGAAACTTGTACTTCCATTCCCCTTTGAAGCATAGTGCATTTAAAAAAACAAGATCTCTATAACCAAAGGAAATAGACGAATTGTGAAAAGCATCTCTAACATGGTCATTCGTGTACATCATCATCCATGTATCAATTTGTTTGGCCACTCTTTTCTCCTGTAAAAATTATAACCACCATTTAGTTCATTGTATCTTAAGCACCTCATCATATAATATCCTTCCTCCATTTAAATAAGATCGAGAAACACATTAACTAAGAGGGTATTAAAGTTTGTGCATTTTATAAAAATTTTCATTGTTTTCCATATATTTAATGTTATTAAAAATATCAAACATCAACTATTGAATATTTTAACTAATGGTATTTTTGGAAAAATAAGTATTGATTGTCCCTAAAAATTTGCATCAATCAAGACATTTATATTGGGGACAAAATAAATAATAAACCAAAACAATACTTCAAAATAAGGACGGAGGAAGAAGTTATGTATTCCGGGGTCGGGTTTCTCTTATGTTTTCCCTTTTCTTCTTTTCTCTAATAATCTCTTATCTACCTTGAATCTAAAAATAAATGTTTTAGATTTGCTATTTTATAAAAAGCATCACTATAAACATAAATAAATATATTTAAACTCTCAAAATCATAAATGTTATAATTAATAATGGTTTAATAAAATATTAAATATGAATCATTCATTTCTTGATCTAAGGGTGGAGATAAGATTATGAGAATAAAAGACAAAAAGTAAATGGAGAGTATCATCTCCATGTATTTTATTAATTTCATTACTCACGTTATCTTAGTTTACGATAGTTCTTTTAATCAACTTAGGCGAAAAGGAGAGTATCATCTCCCATGTATTCGCTTAACAAATCAATCATCCGAATTCAATCCAATCAAAAATTGTGACTACCTCGATCTACTCGAATTGACTTTTAAAAAATTAGCTAATTGTAGCATATGTTTTGTGTATCATTACAAATTAAATTTTTTTTAAAAAAAAGTCATAAGTATAATTAATTTAATGCAACTTTTTTTTCCTTACTCTTTCACCCGGCAATATGTAAGGCCCTTCTTTCTCGTCTTTCAAGTTCCTTCCAGCCACAACAAGGTCAGAACAAAGAGATTTCACCATCATTTTAAACGAAGGCTTCAGAGATGTATTTTGACTATGCGACAGTTCATTGGGAAAACTCAAGCAAGAGCCACGGTTCATGTCGCGGACGAAGAGGTAGTCGGCGAGATGATAAGCGACGGAAGCGAGATCGTGGACCGAGTCAACCTTGAGGAATGAGAGAAGCTCACGGAGGGTGTCACCATTTGACCCAGCAACCATGAAGCTTAGAAACACTTTGATAGGATTAAAATTCAGAAAGAGAGAAGAAGAAGAGGAATACAAGAAGAAGAGGAAGAGAAGCCGAAGAATGAAGAAGAGGGAGAGACAGGGAGGTCAGGGAAAGACATTTCTCTATTCGCATAAATCTGCAGGTGGATACATCACAGTTTATATAACCAACTAAAAAGAGAAAATTACAAAAATACCCCCGAAGCCTAAAACTAGTCATATCACACTTGTATTGCCAATGGTGAAACGACGACGTTTTTGTTTTCTTCCTTCAATAATAGATGCTTCGCAAAACTCAATGACACGTCGTTTTGCTTGACCACCCCCTGATTGGCTGCGCAATAATAAGGAGCCGTTTGGTTCATGGAAGTACTCATTTTCAGGCATTTGGATGTTTGGTGGATGGAAACGAGATTCCGCCGCCACATGATAGAGAGCGAAGGAAAGTGCGGATGATGATTGGAAAAGCGAAACTGAGATATGGAAGAGAATGCCAAAACGCATGCAGTTAGTTTTGATCCTGCTAGACCATTATATGTAATTATGTATAGAGAAATTCTTGTATCACAAGTCAACACCTTGAAAATATTTCAATATGATGCGAAACTACAGAGTTTTGATTTTCCCACTCACGTAGTTTAAAAAAAAAAAAAAAAAAGGTAAATAAGGTTTTGATTTTTTTTTTCCCCTTACACAAGTACACATCAGATCAATATTCTCCAAATAAAATTAAAAATATTTTAGGGTATTTGTTTGTAATTATTCACACACATGTGACTTGACAGACTGGGTTCAACAAGAATTTATCTGGTATATAGTTAGGACATCATATAAAAAATAAGAAGGTTGTCAAAACGGAATGCCTTCTTTTGTGAACAATTTATCTCTGTAGGCTGTCTTTGTGAAAACCTAATCTCCCAAATTTTGTACGATAACATAATAATCTTTCAATTAATTTCAAAATCAAATCAATATGGTCACATTCTTGGAATTTATAACCAATTACATTATTCTAATTATTAATTATAATCAACCTAATATTAAATGAATAGATCATATCCCGTAATCAACGCACTCAGTCAGAATCAAATGGCCCGTAAAAAAGATCCCCTCTAATTTTAAATTATTGGCGAATCAGAAATTCCAGAAAATATCCACATTCATAATTGAGACTCATAATTGCTTGGTAAAACTTAATTTCCATAACAATCGGACCAATTTGCTCCTATTTAGAAATTGTCACGATAACATTTTTCATAAAAAAACTTTTTAGACAATATTATTCATATGTGACAATTTCCAGAAAAAAATTGGACATTAACACTTTTTAAACAATTTGATTTAGTTAAATTTTGCTTGCTAACAAAATTTTAATTAAAGTCAATCATAATAAATTTGATAATCTTTAAAATATCCAATATTGATTGGAAAATCAATCAGAAATAGATTCCTTTATGTAATTCAGTAGTAGCCAAAATATGATGATTTCGGTTTTTCTTTTTATGTAATTCGTTTTCCTTTATTAATGATATTGTCTTTCAATAATAAAAAAAAAAGAATAAATTGGGTGATTTCTCTTGATTTTTTTTTTCCCCGGACTGAATGCCTTCTCTTTATTGACGTTGGCAATGTTAAGGAAATTGGATCAGCAACTGAACCCATCAAAGCAAACAATTCACGGTTTGATATCCATACCATGGTTAAGTTGAAGTTAACTTGATCATGAATACATTAATTTATGTAAAGAGGAAGAAGAGAACCTATGCAATGGAGAGGATAGCACTAAGGACTTTTTTTAAGATAATTTTAAATGAATTAAATGGTTAATCTATTAAAATTCATAAAAAGAAATAAATGTGAGTGAAATAAACACTTTTCAAGTATACTTTTGTTTGTACTTTATAAGTAGAGTTAGGAAAAATGACTAGCCTAACTCTACAGGGCACCCTTCACGGGTTCGAGCTTAAAGGCCGGCTATTTTAGGACCGAGTTCAAAAAAATGGATCATTTTCTAAAGTCGGGCCCTCGAACGCTCGAGCTCGGACCTAAAAGGGCGGTCCTTTTTAAAAAAAAATTCTTTTTAAAAAGACATTATGTTAAATCATAAATATTTTTAAATACATAAATATCATCAAAATTAAGTTATAAACACCGTATGGTGACATAAAGCACTAACTCCACAATTAACTAATAATCGTAATAATCTTATAAAATACATACACATAGTTTACAAATATTACCACATATAACATAAACCAAAACATTATATAAAATTTAAATGAATAAACTATTATTTATGACCAAATAAATCAAATCATTTCATGAAGGGAGGACTTGGCATTGGCAACCTCTTGGTTAGCTAACAATTGACCAAACATCTTCTCTATCTTAGATTCATCAAGGGGCTTTGGTTGTTGTTCTTGTTGCACAAAGTCGTGTGGAGCAATAGGTCTACTTGAGGAAGCAACTTGAGTTGGGTTGAGACTTGGACCATTCTTCCATGAGAAGCTAAGTTAGGATGGTCTCTCCACCCTCAGTTGTAAGTGTTGCCATAGGGGTTTCCTTATGGGATGCGATTCATTAAGAGACTCAAGAGTGTAGGGGCAATCCTCCCCTGGATGATCTTCTCCCCAACTACCACAAGTAGGCATGGGAGCTTGCAATGCATTTACACCCCTAGGTAAGTGATTATCAAACTTCATCTCCAATTTGTCAAACCGCTTGTTTATAGCATCAAGTTGAGACCCAAAGTCACTAGACCTACTAGATGATCCGTGGAATTGCATAGTGCTGGTAACAATGTCTTCAAACAGTTGTTATAGCTCAGAATACTTCATCTTACTTACTCCTCCTTTGGAAGCCGTGTTCAACATCACTTGATTGGCCTCACTCAACCCTTTTTGAAAACTCGCTAGAAGAATCAATTTTTGTTGGCCATGGATGGGACAATTTCTCCACATATCCTTGAATCTTTCCCATGCGGTCATGCCTCATAGAAAGTTTCACCGGGGCTTTTGCTTGAAATTAAGTTCTCCCCTTTGGGTGGCTCTTAAGTCCATAAGAAGAAACCTTGTTTTGAACTTAGAAGCCAAAGTATCCCAAGTAGTAATTGAGTTAGTTAGCTGAGAGTTGAGCCAAGCTAGAGCCTTAACCCCCAAGGACATAGGGAATAGCCGAAGGTGCAATGCATCATGCATGCTTGAAGTTCCCACATAACTGTAAAAGCTTGGTCAGATGCTCACCGGGCCTTCTCCCTTTAGACCATTGAATGTACCCCTCATCTGAAGCATTTGGATCATCATCGGCTTCACTTCAAAGTTTATAGCAGTGATATCCAGGTAACTGATGCTAGAAGAGTAAATGAACTCCTCTCGCTCCAAGAATTCCTTCATTGAAAGATCCTCTTCATCGTTGTCGTCAGCCAAATTGTTAGGTGGGTCAACAAATGGCAGTAGAGGATTTTGGAGTCTTGGTTGATCCTCTTGTGGACCAGTTTGCACTTGCCAGATTGGTTGTTCGGGATCTAAGTCAAGAGCCACTTGCAAATCTCCTTGCATACAGCTGGAACCAAGACCTACAAGCACACAACAATCCAACAAGTATCAAACTTATCAAAAGAAACAAACAAGGTAACTTAAGTAATGCTATTTCTAGCACACAAATCAAATAGAAACAACACACAAAGTCACCAAAAGAAAATTAAAAATGGTACTCAAATGCAACTAAGCACACTCTTAGACTAATCAACTAGAAAAATGACTCAAGCCACAATTCCCGGCGGCGCCGCCATTGACTTAACGGCCATTTGCAGTCTTTATCGTAAGCGCACGAGTCGTCAAAAATGTAGTGTAGTGAAAAGAGTGTCGTTCCGCAAGGATTGTGCTTTGAGTAAGATAATTAGTACTAATTGGTTGCTTAATTGAAATGGAGTATGAAAATTGTTGAAAATTAAGTTTGAAATAAAACTCAAGTTGCAAATGGAATTAGAAAAGGAAAATGATTGCAAAGGGTTACTTATCCCCATTTTTACTTCATGAACTAGTTAATTTCCCTTCTTTTTAGCAACCCAATGAATTCAAGTGTGAGTCCAAGATTCTATTGCATTTGAAAAAGCTTTCTCAAGTCAAAATTAAATTTATACTTGCATTAATTGCACAATCTTTTGCCACAATTAATGCAAGTTATAATTCTCAACCAATATCAATTTGATAATGTTGGGTTATTAACTATATCTCTGCGTTACCAACTAACCATCCATTTAAAACCATAAACTTCAAGCCCAACATGATTTCATCCAAGTTCTAAAACAAAATACACTTTCTCAAGGCATCTTTCATTTAACAAATCAAGTGGTGATCAAGCACTTGTATAAAAAGAGAGCAAGATGAAAATCCACACATATACTTCATTCATTACATAACAAGAGAGGGAAATACAAAGTTCAATCCATAAAAATGGCTCAAAGAAATCCTAGGAAAGGGTTTTAGCTACACATAAGTGAACCTAAAACAAAAACAAAATATAGACAATAGTTCATTGTAGCAGAAATGAAAAGAAGAAGGAGGAAGAAGGAAGGTAACTACGAAAATTGGAGCTTAAATCTCTTCAAACTCCTTCCAACCAAAGCTCCAAGCCTCCCAAGCCTCTCAATCAGCTCTAGAACCAAGGTAACTGCTTCCAAGGGGATCTGAATGAGTTTCAGCACAAAAACCTAAGTTATACCCCTCTAAAAATCAGCCAAATTTACTCAAAATGCAAAGTTTTATCGAGACCTTGCCGTGGGAGGCCACGGTGAGAACCAGAGAATAACCGAAAATTTAGGTACGTCGCATTAGCCCTCGCCGTGGGGGGCCACGGCGAGAGACAGAAATAAGGTCTTCCTTGTTACTGCTTATGTCCCAGTCCTTTGCTCCTCTTTTATTGCTCCGGGTGTTTCTTTGCTCTTTCTACTTGTCTGCCTCTACCTACACAAGAGGGAGAGGGTTCATGAATTCTAAAATTCACTCAATGTTTTACTCTTTAAGCTCCAAATTTCATGCTTTTATGGTCTTTTCTTTGTTTATACATTCTTTGCATCTTTGTGTACTTTTCATATCTATAATCCTGAAATCATGTACAAGTATAGGAAAAAATGCGATGCAATGAGTGAAATTTTTGTTCGCCCTGCGCCGCAAGTGCACGGGTCGCGCCAAGTAATAAAGTGATAAGTAAAGTATCGTTCCCACAAGGATTTGGTCCAAAACCCGGTCAAGCAATGATTGTCACACTCTCGCCCAATTTGAGTGATTCAAATGTAGAGATTGAAAATTAACTAAGAAAATAAACATATATTAAATGAAAATAAAATTATAAACAAGTGATTCTCCAACTTCAAGGATAAAATGGGTCCTAAGATTATGTATCCCCCTTGTACTTCATGAAACTCAAGTTAACCTCCTCTCAAAGATGTTCTCAACGAAAACATGTGCTAATCTAGGATTCACAAAGGACTTGTAAAAGCTCTCTCAAGTCAAGAACAAGTGTTTAATCTTATTAATTGCACAATCTCTTGCTACAATTTAATAAACTCCAATTTTAAAGCTCCAATCCTAATGTGACTATGCAAGGCTAGCAAGTATATCTCTATCTTACCAACAAAACCATCCATTCGTCATGCAAACTTCAAGTTCTTGCACTACTTTACCCAAGTTCTACACTCAATCTAACCCTCTCGAGCATCAATCAAGTGAACCCAACATCTAAATGGTGATCAATCACTTAGAAGCATTAGGAAAAGAGTAAAATAAGCACATATATCTCATTAATCACAAAATAAGAGGAGGAATCAAGAATCAATCCATACAAGGGTTCAACAAAATCTTAGAATCAAAGTATTTAGCCACTCATGTCCAACAACTCCATGAGAGCATATATATACATCATTACAAAATAGAACAAGAGTAGAGAATGAAGATGGAGAGAATAAACCAAGAAGAGAAGCCCAAATCTCTTCAAAGCTCCAAGTCCAAGCTCAATCCCCACCAAAATCCATGCCCTAGCAGAGCCAAACACCCCCAAGAATGCCCAAGAAGTGAAGAATAAGGGCTTAACTAGAAGCCCTTCCTTTTATTTAGCTCAGTCCGTCGTTTGCTGTCAAAACGCAGCAGAACATGAAGTTCGCCGTAGGTCTCGCCGCGGCGAGCCCATGGCGAACTACCAAAAATTGCATAAATGAGGCGAGCTCACGGCGAGCTACCAAAATAGGGCAGAGACCAATGCCTCTCGCCATGGGTCTCACCGTGGCGAGGCCACGGCGAAGTCCTGTCTTCTCTGGTTTCTTGTCTTTGTTTTCTTTATTCCTTGGGCTGCTTGTTCGCACCGCAAGTGCACGGGTCGCGCCAAGTAATAAAGTGATAAGAAAGTATCGTTCCCACGAGGATTTGTTTACAAATGTGATCAAACAGAAGGCTTAATGAGTTAAATTAAGTTGAGCTAAAGCAAATTTTGTTTGGAGAATTAACTAATAGAAAAATGCTTTTGAAAATAAGAGTTGATAACTACAAATGATTCTTTGACTTAAAGGATAAAATGGAGCCTAGGATTATTTATCCCCCTTGTATTTCATAACCTTTAAATAACCTCCTCTCACAAATGCTTTTAATAAATATACATGAATTAGCCTAGGGTTCAAAATATAATTGTAAAAGCTCTCTCAAGTCAAGAACAAGTGTCTCATTTCATTAATTGCTCAATCTCTTGTTACAATTAATAAAACCCAATTTCCAAACTCCAACCCTAATGTGGCTATGCAAGGTTAATAAGTATATCTCTATCTTACCAACAAAACCATCCATTCATCAAGCAAATTTCAAGTTCTTGCACAATTTCACCCAAGTTCTACATTTAACCTAGCTCTCTCAAGCTTCAATCAAATAAACAAAATATCAAAATGGTGATCAAGCATATAGAAGCATTAAACAAAGAGTAAAATAAACACATATATACCATTAATCACAAAAGGAGAGGAGTATTAAAGAGTTAATCCATACAAGGGTTCAAAATAATCCTAGATAACAAGTTTAGCTACACATATAGTCAATGAAAAACTACAAATCCAAAGAGAAAATGTAGCCATAACATAAAACAAGAGAGGGAAGGAAGATGAAGAAGAAAAACCAAAGAAATTAAGCTCCAAATCTCTTCCAAAGCTCAATCCTTGCTTCCTTCTCTTCAAAAACCAAGCCCTAGCACCCCAAAATGCTCCAAAGTGGTCCAGAAAGTCAAGAATGTTCGTCTCCCATCGTTTTTCAGCTTTAAAAACCTAATTTTCGAGCTCAAATGATGCTGTGCGTTTTGCTGCGCGACTGAGCCGCGGCCCAGATTTTTGAGCTGTTGCTCAGTTTTCTTCTGCCTAGAAATGAGCTGCGGGTGAGCTGCGGTTGAGAAACTGAGCTGCGGCCCAGTTTTCCTCTGTCCAGAATTGAGCTGCGGATGAGCTGCGACCAACTTTTTGAGCTGCGGCTCAGTTTGCATATGGAAAATTTGATTTCTTCTCTTACAATAAAGTGGTCTATCCATGATTCGCCATCATTTTCCTCATCTTTGATTTCCCAAATGCCTCGGCTCTAATTCTCTTTCCTAAAACACCTCTTACACAATAATAAATTTAATGAGCTCATATTAAACAAAGAGAACATCCCAAAATATGCACAATTGAGCACAACTCTCAACCAAAAACATCATACACATTTTTCTAACTTGGAGTATCTAAAACATATACAAATGCTTCAAAAATGTATGAAATCCAATTGAAAATGTGCCAAAAGACATGAATTCCAAGAGGTTAACACACCCCCAAACTTAGACTTTTACTCGTCCTCGAGTAAAACAAAAGACAAAACAGCTAGATTGGTCAATTATCCACCTACCATGCATGCATAAAAGTATCCTCATCAGTTGCTCAAGAAATAAATTCAAGAGGGAAGTAGTGGAATATTGAAAAATGCTAGATTCACAAATTCAGAGCAAGTTTGCCAACAATTTCAGTCTGTGTGTGTGTGAAGCTAGAAGATAATGTAGTTGCACTTATCAAAATCCAAAGTAACATTTCAACATGTATGAAATATCCTTAAATTCAAGACTTCATTTTCCTAATCTTTTCCTCCCTCTCCACAAAAGCATTATTTCCCACAATTAAGAAAAATCAATGGGACTTTGTAAGCTTGTAATGTGGCCAATGGTTTAAGTGTTTAGCTCTTTGAAAGAATGGGGAAGAAGGAATTCAAATATCTTGAGATAAATGACTACATTCCAATATATATTTTTTTTTATGCACAACTTTTTCCTTAGAGAAGCTCAGAATTCCCCCCAAACTTATCTCAAATTGGTTCTTTGTACTCCAAATCTTATTAGAATTGATTTTCTTTCTCTTTTTTTTCTTTTGTTTTTTTTATATACATACACATTTTTTTTAGGAATACAAATTTCCAACTGTTACACACACTATTTCCCTTCCCACACATGATTTTACATTTACACACACCTTCAACAACCATACCAATCCTCACCACAGTAAAATGTCAATTATCTCAAGATTCAGGTAGTTCATGGTTTTTCAGGTTATAAAGGGTAAGGTCCAATGTGGGTTCCAAAAAGAAATGCTCATGGTTTTTCATTATAAGGCTCAAATAGGGTTCAAGTGGAAATATTACCATAGGTAGGCTTTAAAAGGCTCAACCGCATTTAAAAGAATGTCCAAATCATTTTTTAAAAAAAAATTGTGGAAGATCATCAACTTGCTTCAAGAGATTCTAAGATAGGTTGTGAAGCCCATCAATTGAGAATAAACATACACATCAACTTGCCACAATTAGTGCAGCGGAATAGGGTTGTGATGTGGATTTTTGACTGTGAGATGATCTTGTGTATAAACTGTGCTGATTGGTTCACCATGTTCATGAATGTTATGCTTCTATTTATAATATCATCTGGTGAATTTGTATATGCCCCTATTGCATTGTTTGTTTCACAAATTTTTGTTCCTCATGCAATCTCTTTCATTTTTTTGGAATATATTGTGAACTGGGAGAAGGCCCTTAGTTTAAACCAAAAAGTTGAACCCAAAAGATCAGATCAGTTAAACATCTCAACAACTACTCAGTGTCCTCAGCATCAGTATCAACAAGCGAGTTCTCCTCAACATCAGTATCAAGGTCTTCCTCTAAATCCTCTTCCTCTTCATCAAGAGGCATTCTCACACCCACTGCCTTAGCAATTGCCCTCATTCCTTTAGTCAATGCCAATAACAACTTCTCTATCATTTTCAGTCTAGGATTTGACTCATCTTGGCTAGGGGTATCCATCAACCTATTTGAGGCATTTTCCACTTGCTAAAACAAGACTTTTGGAGAGTGTTTTAGTCTTTTTAAGGCTTCTGGACTTGCTAGCAGATTTAGTGGGCTTGGAAGTTTTAGACTGGTGAGGGGCCATATTCCTGCAAAGAAATTCAAACAATCCAACCACACATTGAAAGCTCAGCCACCAACAAGGGAGTCAAAGCTACTAAATAGACCCTACACTAAACTAGTGAACTGCCCAACTTCAAGTGAGTATCTCATGACAAAACACTGGAACCATCTCAGACAAAATGAAGCAGCATATGGTCCAAGAGAAATCAATCTCAGACAAAATGAAGCAGCATATGGTCCAAGAGAAATCACCTTTTCACACCAAATCATGAAACTTGTTATCATTAGTCCTAGGTGCAGTTAAGGCAGAAAAATCCCAAATCATCATTTTCAATTTCAACAATTAAATCATTGATCACGTTTGCACCACCTGAAATTAATTTCAACATCAGTAATTCACCACCACATTAAGAGCAACAACCTCTGTCCCTTTGCAAAATGAAACACCAAATTTCCATGAAAAATCACCTTACCAAGCCAAATTATTAGACTTTCAATCATGAAACTTAGGTCCAATAAGCAGAAAAATTCCCAATGAGCATTTTCAATTTCAAAAATAAAATCCCAGAGCACCCTGACATTTCCCACATCATGCATATAATTTCAACATGAGTATTTCACCACCACCATTGAAACCAAAGCAATCCAGGGTCACAATCCAAGTTAACAATTCAAACAATTGCTACCTCACAGAGCAGAACTAATGGTTCGAACAATAACAACAGTTAAATCAACATCCTAGCTGCTGTTACAAGCTTGAATCCTACCCTTGAACCCAAAACAGAACAGATGAGAATAACAGGGAAATCTCACCGAGTTCAAAAGGCTACAATGCAGTGACAAACAGGGAAACGCAGAGTTTAACAATAGCAAAAATCGAGCCCCAAAATTGCAGTACCACACACTAGAAAATCTTCGAGTCTGAGAGACAAATGGGAGAAACCGTGGTGACCAGGAGATGATGGCGTGAAATGCGACGAAGCGGCGGATTGGACAAGAAAAATGGCAGTGAGACTGGATCTAGCTACGGTGGCCGGAGAACGACAACAACGGTGGAAAACGAGAAGCGTGATTCTCATCGAAGGAAGTCACTGGACAACGCATGGCGGCATAGCGGTGAACGAGTGGGAAGAGCGGAGGGAGATGACGGCCAACACTGATTCAGCCCCTACGGCCGGCGGTGGAGATGAGTTGACGGCGCGGATCGACACGGCGGCGCGGATGATGGTCACCGGGAATGAAGCTCGCCGCCGATCATGGAGGAAGAAGGTGATTTCGAACTGGAGAGTTAGGGTTCACGGTTGGGGATGGATGTTCTGAACATTTTTGTTTTTGGGGGGGTGTCGTGTTCGGGTTTTTTTTTTTTTGCAGGGGAAGGGATTGAATATTTTTTTTATATATAAATATATTATTTAATTATTTATATTTATATATATATATATTTTTAGGCAGGAAGGGTGGAATTGATTTTTTTATTTGTTTTTATATATATATATATATATAAATTATTATTTAATTATTTATATATATATATTTTTATATGGGCCGCAGCTCAAATAAATTTGGGCTGCAGCTCATTTTCTCTCTGGACCAACTTAAGGCACGCTGAGCTACAGCTCAAAATGTTGAGCTGCACCTCAATTATTACTCTCTGGTTCATACAGCACTAAATTGAGCTGCAGCTCAACATTTTGAGCCACGGCTCATTTTCTTGCTGTCAAAAACCAGATTAAATCAGTGAAATAACCCAGTTTGCTGCAATATACCACACAAACAACAAAAACACCCCAATGCATCAAGATTGACATATTTCAAACAAGCACACACACACTTTGAAGCAAATTAGCACTCAATCCCCATTGATGGAAGATCAAATCACACTCAAAAACATCACAAAACCATAATCCCATCACACAAATTAATCCTCATGTGGTGAAAACTTGACATCACCATAGCAATTCCAATGAACAAATTTTTCTTCTCCTTGAGGTAAAATTGATTACTTGAACACAAACAAGGCACATTGCAACCACAATCACCACCAATTTTTCTCATGTCATAACTCTCCACAATCAGTCCAAAAATATCAGCTTTTCTCATCACAAAACCTCCAACTAACATATCCTATTCCACACACAAACAAGTGAACACAAGTCACAAGGCCACATTTATCCCATATCTACCAAATGGATCTCAAACAAGAAGCACTCAGGGTTATGATATGATAGTAGGCAACCAAAATATCAGCAAAATTCTTTTGTTTCAGCCATGATAACCCATCCATATCAGCAAAAATAGTTCTCAACATCAGATTAATATCATATTAATCATTGAAATAGTTATTACTCCCCTGAAAATGCCCAGCCATTTGTTAACCTTCAAGTCAAGCCCATTCCACATGCCTTCATCCTTTCAAATGCAATATTCCTGAATACTTCCCACCAAGCCTACAAAACACAAAAGAACAAGCATAATTCTACCAAAACAAGCTAAACTAACCTAAAAATTCAAAAGCAAAAGTTTAGAACTTGGGTTGCCTCCCAAGTAGCGCTTTGTTTATAGTCCTCAGCCAGACTCTTCTCTGCTTCAAGAGGGATCAGAAAGAGGTACGGTGACCGATGCACGATCCACGTCACCACTCCAGTAATGCTTCAACCTTTGACCGTTGGCTTTAAATCTCTCTCCATCATTGCCTTTAAGCTCAACAACACCACGATCAAGTGCTTGGACCACAGTGAACGGTCCTGACCATCGGGATTTGAGTTTCCTCGGAAATAGTCTCAACTTGGAATTGAACAAGAGAACTTGTTGTCCAGGCACAAAATTCTTGAAGAGGATCTTCTTGTCATGCCACCTTTTTGTCTTCTCCTTATACAACCTTGAACTCTCATAAGCATTGAACCGAAATTCTTCAAGTTCATCTAGTTGAAGGAGTTTCTTTTCACCCACAGCCTTTGCATCAAAATTGAGCTTTTTGATAGCCCAATAAGCACTATGCTCCAACTCCATCGATAGATGACAAGCCTTTCCAAAACACAAGCCGATATGGAGACATACCGATAGGAGTCTTGTATGATGTCCGATAAGCCCATAAGGCATCATCAAGTTTAATGGACCAATCTTTTCTTGTTATGCCCACGGTCTTCTCAAGGATTTTCTTGATTTCCCGGTTAGAGATTTCAGCTTGTCCATTGGTTTGAGGATGGTATGGCAAAGCAACCTTGTGTCTCACACTATATTTCTTCAAGAGAGTTTGGAATTGATTGTTGCAAAAATGAGTACCTCCATCACTCACAATAGCCCGAGGAGCTCCAAAGCGGGTAAAAATCTGTTTCTTCAAAAACTTCACCACCACCTTTGCATCATTGGTAGGAAAAGCAGCTGCTTCAACCCATTTTGAGACATAATCAACGGCAACCAAGATGTATTGATTATTGAATGACTTGGGAAAAGGTCCCATAAAGTCAATGCCCCACACATCAAATAATTCTACTTCAAGCATGTTGTTAAGTGGCATTTCATTCCTTCTAGAGATGTTGCCCAATCTTTGGCACCGATCACACTTCAAGGCAAAGTCATACAAATCTTTAAACAAAGAGGGCCAATAAAAGCCACACTGTAGAACCTTAGCAGCAGTTTTGTTGCCTCCAAAATGTCCCCCATATTCAGAAGAATGGCAACATCTTAGAATCTCTTGTTGCTCAAATTCAAGAAAACACCGTCTAAACAGTTGGTTAGCACATTGATGAAACAAGAAAGGTTCTTCCCAATGAAAGAACTTGACATCATGCAAAAATTTTCTTCGTTGGTGCGGCTTCAAATCATGAGGTATAATTCCACAAACCAGAAAATTGATGATATCAGCATACCAAGGAGTCATAGTATGACTGACACTAAAGAGTTGCTCATCAAGAAATGTCTCATCGATATCTTTGTCATTCTCAAGTTGAGCATCAGTACTCAACCTAGATAAATGGTCAGCTACTTGATTCTCTGTACCCTTTCTATCCACTATCTCTAAGTCAAACTCTTGCAATAAAAGCACCCATCTAATCAACCGTGCTTTTGAGTCCTTCTTGTTAAAGAGATACTTCAAGGCTGAATGATCAGTGTACACTGTGACTTTAGCTCCCACAAGATATGCCCGAAATTTCCCAAAGGCATACACTACTGCAAGCAACTCCTTTTCAGTAGTTGTGTAGTTTTCTTGTGCATCATCAAGTGTTCGACTAGCATAATATATTGGATGGAACAATTTGTCTTTCTTTTGACCAAGAACAGCACCCACAGCATAATCACTAGCATCACACATCACAATGAAGGGCAAAGCCCAGTCAGGAGCCATCATAATTGGTGCAGAAACAAGCCTTCTCTTCAATTCTTCAAATGCCTTCATACATGCATCATCAAACTTGAATTCAATATCTTTCTCAAGCAATGCACAGAGTGGTTTAGCTATCTTCGAAAAGTCCTTGATAAAGCGGCGATAGAAGCCAGCATGGCCAAGAAAACTCCTCACACCCTTGACATTGATAGGTGGAGGGAGTTGCTCAATCACAGAGATTTTTGCTTTATCTACTTCTAAGCCATTTTTGGACACTCGATGGCCAAGAACTATGCCTTCTTTCACCATGAAGTGACACTTCTCCCAATTCAAGACTAAGTTAGTCTCTTCACATCTTTTCAACACATTAGCTAAGTTCTTCAAGCACTCATCATAGGAATCCCCAAATACTGTGAAGTCATCCATAAAAACTTCCATTGAATGCTCAATCATGTCAGAAAAGATAGCCATCATGCATCTCTGAAAGGTGGCCGGTGCATTGCATAAGCCAAAGGGCATGCGCTTGAATGCAAAAGTCTCATATGGACAAGTAAACGTCATCTTCTCTTGATCTTCCGGCGCTATTGCAATTTGATTATACCCAGAATATCCATCCAGGAAACAAAAGAATTCCTTTCCAGCCAGTTTATCAAGCATCTGATCGATGAAGGGAAGAGGAAAATGATCCTTCCGGGTGGCGACATTGAGCTTGTGATAATCCATACAAACTCTCCAGCCTGTGATAGTGCGAGTAGGAATCAACTCATTGTGAGTGTTAGCCACTACAGTCATGCCGCCTTTTTTGGGGACGCATTGGACTGGGCTCACCCAAGAGCTGTCAGAGATAGGATATACAATGCCCGCATCAAGCCATTTCAAGATTTCCTTCTTCACAACTTCCTTCATAATTGGATTCAATCTTCTTTGATGCTCAATGGAAGATTTATGATTTTCCTCAAGAAAAATCTTGTGCATACAGGTTGAAGGGCTAATACCCTTGATATCTGCGATAGTCCATCCGATGGCTTTTTTATGAGCTTTCAAAACCTCAACTAGTTGTTCCTCTTGTTGCATTGATAAATCTGAAGCAATGATCACTGGTAAAGTGTTGTTAGCCCCCAGATAGACATATTTCAAGTGTGCGGGTAAAGGCTTCAACTCAAGAGAGGGTGGCTCTTCCAGAGAAGACTTCAGAGTTGGTCTATCAAGAGAAGTCAAGTCTAGAGATTCAAATTGTACCCGACTCCTAGGATAAGGCCTTGATGCATCCATAATAGCCAAACACTCCTGCATGTCCAAACCCTCATTCTTTAGCCCAAGTAATACTGCTTCAACAGGATCATGACATCTTGACTCATTAAATCCTTCTTGCACCACTTGCTCCAGAACATTAACAAAGAAGCATTGGTCTAACTGATTAGGAGACTTCATCAGCTTATGCATGTTGAAAGTAACTTACTCATCTGCAACTCTTAAGGTAAGTTCACCTTTTTCTACATCAATCAAAGTTCTAGCAGTTGCTAAGAATGGTCTTCCTAATAGAATAGGCATTTCTCTGTCTGCCTCAAAGTCAAGTACAATGAAATCTGCAGGAAAAATGAATTTATCCACTTTCACCAACACATCTTCAATAATACCCCGTGGATAAGACATGCTTCTGTCTGCAAGCTGTAAAGTGACAGTGGTAGGTCTCGCTTCACCCAACTCTAACTTGTTGAAAACAGAAAGAGGCATTAAGTTCATACTAGCCCCAAGATCACATAAGGCTTTTCCCAAGAATTTGTCTCCAATGTGGCATGGAATAGAAAAACTCCCAGGATCTTTCATCTTTGGAGGGAATTGCTTGATAACATCGGTAAAACTCTTAGTCACAGCCACTGTTTCAAATTCGTTGAATCTTCTCTTCTTCGAGAGCACATCCTTCATGAACTTGGCATATTTGGGCATTTGCTCCAAAGCTTCTGCAAAGGGAATGTTGATATGCAATTGCTTGAACATATCCAGAAACTTCTTGAATTGGCCATCATCTTGTTGCTTCTTAAGCCTTTGAGGAAAGGGAGGTGGAGGCACATATTTTGGCTTTGCCTCTTGTAGCTTCTTCTTGTCATCACCCTCCTTTTTGCCTTTTGCTTCATCTATCTTCTCAACAACATTCTTCTTGGTGCCATCGTTCTCTTCAACTATTATCTCCTCATCAACTCTGTCATCCTCATCAAGAACAACATCTTCAACAACTTCATCACTCTTGGAATGAGGCAGAGGCATATTAGTTACTTGCTTCCCGCTTCTCAATGTGATTGCTTTGCACTCCTCCTTACCATCCTGTCTAGGATTAGGAATGGTATCACTTGGGAGATTACCTCTTGACATAGCATTCATTTGTGAGGCCAGTTTCCCCATTTGCACCTCAAGGTTTTTAATGGCCGTGTTATGAAGAGAAAGAGTTGCCTTAGTCTCAACCCTCTGAGCCTCTTGTCCAGCTAAGATCTGAGCCAACATCTTTTCCATTTTAGATTCCTCCTCCTTGACAGGGACTTGCCTAGGCTGTTGTTGAAAACCCGGAGGATGAGAAGGTTTAGCACCTGAAGATGACGGTTGATTAACATTTTGCCCTTGATTCCATGAGAAGTTGGGGTGGTTTCTCCACCCAGGATTGTAAGTCTGCGAGTATGGATTATTCTGTGGATTTTGAAACTTGCCCATGTAGTTGACTGACTCCGAAGCCATATAGAGAGGACAATGGTCCGGCAAGTGGACATCATTGCACTGATCGCACACAACTGGGGTGGATTGTACAGAATGAACCCCATGAGATTTGCCCCTATGCATCTGAGATTCTATCACATCAAACCTTTTGTTGATTGCAGAGATAATGGTTGCAAGTTGTGAAGAAGAGGGAGTGTCTTCCTTAGGAGTAGCTAGCGGTTGTGAAGTCCTCCTATCAGTACCCTGAGAATTGTTTGCAGATAATTGATCCAACAATCTTATCACTTCATTAACAGGAACATTCCGGTATCCTCCATTTGTCATAGAGTCTACCATAGCCTTAGATTGAGGATTAAGGCGATTACAGAATACTTGAACTATCACCCACTTGTCTACCCCATGATTGGGGCATTGCTTCATCAACATTTTATATCTTTCCCAAGCTGCATAGAGATGTTCATCTGGATGTTGTCTAAAGTTAAGAAACTCATCTCTAGCTTCCACAGATTTATCATCAGAGAAAAAGCGAGCTCTGAACTTACTTTCAAGCTCATCCCAAGAATTGATAGAGCCCTCAGGGAGATTATTGAACCATTCCCTAGCCTTGCCTTGTAGGGAGAGAGGAAATAACCGAAGTTTGAAGACATCCGGAGGCACTCCATTTTGTTTGAAGGAATCACACACCTCCAAGAAATACATCAAATGCTTGTTGGCATCTTCATTGTAAAGGCCATTAAACATCACATGCAACTGAAGCATTGTTATCATCACAAGCTTAATCTCAAAGGTATGTGCTTGCATCTCCGGCATCCGAATGCAAGATTGAGTACCTCTCATGTTCTGACTAGCAAAGTCATTGACTGTAGCCCGATCATATTCATCATCAGCCATGATTGTAGATTCAGTCTCAATTTCCTCGTTAAATAGATTCACTCCTTCAAGTACCACTTCCAAGCTACCAAACTCCAAGCTTTGCATAAGCCGAAATGGCACCTACAAGAAGCACAACCAAGAAAGTATCACACTAAACCAAAGTAAAATTAAACAAGAAAAGAAAAATAACTATGTATCTACAAGCTCAAGCGAAATTTAATAACCAAGCCTAAGGTTGACCAAGGGATTTGTTACCAAATCCCCGGCAACGGCGCCAAAAACTTGTTCTCACCGCAAGTGCACGGGTCGCGCCAAGTAATAAAGTGATAAGAATGTATCGTTCCCACGAGGATTTGTTTACAAATGTGATCAAACAGAAGGCTTAATGAGTTAAATTAAGTTGAGCTAAAGCAAATTTTGTTTGGAGAATTAACTAATAGAAAAATGCTTTTGAAAATAAGAGTTGATAACTACAAATGATTCTTTGACTTAAAGGATAAAATGGAACCTAGGATTATTTATCCCCCTTGTATTTCATAACCTCTAAATAACCTCCTCTCACGAATGCTTTTAATAAATATACATGAATTAGCCTAGGGTTCAAAATATACTTGTAAAAGCTCTCTCAAGTCAAGAACAAGTGTCTCATTTCATTAATTGCTCAATCTCTTGTTACAATTAATAAAACCCAATTTCCAAACTCCAACTCTAATGTGGCTATGCAAGGTTAATAAATATATCTCTATCTTACCAACAAAACCATCCATTCATCAAGCAAATTTCAAGTTCTACATTTAACCTAGCTCTCTCAAGCTTCAATCAAATAAACAAAACATCTAAATGGTGATCAAGCATATAGAAGCATTAAACAAAGAGTAAAATAAACACATATATACCATTAATCACAAAAGGAGAGGAGTATTAAAGAGTTAATCCATATAAGGGTTCAAAATAATCCTAGATAACAAGTTTAGCTACTCATAGTCAATGAAAAACTACAAATCCAAAGAGAAAATGTAGCCATAACATAAAACAAGAGAGGGAAGGAAGATGAAGAAGAAAAACCAAAGAAATTAAGCTCCAAATCTCTTCCAAAGCTCAATCCTTGCTTCCTTCTCTTCAAAAACCAAGCCCTAGCACCCCAAAATGCTCCAAAGTGGTCCAGAAAGTCAAGAATGTTCGTCTCCCATCGTTTTTCAGCTTTAAAAACCTAATTTTCGAGCTCAAATGATGCTGTACGTTTTGCTGCGTGACTGAGCCGCGGCCCAGATTTTTGAGCCGTGGCTCAGTTTTCTTCTGCCTAGAAATGAGCTGCAGGTGAGCTGCGGTTGAGAAACTGAGCTGCGGCCCAGTTTTCCTCTGTCCAGAATTGAGCTGCGGATGAGCTGCGACTAACTTTTTGAGATGCGGCTCAGTTTGCATATGGAAAATTTGATTTCTTCTCTTACAATAAAGTGGTCTATCCATGATTCGCCATCATTTTCCTCATCTTTGATTTCCCAAATGCCTCGGCTCTAATTCTCTTTCTAAAACACCTCTTGCACAATAATAAATTTAATGAGCTCATATTAAACAAAGAGAACATCCCAAAATATGCACAATTGAGCACAACTCTCAACCAAAAACATCATACACATTTTTCTAACTTTGAGTATCTAAAACATATACAAATGCTTCAAAAATGTATGAAATCCAATTGAAAATGTGCCAAAAGACATGAATTCCAAGAGGTTAACACTGCTCTGGCTTCCTCTTATTTTTGTTCACTTGGGGGCTTGGTGGAGGGCTAAAATCTCTTGTTTATTGCATCAAAATGTTCCTACAAGAATTACATAAATAAACAATGATGTGCAACCAAAAATCCAATGAACATTTTCCTATCTTGAGTATCCAAAATTTATCAATGATTTAATAAAACTCAAGGAAAATATACTCAAATGACATGAATTTCTAGGAGTTATCAATTTTGGAGCTTATCACCATGTTAGCCTTTCAACATAGTCAAACTATTTTCTAATATGAATAAATTGGTTTCTCCTGGTTGAGTTTTTTTTATCCTTGTTAGCTTTTATAAATTAGGGAAATATTTTTCTAACTTGGATTTCCACTTGTGTAATTAAGGGAAATATTTTCCTTACTATGATAAGGTATTTTAGAGATTTTCTTTCTATCATAGTTAGTCCAAATATGTTTTTATTCCAAGGAAATTTTATGGCAAGAGCTTTTTATAACTATGTTGGCTTACTTTATTAGATAAACTCTTTTTCTTAACATAGTTAATTTTAATTAAATCTTGTTAATGTTCAGGTTGGTGAGTAATTAAATAGATTTAGAAAACAAATATTACAAATGACGTGGCTGATCAGGTCCATAAAAGAATTTTTCTAGTTCCAAATGATTATTATTTGTAACTATCATGGTTATTTTAAAAATTAAACTTAGAGTAAAATACTTCGATCTCCCTTGCACTTTGCCTTAGTTACACTGACCTTCCACTTATTTTGAAAACATACACTTAGATCCAAATCATTAACTCTATTAAGAATATTCTAAAAAGATTCTTTTTTTAATTAAAATTAATAAGCTAATTTTATTTTCCAATTTACCCTTCATCATATTAAACACCTAAGTTTGACTAAATTTGCATTGATAAGATTTTTTATTTTCTTAATTACATTTTTTATTTTTAAAAATAATTATTTGCTTAATTTATTTACAACAACAACCAAGTCTTATCCCACTAAGTGGGGTCGACTACTTGGCTCGTACGATGCCATTATACTCTATCAGTAACCAAATCTTTAGATATATTATTCACTAAAAGATCTCGCTCTACAACTTCACCGAGTGTACGCCTGGGTCTCCCTCTTCCTCTCTTAATCGAACTTCAGACCGTTTGATCTACCCTCCTCACTGGCGCATCTAATGGCCCACTTTGGACAAGTCCAAACCACCTCAAATGATTATCTACCATTTTCTCACTGTTAGATGCCACTCCAATTCGATCGCGTACATGGTCATTCCTAATCATATCCTTTTTTGTATGACCACACATCCATCTCAACATCCTCATTTCAGCTACTCCTATTTTATGTTCATGTTTGAAAGTGGCAATCGCACAAGAGGGGGGTGAATTGTGCTATTTAAAAATCTAAGAATAATTTAAATACAACACAAACTTTATACTGGTTCGGCCAACACTTCCTACGTCCAGTTCTCCAACACTCTGTTGGGTTCCACTAACCACAGGTTTTACGAGTACAGGTTCACCTGTCAACCTTTACAGAGTTTTAGAATCTCTCTAAACACTCCCCATTACCACCTGTAAGGCAATATCCCTGTTCTAAAGCACCAAGCTTTCAGAACAACCTCAAATAGTAGAGGATTTCAATAAATACGTTCACTTAATGAACTGATTTTGATACACACTTAAGTACAGATAAAATTTCTAAAACAATAAATACAGAGTAATGAATGAGCTTATGAATATTCTCGTTTTTCTCGTCTCTACTCAATAAATGCTTAAGTTCTGTATTTATATCTCTTCTCAGATTTTGCCCTAACATTTAATCTTCAAGAAGCCGTTTGAATTTAGTCGTTGAGTGCTTATAGCCGTTGGCATTTAATGCAGCTTCTTCATCGGGCTTAACTCTCTGCTCTAGCTTCAACTACTTCTTGCGTAGGGTGAGTTAGGAGAGAGACAGACTCGGCATTCTGAGCATCCGTACAAAATGTACTTTCTGGAAGCTTTTTCATTAGCGCTAGCTTGATCTGCTATCGCTAATCTCATAGTGTGAGTTCTGCACTTAAGCTATTAGCTGAACAAATAATCTTTCTAAGATATAGGAATGCTATCGCAACCTTAGTTTTTTTTTTTTTGCTCAAATGAGATAAAAAACAATATAAGGCATTTCAGAGCTTTTTGTATCGATAAGAAGGTGTATTATTGATAGCATATTCTTTTTAGATCAGAAAGCATCATATCAGCATATATTCTTCTATCCATTGCTTAATCCATTATCGCTAGATACTTGATTGCTTATTAGCTTTAAGGATACAATCATCTAAGTATTCGGAGGTATCTCAAGGTATCCTATTATCGATGGACAAACATGTTAGCGCTAGCAATCATGTTAGCTCATTTGCTCTTGGGCATTAGCTATCTGAATGAATATTATTTGAAGCCCTTTTGTTATCGATAGCTTAACCTGTTATCGCTAACTGATTTCTTTTATCCACAGACTTGGTTCATCTATCTGTTTAGCTATTTCCTCATTTTTCTTTTATGAACTTCTAGCGATGGGATACTCTTTTAGCGATAGAGAATGACTTAGCAATAGATATTAACCTTGTTATTTCTAAGTCTTCACATGCTATTCCTTTCTGTCTATTAGCTATTGAGAGTTACTTTAGCGATAGAGATATTCATTCTTTATTGTTCTGCTAAGATAACATCTGCTATCTTTTACTCTTGCAATGGTGATCTGTTACCTATTAGATTTTACTCGTTTAATTAAGAGGTAACTTTCACTTATGTTTTCTATGGGTCAGTCTTCATCAAAACTTAAGATTTCTAACAATGTTGTCCCTTTAAAGCCCAACAATCACTACCATATAAAACTGATGGACTTATAGCAGTGCGATAAAATTTTCTTTTACCTTATAGGGTACTTTCCAGTCGCAGAGAACTCCAATAGCTTTCCTCCACTTATACCACCCAGCTTGAATTCTATGGTTGACATCGTCATCAATCTCACCATTTTGTCGTATAATTGATCCCAAGTACTTAAACTTTTTCACTTGAGGGATTGTTTGATCTCCCAGTTTAACCTCCAAAATCACCTCTAAGTTGTCTATTTGTAAAATTGCAATGCATATATTCTGTCTTACTCCTACTTAGACGGAAACCCTTCGACTTCAAAGTGTTTCTCCATATCTCTAATTTATCGTTAATCTCCTCTCTGGATTCAGCCAAAAGGACTATATCATCAACAAAAAGCATGCACTTAGGGACTTCTTCAATAGGCTCAGTTAAAACATCGACTACTAAGTAAAACAAATATGGACTCAAAGTTGATCCTTGATGTAGGCCATTCCTATAGAGAAGTCATTTGTCTAACCCCCGAAGTTCTAACTTTAGTCAAAACCCCATCATACATATCCTGTATAATTTTAATATATGCAACACACACTCCTTTCTTTTCCAAGACTTTACAAAGTAAATCTCTTGGTACACAATCATACGCCTTTTCTAAGTCAATAAAAACCATATGTAAGTTTCTTCTTTTACTTCGATACTTTTCCATCATCCCTCGTAGTAGATATATCGTCTCTGTTGTGGATCTTCGTGGCATGAACCCGAACTGTCTCTTAGAAATACCAGTCTCTAATCTTAACCTATGCTCAATCACCTTTTCCCATAATTTCATTGTATGACTCATAAGTTTAATTCCCCTATAATTAGCACAATTTTGTGTATCACCTTTATTTTTATATATAGGAACTAAAGTACTTTTTCTCCAATCATTAGGCATCTTTTTGGACTGTAAAATCTCGTTAAACAATTTAGATAACCACAACACACCCTCTTCACCTAAACATTTCCATACTTCGATCGGTATACAATCTAGTCTAACAGCTTTACCATTCTCCATTTTCTTAAGAGCTTCCCTAACCTCCCCAACTCTAATTCTACGATAAAACGACCTATTAAGTCTATCTTCACTAATTGTCAACTCCCCCAACTCACAAGATGAACTTTCACTTCCATGATTGAATAACTTAGAAAAGTAAGCCTCCCATCTATTCTTAATATCTTCATCAGTGACCAAAACTTTTCCTTCCTCATCAGTGACCAAAACTTTACCTTCGTCATCCTTTACCTTCCTCCAATAGATTTCTCTTAAAAGTCTCTTGCTTTTCCCCCTTCAACTGCCACCACTTGATATTTTGGTTTAAGACTTCTTAGTGCTTTTGTTTTATGCATTTAATTCACACATCAAGAACTAATAGTCTATGTTGTGTGGTCCCCCCATGCCTAGAAATCACTTTGCAATTAGTACATAATCTTCTATCAGGGTTCCTTACCAAAAAGAAGTCAATTTGAGACCTATGAGTTCCACTCTTATATGTAATTAAATGTTCTTCCCGCTTTCTAAAGTATGTATTAACAATCTTAAGGTCATATGCTAAGAAAAAATCTATAATAGCCTGCCCTTCATTTTTCAACTCCCCAAAACCAAAACCACCATGTGCCCTTGCATACGGTACTGCCACTCTCCCAGCATGTCCATTTAGGTCCCTCCCAATAAAAATTTTCTCGATTGATGGTATACCTTGAATCAACCTCACAATATCTGCCCAAAACTTCTCCTTAAGATGTGCTTCTGCCCCTACTTGAGGCTCATATGCGCTTATAATGTTCATTGCATCCTTTACCACAATTACTTTCACATATATGATTCAGTCATCAATCTGCTTAACTTCCACTACATTCTTCCTCCATTCTTTATCAACAATGATACCAACATCATTCCTCCCATTTACCTTTCCTGTGTACCAAAGTTTGGAACCATTAACTTCGATTTCTCTAGTTCCCTCTCTAGCCCATCCTGCACAATATATTAATCCTATGATCACTCATTACTTGTGCCACCTCAAAACGCTTCGCATTTAGCGTCCCAATGTTCTAAGAACCAAATCTGATCTTACTCTCATGAACTAGCTTCTTTAGTCGCCTCCATCCATTAATGTACGGTAGCCTTTACTTGTTTAACACTTCATTCAGGCGATGATGCAGCTGCTCTTGCTCTCTTATCATTGTATAGAAACAACTCCACCAAGGAAAGGACGAGATGGAAATAACCGTGCAAATATCAGTGACATTGGCGGCAAGTGTAGAGGTAATTTTCACCTGATGACTTCGACGAAATTCGTCCCAAATTTTGTGGGTGTTCATACGTACAGCTCTTCTTTTTGTGTCAGGTTAATAACTTGGTGATTCTTTATAAAAATTTATTGTATACGATTGAGTTGGGTTTGTTCGTGACTTTGCTAATAAATAACTTGCCCAATGATATTTTTTTATTAGTACAATTTGGGTAATGGGTTATGATTAGGATTTTTTAAGAAATTTTGACTCATCTAAACTCAAAGATAGGGGCAATTAAATTCGAATTTAATACACTCGTTTGTTATAAAAGTAAGAATCAAAATCAATTTTGAAACACCAAAATGATTTTTGAAACCAAAATATGATACAAAAGTGTGAAATCGAATCGCGTTACGTGAAATCATTGGGTGACATTTTTAATTACTTTAACCAAGTAATTTTTATATTTATTTTATATTTATATTTAATATTTTTATTATTTATTTATTTTAATCATTTCAAATATGTGAGAAGTAGTTCCAACTTAGGATAATTTCGAGTAAGTCAAATCACAAAATTCTCACAATGAGATTAAATTTTTGGGATGCTACTATTTAATTTATTCATTTATTTCACTTAATTATTATTAATTTTGTTATTTAAGGTCACAAATACTTAAATAAGGATAAGTTCATTCAGTATATAAACTAACACCATCAATATAAGACATCAATTATCATATTAATTGAGGTTTAAAGTGGAAAAAATTAAAGTCACATTATTTAAATAGGGGTAAAGGCGTAAAACTAGAAAAAGTTATCAGTTTAAAACAAATTTAAGGACTCAACTTTCATTTAATAGTACTCTCTCCGTCCCTTATTATAAGAGCCAAGAAGGTAAAACCACACTAATTAAGAAAGTAATTGAGAGAGATAAATATGTCTGAAATAATTTTGTTTTCTTAAATTTGCCCTTATTTATGATTGTGTATATAAAAGAGAGAAATGTGATAATAGTGTTATAAATGAATATGAAATAGAATGTAAATAGAGAGAATAATGATGGGTAAAGTGAGAAAAACTCATTGAATGCTTTGACAAATTTAGCCAGATTCTTATAAAAATGGACAAAACCATTCAAATTTTTTGCTCTTATATATAAGGACGAAGGGAGTATGTCAGAATTAATAGTTGGTGATTTATAACAATGATTAAAAGGGAGCATTATGATAGGTTTAATTTTTATTCCCTCAATAGAATGTTTTAAAATATGGTTCAATAATTAATGTGTACCATGAGGAAACCAAACAAGATTTTCTTTTTGGCCAACCAAACAAGATATGTTTTTACTACATTCCAGTAGTAGTAAAACATGGTGGGTTTAAATTTTTATTACCTCAATTCATTTCCGTGTTGCACAAAATTAGACAGGATCGGCTACTTTGACCGGTCAGAGTAGAAACCCACCCATATGTCCAATCCTTAAACTGATTCTAGTGGAAAATCGATCAAAAACGACCAGAATAAATGGAAAACCAATCAAAACTCAACTAATTGTTCTTTTTCATATAAAAAATCAATAATCTATCATGTGCTTTTATTTGTCTTTTCTTTGGTGATGCATATAATTGATTATTTATTTGTGCTTCGGTTTAATTATGGATGTATGTGCTAGTTTGGGTGAGTGATTAATCTTGTATATTTGATAATTTCGGTTATTTGTAATAAACAATAAATACTTATATTGTAATATTGTTTTTCTATCTGATTATTGTAATATTCAATTAAGGATAAATTTCACACGTATGACAAGGATATGAATAAATATATTTTCAATACACATTTTTTAAATAATTTTAATATAATTAAAGCACTAGTGCCTTGGCCAATTCAATGCCGATTTTTAAACATTGGATTTATGCAATAATGGTGAAGGAGGTAAAACAATTTTGTGAAGGGGAGGTTCAAGAAGAAAATAAGCATTTTATTGCATGATTTTTTTTGGGTCCACGGTCAACATCTTCAATGAGATGAACAGCAATGCAAAGCTTGTATCTTGTTCTAACTTCCAAGCTTTTTTTTTCCTGCCAACCTAACTTCCAAGCTTTTAATGCTACCCCAAATCGAATCTTCAAAAAGAACTCTGAAACACTAATTCAAATATTTTCCCTTCAATCAATGGTCAGAAACTCCAAAATTGATGAAAGGGAGCCCTTGCCAGAAAGACCCCCTAAAAACAAAATTGTTGCTCTTGTATATCAACAGTACTTCCTTAAATGGAAACACAATATGATTTCTATAGAAAAATGTTGATTTCCTTTTCAGTCATCTCATAAACATGGTCTCTTGCATCAGCTAGAGCACTCTGCATGATGCAAAGTGTATGTTCAGATCCATTTATAAGTGAACAGAAGAGAAGGCATAAAGTGGAAAGAAATAAATGGCACAAGAGATTCATTACCTGCCCAAATTTTGTAAGGAAGTTACTTGCAATGTTTAAGGATGTGACGGCTATATCTTCATTAGCCTTAAGTGCCTGGGCAATTGCAAAAGCCCCATCATCCTGTAGCATCAGATAAAGATGTCATGGGATATAACTTAGGTTTACAAACTAATAAAAGAAAAAATAAACAAAAGAAAAATGCAAACATAGACGGTTATACCCTTATCTCATTAAATCCTAAATCTATTGAGGTCAAAGCTTCATTAACCACTTTCAAGCTGCGAGCCAAACAGGCAGCACCCTGCAATAGTTGGTTCACAATGTAAAGAGGCAAACACACATAAGATTGAGCGACAAAATTTTTAATTCCAAAAGAAGTTAAAAAAAACCAAGAAGGTGGTGAAACAAACCTCATCTCTCAGTCCATTGGCCCGCAAGTCCAGGACTGATATTGTAGTATTATATTTCAATGCATCTGCAATGAACTCTGCCCCTTTTGCTCCTATCTGTGGAAAAGTTTCATAAACAAGGAAACCGAGACCAATGAATATAAAATAATTTTCAAGTTATATATGTTACCTGGCACCAACCAAGCTTAAGGGTGTTTACGCTTCCATGAAATTTTAGAACTTCAGCCAAGGCCTTGGCTCCATCTGGACCAATGGGGTTATAGCTAAGCTCTAACTGAGAAAAAGAAATAAACTTTGCGTTAGGAATAAAATACTAAAGACAAGCTACTAAGACAAAAGAAAAGGAAAGCTGCAGCCTTACAGTGGTAATGACTGAATTATCTTTCAACACTTGAGCAATGGCATTAACTCCTGCAGCATGAATATTATTTCCTCCCTGTAATTATGGTAGGGCTAAAGTCATGTTAGTAGTGGTTTTCTCATTTTTCATTATGTTGGGAAGAAGAGGAGGAGGGGCAAATCTATATAAGTTAGCTTTTCTCACCAGATCTAATGTCACTATGGACCGATTTTCCTTTAAAGCATTTGCGATTTTTTCAGCTCCCTGAAAATTTTTCACAAGTTGATTCCAAGTTCAGAGAATGTAACTCAACTTAAACATAAACTATCCAAACCAAAATTACTCTTTAGTGTATCTCCATTTTTCGATAAAAACAATTATTGTCTTCTAAGAAATTTATGTTCAGCAGATCTATTAAACTTTTTGACATCGTTGTCACTGGCAGAAAACAAACAATATTTAGGAAGAAAAAAGAAAGAATTAAGGTTTATTTGTTTATGTAGTGTGCTCCTGCTTTTTATCGCAACATAGGTGCCAGCACCAGCTACCCATCCATCAGCACATCAATTCATACAAACTGGTTTAAATATTGTATGACACTATCAAATCAAATACAAATTGGCAAAACGACAATCTTACATGTCTATAATGAATCTCCATTTCCTATGACATAATACCATTTGCTAACAATCTTAGTGCAGCTTGTTTCTGGCGTGGCCCCACTATATTTAACCCTATTTTATTAAAAAAGAGTAAAATACTATGATTTTCCTTTCATTTTGTTAAAATTGAAACCTCCCTTGTACTTTCAAAACCTACACTTTTATCCTATTCCTAACACCGTTAAGAATACTCTGTTAAATATTCAACAATAATTTTTATTATTTATAATTATGCTCAAAATTTTAGAATTATTATTTTTCCCTCAAAATCTAATTGTGTATTCTCTCTTCAATTTAAAGATTTTCAATAATAAGATATGGTAATATTTAAATAAATGATATGATATTAAATTAATAAAATTTTAAAAAAATAACTATGAATTACATTGAGCTATAGATTCATTTATCAACTATCATATTAAATTTCATACTCATTAAGGATTTTTCTATATACGTTCTTTTAGCAAACTTATTTATTAAAACTTCAAAAACTCAAAATACGATGAAAAGAAATTAAATGGTATGCATTAAATTTTTTTAGGTAACCTAATTGATTTTCAAACATCTATATTTATAGAAGACTATTTTGGTCCAAAATATGTGACTTTTATGGTCAACCAATGGTTGAATAGATGAAAATAGAATCTTAAAAAGAAAAGGGAGGTTTGTGTTTTGTAACAATTGACTCTAGGGGAGGTTCTCATAGGTCTTGAAAATAAAAGGAAGTTATCCATAAATAATGTAAGACAGAGGGGAGGTCAACTGTATTATTCTCTCAAATTAATGATTCATCAAACTAAATAAACGAACTAAAAGACATATGAGATGCCAATACCTCATCACCAATGTCATTCATGTAAAGATTCAACCATAAAAGGCTCCTGCTCTTTCTAACATATTCAGCAACATGAAATGCGCCTTTAGCACTTAATGAGTTGTTGCCAAGGTCTAGAGCCGTAAGTTTCCCTAGAGAACAAATGTCACTGTCAGAATGTTTGCTAGATAATAAAATGGAGTTATTGAAGCATGAAGGATACACAACCTACAACAGTAGCAAGTAAACACAACTACCTTTATGTGAAGACAATCCTGACATCAAGGCACGGGCTCCTTCATCTAGAATAGAATTTCCATGCAAATGAAGTTCCTGGTCACATTAGCCTTAGAACCAATCATGCATGTCTCAAACAAACTACTTGGCAAACATGCCGTAAGTAGATGTCACAATAATAAGTGATAAGAATGTAGGAATATCTATATGGGAAGATGAAAACACATATTTCTTCAGCACTCCCTCCGATCTCTAATATAAAATCAAGTTGACATATTTATGAAGATTGAAGAAGTTAAATAAACTAGGGAAAATTAATTACAACTCCCATAGAAGGAATTTAAGATGAGGTCCCACGAAATCCCATACTTAAACCGAGGTCTCACGAAGCTGTCGTCACCTAGCCAAAAGATGTTATCATCAGGCCAAAAGTTATTACTGACCAAGAGTTTAAAAAGTGTGATCGTCAGGCCAAAAGTTGTTACTGTCTAACAATTTTTGACCAGACGATAACAACTTTTGGCCTTACATAACTTTTGGCTTGACATAACAACGTTTGACCATACGATAACAACTTTTGGCCTCACGTAACTTTTGGTCTAAAGTCTACAACTTTCTAGCATAGACCTTGGTTTCTTTAGGGGGATTTCGTAGAACCTCATCTTAGTTAAGTTTCCTCCATGAGACTTGTAATTAATTTCCCCAATAAACTACTTAATTGTAACATGTGTTGCATGTCATCAGATTATATCAATTTATAAGTCAGGTAAATTAGTTTGGAAAACAAAAAAGATAAATATAAACTTTAAAGTAATTCATTTTGCTCTTTAATCCCTCCAAATAAGTCAAGATCTTATATTAAGGACCAAATGGTGTACCAATTAGAAATTTGGATGGTATGTTGCGTTAACAGTTTGAATTTTGAAAATGAAAAACATGATAGGATATAGTGGGCTATATGATTATTTCAAAATTCATACTCATCACTTTGCAGTGGTACAAAGTGAATAGGCTGTATATTTCATCAAAAAGAAAATGGATGAGCAAAGTACCCTTAAAGACTTGTTGGTCTCAAGTGCTTTAGCCAAAGCATTAGCCCCCAGTGCACCACCATAATTCCCACTAGAGCATCAAGAATGGCACAAGAATTCACAAAAAGAGAAAAGAATATGTGAAGGTCAAAAATATGTCCCTTAAAGAAATAACTCATGGCAAAAGGATAATGCAACATGATAATTGTATATACACTGGATTGTATCATTTTTCATTTTCAAGAAGCAATAAGGGAAGCCTCTAAGACTAAGAGGAGTTATCAATGTGACAATTTTCACTTACTTGAGATGTATGTTCCTTAAGCTATTATTCTCGAGAAGTGCTCCAGCTATGCTTGTAAATCCCTACCTCCATTTCCAAGAACAAATTATATAAGAATTGGCCATCTTGATTTGGCTATATAAGGTCATTTCTACTGTCCACAAAAAGGCCAAAGTAAATTCCATACAGAATACTCAATCATGTTGTTGTTAAGTTCAATAATCCGTAAAGTTGAATTTTTCTTCAACATTTCTGCAAGAGCTTTTGCACCCTGTAAAACAGAGGAGGTTTAATAAAGGCAACAAGAAAGGCCATCTACAAATTATTTATAATAAAATTTACCTCATCACCTAAGTCAGCACTGTTCAACTGAAGCTTTTCAATACTGGAGTTGCCCATCAATATGTCACATAAGCACTGTAAATATGGATGCCCATCAATGTCACATTGCAAAAATTGTTATAATTTTTACTATCATTTTTCTTTTGGGCTTGGAAGGAAAGAAACTCCGCCTATGCTTATAGCCGGTCCCAAGCCCGGGTAAAGGAGGAGGGTTGTGTTAGGCTCCGACAGCCAGCGTAAAAACCTCGTCGAATCTCATGAACATGGATCAACGAAGAAATTGTGTAAATGTTAGGTCGTTGCCCGTAAGCAACGCGCTGTATGGCTCGAGTACAGTGAGAAGAGAGCGAGAGCCGCTGCATCCTAGCCTGAATGCAGTGTTAAGAGAGCAAGGGCTAAAGGATAGGTCGTTGCCTGGTTGTAACGCGCTGTATGGCTCGAGTACAGTGATAAGAGAGCAAGAGCCGCTGCATCCTCGCCCGAATGCAGTGTTAAATGAGCAAGGGCTACCGCACTCTAATGGACGGAGGCGGCTAAAGAAGCTAGTTCATGAGAGTAAGATCAGATTTGGTTCTTGGAATATTGGGACGCTGAATGGGAAGCTTTTTGAGGTTGCACAAGTTATGAAGGATCGTAAGATTAATATATTATGCTTACAAGAAACCAGATGGGCTGGTGAGAGATCTAAAGAAATAGGAGTTAATGACTCTAAACTCTGGTACACAGGAAAGGTAAATGGGAGGAATGGTGTTGGTATTATTGCAGATAAAGTGTGGCGGAAGAATGTAGTGGAAGTTAAGCGGATTGAGGATCGAATCATATCTGTGAGAGTAATTGTGGGAAATGATACAATAAATGTTATTAGTGCATATGCACCCCAAGTAGGCGCAGAAGCACATCTTAAGGAGAAGTTTTGGGCAGATATTGAAGGGTTGATTCAAGGTATACCGGCAACCGAGAAAATTTTTATTGGAGGGGATCTTAATGGACATGTTGGAAAAGATGCGGGATCATATGCAAGGGCGCATGGTGGTTTTGGTTATGGGGAGTTGAATAATGAAGGACAAACAATTATCGATTTTTCCTTAGCATATAATCTTAAGATTGTTAACACATGCTTTAAGAAGCGGGAAGAACATTTAATTACATATAAAAGTGGAACTCACAAGTCACAAATTGATTTCTTTTTTGTAAGAAACCCGGATAGAAGGTTATGTACTAATTGCAAAGTGATTCCTGGGCATGGGGAGGCCGCTCAACATAGACTTCTAGTTCTTGATGTGAGAATTAAATGTATAAAACAAAGGCGCCGGGCAGTTTTGAACCGAAAGATCAAGTGGTGGCAATTAAAGGGGGAGAAGCGAGAGATTTTTAAGAGAAATCTATTGGATGAAGGGGTATGGGAGCCACAAGGAAATGCTAACAGCATGTGGAAGAATATGGCTACGAAGATTGAAATGGTTGCTAAAGCTACTTTAGGAGAATCAAAAGGTTTTGGACCACGAGATAAGGAGACTTGGTGGTGGGACAAGGATGTCCAAGAAAAGGTGCGGAATAAAAAGAATTGTTTTAAGGCTATACACTTGTGTAATAATACTGAAAATTGGGAAAAGTACCGCTTAGCTAAAAAGGAAACTAAGAAGGCAGTGAGTGAAGCTCGTGCTAAAGCATACGAGGGGTTTTATAAGGAGTTAGGGACAAAGGCTGGGGAACAAAAGATTTACAAGATCGCAAAGAGTAGAGAGAGGAATTCAAGAGATTTGGATCAAGTAAGATGTATAAAGGATGAAGAAGGTAAAGTTTTGATTACTGATGAAAATATTAAGAATAGATGGGAGGCTTACTTTTCTAAGTTATTCAATGATGGATGTGAAGGTCTATCTTGTGAGTTGGGGGATTTGACAATTAGTGAAAATGGACTTAATAGGTCATTTTATCGTAGAATTCGAGTTTGGGAGGTTAGAGAAGCTCTTAAGAAAATGGAAAATGGTAAAGCAGTTGGACCTGATGGTATACCGATTGAAGTTTGGAAATGTTTAGGGGAAGAGGGTGTGTTATGGTTATCTGAATTGTTTAACGAGATTTTACGGTCTAAGAAGATGCCGGATGATTGGAGAAAAAGTACTTTAGTTCCGATTTATAAAAACAAAGGTGATATACAAAATTGTGCAAATTATAGGGGAATTAAACTTATGAGTCATACAATGAAACTATGGGAAAAGGTGATTGAGCATAGGTTAAGACTAGAAACTAGTATTTCTGAGAGACAGTTTGGGTTCATGCCAGGGAGATCCACAACGGAGGCGATATATCTATTAAGGGGGATAATGGAAAAGTATCGAAGTAAAAAAAGAGACTTACATATGGTTTTTATTGACTTAGAAAAGGCGTATGATCGTGTGCCGAAAGATTTACTTTGGAAAGCCTTGGAAAAGAAAGGAGTATGTGTTGCTTATATTAAAGTTATACAGGATATGTATGATGGGGTGTTAACTAAGGTTAGAACGCCGGGAGGTGAGACAAAAGACTTCCCTATAAGAATTGGCCTACATCAGGGATCAGCTTTGAGCCCATATTTGTTTAACTTAGTAGTAGATGCTCTAACTGAGCCTATAGAAGAAGAGGTTCCTAAGTGCATGCTTTTTGCTGATGATATAGTCCTTCTGGCCGAATCAAGAGAGGAGATTAATGATAAATTAGAAATATGGAGAAACACGCTGGAGTCGAAGGGTTTCCGTTTAAGTAGGAGTAAGACAGAATATATGCATTGCAATTTTGCAAATAGACAACTTAGAGGTGATTTGGAGGTTAAACTGGGAGAGCAAACAATCCCTCAAGTAACGAAGTTTAGGTATTTGGGATCAATTATAAGACAAGATGGTGAGATTGATGACGATGTCAATCATAGAATTCAAGCTGGGTGGTGTAAATGGAGGAAAGCTACTGGAGTTCTCTGCGATAGAAAAGTACCCCATAAGGTAAAAGGGAAGTTTTATCGCACTGCTATAAGACCGGCAGTATTATATGGTAGTGAATGCTGGGCTTTGAAGGGTCAACAAGAACATAAGATGGGGGTAGCTGAAATGAGGATGTTGAGATGGATGTGTGGTCACACAAGAAAGGATAAGATCCGGAATGATCATATACGCGAACGAGTTGGAGTGGCACCTATCAGTGAGAAAATGGTAGAAAATCGTTTGAGGTGGTTTGGACATGTACAAAGGAGGCCATTAGATGCGCCAGTAAGGAGGGTAGAGCAAACAGTCTGGAGTCCGATTAAGAGAGGAAGAGGGAGACCGAGGCTTACACTTAATGAAGTTGTAGAGCGCGATCTTTTAATAAATAATATATCTAAAGATTTGGTTACCGATAGAGCACAATGGCGTCGTGCGATCCATGTAGCCGACCCCACTTAGTGGGATAAGGCTTTGTTGTTGTTGTTGTTGTTGTTGTTGTTGTTGTTGCTTGGAAGGAAAGAGATAAATGAATTTATCTCAAATCTCAACTACATATCTTAAAGTAACTTTTTTTTTTACACCATCTTCAAAATAAAACATAAGCCATCAAATTCATGACCTCAAGTCAATGATACTGAACCTAAAGCCATAAAGAGAAAGGAGTGATTCTAACAAATATGTATCTGGAGAAGAACATTTCAAGCTCCAAACTAATACTATATTAAATAACAAACTGCTTCAAACACTTGGAAAATACTAAGTGTCATATCTTAAATAAGAATGGATTGCAATAAGACATCAGGAGGTCAGTGTAAGGTATATAATTATATCATTTATTAATGACCATATAATCGCTGAGGAATAGGTCAGTAAATGTTGAATCAGAAGCCTTTTGCCATGAAAATTATTTCATTGATTAATTTACAATGTACAAGGCATACAAATTTTTACATCAAAAGGAAATAATTACAATAAACTCAAATAAATGCAAAGATATCCCATACAGTCAGGATCAACACAGAAGAATAAAAATACGATTTTCCACAATAAAAATTAAAGGTCTATGGTTTACATCAAGAAGTTGGAAAAAAAGAAGGAAATGGAAGATCCAACATTAGGAATGTTCTCTATAACTCCGGTTGCTTTAAAAAAAATCCATATAAAAAATTTAAGGAGAGTGGTATTCCAGAGGAATGTTGGTTTGAATAGGTTTAATACATTCTGTTAGGAGCAATCAGCATTCCAAGCTGTTCACCAATAAAAAAGGACATTTCAAGCTAATTAATCGGCACATTCTTTATACATTAAGTTCAATAGTTTTAGTAAGAAAAGTGGTATTAAGATCTTCAACAGAACTCTGCCATGGTTGAATCATGCAGCCTTTGGTAAACAAACATGAGTTTAATTATAATTTTCCTCCCACACATCTTATTTGAGAGAGAATCAAATCCCTAGCCTCTATGGGTTGCTGCAATGGTCTTTCTAGGAGTTATCCCTCAGTATGGACAACGTCATTGGAAAGCTATTTATGCCAAGTTTGACGGCTAAGAAATCCTGAGCATGGAATAGGAATTAGACAAGAACTCCCCGTGTATGCTTGTTTGGTAGAGATGAATGGAAGTTTTGCAAAGCAAAAAATGCAGCAACATTTGCTTCCTTTGGATTTACTATGGAATTGGGGTGGCTTCCATGGAAAGCAAATTTTTCAAACATTCTTTCCCTCACCTCACTTGAGATTTCGTCTGTCCACCTTGACCAAATGTTTGAGTCTTAATTGTGCCCTTAGATCTAGATTGAAGATGTAATCATCTGCAACAGCAGGTCCTGATGAACTGGTTCACAGAAACTATCTCATCAATAACAGGGAAAATTTTCTGATGGGATCACAAGTTGATGGCATGATGAAGTACTCCATCTTCAAGGTTGTCTGCTGCTATGATCAAAAAAGGAAAAACAGTTTCAGTTGTCGTCCTCATCTCCCTCTACTTTTCCTTCTCATTAGAGTTCCTGTTGGCTGGGTATGGCAATGAGAGTGAGAATGAAGGTGGCAGGAGAGGGCACAGTTGTGATGTGAAAGTGGTCGACAAGGCATTGTCTCAACAACTGGAGTTCCTCAGGTTCTTTATTTTCAATTTTTTTGTCATGTAAATTTTTTTGGCAAGGATTTTGTGTGCTTAAATATCATAAAAATTTCATTCCATCAAAAATTTCCAAACATAATGAATGCAAGCATTGCAAGATTTTCTTACATATCAACCCGTTTTAAAACACATTTTCATTCCTTTTCCTATCCCTATTCCATTTCCCTAAAGAAGTCTTTTATCATGCCGAAAGGGACATTACAGCAATTGAGTTTTGTTTCTTCATTTTGAGAAACTAATTTTCCTGGGTTCTGTTTTGGTCTTTACTTCTCTTCAGTTAAATCTTTTATCTGAAACCTAATATATTAAAATTTAGTTGGGAGCAAATGAATACAAGAGAAAACAAACAACACAATTTCTAATGAATGAGCCATAAGGAACAGTTAACACAAATTTTAGAAGTATTAACTCTAACATAGAATATTTTAAAGTTCTCACTTCATATCAATACAATGATGACCTAAGCAGTCAGACTAGGAAAACGATTAAAATTAGATTCATAATCATACTGTATCTATAGCTAACTGATTGTTGTTGATTTAGAACACATTTAAACACTTAGGCCTTACCTTAGCTCCTTCATCTCCAACAGGATTTCCAGAAAGATCAAGAGTCTTCAATGTGAAATTCGTTGGAAGAACTCCATCAAAAGCTTTCATTCCAGTCGCAGTAATACCATTTGCAGCCAAACTCAGCTCCTCAACAATCTATGTACCAATAAAAAAAAAACGAAGCTAAAATCAACACTCAGAACATGGCCCAAAGCACATTGAAATAGCAACCTAACGCAATCTTTAGTGCATTAATAGCTTATTGAAGACCAAAAACATAGTTGAGTTCTTAAATTAGTACACAAGGATTATCAAAAATGAAATTTTAGAACACTACAATATTTGCTTTTTTTGGCTTTTCATGTATATAAGGCAGAAAACAGAAAGCAGTGACATACAACAAAATCTTTCCCACCTGGTTAAATGCCAAACTCTCAGCAAGAAAGAATAATCCTTCATCGCCAAAGTTGCGTCCTGCCAAATTCTTTAATGATGAATAATTGTTTTAAATTTATGAACCTCTTTCAAATTACCTAAAACTATACCCTAGACAGGTCACATAGAAACAAGCATCAACCACAACAAAGCATGAAATCGGTCAGTGGCAAGTGCAGGACCAATATGAAGAGAACAAAAGCAGTGAAAGATTACATGAAAACATGTTCATTACCAAGGAAATTTAAAGCCAATTATAATAGTATGCGAACAATATGATCTTGATGTAGAACGAAAAAGGGGATGATAGAAGAAGGGAGGAGAGAAGAGAGAAAGAGAGAAGAGATAGAGAATATGAGGAGAGAAGAGAGAAGAGAGAAGATGACAAGGAAATCACTAGTCTTATTATTCAAATTCAAAAGCATACAAAATAAATGAATTGATGTTCTATTTATAGGCCTCAACCTAACTCTATCAGAATAGTCTAGAAAATAATAATAAATAATTAAAATATGGGTGAAGGTGCAAGAATACCTATGATAAATTGGCAAATGTGCATCTAGCACCATAATAAAACCTCGGGAGCATAAGTACTTATTATAAATTTAAATGGGTGCAAAATTGTTTTTTCATTAAAATGAGTTAACGACAGTTGAGTTAAGCTATGGGTACCACAAATTCTTCCACAAAACAAGTTCACTACCATCAACTCATTTTAATGGAAAAAACATAATTTGCACCCTTTTAAATTATAATGAGTAATTATGCACCCGAGGTTTTATTATGGTGTCAGATGCACATTTGCTAATTTACCATAGGTATTTTTGCACCTTCACCCTTAAAATATTCAAACGATAAAAAATAATAAAAACAATTCAAATTTTAAATACAAAAATCTTAACAACTTTTCAAACTAAAATAATAACAATAATAAAAATGAAAATCAAATATAGTAATATTCAAATATTTGCGGAATCTTTCTTATCCTTTTGTGATTCTCATCAGATATTCATAAAAGAAAATCCTTAGGCCAAAAAGGTGCTGACAAAACGGTTATACAAAACATTATCGATATACAAAGAAAAATTGTCACTTACTATGAGGTTCATCATATAACCATCACGTTGGTTTCCAAAACATTCTGGCAGACATACCTGACATATCAATGCTTGGAAATGACTTCAGTTCTCGAGCAAACTCATTGAGCTTCTGTTTCGATTCCCTCTCAATCTTTGCCCCAAGTTTAGACAACAAATTTGTCCCAGCTGCAACAGACCATTTCATTCCTTGCGAAGAAGATTGGTTTTTTTCCACGGATAAAGGCTTTGATTGCTTTGGAACAAGAAGCTTTTCTATTAATTTCCATACAACTGTAGACTAAAGACATGTTAGTACGACAACTATGTAATATAGCAAAATGTTTATACTTGATTAGAAAGAAAAACTAAAAAATGTAACTATGGAATTAGGATAACATAGCAGATTCTAGATTGACAATATGATAACAAGCCCCAAAAAGATGTAAGCATCCAAGGAGGTATTAAGATAAACTAGATGGTAGAGTCCAAGCATTGCATGGAACCCAATATAGCAAGCCGTTCTACTCATATCTTGAGAACAGCACCTTTCTATAAGAGTTGTTAAATATACAGATATAATATTGATCACTTTCAGCTTACTTACATTTACCAGTACAGAAGCATGCTTCATCGATACTTATATATCTATAATCTATAAATTCTGTAAGAATCCACCATGTGTTTTTGTGTAATGAATAGTGTTGTAATTTGAGATATCTCGCTGGCTTAAATTAAACTATATGTTGTAGACTTTTCTTCCATTATTTTTTATGTCTTTTTTTAATTTAATAGCGTAAGGCTTACAGGTATGTTCAAATCAGCTAATGAATAGTGCAATTTTATACCTACGTTTATTCATTCATTCTCACATATCACCACAACATTTTATGCATGGGATAGAATTCTAGTTTGGCATGAAATAACTTCATTTTCAAACTTCAAATGCCTACCTTATGAAAATAGAACCTTTTCATCCAAATCTCTGATAGTTTTAATTATAAGGTAATAGATGACACCCAACAGCAGGTGTCAGCACTCCAGCCCACAAGCAACACATGTGACTGTCTAGCACAAACTAGTGACATCAAAACTACCAAAAGTCACACTTAAAGTGATCAATGTTGGTCCTTGATACAGTATTGTAATAAATAAAAGAGAAGTGGGAAGGAGAGGGGAGAGAGGGGAAATCGAGGAGAGACAGAATGAAAAGGATGCATAAAGAGAGGGAATTAGAGAGAGAGAACAGGGATAGAGAAGGGGGGGGATACTAAGCCACCACATAGTATCTAACAAATCTCTAATCTGATTACAATAGGCAGTAAGGGTCTTATTTATTGTTCTAATCCCCACCTATCACCTAACATAGCCTAAGTAACAAAGTGGTAGTTAAAGTAAAGTGGATTTATAATAAGGAATAGTGTGATACTCCTATATTTAACTATCACACTATTCCTTATTATAAATCCACTTTACTTTAAGCACCACTCTATTACTTATTATAAATCCACTTTCACTAATTCTCACATACCAAGAATTGTTAGTTACATCATTAAATAAGTCTAAGATTGACCACTACCCTTGTTCAAAATTTCACTCTCTCTACATTTACAAATTATTCTCACAACTCTCTCCCCTTTCTCTCTGCCAACAAGTATTAAATAAGACTAAAGTTGAAAAAAATAATTAATAACCTGCACAAATTTTTTTTTTTTTTTTTTTTTTTTTTTGTAGTTGGACTTATAATAAGTTACATAGCAGTAACTATCTGACTTACTTATGATCTTCATTGCAATTATATATCAGTCCTCATGCAAATCATAGTAAAACAGCAAGGAGGGAGGGAGACTCAGAAAAGCAGCCAGTTCCATCCAAAACAAAGTCACAATGTGCAGCTCAGATTTTTCTTACACAATAAGAAACTCTATCGATTCTTAAAAATAATAACCAGTGGCAATCAAAAGCCAAACGATTATAATCATAATTAGAGGATAAAACCTCATACATGCCAATTCAAGTCAAATTAGAAACAAATGCAGAAACGTCAAAACACCTAAATCCAAAAAAAAAAAAAAATTACCGAAAGTGGCAGCAACGAAAACTCCAGCAGGCAAAACAAAGGAGGCAATCTGCTTAACAGGGCCAGTGGATAAAGGTCCTTCAGTCTGAGACTGACGGTAAACTCTCCTAGAACCAGAAGACCGACTCTGAGCACCTTGAACGCCAGAAGCAGCCCTAACCATCAAAATTCTGAAACTTCGACGCTTCCTTGCTGAGTAAAGACTTGGCAAACTCACAAATTTCACACTATTTCCCAAGCATTGCCTCCTCTGTATATGCAAGGGCACCTAAAAATGAACATGGAAATTACTCTAATTGTCTATCACAAGAAGAAGAAGAAGAAGAAGAAGAAGAGATTACCTGTGGATGAGAGTAGAGAGAAAGGGTGGACGAGGAGCCCATAGGTTCTAGAAGCGCATATATATATATACACACACAAAAGAAGGTTGGAATGATGGTTTTTCTGTGTTGTATGAGAAGAAAGAGGAAGCGAAGGAGTGGATAGAGGAAAGCTGGGAGATTTGGAGGAGTCACCGGAGTTTCAATGTTTTCTTCAAAGGCTGCAACTGTTGAGTTTGAGAGAGAGAAGACGGTAGCTTCATCGATTTGTTGTGTTGGGCCGTTAATGGGCCTCATTTGGGCCTATTGAGGCCCAGATATTTTTTTATTGGGCTTATTTTAGGCCCAAAAGGATTTAAGTCAATTCATTAGAAACTTTTTATGCTGAAGATATCTCAGTAGTAATGGGTGAGGCGCCTTTCCATTGAGGTTTCACTGTTTAGTCTTCATTTAAATCAAACGGTTTCAATTTAGCCTCTATTTTTATTCAGAGATGTCATAAAAAAAATATCTAGATGATGTTATCCGATTTTTTTTGGGAAAACTATTAGATCAAAATGGAGGTTAAATAGACATCATTTGATCTGAATGAAGAAGGATATCGATGGAAGGGCTCATTGCCACTCCATGATAGCTGCATATCTTTGGGGCTTGGGAGTCAATAATGACAACAGAACTGTTCAGAATTATAAACAATGAGGGGCTTGAGACAGATTGTGGAATAAACTTTGGAAATGGCCTAAAATGAAGTGTTTCTTTTATAAGGCTTCCTTAAATTGTCTCCAATATCCCAGAGGCCCAGACTAAAAGAAGAGTTGAGGAGATCTAGTGTTGTTGCTGCCTTTGGAGGCTTAATATTTGGCTACGACCGCGGAATTTCGGGTTCTATCATTTCTTTAATCCCTTCCCTTTTTCATTTACTCATCTATACATGCATCCTATGTAATCTAATGATACCAAAATGTTTTTCTTAAGCATTTCCTTTAAATGTGAGGTGGTGAGCTCAAACTTTTTATAAATATATTGAGTGCACAAATTATGACAAAAAAAACTCATACATAAACCTTCACAACCTCACCTCTAAAAAAGACTTTTCATAGAGTTTGGTATAACTAGGTTGCAAGGCTATGACATATATGTTAGATTCGATATCATGTATATCTGGATTAATATATATTTGTTATATGATAATGTATGGTAGTGTTATATTAATTGATCCATTTTTTAATAACAAATGCTATTATTTTTACTCCTTTCTCTTTTTCGTTTACTCATAATCTTTTACTGATGTACTTTTAAAACATCAGATTATGAATTCAATGAATTCAAAGCAATGTAATAGCTGCGAAAGTTATGTATTTGGATTAATACATACTCATTATATGATAATGTTGTAGGTGGTTTTACGTTAATGGACCCATTTTTGAAGAAGTTCTTCCCACAGGAATACGGCGTTAAGGCTCCAACTAACCAATTCTGCAAATTTGACTATCAAATATTAAGACTATATAATTATATATATCTTGATTTAGTCTCATCTCTCGTAGTGTTCACTACTACCAGACTCGTGGGAAGAAGAATCACCATGCATGATCATAGGCAGGATTCTCTTTTCCCGCCAATGCTCTCCTTAATACTCCATCCGGTTCTAATTATAAGAGCCAGTTGACTTTTTTGGAAAAATTAAGGATGCAAAATACAATACTATGAATTGTTTATATTTGTCTTTTTTCCTCAAAACTAAGTTATTTTACTTATAAACTATCATATAATCTAATTACATTTCGCATATATTAAGATTTAAGGGTCTAATTTGCTTCCTTAATCTCCCCAAAAAAAGTCAACTGGCTCTTATAATTAGGACCGGAGGTAGTACTTTCGTCGAGGCTATCTAGATGCCCATGGACGATCTACATATCCAAGGTGGCGCCGTACAATCATTTTGTTTAATTAATTGAATTATTAATTTTTACTCTCACACACACATACTATCCGTATTAAATAAGGGCATATGTGAAATTAAATTATTTAATATCCCTTAAAATTATTGCATACCGTATAAAAGGACTAAGAACATTTTCTGGAAAATGACTTTCATATAGAATAAGAAGGACTAGTTATGTTTGAACATATTGGACCCACAAAGATATCTTTGAAGAAAGTAAATCACAAAAGGCCAATGCAATATCCAAACAAAAGAGTTGTTGGATCATCGTGTTTAGTGTGTTATGTAACGATCAAACATGGATTTTTACCCCAAAAAACAAAATGTCAACAAATTTGGGCTCTTTTTGACCGATGTGGAATGGGTGTGGTCGAGAGCTTCCCACTGTCAACCAAAAAAAAATAAAAAAGCTTGCATCATGCTAATGTTGCCTAAGAATTGTCAAATTTATCTCAGCATACCAATCGTAACAGTACATTTCAAGATTCAGAAAGCATTATATATCCCTTTTTGTCATTCATTTTACTCCACACACAGCTTGTGAAAATATCATCTAATTACATCCTGCTTCTTTTGATTTTGAGCACAATAGTCGGTAGAAGATTTCAATGCTTTTTAATACTCGATTATCCTTAAAATAAGACATAGTTGACTTTTTTTGGAGATAATAAGAAAGTTATATAAAAGTTAATTAATTGTGATATTGATGGCATATGGAAATTGGGAAATTATATTTTTCTGGGATTTATAAGAGATTCTCTATAATATCATTATCAGAGAAATAGTTCCTCCTTATTTTAGTTTGATTGTTATTAATTAGCATTAATTGTTATTCGCATTTAATTTTTAATTTTTAGAATGTTCTGTCAAAGTTAGTTTGAGGCCTATAAATAGAATCCTAACTCATTTGCTTTTTTAAACTTCTAAATTTGAATAAAAATATCGATTTTTCTCGTGACTTTTTCCCTCTTCTCTATTTCTAAATTCTCTTTTCCTCTATCTTTTTCTTGCTCTATCCCTTCTCATGTATCTCGCTCCTCTCTTTCTCTCTTATATTCTCCTATATTATCTTTCTTTTCCCTATTCACATGCCCGTCCTGCATCAGGTATATTATAAAATTATACATTAGCTTATAAGTTGAATAAACAAGTTTTGAGAAAAAATTAAAACAAATTAACTTATAAGTAATGACTTATTTAGTTTTCTTATAATTTTTCAAAAAAAGTCAATTATATCTTAAATTAAAGGCCTGAGGGGGTAACTTCTTGGGTCATCCAACTGCGATTATAATGTATTTCTGCAATTTTTTTTTTTTACAAAATTGTTGGATTTAAACTCGTTTTGTCGATTTTAATTTGTGGTCTAACTAGCATCCTTCTATACAAATATGTCTCTATCTAGATGCAATTATTATTAATAAAAGAAATTAATTCAACGACACAATAATTACTTTGCTTGTTCTCAGCAAACTTTGAAGGAACATATTAAACGCAACTCCGAAAGCAATGCTTGTCAGTTTTCTTCTATTCTAATATGAAATATAAATTATAATTTTAATCTGAAAGTATTCTCAAGAGTTACGAGATTTTTTTTTGAAAAAACTGTGAAGTAATTATTTAGCACACAATTTTTTAAACAGGGGATAATGTTATCTTCTTTTCAATAATTATATTACGTTGAGCAGTTAACATACTGTAGTAAGGGTCTACGGTAACTGTAGTAAGGGTCCTGAGCCCCAAAAAACTTGTAGTAAGGGTCTTGGCAAAAAAAGATCGTTAGCGTTGTTGAATACTTAAATGATAATCTACTTAAAGAAAAATGTTTTGCGTTAAATAATAATATATTTTCCGTCTGCAAGTCTCCTAGCTTTCTGAATCATTCTTTATGATGCTTTTAGGAGCTTTCAGGTTCGAGACTTGGTATTATATACTCCCTCCTTTGAACCAAACATACTCAAGACCACAGAAATGACATGATTTTTAGGTTAAAGGTTAAAAATACCCATATGATTTTATCAAAATTTCGTACAGCATCAAATATTTTTTTTTTGGACCAAAAGTAATTCTAAATTTTTAAATTAGAATCAAAAGTCACACTTACAGTTATGGTCCAAAAGAAAGTGATTGGTATTGAACGAACTTTTTGACAAAATAATATATGTATTTTTTACCCTAACTTAACAATAAGTGTGGTTTTCGATCCTAATTTAAAAGTTCAAAGTTACTTTTGATCCAAAAAAAAAAGTATTTTGTGCTAGACGAACTTTTGATAAAATCACATGCGTATTTTTTACCCTTAACCCTTTCTCTGAAGTCCCTAAATACTTACTGTATTCAGCAATAATTTTTAGTGCAGAACGATCAAATTGCCCTTATAAAAAAGAAACAGATAGAGAGGGGGGAATTCTCTCCACCATCTACTGTCAGAGAATAATTGAAATGTGTGATCTCAAAATTAATGACTATTTCATTTTAAAAAATATTCAATATTTTCTTAAATATAGAACCTATTTGTTGAGGTAAATTTGTTCTTAAATATAAGATCATTTTCTATTTTTCTTAATTTTTCCTTAAATTATTCATATTGATGCTCATCAATAATAAATAAATGGGTATTATTTTAATGATAGGGTTAAGGAGCGAATCTATCAAATTATGTTAAGATGTTTTGATAATATTACGTGATTTTAATTAACTTAATTAACATATTTAATCTAATTAAATTAGATAAATAGATCTTATATTTAGGAACAGAGGAAGTAATAATTTTAATGATAGGGTTAAGGCACTATCAATCAACAATATTTTCACGGAATTGCATCGACATCATAAAATTTCGTTGGGAACAATAATACACGAAATTGTGTGAAAGCAAAAATAACATGCCTGAAATAGTCTAACATCCATACTTTTTGTAATAGGGTCCATGCTATTTTTCTGAAAGTAAAAGTACTAAAATACCCCAACCAAAAAATGACAATGGTGCAAAAATAATTATAAAGCTTTACCCAATATGCACCAAACACCATGTGATTTTTGGGAGTTGCACAAATACTTATAACTTTCAAAGTGAGTGTTTTAACTTATAAAAACAACTTATTTTTCTAGCAATTCAAATTCTACGCTCATAACGTGCAATTTCATGTATCAAATCTAAATTTATAAAAAATTTACTATTATCTACTCATTTACTCTAATTTATAAGTCACTTCTAACATTTCATTTTTTTAAAATTTAATAAATAAAAATGTCAACTCACAATCAACACACTTAAATTTTCTATTTTACTCCCTCCATCCCATATATAAGAGTCAAAAATTTGAATAGTTTTGTCCCTTTTTATAAGAGCCTATCCAAATTTGTCAAAGCATTTAATGAGTTTTTTCCCACTTTACCCATCATTATTCTCTCAATTTACATTTTCTTTCATACTCATTTATTACACTATTATCACATTTCTCTCTCTTATATACTCAATCATAAATAAGGGCAAACTTGAGAAAACAAAATTATTTCAGACACATTTATCTCTCTCAACCAATTCCTTATTATGTGTGATTTCACCTCTTTGGATCTTATAATAAGGGGCGGAGGGAGTAGTTTTTTTTTTTCAAAACATTTTAAGAATTGAACTTTAGGTGTAAATTAAAAAATCAATAAGGACACAATTATGGATGAACATATTATCTTTCATCAAAACATAAAAATTATGGCGGCCAAATATAAAATTGACTTAATTGAAAAATGAGTCAAATCATTATACTAAATTAGATTCAAAGTCCTTTGACCAAGTAAAGAGAAACAATGAAAAAGATACAAGCTCCAAATTTGATTCAAATGCATGAAAACAATTATCACATAATATATTCGTCATAGGTAGAGAGCTATTTGTTGTTTGACTTGATATATTTTGATACTTTCATCTCCATTGAGTGTTTACAAGTATTTTTGCACTCCTGAAAAGTATTCGATTGAAAAGTATTCGATGTTTGGTGCACCTGAGGGAAAAGATAATGGGTGTTTTCACATCTTTGTCATTTTTTGGTAGGGGCTATTTTGGTACTTTCACAAAAATAGTAGGGTTCCACTCGAGAAAGTAACAAACGTTAGCCTAGTTTATCTGACATGTTGCTTTTGCACAATTTAAAAAAAAAAAAAAAAACTTATGTGTAGTTTTACATCCAACAAAACTTTTTGGTGCCAAGCGCATTTCTAAAAGACAATTTGTATATTTACATCTTAACCCTTAGTTATATGATGAAATGATAATAAGAGTTAAGACATTAATAGCAATAATATGTTTGAATTAGCTTTTTAGAAATGCTTTAAGTATGTAATATGAGTTTTATCTTGAAATAATTAGTAATTAATCACAATTAGGTTTCAAAATGTCATTAAATTACATTGAAATCCCTAGAAACTTGGGTGATACTAAATGACTTGTTATTAACAGCTCAACGATATGTCAATCCAGCTCAATGGGTTGTCATTAACAACTCTTTAAAAATTCATTAGCTGTCATTGACAACTCAATGAGCTGCATTGACAACTCATTTTCAATATCAGGACATTTAATAATTACCCGGATCCCTAGAGACTTCAATATAATTTAATGACTTTCTAAGACTAGGTTGTAATTAATTCTTTTATTTATTTGGGACCTAATTATAATTTTCCCAATAATATTTTGTTTACATAAGCAGATGATACTCAAGGTAAAATAATAAGCAGATGATTCGGAGTCATCAACTTTGTTAATCATTAGCAGTCACACGTTAATCACTCTTATAGTTAAGTAATCAACTGTTTATTTAAGTACGGAAAGACTGTAAGCAATCAATTCATTCAATTGGAACACCTTCTTGATTATTTGGCTACTATTACGAGTTCATATGTTTATAACATAATAATTAAGTATCTTTAACTTTTTTTCTGCTGGAACAATATAAAGTTAATTATGTTTAACCATAATTATTCTTCATAATAAAATAAGTAAATTTTCTTTAATACTTTGTAACTTAAGTAAAAAGGGAAAATAAAAAAGATAGAGATGTAAGTCGTAACTATGTAAGATTATTTTACATAACTTTATGATATTTAGTACTCCCTCCGTCCCTCCTATATATAAGAGCCAAAAGTTTGAATGATTTTGTCCTTTTTATAAGAGCCTAACATAATTTATCAAAGCATTTAAAGAGTTTTTTCCCATTTTACCCATAATTATTCTCTTTATTCATATTCTCTTTCATACTCATTTATAACATTATTATCACATTTCTCTCTCTTACATAAATAAGGGCAAACTTGAGAAAACAAAATTATTTCAGACACATTTATTTCTCTCAATTACTTCCTTAATCTATGTGATTTTATCCCTTTACCTCTTATAATTATAATAAGGGACGGAGGGAGTATATTTAAGTTTGACAAGGGCAATTGGATATTGTCAGACGCAATTATGGATGATTCACTCAAGTATTTTCCATAAACTCTTGTGTGTACATGGAGCGCTATGTTATTTATGGCTTGTTCAGTTAATACACCAAATAACATCATTTAATATTGGAGAGAAAATTAATTAGAGAGAGGAGATGGTAATTTCTTGGAGAGAAAATGGTGAGATTAATTTATTAAATGCTATATAAGTTTTTTCACGTTGGATTAAATGATATGATTTGATATATTTTAATTGGGCAGACCATAAATAATGTGATGCTTCATGTTCATGCAAAAAATTGTAGCATTTTACCCATCATCCGTGGTTCAACTGGTAAAAGGGTTGGATATTTGACCATCTTGACAAGTGTTCGGTTCATGAGGAGTACCATTTAGTTGTGGTTTCAGTTGCGGCGTTTAGAGAGGCATCTCTACAGTTAAGTGAAGCTGGGCGTCAACAACAAAACAAAAGAAAAGCATCAACATGTACCTTCTCGATCAACATGTTTAAATTCAGCAACATTTTTAAACATTCTCGCACTAGTGGCATCTTGTTTCAAGAGCGAACAGCATTTTGTACGTTGTGCAATTCTCGTAGAGATTTTTTTATTACTACATCTTTTATTAAGACCTTATGATGATTTTCTATAAGGAAGAGAAGAAACAAAACATCTGAAAAATATAGTCCACAAAACACAATATACCGAGAAAGAAAAACAACAAACCATTGGAAAATAAAAAAAAAAATCGGAAACAACAAAACAAAAGAGGAGAATAAGCATATACCTTCTCGATCAAAATGTGTAAATTCATCGACACTTTCAAGCCTTCTCACACCAGTAGCATCTCGTTTTATGAGCGAACAACATTTTGTACGTTGCTCAATTCTCGTAGAGATATGTTAGGACTACATATTTTATAAAGACATCAAAATCATTTTTTCTAAATATAGGGGAAAGAAGAAAAAAACATCCAAAAACACAGTCCTTAAAACACAATACCAACAAAGTAAAATAACAAACCAACATATATAAAAAATAACGAAACAACAAAACAAAAGAGAAGAATCATCATACACTACTAAAAAAAACATTTTTCACGTCTCTTTTTTTGGACTTTTCACGTCTCTTTTTGCTGGGATGTGGATTGGGGAGACGTGGAAAGTCGAGACTTTCCACGTCTCTTTTTTAATATGAGACGTGGAAAGTTGCCACTTTCCACGTCTCATATTTGAATATGAGACGTGGAAAGTGTTGCACTGGGCCACTTTCCACGTCTCACAATAAAAAAGAGACGTGGAAAGTGGCCCAGTGCAACACTTTCCACGTCTCATTTAAGGAAAAGAGACGTGGAAAAGTCCACTTTCCACGTCTCTTTTTTGTTGTGAGACGTGGAAAGTGGCCCAGTGCAACACTTTCCACGTCTCATTTATGGAAAAGAGACGTGGAAAGTGGAACTTTCCACGTCTCATATTAAAAAAGAGACGTGGAAAGTGGCTGAATAAATTTTTATATTTTCATCCAGGTATATATGTGTTCATCTACAGTATATACAGATCCGAATAGATTCATATCCAAATTGTCACAAACAGATACAAATGGACAGAATTCACCAAAAAATATTATCTATATACATTTGCACTATATATACTGCGACATACAGTTCAAAACAAATAAGTTCTAATTTCTATTCCATATAATGTTGAAGAAACATGGCAGATAACTTATCCCGAATTTCATCAATTACATCTTGATCAAAAGGCTCTTCCCCATCATAAATCTACACCATATAAGCGATAAAACATCAATTAGTTAGTTGTAATTATTAAGTGAAGCAAACAATTGAATTAGGAAATGCAATAATAATGATAAGAATGAAACATACATTAGACAAGCCCTCATTAAGTCCACTCATAAGTATGTCATACACATATCGAATTACATAATACCCACATTCTGTATTGCCAGGTTGCTGAGGGCACTGTAAATCATACAAAAATAATTAGAACATATGAAAATAATTTAATAATGTTCAAGGTATTATTTTTTTTGCATTTAAATAAATACAATCTAAATGACTTACTGTAGGCCTAACAATCTCAATTTTTTGATTAGCTCCACGGCGTGTATGTAATGTGATATGCCAATGGAATATGGCCCTACAATGAAACTAAAATAAGAACTATGATAATAATTTACTTATAATCATATTTACTAATTCAAAATATTAACAGGCTTACTTGGTGAAAATCTTTTTATACAAAACAGGTGGCCCATGAGCTAAGGAATCAAACCAATAAATATGGTGTTCTCCAGGGCAGATAACACATAAACTCCAATGTCCCCTGAACCACAAAATTAAATTTACCAAAGATGCTCATAAATTAGAGTGTGCATTTAGAGGTCAAAATGAAATCAGGCTTCTCAAATTCACCCAGCAGCAATTTAGAGACAAAAATCTCAGTCACTACATAAAAAGTATGATAGCAAAGTTTTTGGTCAAACAAGTCAGCAGCAAAAATGCAAACATGACAGCAGGAAATAGATTGTAGACATACAGTAAAACCACCGAGTCAGATTTCAAATGAAATTTGCCTAACAGATTTTAACACATGAGCAAGCAGATACTCAGATATTCAGAAGAGGCAGAACAAACTTAAATGGTACGTATAGTGAACAAACTTACCTATCAAGGATTGGTGCGAAATAACATTGCTTTCTGCAATGTGAAATTTGAAACCCCACATAGGCCTCCATAATATTGTTGTGTTCCTCAATTGCTTCCTTTTCTTTGGAGGTTGTGTTCCTTAACAATGACATTGGACTTAGGAATGCGTACTCCGTGAAGCCCTCGTTACAGCACTTCAAGTGAAAGTACCTAAAATAGAACTTGAATTAGATCATATGATTATATTGGTACATAAATGAAAGGTAAAAATGACTCGAAAAAAAAAACTTAACTGAATTGCAAGTTCCATCCATCCAAGGTCCAAATTATTCATAGTCAAAAATGCTACGACATCATTTCGCCCAAGTCCAAAGGGATATGTCTTATCAGGTCCCACGACTCCTGGATCCATTTTGAAATTGATCTTGTTAGGCAGGGAAGCAACAAAGCTGCGCAAGAGTGCCAACGAGGCATTGACGTTGCCATCATCACACAGAGGGGCTGTGATTGGTGCATCAAAGACAAGTCGCCTAGACCATAAAATGAAGGTCCCTGCTGCTTCGTCTAACTTAGTGACCTCTGTGGTAGGAAACGGAACTTCTGTAGACTCCTCTCCTTCTACAACAAATACAACAGATACCTTAACTTGGTCCTCCAGAATGGCTATATTATGGATCGTTGAGGCCCTTGGGTACTGAGTAGCTTTGGCAACTGGTCGCAGCGTTGGGTCATCCAAATGGAGAAAGCAAGGTTGTCCCTCATCTACTGAGCTAGGACCAGGGGGATCGATCGGCATAGTGCAACTGCTCTTTGTGCTTCGAAAGCCAGGGGATTCCTACAGTGTTTGCGAAATTATAGAGATAATAAGCTCATTGAAAGATAAAATATATGCTAATTCATAGACAATATTAGATACTCACATGTCGTGGTGAAACACCAGGCTGCATCATACTCATCATCTCACCCCGAACTTGTTGTATCACCTGATCCCGGATTGTTTCTTAGAGCTTTGCCACAAATTCCTGACTTGGTTCATACTGGACAGTGCTTCGAGAACGACCAAAATATTTTTTCAAACCAACTGTCCCATACTCACCTCTAACTCGTCCAGGGGGATCAGGCTTCCCAATTGCTGTAGCAAGAATATCCATCCTACCGGTCTGGGAGAAGGACCCTTGGGAACTTTGCTCTTCAAGTTTATCCTATAAGTTACACGAAAAAAATCATTTGGTCTTGTTTAGAAGAGAAAGTTAGTAATGCAATTTATTAAACATTAACAGATAACTTACAATTTTTTTAGCAATTTTTTCCGCTTCAGGGCTTACAAATTTCCCTCCACTCTTCTTCCTTCCTTCCACAAATTTTTTGTGACGTGGGATAGGTGGGGGAGGTTCTACAACGATGGTAGGGTCTGATTTGGCTGCTTCCTCCATTGCTTCCAAATGTTCCCTAACCATTTTCTCTTCTAACCACAAATAACCTCCACGAGACATTGTGTGTGGATACACATTTAGCTTTTGCTTCTCTTGTTGTTTCTTCCTTTTTTCCTATGCAAAGAAAACAAAGTTAGTATAATGCAATAAACAAGTAGTAAACAAAGTTTATATGAATCAAAGTTAGAATAGACATACCTGGAACTCCTCAGTTAACCGTGATGCTTTAAACTGTTGCCACTCTTCTGGTTTAAGAGATGGCCACATAAGACAAGGATTTTTATTGCATTTAGGTCCTTGAACATATTCTCTAGTAAGAGTAGACTTGAAATCTTTCCATCGATGTCGTACTTCACTCATCCAATGCTTTTTAAATGCCTCAGTGTTTGGGACAGTGAAGTTTTGCTGCCAAATGATTAATATGCTTAGTCAACTGTTATAACAAATAAATCAAATAATTTTATAACAAATAAATCAAATCATCAATCAATTTAAAGAAAATGTTTAGAAAATACCAAAATATCCGTCCAGACTCTGTCCTTAGTTTCTTTGCGTATTAATCTCCAATCATCTATAAGTATGCTTAATCTGCTTCGAGCTAGATATCCGAGGTAACTAGCAAATGTGCTCCTGTTTGGACCAAGTGGGATCATGTCCTCATTAAAATCAACAGGAATAGGCTCAAAGTTGCTAGTTCCTTGCCGCTTAACGATCTTAGGAAGCTTGGTGGAGCCCCTACCCCGCCTTCCTTCGGGAGGATCGACATGTGGTTGCTCTTCATCATTTGAGTGATCCTCATATGAGTCATCGCCAGAATTGTCGGCCATTTACCTATTACAAAATTGAAATAACTTCAACATAAAATATAAAAAATAAAAAACAACTTTTATTCATTAAGGTACTTACTTTATGTATTATCCCATATTCCTTCACAATGATCATTCCTAAAAGCATATTGATCATCATCTATCACTTCTATTTCACATAGTTGGGGTGGGTTTGAGGAGAAAGGTGGTGTGTCATCTAGATTTGAAGTTGGAGCACGATCCTTTTGTTTTTTACTTTGTAGGACTATGAACAATTGGGGATTTGCAGGATCAGTCACATAGAAAACTTGCTTCGCCTGACTTGCTAAAATGAAAGGCTCATCACTGTAAGCAACCCTCTGAAGATCAACAGTGGTAAACCCAAACTGACGATCAATCTCAACTGCATTTTGGCTACACCACTTGCATTTGAAGAGCGGAACTTTAAACTTGTTGTAACTTACATCCCATATTTCTTCAATAACTCCATAATAAGCCATGGAAGCTACTTTTGGGTTTTTATCCTTCGAACTAGAATAGTGCATAGCTTCGGCTACAACCTTTACACCACTGTTTTGCATAGTACTATTATAGTCTTTAGTTTTTGTATAGAAAGAATACCCATTTATATCATATCCGCTCCATGTGACAACCTCAAAACGGGGGCCCTCAGCTAACCATTTAATTGTATCCGACACATCGGTCTTTTCTGTAATATTTTTCTTGAACCACTCAATGAATGTCTTGTTATGCTCATTAGCTATTTGTCTGTCATTTTTCCTTGGGTTCTTGTCCCTTAAACTTCTTTTGTGGTCATCTAAATATGGTTGCACTTCTTCCATATTATTTAAAATATATAGGTGAGCTTGTAACACATCTTCAGGTTTCATACTCTTCACTTTAAGGCCCCTTCCCTTACCGATCCTATCTTCATGTCTGGACATTTCCTCTACACCTTTCAAGTATGGTTTGCAAAAGTCCATAGATTCTTCAATCACATATCTTTCCACAATGGATGCTTCAGGTCGATAGGGGTTCTTAGAATATCCTTTTAGGACTTTCATGAATTGCTCGAAAGGGTACATCCACCTTAGATAAACAGGGCCACATAGTCTTATCTCCCTTACCAAGTGAATGATCAAGTGGACCATGATATCAAAGAAGGCTGGAGGAAAGTGCATCTCTAATTTCGCCAGAATAAGGTAACCTTCTTTTTCCAACTCATCCAATTTCTCAGTGTCGATAACTTTGCTACAGACAGCATTAAAAAACATACACAATCTAGTTATGGTGTTCCTTACATCATCTTGCATAATGCCTCTTATAGCAACTGGTAATAATTGTTGCATTAATATATGGCAATCATGTGATTTCATTCCCACCAACTTCAAATCATCAGACACAAGTTTGCTAACGTTAGAAGAATAGCCCTGTGGCACCTTGATCCTACGCAAACACCCACAAAGACTTTTTTTCTCCTGTTTAGACAATGTATAAGCAGCTGGTTCCATATAAAATCTCTTGCCATTATCACTTACTTTTGGATGCAGCCGTTGTCTTATTCCCATTTCCACCAAGTCTAATCTTGCATTGATCCCGTCCTTAGTCTTTCCTGGAATGTGCAAAAGCGTTCCAATAAGACTATCACACACGTTTTTCTCCACATGCATCACATCAATACTGTGTCTCACATCAAGAAAGCGCCAATATGGTAGGTCAAAGAAGATTGACCTCTTCTTCCACATGTTAGACTCACTCCCAGTCTTCTGTTTCTTAGACTCACTCCCAGTCTTCTGTTTCTTACCGAATACCACTTTGATATTCGCAACACGGCCGTAAACTTCTTCCCCAGTTAATGCCTTTGGTGCCAATCCATGTTCCGGCGAACCGTTAAAATTCTTTTTTAGCTTACGATAAGGATGATACCGATCAAGAAACCGACGATGACCGAGATAAACGGTATTCCTTCCGTGCTTGAGTTGATGGTAGTATGTCTCTGCTTCACATATAGGACATGCCCTGTGCCCTTTCACGCTATATCCAGATAGATTTCCATAAGCAGGGAAATCATTTATTGTAGTGAATATCATTGCGCGCAAGTTAAATGTCTCTTGCCTGTATGCATCAAACGCATCGACGCCTTCCTCCCACAACTTCTTCAAATCCTCAATCAAAGGCGCCAGGTAGACATCAATGTCGTTCCCCGGCTGTTTTGGCCCCGAAATCAACATTGAGAGCATCAAGTACTTGCGCTTCGTACACAACCAATGAGGTAGGTTGTAAATGACTAGGAGAACAGGCCAAGCACTATGTGTGCTACTTAGACTTCCGAAAGGGTTGAATCCATCAGTGCATAGACCAAGACGAAGATTCCTTGGCTCACATCCGAAGTCAGGAAACATTTCATCTATCTTCTTCCATTGGAGAGAATCAGCCGGGTGTCGAAGATATCTTCCATCAGAGATTTTCTCATCACAGTGCCATCTCAGATTCTTTGCTTCCTGCGCATTTGCAAACAAACGTTTGAACCGCGGTACTATTGGCAGATACCACAACACCTTCAAAGGTGACCCGTTATTTACCTTATCACCACAGGCATCCTTCTTAATTTTATACCTTGGGGTCTTGCACTCCGGACACTCTGTTAGTCCCTCGTATTCATTCCTATACAGTACACAGTCATTAGGGCAAGCATGTATCTTCTTATACTCCATACCCATATTGTTGAGAACTTTTTTAGCCTCATACATTCGATTCGGAAGGACATTATCGTCTGGGAACATATCACTCAAAGCTTCAAGTAACTCTGAGAAACCCGAATCTGCCCACCCATTTCGTGCCTTTATATTCAATAAGGTCAACACAGCGGTCAACCGTGTATACTTACGACACCCAGGGAATAACGGTGTCTCTGCTTCACTCCGTAACTTCTCATGTTCAGGAAGTTGTGTAAATGACTCTGCCCCAATATCATTAATCATGTCATTCATTTTATCGACACTAACATCATCCACAACACCCACACTTTGTGACATTGAAGAAGGCGTTGTTATTCCTAATTCACCATGCCAAACCCATTTTCTATACCGGAGATTGATCCCGTAACAAATAAGGTCATCCCTTATATCATCAATGCTCTTTCGAATTTGATTTATACACTTCACACAAGGACAAAAATACATCCCACTTTTACTACAAGCGTTCCTTTTAGCAAACTCAAGAAACCCTTCCACCCCAAGTCCATACTCTTTGCTAGTTCTCAACTTATTCATCCAACTACGATCCATTCTATTCAAACCTTTACTACATTCCACAAAAGTCAGTTTTACATCATCACTAACTCAAAGTATAGTAATGATGATAGAGCAGTTAATTAAAGTAACTTTCCAAAAATTTTGATAACATCTCCCCATAAAAGAAAGCTGAACTTTATTAACAACATACACAAAAGAAAATGAAGGAAGAAAGAGTAAGAATCTAACTCACAGTAGTAGCAAACAAATGAGAAGAAAGGATTGTTGATTCCTCCACACCAAATCAGGTATCTTAGCCTGAAACCATAAATACAACGAAAAATCATACCAACAGAAAAATTCAGTGTAGTAGTGGCAGCTAGACAATTTGACTGTACAACTTTTGTTTCACATTTCAAATGACAAAAGCTTATATATAGCTAGGGGAAAATCTGAAAAATCTAGTGACTGTGAATCAAATTTCCAGCAAATTTCAGCAATATAACGCAATTGAACCAGAAAACTGACGTTTGTACCCCAGGTAACATCTCAAGCAATTGGACCATTTAGGATCAAGGAGGATTATAGAATTAGTGACATTGAATATTCCATTAAAAGAAGTTTAGGATAATGTAAAGAATCAGAAACAAAGACCCAAAATTTAAATTCTTCAAGCATCGTTGTTGGTTTACACTTACATCATAGAACCCATCCATACAATATGATTCCTAATTGATAAAACAAAACAGAAATTCACAGTTATTTTCAACTTCTAAATCCCTACTAAATCTTCTCTAAGATCAATCTTTAAGACAAAAGTTCCCAATTTCAATTCACTCACTTACATATTAACATCAATACTCAAACTTCTCAGTTCAAAAACATTCATCAAGACTATGACTCTTTTAAATTAATTTAATATTCTCTTTTAGCATGAAAAAACACTGATCAGGCAATCATATATACGCACACACACACATATACCTCAGCACTGAACCTAAAACATGCAATTGACATAATAGTTGAATTAAGCACAATAGTCAAGTACACGTGGCACACTTAGATTGCCTAATTCAAGAGTAAACAACATAATTTCAGAACTTCAAAACCCCAGCACATATATCAACAATTACAACAAGTCTAACTAAAATTTAACATCAAAGTTTCCCTCCTTCTCCTATCATAACCAGCTGCCAGAACAGAGCAGGAAAAGAGGGAGCAAAAATTCAAATAACAAGCAGAGAAAAGAAAACACCCAACAATCCCATACACAATTAGCAAGCAACAGAATTTATATTCCCCAATTTCAGATGCAATCAGAGCAGATTATCACGAAGAACAGGAAGAAAAATAAACAAGAAATTAGACGGAACTTGGCAGCCAAGAGGGAAGAAGAAAATTTGAACACCTAACTATTTTCATACATCATTGATTATCAACCCTTCCCCATCAGCAGTAAATCACAATAACCTACACTTTAATGCATCAGAAATCAGAGGCGCAAAGAGACTTAATCAGACAATCCAGAGCCTGCCAACATTCCACATACATTTAATTCCTTAGCTCAATTTTATCATTCATCATATGCAGAAATAGAATCGTAGAAGCAAGAGTAGGGATTCAGCCAACAGAACAGGAAAAAGAAAGAGAGAACAAACAAAATTTCATATGCAGCTAGAAATCAACCAAACACCATCAATACCAACTCCATCATTCCTTCATCAAGCTTAGAAACAAAAATCACAGAGGGAGAGGAACGAAATTTCAACTAGAACAGGGGAGGAATTAGACATTGAATAAAATCACCCAAACTCAACATACCTCCTAATTTCTTGGTTAATTCGTGCTCTTAATTTTATTTAATCAAAGTTTAGTCAATTTTTCCCCCAAGGACACCATGAACGGAGCCGAAACAGAGACAAAAATTGGAGCTTTTGAAGAAAGTCGACCAAACATCGAAGCACCATTCAAAAGCCTTCCCAAATCCTTTAAATCGAAGTATAAATTTCATCTTTGCTAATTTAAGGATCCCTAAACCCCTGAATTTCAAATCGAAATCTGAAAATCAAAGGCTAGAGGGTGATTTGGGATGACTTACCTAACTCCAAATCCGGTCTTGCATGACCGCCCACCTTGCCGGCGAAGATGAGGAAGCTGAGGGAAAATGGGGAATGGGCCGGCGAAGATGAGGAAGCTGAGGGAAAATGGGGAATGGGCCGGCGAAGAAGACGGAGAAGACGAAGTACAGAATGGGGAAGCTGCGCACACGGGTTGGGAATGAAGAGAGAGGGGATGGGGACGCAAGGGAGCTGAGGGACACAGGGGACCTGTGGGTTCTTCTTCCTCAGACCAAGGTGGGAGCTGTGGCGGAGATGTCAAGGTGAGAGCGAGGATGGGGACGCTGGGAGCTGAGGGAAAATGTGAGCTGAGGGCTTTTTTTTTTTTTTTATAAGACAATCCACGTCTCATATATGGATATGAGACGTGGATAATAATTTTAAAAATAAAAAAAATGGTTAACCACGTCTCATATCTTATATGAGACGTGGTTAATATTTTTTTTTTTTTCGTATTAGTAACCACGTCTCATATATTATATGAGACGTGGTTAATATTTTTTTTTTTCGTATTAGTAACCACGTCTCATATATTATATGAGACGTGGTTAATATTTTTTTTTTATTTTTCCTATTAGTAACCACGTCTCATATATTATATGAGACGTGGTTACTATTTTTTTTATTTTTTTTATATATATATATAAATTAGTAACCACGTCTCATAAAATATATGAGACGTGATTACTCAATAAAAAAAAAATAAAAATTATCTGTATCCACGTCTCATATATTTTATGAGACGTGGATACTCATAAAAATTAATTATCCACGTCTCATAAGATATATGAGACGTGGAAAATGATATCCCGCCATTTTTTCCCTTGCAAAAACAGCCCGCCTTTATTTTGAATTGGCGGGAAATATATTTGTAGGATAATCCACGTCTCTTATTTAAAAAGAGACGTTGAAAATGTTCAACATAATTACGATTTTGCCACCGCGTTTTTTCTACATCTCATATTGAAAAAAGAGACGTGAAATGGAGACGTGAATGCTATTTTTTGTAGTAGTGATATCTCTTCTCCATCAAGACGTTCAAATTCAACAACATTTTCAAACCTTCTAACAGTAGTAGTAACTCGTATTAGATAGAAGAAAAAGAAAGTAATGTTATAGTAAGTAGGGGTGGAAATGGGTTAGCCCCTTATCAGGGTTATACAGCCTATCAATATCTGATTCAAGTCTAACTTAACTTATTTAACAAATAATCAGACTCAAACTTATTTAGACAAATATGTCATATCCATTTTAAAAGATTTAGTATACAAATTTAATTTATAGGCTCGACCTATTTATGTTTTTAATGTACATTATTATATATAATATAAAATAAATCAATTTAATAACTTATTATAAATGGTTAATACAACTTTTGGTCCCTGAACTTTCACTCAATTTTGGTTTTGGTCCTCGAACTTTTGGTCAATTTTGGTTTAATATCGATGGTTTTGGTCCCTGAACTTTCAGTCAATTTTAATCATTGGTCCTTGAACTTTAAAAAAGACTTAAAAATATCATGGACCAATAGTTATAAATAACACAAAATTCAGAGACCAAAACCACAAATAAAAAGTTCAGGGATCAAAAACAAAATTGATCGAAAATTCAAGGACCAAAACCACCGATTTGAAAGTTCAGGAACCAAAACCAAAATTGAGGGAAAGTTCAGGAACCAAAAGTTGTATTAGCCCCATTATAAATAAGTATCCCATTCACATTGTTGAAATCATGTAATTTTATTGAGCTTTTGAGTTATAGTGAATGGAATTTTGTTATTATATTGTAAATTTAAAATACATTTATTTAAATACTTAAATCACATGTATTCTTATTATAGCCTCAAATATTTAAGACATGATGTAGGCTTTTCAATAGTGTTGAAGATCAGTTATAGATAATCTTGGAGATATGAACTTTTTGAGAAGATTGAAACACTTACATTTTAAATTTAGGCCTATACACAACCTCTAGATTTATGCTACATATTCGTGCTTATTTGACTAAAATCTAACTTAGCCTAGTCTAATACTCCCTTCTGTCCTAAATATAAGACCACTTTGACTTTTTTTGTGGAAGTTAAGGAAGCAAATTATACCACTAAATTATAACATGTCACATGAAATTAGATTATAGGTTAGTTTATAAGTAGAATAAATTAGTTCTGAGGAAAAAAGATTTTTTTTGGATTGAAACTACCTTTTTTTGGACTGAAAAAAAGTCAAAAAAGTCAAAGTGATCTTATAATTAGGACCGGAGGGAGTATATTATTTTCACTCCAAATAGGTAAGCCACCTAATTAAAGAATCTGCGTTCACCTCCATTTGCGACCACTTGATAAAGTTAGAAGCTAAATTACTCTAGCTAGTAACATTGGAAATAAATATGCTAAAGTAAGAAAACACAAGAGTTAGGACATCCTTTGAAAGAAACTAATAGTCTCAATCTGTCAATCACAACATGGGTTTGAGGCGTCTGATATACTTCTTTTTAGTGCCATTTGTAATATCCCAATTTATCAAATGTTTTTTTTCCCTCTTTTGATCTAGTACTTACGAGTATTATATATATATATATATATATACCTATAATAAATGACATTTTGATATCTTACAAGTTAAAATATATAGTTTTAAATTCTTATTTTTACCTTGTTTTTGCCAACAAGTTTTACATACTTTATATCTTATGAGTGGGTGACGTGTTTCCCAAGTGGCAGCTGTCATAAAAAAAAATCAAAATGAGCTAGAAACTAATAACCAGAAGAAAAAAAAATATTTTCATGAGAAAGAAATTTAGGAAGTTGGGTTAAAGGGAATCCCAAAGTATGAGAAAAAGAACACAAGCTATCAGCCCTCACATCACAACATTTAGCACTAGAAGGGGATATGCCATGGAATTCATCAATACTTTTATCAGTTTAGTTTCCACAGTTACAATGGGACACTAGGTGCAGAATTGGGACAATGTTTCTTGAAGCACGTTGAATTTGCCGATAAGAGGTGTGAGATAAATTTCAAATTTTATAACAGTTTCATTATTTTTCGATCTTTTTCTCTCATGTATGATAACAAAGTATTTTCTAAATAATTAATCAGTTTCTCAAAATAATGTATTTTTAAAAACTTAGAAAATATTTCAAAATATTGAAATATTTTTTATTTTCATAATAAAAGTGATTTTTCCGAAAAAAGGAATAAACAAACAACCCTAAATATACAAGTTTAAGTTTAAGTGCTAACTGCTAGGTGTGTTTTTGGTCATTTGTAAATAGGATTCACCCTTCTCTTTCTTTGTTTTTTTATACATTAATTGGCAATCCGCACATTTTTTAGACCCTATTACTATATATCCGAACAACTGATCATTTAAATTTCGGAGTCGTGGCTTCCTCTTCCTACACAAGTTTCCCTTCTAAGATTCGAATTCGAGACCCCAAAGAAAACTTGCGGGGCCTTTCTCTTTCTTAGTTTAAGGTGTTTTCAACTGCATTCACATTTTATAAAAAAATTGTTGTATTGTTAAACTTGTGGTAAAAGCTTAAAATTTCAGTTTTATACTTATAAATTAAAGAAATAGAAATCACAAAAGCTTCCCTCCCTGTCTTGAGACGATTTACGAAACCGTTTAATTTATGAAATCACTTAATTTAAAGTCTGAGACATAGAAATACCACAAAATCTTAATAAAGTCGGCATTATATAAAAATAAATAAATAAAAAGGTTCGAGAAATAAAAATGTGAAGAAAAAAATCTGATTCCTTGTATAAAAGCTAGAAAAAATTTATTTTTGTTCTAAAATCTCAATCTATTGTATCTTTTTCTTATAGTATGAATAGGGAACTCAAGCCATTTCTCGATCAAATTAATAGATATTCGAGCGACCAACTACTCCAATTTCAAGTTCGTGCATTCCCTTCCTAATACAAAATATCTCTTATAATATATGAACTCAAGACTTCAAAAAATGTAATAAAACTCTACATTGCTAGACCAACTGTATATTGGTCAATCCACTTTTAATGTGTTCTAAAAGTAGCTTTTACATAGAAAAAACACTTAAAAGTAGTAAAAGTTATTTATCTTCTAAATTTATAATTTTTATTCAATGTATCCATGTTTTTTTGATCAAATAATGTATCATTTTTTATTGCATATAATAAGGGAGCTTCAATCAAGGGATAATTCTACATTCCGTAACATGTTCAATTTCATTTCTTAAAGTGGATTTTATATGAAAGAGGAGATGGTATATATGAAGGAGGAGATGGTACTATGTAACATGTAAACTATATATTAGATTCACTCTAATTCTTAATATAAGACTTGATTGATCGTATTAGGAAATTAAAGAATCAATAAACAACTTCATTATTAGATATATTATATCACATTAAGTTATATATGAGGTTATAAGATAAATTAATTTAAAGAAAAATGATAAATAAAAATATTAAAAAAATGTGCCTAAATCAAAAAAGAAGGCGGCTCTTTTTCTTTTTACCAGCTCTCCTTATTACTAACACATTAACTGTTCAAGAAAGACATCTACAGTAATTAACATCTAAGAAAGGAAATACATCCAATTAATTAGTACTGGAGGCGGTAAATCTTAGATGTTGACTACTTGTTGGGTTGTTGACGCTCTCTGTTTTCCCCACTATCATCTCAAGTCTCCCCTCCTTTTTAATTTTGGGAACGTGGTCAAAAAGGGTCAGCGTCATTATTTTTGTGGCTTTTTGAGGTTTCAAGTCTGTTCACTCTTTGCAGCCACCGATGGTTGTTCGTGTGATGCTCACGATTCCTCCTCACATCAGGGTGTGTTTGGATCCTACTTTTGGATCCTAGAAGCACATCTTAAAAGGCAAAAGTCATTTAAAAAAAAAAAAATATGTTTGGTTGCACTTATTTTCTGAATGACTTTTGATCCAAAATGACTTCTGTAACGGCAAAAGTCAGAAGCAAAAAAAAGTTACTTTTGGCTTCTGACTTCTAACTTCTGGTGGGTCCCACGCCTTTTGTTATGTATTATTTAATAAAGTGAGTAGGAAAATTAGACTGTTAGACCTCTAAAATTCTCAAATAAGATAATTTCTTTTAATCTAAAATTTTCTTTTTATCTCCAAAAATTTACCACAACAATTTCTAACTACTTTCTCCCACAATATACTCCTTTGAGCAAAAAATATTATTTTTTAAAATTATTTTCCTGAAAATAAGGGAAAAACTAAGCCTTTAATAAGAATATATGCATATTATATATGTATTATTTAATGAAAATAATGTCCGTTTTAGTAATTTTTCATCTAAACGTGCTTTTCAATATAATCATCCAAACATGTTTCTAAAAATCAAATTGAAAAAAAGTCACTTCTATCGTCACAAATCCAAACATAAATCACTTCACACAAATGACTTTTATCCAAAAGTCACTTCTAAAAAAAATCATTCTAAAAAAAGTCACTTCTCCAATGGTAATCCAAACACACCCTATCTCTTTGATTAAAGTATTCAAGCCGTAATCCTTAGAATGAAAGCTGGGACAAGTCTTTTTCACAGCTGCTTCCCCTTTGAATCCTCTTATTTAACAGAAAATAATAATAATAATAATGGGTTCGTTCCATTTGCTTATAGCCTCATCATAACTCTGGAAAGTCACTACCTTTACAGAATCCGAAAAATTCGAAAAGCATAAATAAAAAGGGTAGTCAATTTTTTGTCAAATATATTAATAGCGAATACTTTAAACATCGCTGTCAAACTTGAGGGGGGCGTTTCTTATTTCTGCTGAGCAATTTATTGAGTCTTCACCACAAAGCTTGTGTTTTCAGTAAAATGGCTCTAAATTGATTTCTAAAAGCATTCATCATGGATCTGGACTGTGGGATTTCTGAAAACTCTGCTAAGGTAAGTTGTGTATATTCGTTTATGATCAAAGTTTCAATCTTTTTCCTGTTTTGAGGATTGGGATTTCATATTTGGTTAGAATCATTTTAGTGTTTAATTAGAATGTTGGTATTTTTTCCCTACCCATTGTAGAAACTACCATGGAAGACGGTTCTGACTCTGGCATATCAGAGCCTTGGAGTTGTCTATGGAGATTTAAGCATTTCACCATTATATGTGTACAGAAGCACATTTGCTGAAGATATTGACCATTCAGACAACAACGAAGAGATTTATGGCATTTTCTCTTTGGTTTTCTGGGCTCTTACATTGGTTCCTTTAATCAAATACGTGTTCATCGTTCTCAAAGCTGATGATAATGGAGAAGGAGGCACATTTGCTCTATACTCGTTGATTTGTCGCCATGCCCGAGTCAGCTTGCTGCACAATCGACAATTAGCAGATGAAGAGCTCTCAGGGTACAAGAATGGATATTGTAATGCAACACCAGAAAGATACTTTGCCTCGAGAATGAAGATAGCTATGGAGAAGCATAAGGTTTTGCAGAAGATTTTGCTGGTTCTGGCTTTGATTGGGACTAGCATGGTGATCAGTGATGGGGTCTTTACACCTTCTCTTTCTGGTGATTATGACTAACTTTCTATTTTGTTTTAGTTTGATCTTGAGGATTTATTATGGGATCATGTTTAATCGCTGGTTGTTTGAATAAATGCAGTTTTGTCTGCTGTGTCTGGTCTTGAGCTTTCCATGTCCAAGGAGCATCACCAATGTAAGTTCATCAGTATACTTAATCTTTTGCACAAAAATCCTAATTTGGTCATCCAAACATGCCCACTAATCACTATCAATTGCCTCCCTTGAAGATTTCGGTATTATCATCTTGAGACTTATAAGTATGGTTGTGTTCCAACTTGGCAACTCATCCTTTGAAAGATGCTTAAACGATACTCTCTCCTGTTCTTAATATAAGAGTTAGATAACTGATATGCCGGTGTAAGGAAATTAGTTAAGTTAGTTATTTGTAATATATGTGTATTGGTTTCCCTAAAATATCATTTTTAATTGTGTGCGTTGTAACTACTTGTTAGAGATCCCTTCCTATGTACAATCAATATGTGTACTCAGGAAAAAAATTATAAGGAGGCAAAGCATTTCAAGTAAGATATCATATTGCCTAGCTCCTTATATAATTAGGACCGGAGACAGTACTATAGAATTTTAAGGATTGAATTGAAATAAAATAAAATTTGAAGTACTGAAGTGATACAAAAGAAGTGTAAGTTTAACCATATGATATTAGGCTCATCTTTGAAGGACCAAAATGGGGCTTCTGCCTTTTGCATACTTCTGAATTGTTCTTAATTTCTTATAATTCAGGACCTTGAGATGAAACATATCTTCTTGTTCTTATATGCATTTGTACTTGCGAATGTGATACCGCCATTCTCCTTTATCTGAGACTCATGGCACATTATCCTTGTTGAACTCACTAAAGAATTTGTTTCCTCACAGATGTAGAAGTTCCGGCCGTATGCATCATACTGATAGGCTTGTTTGCTCTTCAACATTGTGGCACTCACAGGGTTGGTTTCTTGTTTGCACCAATAATTATCACATGGCTTTTCTGCATCAGTGCTATTGGTGTTTATAATATATTTTACTGGAATCCTCAAGTATATGTAGCGCTCTCTCCGTATTATGCTTTCCAATTTTTGAGGAAAACCCGAGGAGAAAAGTGGGTGTCTCTTGGTGGCATTTTGTTGTGCATAACAGGTTTGTTTGTTTAGTTCATGGCTAGCTCTAATTTTATGCTGATAATCACGAAGTCTGTTAATGGACGTTTTCAATTTCACAGGATCTGAAGCCATGTTTGCTGATCTGGGCCACTTTTCACAATTATCAATCAAGGTATTTCTCATTGAAAAAATTGAATTTACTTGGAATAGGACAAGTGAATCAACCTTCTATTAAATACAAATACAATATAGTATTCTAGTGCTTTTGTGCTGAAAACCGACCACTTGAAATTTCACTCCAAAAGTTGCAAGTGATTTGACTTAATGTATGAATGGTAGCAACTCCGTTTAACATACTTTGATGCATCTTAATGTTCTTTGTAAAGTGTTTCAGTTTTATATTCTCTCTCTGTATATTTTGTTGTGCAGTTTGTCCTACTTTCAGAGCTTTTGGGATCTGTCAAAAGTTTAATAGTCTATTTATATGGTCCCTGCAGTCCTAAATATATGACCTATTTATCCAATTTGATTAGATTAAGGATGTTACTTATGTCAGTCAATATAATATGTTTATTTTTTTTTCTAAAACACCCTATTCATCTTCCTTAATTTCCCCACTCCCTCTCTTACTATATCATTGTTGAGGGAGAATCAATAGGGGTAATTTAGGGGGAAATGACAAAAATTAGAAATAGGTCCTATATATATGACCGATATCAACTCTCCAAATAGATCCTATATTTAGGAGCAGAGGGAGTATATTATAATCTTTGTAGGCATCATATGTTGGTGATTTTATATTTGTGTCATTATATTTTCTGAGTTGAGAAACATTATAATCTTGTTTTCAAGAGCATTGAAGTCATAATAATAAATGCCTAGCGATTAACTTTTTTGAACGGACATTCAAATGGACCATGAATATTGTATATGGAGAGAAATAAAGAGTGACTTTCAGTATTCAACTATAAGTTCCTAAAGTGTATAGGAATTACTGAATATAGTTTGATAAATTTAAATCTCTTTATAATAGCTAAAGTGGGAATTGAAAGGCCATATACTTGTTTCTGCATATCATTCATAGTTTATTATATTTATGTGTAAAAAACCAATTGCATATCCTAAATGTTTCTGACTAGAAATTCTTTTGCGCATTGATGGATGGATGCTTAGTGACAATGCTAAGGTCCTCTAGAGATTTTGTTATTGCAGAGTTTTTACCTTCCCATTCCTAAACTGGTTTCGATTATTCATTAAATTCCTAGACGCTGTTAGAAATCTTATTTTCCTTATAAAAGTAGCCACATTTGATTTCTTTTTGTTGCATAGTTTTGGAAATTTCTTGTTTATCTCATGATGATATTTTCTGCAGCTTGCATTCACCTCTGTGGTTTATCCATCTATAGTTCTTGCATATATGGGGCACGCTGCTTATCTATCTAAACATCACAACATCAACCAAGGCTATCACTTCGGGTTTTATGCATCTGTACCGGGTAGGTAGACTAATATGTTATTCATCAGGGTGAGTGTTATTATAATCGATGAACAGGTTCTTAAATAACTGACATTCTTCACTTCCATACCCTTCAACAGATAAACTAAGATGGCCTGTTCTGGTAATAGCCATACTTGCTGCAGTTGTGGGGAGCCAAGCCATCATCACCGCGACTTTCTCGATTATCAAGCAATGTGTCGCGTTAAGCTGCTTCCCGAGAGTTAAAGTGGTACATACGTCATCCACAATTCACGGCCAAATATACATCCCTGAGATCAACTGGCTGTTGATGTTATTGTGCTTGGCTGTAACTATTGGTCTCAGAGACACCAAGCACTTGGGTAATGCAGCAGGTATATTGCAAATCATTACACCTTTTTTATTTATTGTTGAGTGAAAGTTCATGAACATTTTCATTATAATCTTTTACATTCTTCCTCACACAATAGCCTATCTTGTGCTGAAGTTTCATTTCTGATCTCTTGATCATAGAAAGTTAATTCCTTGTTAAGGACTTGTCTAACTCAAACTCAAGTTGTTGAGAGAAGGCTTATAAATAGTGTTATTATCACTAGTTTTTGTCAATATGACATCAATATCATTATCAAGGAGCTAACTGAAAATTAGAGGGTGCAATTTTAACAAGATGTAGTTAGTGAATTAGGGGGGAAAGATTTCTGGTGCTTACTCCCTTTCTTTCTTAAGGTGAATGGCTTTATGGACTTAAGCAGTTATATGGGTTTTCATGTTTTGTAAAATAGGTTTGGCGGTTATAACAGTTATGCTGGTCACCACTATTTTGATGTCACTGGTTATAGCTGTGTGCTGGAAGCAGAGATTTATCCTTGCTCTTGGGTTTGTTGCCATATTTGGCACCATTGAGGCTGTCTTCTTCTCAGCTTCTCTGATCAAGTTCCTTGAAGGTGCATGGGTTTCAATTGCTTTGGCCTTTGTATTATTCACTGTCATGTATACCTGGCACTATGGCACCTTGAAGAAGTATGAATATGATGTCCAAAACACGGTCTCCATCGACTGGGTACTCAGCCTAAGTCCCAGCATAGGCATTGTCCGTGTGCGAGGGATCAGCCTAATTCAGACGGATCTTGTTTCTGGAATCCCTGCAATCTTCTCCCACTTTGTGACCAACCTTCCAGCATTCCACCAAGTCCTAGTCTTCCTCTGCATCAAACATGTGCCGGTTCCTCATGTTTCGCCTAAGGAGCGGTTCCTAGTAGGCCGAATAGGACCAAGAGAGTTCAGACTCTACCGATGCATAGTGCGCTATGGCTATCGCAACGTCCACAAAGATGACTTGGAGTTCGAGAAAGATCTTGTGTGCAGCATAGCAGAGTTCATTCGCACAGGAAACACAAGTCCCGAGTTCAGCTCTGCTTCTCCAAGCAAAGAGCTTGAACAAGAACAGAAAATGGCAGTCATAGGGACATGTTCCATGCATACCATGACAATGAACGAGGACACTAAGAATCAGAGTGACAATGTAGACATAGCCGGGACGTCAGAGATCCAACTGAAGAAGAGGGTGAGATTTGTATTACCAGAGAGTCCGAGGATTGATAAATATGCTGGAGAAGAACTAGATGAGCTCATGGAAGCAAGAGAAGCTGGCGTGGTTTACATCACGGGGCAATCTTATATGAGAGCTAAAGCAGGATCTAGCTTGCTAAAGAAGTTAGTGATCAATGTTGGGTATGAATTCCTGAGGAAGAACAGTAGGATACCCCCTTATGTCTCTGACATGCCTCATGCATCATCTTTGGAAGTTGGAATGGTATACCAAGTTTGAAATTTTGGTTTCACAAAACCTAATAGAATGTTGTATAGGGTAGAGAACATAATTTCATTATTACACCCACCACGTATGCTTAGATCTGTATACAAATTTTGCTCTTTTTCCTTCAACTAGATTAGAATATTTCTTTAAGGCCCCAAAAGAAAAAATAGGATTATAGGATATCTTTTTCTTAGTTTTCCCTTCATTTTCTGGGCTGGGGTGGTGGGAAATAAATTTAGTATTGTATCTAAGGTTGTGCTGTGATATAAGCATAGATGTAATTCTTCAGATATCATAAAGTTGTAGTGTGTGAAGGAGAATTTTATGATTTAATCATGTTTGGTGTTAAAAAAGGGCTTGTGATACCCCAAGAAAGGAAATTTGTATTATTAGGAAGAGGATTTTCTGCCTTTTCTCTTTCTCATTTTCTTTTCAAAATATTATTTTCACTTTTAGGTAAAAAATGGATGGTTCAGCTTTAATATTTTGTTAATTAAAGTTTATTTTACTTTTCTTCATTGCAATTATGAATTATGAAGATTGGATTTAAAGAGTTTAAATCTATTATTTATGTTGATAGTAATAATTTTATAAAATATTAAATTTGAACTATTCATTTTTTTTTTAATTCAAGGGTGGATATGTGAATATTGAGAAAAACAAGAGAAAGAGAAAATAGAGAAACCCAGCCGTCATTATTATTATGGGAGAAAGATATGTAAGGACCATCAAAGTATGAAAATCCCAAAGTGGTCCTTCAAAATGACTTAATTTTCCATGAAGACCTTGGGAACTAATCTGAAATGAAGTTCCCGTGAAATGATACTTACTGTGAGTAAAATTAGTTGTCACTACTTAATTGTCATGGTTTGATAAATTAAGATTGCAACTTGTTAAATTAACACCAAAAAGTTTTTAAATTAAGGGCATTTAGGTAATTTTATTACAAAAATTATTCTCAAACTAGTTCCTAAGGATTTTAGGATACTAAGGCCATGGTTTTAATTAGGATTTGCAAATTCATGAGGAATTATTGTGTCTTTCTCCCAACAGTGTTCATTTTTAAAAATTGTCTATAAATATCATCAATTCGTAATATCCACTATAGAAACTCAAGAAAGTAAGCCTTACTGCCTTAGCCTAAAAAAAAAGTCCCTGGGCCCATTCGAAGCAAAGCTGAGCCCAATTAGGTGACTTTAATAAAATAAAGGAGAACATTACAGCCTAGATTGTGATTTCCATAAAAACGAGTGCTGCACCAATGAAATATTGGACAAGTTGTCATTAAAAAGAAAATCCGTAAAAAAGATCCCTTAGAAGCATGTTGATAAAAAAAAAAAAAAAAATCACTTAAAAGCGTGTTTTAAATTTAATTCATATAATTTCCTACATCATGTGGCCCACGAGACACAACAGTTGTTTCCACAGATAATTTTATATTTATATACATTAAAAATAATAAATTAAAACCAACCAGGTTGAATCTAGAAACCAGCTTCTCATAAGTTTTACAACATAGCAAATTAATGCAAGCTTCTAATTAATATTTTTTGAGGTACCCACATTAAGTATACAACAATACATCTAACAATATTGCTTATATTGCTTTTAACAGGAGGTTACATGTGCCTATTGAAAATACCCAAGTGAAGCTTTGTAGAACAAATCGTGATACTTTTTTTAATGATTCACACACCCACTGTACCTTTTACGGATGATTTGAACTAAGAACATCATATAGAAAATTAAAGAAAGTGCGAGATAAAATTCGAGCTACAAGGCTTCAACCAATGAATAATGATATTTATAGCTTATTAACCATTTATGTTATTAAAACTTTTAATACTTCCTTTATCCTTATTTAAGAATTAGTGGAAATTATACCTTTAATTGAGTACATTAAAGTCTTATCTTATCCTATTGTCTCTCTCATTCAATCTCTCCATTATAATTACTCAATAATATCCACATAAAAAGTATTCTCGAAAAAAATATTAATTGTGTACCTCAAAAAACATTAATTGCCTTGTAGATTTTATTCAATATCTTACAAATAGGAACATAAAATACTAATAAAAACTCCTCTTAAAAAGTAGGTAAAGAAAAAAAAAATCTGGTCTGAAATACAAAATAAAACTCAGAAATAATTATCAATGCAATAAGATATTCTGCAATAACATTAACATTCATTAGAGACTATGCAACTTGTTTTGGCAAAGAAGTTTCCTGAAGCCGATAATTTTCATAAAGTTCCCAAGTAAATTCCTTTAAGAGCACTAGCTCTTTCTTCAAGTCAAGATCTTCCGCAAGAACAAAATGTAAAAATCCCTTGATGTGGACTTTGGCCTTGTAACCCAGATGAAATTTGGAACCAATTTTGCTATTCATAAAAAAGATAAGTAGTAAGATATAAACATATCTAAACCATCTAAATATTATATTAATGGTTTAGATTTAATTTTAAAAAATTAATATAAAAATATTTTAATAAATACATAATTAAAAATCAAATCTCGACCATCCATACGAGATGTAGATGGTCAGGGTATGCTTAGTTCTCCCTATTTATCTTTTTTATGAGTATGGAACCAATTCGGTTAAAATTCTAGGTCATATCCCCAAATAATCTAAATATGATGCAATAGGACTTCTAAATTTCCTAATCGAAATAGGACCCATGCATGAACTCACTAGAGATTACATTGATTTTGTCCAAAGCAGAGGGATAGTTGACGAGCTGGATATGTTCACTTTCAAACAGATCTCAAGTAATGAGATACCCTGAAAATTCTTGTCACAGAATGAGGATCTAAATTAACCTTTGAATGTACTTCTTGGTTTCTTTTCCTCCATATCAGACTTAGGAAAATAATGATTTGTTTCACAAAATGAGATTCACTATTCTACAAAACAGAAAAAATCATATTCTTACCCAACACGTGACATCTTGATGAATCAAATCGGTTCAAATACCAAAAGCTCCAAACCATGTTGATCTAGTAAATGGTCAAAGAATAAACAAGTGCTCCAGAGTTTTGCCATCTCTAACCGCATTAAGATGATGAGTTTTAAGGATATTCAAACAGGAAAGAAGGCTTTAGAAATAGAGAGAACTTTTTTACATGTGTTTGTCTGAAAATTGAAATCCAATAACCATTAAAATTGTGTGGGTTGAATCAAATCTCCAATTATGTATGTAGATTTCGATAATGAAAACAGAATCAATCAGATCGAGGAACCCCTGTACGCCAATAAACAAATATATTTGTTTGGAAAAAGCTGATATAAAAAGTTAAGATAAAAGGGCAAAAGAGGTAAGACATAGGCAGTGTCATTTTCAAAGACATTAAGGAGAATAACGTTATGGCCATAACCTGAAAAAGGATGGATACAAGAAAATAAGGTGGCTATAAAAGCTGAAAGCCTTGGCTGTGGGTGCATGCACATATGTCTTTTCAGTTTTCAGGTCCTTTGGCCTATAAAATAAGAAATAAAATAATTTAAAAATAATTTATTCACTTCTTTTAATAAATTATCAATATTGGGTATATATAGACTTAGTTTTTTTTGTAACATCTTTTTTACAAAGCTCAGAAAAAAACTTAAATCTTTCTTAATATGAGTATACCTAAGGAAGCCTTGTAATGAGTTGAGTCATTGAGTGAGTGTGTGTGTTATTGCCCATAAAAAAGGACAGAAAGTTAGATATTTCTTTGATCTGAGATAAATTATACTAGTAATTAATTAGTTTTAACTGGATAAGATACAAATCTACACATAAGCATTTAGCCATACACACTTGACACCATAAAGTTTCTATCAATGTAGAAGTACACATAGAATTTTAAAAATGGTGTAAAAATGTAACAACCATTAAGTTAACCAACATTGACTTTTTAACAAATATGTTAGTCAAGAAAATGATGTAAAAGTACATGTGAAGTTTCCAAAATAGTGCAAAATGCTACAACCATTAGGTCAAGCAATGTTGACCATTTAACAAATAGTCTCACGTGTCTTTTGTGCAATACAAGAGCTACACCTACTTGGTGCCGGAGTTGCCCTTCCCTAGCCACGACATCTACTGTCCTTTTATTGTTTATTCGTCGTCGATGGTTTTGCCTCAAAGCCAACAAGTCACATATTTAGGGCATTGTCATTGTAAATTTGTCATGAGTAGGAAGGAAAAAGTGGAAGTTGAAGATGACTTGTCTGTCAACATGAAAATCAGTACGTCTGAACCCTTTAATAGTATTTATCAATCAAAGGAAATACGAGAGTTAACTTAATTGTCTTGGCATTTTTGCACAAATTTGGAAATTTTATATACTTTTGTACCATTTTTTATTGATATATTTGTTAAAAAGTCAACACTATATTGGTTGACTTAATGGTCATGACATTTTTCATCTTTTAAAAAACTTTATGGTCTCATGTGTGTATGGCAGAATATTTCATTCCACTACAGCCGTTTATGTAATTTATAAAAATAACAATATTATTATTCTATTTCAAATATGGACAAAAAAAATCTTCTTAAGGTTAAAAAACTATTTCAACCTCTTCTAAAGTTTTTCAATGTATTCCTAAATTTTATGGTTTAGGTGCAATCTAACACCTTGAAGTTTACTTATGTGCACAATATGTAATTTCAAAATAGATATAGATCCTTTTTACTCCCCCCCCCCCCCTCTCATTATTCATAAAAGTTTTGGTTCCTGTTTTGAACTCTATATTTCAAGGAGGTGTTAACAAATTTGTGAATACAAAAAATTGTGTAAATTTAGTAAAATTCGAAAATAAAGTTATTGATAATAATATAATTTAAGATGTTCATATAATTTGCTTCTGTTTTATTAGTAAGATCTCTTAATAAAAAATCATTTAACATATATCTATATGTCTATATATATTAGAAGTTTATCTTTCCATACAACGATATAAGCCGTGAAAATTTTAAGTAGGCCAGGTTCAATTAACTGAGGAATGTGTGGGTAACGAGTCAAATTAAAAGTGGCCGGATATGGTAATGGGGCCATCAAGATTCGGTACACCGTGTTTGGTTCTCTTGTTGATAAGTCAACTCCATCCAAAATGCAAAGTCAGCGGCGACAAAAATATGATTTCGCCACCCCTCATATTCTCCATCCTATTTTCAAGATCGCATCATTACAATTCACATTTGGTCAAAATCAAATGTGTTTTTTTGCTCCCTGTAACACTAAATCCTCTTTCCCCGTATTAAATATAATACCAAGTTGATATTTTTAAGATAAAAAAGCTAAATACACTTAATTATAACATATGTTATATATAATTAGATTATATATTAGTTTATAAGTAAAGAAAATTAGTTATAATAAAAAATGATAAATATAAATAGTTTGTAAATATTCATTTAGTATTTGTAATCTCTCCAAAAAAAAAATGAACTTGATCTAAGATTTAAGACTGGATGGAGTTACTACTACAGAAAACCTTTTTAATATCCATCATTTTGTGCTTTTAACATATGTTATGAAATGGACGACAACCAGATTGATGTAGAAAAATGGCCAATTTAACGTCCATTTAATAATAGACGTTATATATCAACTTTTGACTTCCGAAATTATATATATTAAGAGTTGTCGAAGTTCCCACAAAGGCTCCTCTTAATGTATCTCTTTAATTATAAAATACGTTGTAGGGGTTTTCTACATCTAATGTAAACAAACAAACAAACGGACGTCGTTTTTCACACGTGAAACTTTTGACATATGTTATTTAATATTAAGTGACATAGATTTACCTCAAAAGAAGAGGTCAATGTCTGTCGTTAACTGTATTAGACGGTGACTCCCAAGAAACGACGTCCGTTATTCTCTAATAAGAGGTGTCGTTTCATACGAGGGAGTTTCAACGTCCGTTTGGCTGGTAATAGCAGACATTGAAAGTGGTGTTTTCTTTTACCATTTCAATTATTTGTTATGGTTTCCATCTGCATGTGCAGATCTCACAATACATATTCTATATCAAAGTAATAGTACTCACAAAAACAAAACAAAAGTATTACATTATTTACAAGTTTATTGACATCACCCAAACTAATCAACTAACCACATGTGGAATGTCTAACTACACAAACATAAAAAATTTGTTTATTCAACTAAATATTTTGTACCTGTTCTACTTTTTACCCCATATTTATAAGTAAATATTCTGCCGGTAGATTCCAAATCTCATCAATCTCCTCTATTTGGTCATATGAGGCAATTGTACCAAAAATCTACAACAATATTGATGTGAAAGGAAATTAGATAAAACATTACTTTTATATATTTTATCAATCATATAAGAATTTTATACCAGTGACAAGTTTCTAGTACATCCACTCATAATAATGTCATATATGTACTTGATGACGTAATACCCACACTCTTTATTAGAGCTGGCTCGGCCCTGAAGATGGCAGGAAATACACAAGAGAGGTGTGAATTGTGTATCTCAAAATTTTTGAAACTTAAATAAGAATCAAGGACATAGGATTTATACTGGTTCGGTCTAACTCTTGACCTACGTCCAGTTCTCCAACCAAGTTGGGTTCCACTAGTGAATCAGGATTAAAACAGGTTCCTGAACACCTTTACACCTCATATAATTTCCTTAGTAAGATCTCACTATCTCACCAACTTCTCTTCCCCTTACACTTTTTAAGATTACAACCCTTTCCTCTAGGATCCCACTATCCCAAGGAAATCATACCATGAAAGGATTACAGAATAAAGGAGAGAAAGACGTAAGAGGGGAGATCACTTAGAAAGGACAAATACCCTTCTAATCCGTGGTGCGATTAAGGGAGGGTAGACAGTCCCTCGTGAACTGTACCGTGGTGATCAGGGGCAGGTGGAAGGTCCCGACTGGTCTCACATGTTTTCCCAACGTTTCTAGTATGATTCGTTTGGATTGTTTGTAATTATCAATGATATATATTATTCTTGAAGATAAATTGGGATGTGTTATTCTACACTTATAAATAGTGAAAAGAGATTTTGGGACTAAGATGTACATCATATGTGAATAATTGAGCATGCTTTCAGAACTGATATATATATGCATGTATTCCACTAGACACCTTGCTAGCACGCACTGCACGTAGATGGGTAGTTAGTTGTTGCGTTTGGGGCTACCCCCGTTTATCTCATTTTTGCAGGTTCTAGTAGCGGAGTAGACAGTCAATGGAAGGATCCGCGAACTTCTCACTGAGTCAGTGAGTGATTCTGGACCAGCAGGACAGAATCGTATTGCCATTAAGGATTCATGCATATCTTTACACTTCCGCATGATTATACTTATTTTAGTTGTCCTTTGAATTCGAACTTTAATTTATTTTTGATGCATTGTTTTGGGACTATTTGGTTGTTTATTATTTCTTTGGGGACCGGTCAAATCCTGGAAACTCTCATTGTTAACTAATTTTGGAACTTTTATTATTTCAAGTTCTTTTGAATGATATAATTATCTTGGGAATGTTATTTTATAATGATTCTTGGTAAGTTGATGAGAATTATAGTTTGGGAACATGAATCCATGAGTACTATTGGTTTTACAGGGAATTTGAATATCTTGGATATGGTTTCTCTAAATTACCATGTTAGGGTGTTTCTTTTCTATCATGGTATAAGTGAATTTGTCTGAATTGTTCTTCTTGGGTTGTACCCGGTTGCTTTAAATATCCATGTTAGGTGAATTCTTATCTAACATAGATAACTATGTTTGAACATTGGTGATTTTAACTATCCATGTTATTATAATTTTAGAAGATTTCTTTTCTAACATGGATAAATAAAATGTGATACTTATTGCTTTTGAAATCCATGTTACCGTTATTTAAATTTATTTTCATCATTTTCTACCATGGATCTCGAATTTATTAAGTTAAACTCCTTTTTCTAACTATGATAGGTTGTATTTATATTTGGAAGCTTCTTTTCCTATCATAGTTAGCCCGTACCATTTGATTTAAACGGAATCCATTATGGGAAGTCTTTTCTAACTATGTTAGCTATTTTATTAAGATAACTCATTTTCCTAACATATCATTTATAGTATGATTTAAGTGCTTATGTGTATTTAAAAAGTGTATTTATGAAAACCTTTTCTAACTATGTTAGTTATTTTTATATGTCAATTCATTATTCCTAACATAGTTAGTCTTTATTTATATACTGGAATTTGATTGTGTAACACCCCAAATTTCAGAAAATAGGAAAAAGGAAATTTTTAGGATTTTAGAAATTTAACTAACTATTAAAAAGTATTGAAAATAAATTTATGATATTTTAGGCATTCTTAATAAACTTTAAGGCTTATTTTCTTTAAGCAATAAGAGAAATAATTAGAAGATAAAAACTTAAATTGGAGAAAAGAGATAATAAGGGCTTATTTAAAGTCTTGGCAAGGAATATGACAATTAAAAAGCCTTATAAACAAATTTAGGAGGTCAGGTGTATTTTTAATAATTTTTAAGGTTTATTTTCTATATTAGTTAGGGAAAAAATAATCAGAAGATAAATTTAAATAAGGGAATATTTAGAATCTTGGGGTATTGGTTATTATTTAAAAAGTCTTATAAATAAATTTAGAAATTAAAGCATATCTAGAAAAATTATTTTGGGGGACAGATTTAGGTCTATTTCTAAATAATAATGGTTAATAAAATTATGATTTAAGAAGAAAATAGAAAAAGAAAAATGAAAAAGACGATATCTGCCCCTAGTTAAAAATATCTTCAGTTAAAGTAAGAGGGTCAAAATGGTAAAGTACCTAATTAAAATATCTCCTTCCTTCCTAAATTATATACTCCCACGTGTTAGCTTCAGTTTCCATTCCTCTTTCCTCTCTCAAACCCCGTTCTTTCCCTGTTCCTCTCGCCCTCTCCATTTTCTCTCTGCTTCCTCGAGTCCCAGCGGCGGACGACGGCGAAATCGGCGGTGACCTGTGGTGAGGAGCGGTGGGAACGAGCAAGGGAAGCTTGGAATAGCTGTGGGTAAGTCTATTTTCCTCTGATTTCTTCTTCTTCGATCCGATTCGTGCGAGATTGGAGAGGGAATCAATTCGGTTTCTGGGGTTTTGAAAGATTCTGAATTCATAAAAATGAAGTTTAGACTTCTATTTATGCAATTTGAGAAGCGATTTTGAGTGACGAAGTGCATTTGACCGGTTTGCTCGAAGAATCCAAATCTGAGTACTGTTCATCCGACCCTATTTCCTTTGATTTCTAGATATTCTTGTTCTAAAGTTTAATTATGCATGATTTAGAGTAAGTTTAAGCTTATAGAGTGTCTTGTATGTTGATTTCTGAGGGCTGATTTCTTGTTCTTCCCCTGTTGCGTTGAATTCCCGTTCTTCCTTCCCTTTCACCGGCGCCATTCATGGTGTCCATGGGGAGAATCGATTAAACTTTGATTAAACACAATTCAGAACACGAATTAACCAAGAAATTAGGAGGTATGTTGAATTTTGGAAGATTTAATTCTGCCCTGTTTTGGTCTGATTTTCTCTTTTCTGTTAGCTCGAATTTTTGCTCCTTTCTCTGTAATTTCATTCCTGTATATGATGAATGGCAGATGGAGTGATATTTAATTGTATTTGGTTGATGAAGATGAAGTAATGAATTTAGTATATAGGAAACAATGAGGTGTGCTTTGGTATGTTGAAATTTCTGGTTTTGGATTTGAGAAGTTCCCTGTTTTGATTTATAGTTTATAATCTCTGAATTTGAGTTGTGATGCCTCCGGGATTAAGGATATAATATATTGAAATGATTGGACATATTAAGTTAAGAATGTGTTCGCCCTGCGCCGCAAGTGCACAGGTCGCGCCAAGTAATAAAGTGATAAGTAAAGTATCGTTCCCACAAGGATTTGTCCAAAACCCGGTCAAACAATGATTGTCACACTCTCGCCCAATTTAAGTGACACAAATGTTGATATTGAAAATTAACTAAGAAAATAAAATGAAAATAAAACTATAAACAAGTGATTCTCCAACTTCAAGGATAAAATGGGTCCTAAGATTATATCTCCCCCTTGTACTTCTTAAAACTCAATTAACCTCCCCTCAAAGAAGCTCTCAACGAAACCACGTGCTAATCTAGGGTTCATAGAGTACTCGTAAAAGCTCTCTCAAATCAATAACAAGTGTTTAGTCTTATTAATTGCACAATCTCTTGCCACAATTTAATAAAACCCAATTATCAAGCTCCAACCCTAATGTGACTATGCAAGGCTAGCAAGTATATCTCTATCTTACCAACAAAACCATCCATTCGTCATGCAAACTTCCGGTTCTTGCACTACTCTACCCAAGTTCTACACTCAACCTAACTCTCTCGAGTCATAAATCAAGTGAACTCAACATCTAAATGGTGATCAAGCACTTAGAAGCATTAGGAACGGAGTAAAATAAGCACATAGATATCATTAATCACAAATTAAGAGGAGGAATCAAGAATCAATACATACAAGGGTTCAAAATAATCCTAGAATCAAAGTATTTAGCTACTCATGTTCTACAACTCCAAGGGAGCATATATATACAACATTACAAAACAGAACAAGAGAAGAGAATGAAGATGGAGAAGATAAACCAAGAGAGGAAGCCCAAATCTCTTCGAAGCTCCAAGCCCAAGCTCAATCCCCTCCAAACTCCATGCCCTAGCAGAGCAAAACACCCCCAAAAATGCCCAAAAGTCGAAGAATGTCGAGCTCCCTCGAAACCCTAGCTTTTATATCACTTAAATCTGTCAAAAAACGAGCAGTAGAGTCGTCCGTTCGCCGTGAGTTCGCCGTGGCGAAGTCCACAGCGAACTATGATCGTTTCTGCCTCTTTTTGGGGGGTTTTGGCTCGCCGTGAGTTTGCCGCGGCGAGCTCAAGGCGAACTGGGACCTGTCGGTAATTTTGGAAATTCGGGGACCTATTTGTAATTTAGGAATTTCGAGGTCATTTTCTGTAATTTTTACAATTCGTCCAGAAACTCATATTTTCCCTTTTTTCTTGAAATTTCAGCTTCTAGCCCCAATTTCTCCCCTTTTTTAAGTGTTCTTCTTAATCCGAGATCCCTTGGTTATTGTATCAAAATATTCCTACAATATTTACATAAAACAACATAAGCAACTAACTAGAAATATGATTAAAATCTACACAAATGAACAATAATGTGTAACCAAAATCAAATGAACATTTTCCTATCTAGAGTGTCCAAAATATATCAATTATTACATAAAAATCAAGGAAAATGTGTTGAATTTACATGAATTCCAAGAGTTATCAGAATGGAGCCCAAAGATTAGGGAACTAATAAAGATGATTAATGGCTATAATTTAAGTTGCAATTCATGAATTGGGACCTTTGTGTTATATTTCTAGTTTCAGTTATAGGTGAATGGAATCAAGGATTGGTTTTATGTTTTGATTTGGGAGTTTCAATTATTAAAGATAGGTTATGAAATGTCAAAATATGATTAAAGGCATTTAAATGATGCTGAGAGTACACTAGAAGTTTATGTAGCCTGTCATATGGGTGGTTGCGTATATTTGGATTCTGAATTTAATCAAAGAAATTGGGAATCTGAAGTTTTGCAAATAGGAGAGTTTTAGGCAATATTTTAAGAGCTGAAATTAGTTGGATAATGTAAAGATAATTGAATGGGTGTTTATGGAAAACTGAACGTTATCTTGTTTAAGGTTGTGATAATAATTGATTGTAGGGATCTGATTGATGGGTGTTTAGAATTAGTAAGATGTATATTGAAGTTAATTATAACTATAGAAGCTTACAAGTTTGAACGGCTGAATTTAAGGGTTTCAGTTAAGGATTTTATTTATAGTGGTTGTTGGAAGAGTTGTATATAAGAATGAGGTTAAGGGATTGTAAAATTTAGGATGTTTGTATTTAGAGAGTAAAAGGAAAGGAATTTGAAATCTTCGACTGGTGTGGGCTAGAAGTGATAAATGCAAATTAGTGTGGGGATGCAAGTGCTTTGGAAGTTGTACTGTTAGTTAGAAATTAAAGATTTAATTTATGGTAATTGTTTTAAGGACTTTTGAATGATATTAGTAGTTAATATGAAATTCTTAAGGTAAACCAAATCAAAAATGAGAATTGACTGTTAAAGGATGAAGTAAATGATTATTAAGTTGTATAGTGATAGTAATGTTAGAATCTAAAGGATAATTCTCGGCTTGGTGGTTTTGATATTGTTTGTTTAAGTTTCTTTGATTTGTCAATATAGCTGATTGAAAGAGGAAATGATAGAAATAAAGAAGACGTGAAACTGTGGGAAGTTGCGGTACGGTAATTTAGTTCTAAGTCAATTATTCCGTGTTCTAGTGGTATTAAGGAAGTTAATTTACAGAGTATGATTCAATTATAACGATTGTTAAAGATTTGTTAGATTATAAAGTGTTGTAATAGTTAGTCTTGTAAATTGATTTATGTAATGGATTTCGTATGAAGTATGGAGATTAAAGAAGATGATTAGGGATTCTGATTATTTAGAGTATAGATTACCGGTTTAGGAAGAAGGGGGAAACACTTTATAAATGATAAATTATTTTATGGGAATTGTTTGAAGATGTATGGGTATTAGAAAATAATATGGGGTTGAATTAACATGAGATAATTTTGGGAGGATTGGTTCCATATTATTTGTAAGGGTTGATGTTTGATTGTATGATACAAATGAGATCAAGGGAGGTTATGACGAATCTTGATTGAATTGAAGGAATAAGGTTAGTGATTTCATATTAATAAATTAATCAAGATAACTTAATGTATTTGATGGTTTCCTTGTTCTTGCTTGGTCATTTAGTTGAGTTTTGGGATTTACTTGAGGTTAAAGGAGGATCAGAAAATACATTTCCGACAATACCTAGAGCTAACTAAGAAGGAATCTGATATGCAATATTAATGATATCATATAGAGTTTTTCTAAATAATTCTTGATTTCATAGGGGTTTGTCTGAGGTTTCAAGTGATAAAATAAAGGTTCGCATGATTAGAAGATTTAGATATAAATTTACAGGTATATATGCAATGCATTTTTGTTATAGGATTGCTAGAATCTTAGTAATAGAGTTCTTTTGTTCTATATGAGAGATGAATGTAAAGTAAGAAAAAAACAATAAAATATTATGTTGCAATTTCTGTTATATTTCTGTTCCTTTAAACAACATTTTCAATGACAACAGTGAATCAATAGCAAGCTATGATTCTGATGAGATTAGAGTTATACTGTACAAAAATAAGGAATTAATAAATGTTGAAAGATAGTAATGGTTAATAGACTAATTATGGTTAAGTCATTATGATTTTTATATTTAATTCCGAAAAAGATAATAATGAGAATTAGAATAATTAAATTGAAACGAATTATCTTAAGTAGTCTTTTAATTTTAAAAGGGTCAAAATATTTAAAGTAAAACCTACTTATATGAGATATAAGAATGGGGTAGTATTAAGTATATTAGGACCTCGAGAGAGACGCTGAATAATTATATAGAAGTTTAGGTATTAATTTACTATTTATATTAAATGTTAATAGGTCTTGATAGTGACGTAAGTGGAGAGGCCAGTAGAAAGAAAAGGGAGCAAGTACAAGATTAAGGTCTAAAGAAGCCAGGTAGCAGTTTATTTCAGTAACAATTAAATTGCATGTATTATTTTGTAATATCTGTTTCAATTTTACATTATGCATGAAGGTGATAAGCCTTGTTAATTCCTGCATAGTAATTTATGGAGTACTCCAGGCCTAGGTGGGTCACTCCCCTTTTGCCAGTTCAGTTATGTTATAACGGGATAGTTATAACGAGAAATCCTGCAGGTAAGGCCTCCACTAGTTAACGAATATATTGTTAATAGTGGCTGGTAGAGCATTGAGCGCAGGAAGTATGTGTAATTGTGATATTTGTTCAGATTTATGAAATCAATACATGACAATGCTAGCATGATAATATATGTTAATGAAAGAAACTGCTATTGGGATTTCCAATCTCACCCCCTTCCCTAAACATTTTTCAGTTTAGCAGGTTGAAAGAAGCTAGCTGGGGAAGAAGAGTAGACGAAGAAATTAGGATATAATTTGGAAAGCAAGAGGCAGTAAATATTTTAATAAGGTTATTTGTATATGTTGTAAAATTAAATTATTAAATTAATAGTAGAAAGTATAGAAAATAGAATTGTATAAAGTTATTAAGAGATTTAAATTTCCTAAATATTATGAATTATGAATAGACTCCCTTAAGAGAGTTAGTGTACTTTTAATTTTTTTATTAACCACTTTATTTTATAAAGAGTTTTAAGTTATTTCAATTTGTCTAAAAAGCCCATTCCAACCAACAGAGGGTTGGTCTAATGTTTTAAAAGAAAAGTTTTAAAGTTTTACGTATTTTTGGGCTTCTGACATTAAAAAGTGGTTATAATTCAATTAAAATGTTACAGTATGATAGGAAAATTCCAGGCGTTACAGATTGTGGGTGGTTAAAAGTGGGTATTAGGGAACGATTTATTACAGGCCGACCCGCGGGCTAGTCTTCCTTATTTTCTCCCTCCGTGCCTAATCATAAGATCGAGTTGATATTTTTGGAGAAAGTAAGGATACAAAAATAAATCATTTTAAATTATTTATAGTCATTTTTTCTCAAAACTAATTTATTTTATTTATGACCTAACATATAATCTAAGCATATGTTAAAATTTAGTGGTCTCTTTTGCTTCCTTAATATACACAAAAAAGTCAATTTGATCTTATAATTCAGAGCGGAGGGAGTAACTATTTATGACTTGGTTAGTTGGTCTTTGTCTAATTGTCTTTATATAATTGTATGTGTGTTAAATATTGAATTGCTGAGTTGAAAATGCTTGGTATTTAAACATAATGTAGATCACATTTATATTTTTTTAATCATAGGTACAATGTTTTAGTAGCAATTAAAGCTTAAAAGTGGGGAAAAAGCATTTGGGAAAGCGAGGCTCGGCTTAAGCCCCGTCGCCTCAAGGGCTGGGCTTCACAAAAGGGGATTTTTTTTGTCGCAGGCCTAAACAGGCTTGGCCCCAAAGGAAGTTTCTGCTTATCTTCTCAATTTCTTTAATTACTCCCTTCGGAAGAAGGCTCGACTACATTAATAGGAAGGAAGTGTTGAAATAATTGCATTAGTCAATATCGTTCTTCCAGCCATGGTTAGAAATTTCCCTTTCTATGCAGATAGTCTAGCATGCACCTTCTTCATTATGTGCCCATAAGTTGATTTAGGGATTCTTTCATGAATGATTGGAACACCCAAGTATTTTCCCAAGTCTGCAGTAACACCAATCCCTAATCTCTCACTCAATGCTAATGCTCTGTTGATGTTCACATTTCTCGAGAAGAATGCCTTGGATTTTTTAGGGTTAATTCTATGCTGAGATTATACAGAACCTGTGCATGACTTTTTTCAATCTTTCCATTTGACCAATTGATGCATCGATGAACAACAACAGGTCATATGCAAAAAACAAATGTGATACTTTAGGTCCACCATTCTTGAAGGCCATGGCCTTCCATCTTTGCTTCTCACATTCATCATGTATTAAGTGTCCCAGCCTCTCCATACATAGCACAAATAGTTAAGAGTTTAATAGATCCCCTTGGCAAACTCCTCGAGATTGAGTAAAGTCTGGCCTAGCTTCGCCATTCTAGAGTACTAACATTGAGGAAGAGGTGACACAAGCCATGATAACTCTTATCAACCATTCTTGTAGCCCAAATCTCTTCAAAGCTCCAAGACCTAGCTCAATCCCCACCAAGCTCCAAGCCCTAGCAGAGTAAAATACTCCCAAAATGTCCCCAAAGTCGAAGAATGGCCGCCTCCCCCGAAACCCTAGCTTTTATATCACTTAAATCTGTCAAAAAAGCGCAGCAGCGCAGTCTGCTCGCCGTGAGCTCGCCGCAGAGAGCTGCAAGTCTTTCTGCCAAGTTTGGGGGTTTGGCTCTCCGTGGGCTCGCAGCGGCTAGGCCACGGCGAGCTGGGACCTGTCTGTAATTTTGGAATTTCGGGGACCTATCTGTAATTTGGGAATTTCAAGGTCTTTTTCTGTAATTTTTACAATTCGTCTAGAAACTTGTATTTTCCCTTTTTTCTTGAAATTTCAGCTTCTAGGCTTCTAGCCCCAATTTCTCCCATTTTCAAGTGTTCTTCTTAATCCGGGATCCCTTGGTTATTGTATCAAAATATTCACTACTACAGAAATACTCTATTGCAGCGCAACAATAGCAGCGCCTACAAAAAGCAAGTGCTGGGATAGGTATAAGATGACCTATACCAGCGCTTTAGAAATAAAAGTGATGGTATAGGTATAGGCCTATCCCAGCGCTTATTACATAATAAGCGCTGGGATTTTATTTTTATTTAAAAAATATTTAAAACAAATTTTAAAAATAGTGAGGTATTTAAAAAAAAGGGAAAACAATACAAAATTACATAAATAGGCCTATCCCAGCGCTTATTACGTAATAAGCGCTGGGATAGGCCCTGGGATTTTATTTTTATTTAAAAAATATTTAAAACAAATTTTAAAAATAGTGAGGTATTTAAAAAAAAGGGAAAACAATACAAAATTACAGAAATAGGCCTATCCCAGCGCTTATTATGTAATAAGCGCTGGGATAGGCCCCTGGGATTTTATTTTTATTTAAAACAAATTTTAAAAATAGTGAGGCATTTAAAAAAAGGGAAAACCATATAAAATTACAGAAATAGGCTATCCCAGCGCTTATTACGTAATAAGCGCTGGGATAGGCACCCGTAATTATTTCCCCCATTTTTTTTGTTTCCCTTCCTTCTTTTTCCAGATCTGGCGCCAGACTTCTCTTCCCTCTCTTCTTCTATTCTCCTTCGCCCCAAAAGCCCACAAACCCTAGCCTCTTCTCTTCAATCTGCCACAACCACTCATCTCAGCCTGCAACGAGAAAGCAAGAGGAGATGGAGAACTCGCCGCCGTTCTATGCCGTTCGCCGCCGTTCATGGTGGTGGTTTCTCGTTCGTGGTATGTTGTGGATTTCGGGCTTGGGTTCTTGGTGATTTCGAGCTTGGGTTTGTTCATGTTGGTAGTTGCTCGTTCTTGGTGATTTTGAGCTTGGGTTCGATTTTGGACTCTAGGGTTCCAAAACTCGCTGTCGCCCTTCAACTCTCCCTCAAGCACCACTCTCCCTCTTCTTCTGAACAGCCTGAAGGTTTTTGTTTTCTTTTTCCAACTTTGTTATTTCATATTTTTGTTCAATGATCTTTGCTGAGTTGGGCCTGGAGCTATTTCGTTTTTTTGCTTATTGTTTCTTCTTCTTTCATTTGTTATGAACTGCTTTTTGTTTTACCATCGTCTTCTTAGTTCTGGAGAATAGAGCAAGAGCACAAAAGTAGTTTTCAATAATCATCAGAAGGCCTTTTGTCATTTATACTGGATATTCCCCCTTATCAATGGTACAAGATCATTTCAACTTCAAGATGTGTTTTCCCTGGAGAATGAAGATTCTGATGATGCAACAACCTTGATAGACATAAAGGTGTTCTGACTTGTGATGGAAAGCCTTTATTGGTTATACATTATGCTTTAAAATTATTAGTTTTCATCCAACTCATGTATTTGTTTATCCTACTACATGGCAGGACAATGTTTTTGTGATGTCAAACAAGAAATCCAAATTCCCAGTACTTCAGTTGGATTTAAGGTTGACATTTATTATGACTTTTATTCTTGTAATTTATTTTCAATGATACATTTTTAAAAAAAACAGATATAACTCCAGCAAAATGCTATAGATAATTTTGCGTCGTTATAGGTCATCATCAAGAAATTGGTGTAGAATTGAAAAACCAATACTTCCCCCAATTATTTGTTTTTGTTTTGGATGATAAAATGGGTCCCACATTTTCTGTATTTGTTTGATGGAGGTTATATAAAATGCTTTTGAGTTGTCTACTGGGTTTCTTGTGAAATTTGGATTTGTTTATTTCAACTTGTAATGATGATCATCTAGTGTTCTCACTGCTATTGAATGATTCTTCACGCCAACCATAGTCCATAGTCTATAATAAAGACTTGGACCTCAAAATATGACTCCAAGGCATTATCTTCAGGTGCAGATTCATCAGACCTTGATTATGAGCCATAACGTATACAATACAAAAGTTTATGAACTCGATGAAACAGGAACATTGAAGATAAGTTGATTTTTGTGCTGTGGGCTTGCTCTTTGCTTTACTCCCAGTTTTGGGTGGCACCAGTGGCCTTTTACATGGAATAATTTCAACATAAGTAACCTCTTATACTGGTGAAAGCAAACTGAAACTTATGATGTTACTATATCCTTTTCACTTGTTTTTACTTTTCTGTATGTTAAATCTAGGTAGAAACTGTAGTGATTGATGTAGCATTTTTCTGTATGTTAAATCTTGGTAAGTTGCCTCAGCTTTTTGGACGATAGTTTGTTCAGTAACATTTTCATAAATCATGAGTACCAAATGGCTGTATTCCTGACTATATATGTTGGGATTTCACTTGCTTAGATTGCGATATTTATGTTCTTGTGTGGCATTTCTTACCATGATCTGGTAGTGGTTACATTTTAATGTTGATTTTGTTAGAAGCTACTGGCTATGATTATTTCTAAATGGAAACTAAGCATTTTTGTCATCGTGCTTTGCAGTTATTTGGAGCAAAGTTGTCAGAAGGTGTATTTGTTGGCTCCTTTCTGTCCATTTCATCAACAGCTGTGGTAATAAAAACATACTATCATATATTTTTCCTTAAACTACACAAGATGTCTTATCCATTTGTTGTTAGGACTTATTAGATTCTAAGCAATTGATATTTAAGTTTTATTTTCTATATTAAACAGGATGAATCATTAAATTGGATTGGCAATTGTTTGTTGCAAGGAATGCTCATTTGTTAAGAAAGCTACCAAATATAAATACCGTTTTGGGTGTTGAGGTGAAAAATAAGAATTTATTAGACACCTAGAGATTTCAATGTGATTGTTGAAACTTGGGAAATTTTAGGTTATAAATGTTAAGTAATCATTCAAGCTAAAATAGTACTCTATAATGTAGATGTTACTGATGACATGAATGGGTAGTGGACTTTAAATGGCTTTATGTGATACATGTTTAATTTTGGAGTTTAAAATTGGTTGTGCACTTTATTGTTACAGGTAGTTTTATGCATTGCTAAGCTGATTTTAGGATGAAAGTTGTATTATAACATTTTTGTAATATTAATTTGGATATAAATAATAAAATTGGATTGAATGACTTGTGTTATAATAATTTTTGGATAATATGATATTGGATTGTGACAGTTACTTTGGAATTTTTGGATAAATGTATTTGATCTGTGGATATATGGTTTTTTGGTGTATATATGTATCGAAAATATATGTAATTTTTTAAATTGATGCAGATGTGGGATAATATTAAAATTTATTTTTTTAAAAAAAAAAATAACCTATCACAGCGCTTTTTTAAATAAGTGCCGCTATAAGTATGCTTATTAAAAAAGACCTATAGCAGCGCTTTTTACATAATAAGCGCTGGTATAGGCTATATATAGCAGCGCTCTTTTATTAATAAGCGCTGCTATAGACATTATTTTTTATTTTCCTAAAAAATAATTCCAATTGGTATGACCTAAAGCTGCGCTTTTATGATTATAAGCGCCGCTTTAGGTTACCTCTACCAGCGCTTATAACACAAAACAAGCGCTGCAATAGGTCTTATGACCTATTGCAGCACTGGCTATAGCAGCGCTTAAAAGCGCTGCTATAGGGTCAAAAAAAGCGCTGCTATAGGATATTTCTGTAGTAGTGATTCCTACAAGATTTACATAAAACAACATAAGAAACTAACTAGAAATATGAGCAAAATCTACACAAATGAAAAATGATGTGCAACCTAAATCAAATGAACATTTTCCTATCTTGAGTTTCCAAAATATATCAATGATTGAATAAAACTCAAGGAAAATGTGCTGAAATTACATGAATTCTTGGAAGTTATCACATGTGTCATGCCACACCAACACAAACTGAGGCCGTTAAGTGCTTCTTAATGGCTTTGGCCAATATGCTCCATTTTAAAACCTTATTGGCATGCAAAAACCCTTCAAAACATAATTGTGTCAGACGCTCCTAGGCCAATACTTTATTGGCCAAAATGCACCTTAACCCATGATTGAAATTTTAGATATCCTTTCAATATATCTTATAGGGGTAAATATGGTGCCCAGTCATCAAATATGTGGTATGCCTACCTCAGCCCAATAAAAAATTGTCCAATTTAACCCAAACAAATAGCCTAAAAAATTTTGGCTAGGGCCGGCCGGGCTCCGCTGCCTGAAATATATTTAAAATGTATAATTTTATATAGAATAAATATCATTAAATATATACATAAAATAATATATATATTGAATATTGTTTTTTTATTTATATTTTTTGGCATATTATAAATTTTTTTTAATTTTAAGACTCAAGTTGTAGACTTATTTTAAAATATTTCAACATTTTGAATTATGCAATGTATTTGAAGTTTATAATAGTCTTTACCATATATAATTAGAATTGGTTTTTCACAAGTAGTAGGGTAGAGCGTCATCACTCAGGCAAGGAAACACACCCTAAGCAAGCTGTCTTTGCCCAACCTAACATTATTAGAGTTTCTTCTGGGCAAGGAGGTGCAGCGGGCTACAAAATGCAGTTTGTTTATCTTTTGGGCTAGGCATCGAGTAACCTTACCCTACCTATTCCCTCCCCTAATATCTTATTATAGGATCGGCCACCTTGAAAAATTTTATATATACTCTTTTGGTTCACAAAATAAGTCAATTAAAGAGTAAGTAAGGTTTTTCCTTTACTCCTTTTTACAAGTCACTCCAAACATGTTTCACTTGAATCAAGAAAAATCTTAAATCTCATTAACCCTATCTTACTATCTAATTGATTTCCAACTTTAGCCTTTCCTAATATACATGCAATATTCCCAATGGGAAGTTTATATGATAATTAATGAAAGGTAAAATAGTTCATTAATAGGAAATATTTATGGTGTGACTCATGGTTTTCAGAGCCGGATCGAGCTGTTCCCAATGGGAAGTTTATATGATAATTAATGAAAGGTAAAATAGTTCATTAATAGGAAAAATTAATGGTGTGACTCATGGTTTTCAGAGCCGATAAGGGCGGACCAGACTGATGCATTAGGCCGTTTCACCATTTAATGCGCTTTGGGCCGTTAATTATCCGCTATTAGGCCGGGAACTGGACCAGTTATATAAGAACCAGACTGGTCTAAAACACTAACTAAAAATTTAAAGAAAAAAGCTTTACATAATTATTTTAAAAAGGCCCAAAATAAAATAAACACTCATTAGACCCCACCCCATCCATTTAGTTCATGTTTTGCTCATGCCCTAGATGAAAAATTGAAATCTCTATGCCTTTTTCAAATGCAGCACTCCTCCACCGCCAATGTCGTCCATTGTTTGCATGCCGGCGACGGTGGTTCCCGATACGTCACTTCTCCTTGTCTTATGTATTGTATTTATGGGAGTTTTCTACCTTCAATCCCTCCCCAAATCAATCACAGAGACAATAGAAAAGAAGCAACATCTTAAAGTTAAATGTGATCAAACTTTGATTATCAAATACACTGAGAGGTAACTAATTCCCTAATTTTATTGTTAAGTTGTTATAGCTAGTGTTATGTACTTAAGTTGACTGTTGACTTATTATACTAACTTCAATGGTATTTTGTATTTTGTGACCTTGTTAACTTTTTAACTAATTATTTTAACTGTATTTGTATAAATAATTTTTTAATTTAATTATTATGTCACCGGCCCAACTGAACGGCCCGACCGTTTCAACCTTTTGAACCATGACCAGCTCGCCTTTCCGGCTCGACATCCAGTCCGTTTTTAAAACATTGGTGTGACTAATAAATAGGACCATATGAGTAATTATTCATTTTGCCCCATACAATTAACATTTCAATTAAGGGTGTTAACGGGGAAGGAACGAGAAAAAAGATGATCACATCCCTTCTCATCCCGATAAAAAGGTTTATGACGGATTTTCTGTTCCATGTCCCGTCGGTCCTTTTGTTGTCCTGACTCAACCAGGACAAAATGGGATAGGGATGGGACAAGAAGGGAATGTCCTGACTTTTTTCTAGTGTCATTTTTTAGCTGCAATGTTTTGGGCACAAATGCCCAATATTGTACCGAAAAGTCTGAATAAGGACTTTTAAGAAGTGTTGTTGTTCTTTGATAAAGTTTTTGTTTGATAACACAAATATAAACCATAAAAAAAGTCAACAAGAAGCACATATCTAAATTGAGTCTAAAAAAACTATCATATTGATACATAAATTTTAAATTAAAGACATGTGTTCAAGTTTTAATTTTTAATGAAATAAAAATTAAACAAAAATTCATCTAGGTGGCCATGGATTATTGTGTAAATGTGTATTAAGTTCTTATTTTTTAATAAAATAAAAATTAAAAAAATAAATAATACTACTAGGAAGGGATGGGATCCGGATGAACCGGTCCCAATCCCATGCCCATCCGAGCAAAAAATTTTGTCCCATCCCAATTTATCTCGTCCTGAAAATTTTTGGGACGAAATGTCTGTCCTAAAATGTTCGGGAATGAGACGGAACAACCGCGATGGAAAGTTTTGGACTCGCCTAATTTTTATATGACTCTTTATATTTTTCTCTCATTTTAAAATCTCATTTGATATTGGTAAAGTGAAAAAAAAATTAATTTAAGAAAAATTTAATAAATTAACTGTTATCTGTTAATTCCAATGAATTGGTTGAATAGTTGAAGTGAATTATATTGTAAATTGGATGAAGTATAGTAACAACGGATGGAGGAGTATAAATACAAAAACTATAAAAAATTATCACATAAGCCATTGACAATTCATGGTACTCTCTTTCAGTTACATTTATAACGTAGAGATAAAAAGATTTTTTTTGGGCCATAAAAATACACATTATTAAATTTTTATTTTTTTTATAAATGTACGGTTTATTATTTGGTTGACTTTGTTTTTATGTGTATAATTTATATTAAATTGAGATAAAAAATGGAAAGTTCTTTAACCTTTAAGCTGAGTTGATAGATATAAAGTTTTTATATATGTGAAATATATTAAAAGTGATACTCTATCCATTCTTAAATATAAGACATAATTGATTTACTTGGAGAATCCTAAAAAGGTTAAATAAATTATTTATAAATTGATTTGCAAAACTTTTTCTCTAAATTAGTTCATTTTACTTATAAGTTAACATATAATCTAACAATATACTCCTATATATATATTATGATTAAGTAACCCACATAACTTCCTTTAATTCTAAAAAAACAAAAACTTAATTGGGTCTTATATTTAGGAACAGAAGAAGTATATAAATCCAAAAAATGTTAACTTGATCTTATATTTTGGAAAGGAGGAAGTATATAGATAAGAATAGAATTTAGAGTATGTTAAAGTAAATGTAACACATGAGTTCGCCCCTTTTTTCTTAAAAAAGTTTAGTTTCGAATTCATCTGGTTCTAAATGGAAAACCTAATTTGTGATTGAATTTTGATTTTAGATATAAGATATTTTCCATGTTTTTTAAGAAAATATTATTTTAGATAGATTATGTAACATCCTAAAAATTAATTGAGGATTTAGTGGGGGTAAATAGGAATTGATTAATGATAAATAATGGATTATGAGAATATTTGAAGGATTTTGAGGTATCTTTGAGGATTTTAAAGGCCTAGTTTTTCCCTTATTTGGACAATAATAATTTTGGGAGAGATTATTTTTAGACTCAAAAGAGGATATTATAGGAGGAAATAAATAAAGAATACTATGGGAAAATTTTGAGAGTGAAAAGAAAATTTTTTTGTTCAAAAGAAATATCTTATTTCGGAATTTTAAGGCCTAGTAGTATATTTTCTCTCTTCCTACTCACAAAATATTTCCTGCCGACAGTCTCTTTTCTTCCTGTGCACTTTTACTATTTCAATTATTAATTCTTCAACCAATCACACTCAACTACTATTTATATATATTATATTATTATTAATATTATATTATTTAAATATTATATTATTATTATATTATTATTATTAATATTATATATACCTCACCCTCCGTCTCTCACTCTCCTCCCCCTCACTCTCATTCTCTCTCACTCACGTCTCTCTCTTGCTCTCTCTCTCTCCACCATATATTTATTCCTATCACTGGACTTATCAGAGTCCGTCGGCATAGGAATAGTAAGTTTTTCAGCCAAATAAGCACGTTTTTGGAACCCTGTAAGTCTCCTCTACATTTCTATATCATTAGTTTTTCGATTTATTATATTTGAAAAATTAGACCTTGTCTAAGTTGATAATTTTTGGGAGTCCTAAAATTAATAAATTAAAGCTTAGGCCTCGATTTTATGTTTCTCTAAGTAGATTTTTCATTGTGGGAGGTTTTTCTTAATTATTGAAATTTCTGGATTTTTAGATATATTGAAAATTAGGACTTTTGATGATCTGCGGTGCTAATAATTTAATTAATAATTTTTAAATATTTATTAAGGTCATATGAGGAGATTTAATTGAATGATTTGACTAGAATTTGGACCCAAGGAAATATTGGCGGATTAAAAGTGGGATATTGTGTAGGTAATTATGTAATTATGAATTATTAGGGATTTTAGGATATCTAAGTTTATTATATTAAAGTCTAATATTTGAGGTATAATTTTCTTTAGGAATTTCGGAGTGACTTTGTGTGATTACCTGTGAAGCTAAGGAGTAATAGGTAACTCTGGAAATTTCTTTCGTATGCTTGTGAATTATGTGTAGTTTTATTTTAATTAATTATCACACAATAATAAGTTTGTCACTTTTCAAGCATGCTTGCTTATTGCCTATTTGCTATGGAAAATAAATTACGCTTGTTTTATTTTAAGCATGCTTGAGTATATTGAGTATATCTGAGCTGATATTTATTTATGAATTATTTATGGTGTAATGATAATCGCATTTGCATCCATGAGGGGTTAAGATTTGAAGAGGAGTTATATGATATCCGTACTACCACGTGGTAAGCCATCACTCGGTGCACAGTGGATGGCACTTGTCAGGGCCCCTCCTTCCATGTTTTCCTTTGGCCGGGATTGCATTGGAGTTGTGGGACATGTGACACCTCCTTAGTATGATTCTTTAAGGAGGGGAGCCATAGTCCATACTTGAGCTCTGTATCTTTGGCCGGATACATCTTAGGTACTGGTGAGCTTGAGATAATTCAGTTGTATGAATTAGTTCTCTATCGGACAATATGTGTTAGCCTATGACTCCAGTCAGCGGAATAAGGATGGACGGTGAAATAAGGAGTTGCATATTGCACATATAAATATTTATTTATGAGTACAATTCATTGAGAATTTAAATGAAAGTTTTCCTTATGTTGGGTATATATATTTGAAAGCCATAAGTTATATGAAGAAATACATGTGTATAATTGGTTAAATTAGAATTATACGTGATTTGCTTGTGTATGTTAGGATTTTTCGGTAGTTACTGAGATGTCGATCTCATCCTATTATTAACATTTTCCAGGTGAATGACCTAATAGGAAGCAAGGGAAGACACTTGAGAAGTGAGCTTTGAAGGCTCTTTGTACTACTTAAGTTTATGTTATGTTGTATTTATTTTGCCATGGACTTAAGACTTTATGTTTTATTATGTTGTATAAATTATCGTGAAGTTTTAAGATTTTCACTATGACATGGAACGTATTTGAACTAAATAATTATCTATGCTGGATATTGGATAATTTTAATGCTATAATAGCATTTTGGTCAAGTGCTTGAACTAGAATTTTGGGGGGTGTTACAGATTATGTCACCTATTTTATAATTAAATATTAAATAATTTATTCAACCTTTTTTAATTAAGTGACAAAGGATTATTAACTTGCCCCTATGTTCCTATTTATAAATCCACTTTAAGCAATTCTTACATACTAAAAAGTGAAAATTATAACATTAAATATGTCTTTTTTTAATAACTGGACTTATAATAAAAAATAATTTTTTTATTAAAGTTGGACTTATAAATAGAAACTAAATGCTATATTTATTATTGAAAGATAAGTTGTGATGTTAGCCGTGAGGGAGAGCGGATTGAAAATGAAGTGAGGGAAGCGAAAGGGATTATCCATTTATTCCTGTGGCGTGAAAGGTACGTCTGGAACATTCCATTCTAAGAGTGGGACCCACATGAGGGGGCATAAGCCAAAAATATCAGGCGGCTGAGGGGAAGGCTTTATCTTCATCCGGATAGGGTCGACCCCATGCAAGTATTCCCTCCGCAACACGCGGCGACAGGATAAAAGTGGGCCCCATTAATACCTCCCCCGGTCACGTGCTGGCCACGCGTTTCCCTCCTCATGACGTGGATCTACAGTTACTGGGTCCCATCACATTACGTCATTGGGATGCCTGCAACACTATTGGACGTACAATCTTAGCTCCATCATCATAAAGGATAATCATTCATTTGGTGCCACTGCCAACTTGATATTCATATTTTAGTGTACGTAGTACATTATGTATAACCACATTTTTTATTTATTTTCAGTAATATGATAAATACATAATCATCAATATTAATGCTTTATAATGACCATACTTATATTAAGTTTCTTATATTTATTATGCCAAGTTTTTCGGTCACAATAGGTCATGTATTATATTTATTTAATGTGGATTTATAATTAGAATATAATATTTCAAAAGTAACACATATGATCACTTATGATTGAAAAATTTGACAAAATTGTTGGCAAGAAAGAAAAAAGAAAAATTTGACAAAATTAATATAAGGAGATTGATCTAAATGTTTTCCTATTTATAATATGATGTGAAGAGATTTTTTTTTTTCATTTCTTTTGTATTTATGTGCATAAATTAGAAATATCATTCCAAGCCATTCAATTAATAGGAGCAAGATAGAGTTTTAATTAGACCATTTGCAGTTTTTATATTGTTTAAACTTCATATTTTTTCTTGTTTATGTGTAAAATTTTGTAAACGATGTCATACATGGTGTAGGATTTTACTTGGTAGAAAGAGATCTGAGGTTCTTATTTCAAAGGAGTTTTCATCGCTAGGAAAATCAATTATTTTAGGAGGCTCTGCAACGAAAAGGAGGCATTCATGGGACGAATTTCATTCAGATTTTCTAGGTTTTGATAGAATTTACGCCAAAAAGCTCATTTCATGTTCATGATGGTTGTGTTTGGGACAACATTTTATAAGCTCCACTGCACGATTAAAGAGAAAAAGCCCGATGGCATCGCATGAGGCAAACTACTTTTGTTTGGGAAAGCTTTTTTATAATCTGACTTATACCTTCAACCGACTTATCTTTGTAAGCAATTTTTATTGCTTCCATGGTGCAGTGGCATGGTGCATTTCTTCCCACAATTTCTATGCCTTTTACTTTGTGTGTCCCTGCAGCTATATTAATTTTGTTAATGTAATATTTTATATGTAAGTCAAACAGTTTGGTGCCCATAGGTGAGAGGGGAAATGACTAACAATTCATAATCTTAGTGCTTTTATATTGCTTATTTTTTTGCTTTTAATAAAGGTAATATTCTCTTATGAAAATTACTTTTTTAAAATAAAAGTGAAAAACTTAAACATCAATATTTTAATGATATTACCTCCTTCAATGAGGTGATTAAGTTTTTTCAAATTTTTTTAATACACATAAACTCTTTTTAGTTAATGGAGTTTAATATTAAGGAAAAGAGAGAATATTTAATTAAGTATTGTAAATTTTTTAAGTTTTTCTCAATATTAAGTTAACTATTTTTAACTTTTATAACTTTTTTATTTATTTTTATTTTTTATATTTTTTTAACTTTAACTGTAATTTTTCTCTTAAAATTATCACAAATATACATATAATATATTTGTATTATTTAAAAATATTCAAGTCCTTTTTAGTCATTTTCCCATGTAAACTTACTTCTTATAATAATCATCTTTGTCAAAAGTCAATTGAAAAAAGTTACTTCTATCATCGCCAACCCAAACATAAATCCTATATTCACATTACCCAATTTAACTTTTTTTTCAATCTTAAGTTTGTAAAAAGTCGTATTAAAAAAAGTTACTTTTCCACTGCTAATCCGAACACACTCGATAATGGTAGGGACCTCTAAATTCTTCAACGGCCACTTAGAGGTCCAACTTGCAGTACTGCATTTCTTTGTGTTATTCGTGATTTATTTTCTCTTTCTTTTCTTTTTCTTTCTTTTATATTTCTATATAGGTTGTATGCTTTTGATAATGGTAGTCAGAGCATGTAGCATTTGCCTATGGCTAATGTCCTATGATCATCTACGAGTGACATTGACAGCCTCAAACACCTTCGAGAGTGTAGACGTCGTGAAGAAACCAACACTAATGGCTCTTCATGTTGGCGTGACACTGCAGTTGTCTAAGATCTATCTTCACATACAACTGGCTGTAGTGGTTCGAGGCTCATTTCAAATTCTTGCTACTCCAAAGGACAACATCAGGCTTCTATGTTAAACACTTGTGGGATGGCATATGGGTTCTCTCCTCAAAAAGCAGTTATACAAAGTCCAATCTTCCAATCTGATTTATTTTACCCTATATACATTTTATATGTCTTTTCTATAACTAATATAGGCCAATTCATATTTGAATTGTATTACTTTATCTCTATTTTTATCTTTTGGATAGGTCAAATATAAGTACCTTGTAAAATTCTATTTTATCTTAATATATTGTCTTTATATATATATGAAAAAAAAAGACATCCGAATCTGAAAACATTAAATTAGTGACACTTAAGTTTTTGAAGAATTAAAATAAAAAATGAGTTGTAAATTTTGATTCAGATTATTATATTTGAAACTTCAATTTGTAAGCGGGACTTTCGAATTTATAATTGTCGAAATTGATATTTAAATTTTCATTATTTAATAAATGTTATGACAATTTATTTGTCATAAATCTTCTGAGACTTTATTGACATTCTATTTTAATTGGTAATGTGACACGTGGGATAGTATCCACACTGTTGTGGGCAGACCCAACTCCCCCACATTTGAACAGTGCCTTCTTCAAATTTCCAAACATGGACCTTATTCTTTCAACCCAATACTCATAGCAGCCTACTTCCCTACCTAATAAGGACGACAAATGTATTAGGATTAAATGCATCCACTGTTTTAAAACATTTTGCGATACAATTTTCTTCAAAATACCCCACTCATTTCTAAATATACAACATATTTAATGAGATAATTAAATATAAGGCTTTTTTATATTTATTCTCAATTTATTCATAAAATATTCATATTGATTCTCCTTACTAAATAACAAGCAAGAGGGATGTTGAAATAAAGATAGGTGGTTAGTATGTTTTAATAATGTCATGTAATTTTAAGGGATAAATATCAATTTTACCCAAGAAGTAATTGTTGGGTAGCGATTTTGCTCCGAAAGTTTTTTTGGAACCAATGTAACCTCGAAAATATGAAAAGAGTACCAATGTCACCTTGAACAAACAGAACTGTTAACAGAGGCCACATCATGTTCACGTCAGGATAAAGATGAACCATTTTTTCCCTAGAAGTTTTCCTCAAAGAACAATTTTACCTAGGAAATTTTTTGGACTACAATATCGCCTTGGAAGTTTAAAAAACTTCAGGGCAAAATCGCTCATCGAGGAAAACTTCCAAGGCAAAAATGATTCATCTTTATCTTACTGTGGACCATGATGTGGCGTTCGTTAACAGCCTCGTTAGTTCAGGGTGACATTACTACACTTTTTATACTTCTGGACGACATTGATCCCAAAACTTTCAGGACAAAATCGCTACCCAGCGAATACTTCTGGAGCAAAATTGGTATTTAACACTAATTTTAACTAACTTAATCAACATCATTAATCCAATCAAATTAGGTAAATTAGTCTTATATTTAGGAACTGAATGAGTGTATATATTAAAAATGGATTAATCTCACCCCTAATTACCATATATCTTAAGAATTTTTTTTGCTTGCATTCACCCAAGTGGAGAGAGAGTGGATTTGTTTGGATCTTAAAATATAAAGTTAACATCTCCGAAAGTATTCGCATATGAGTAATGTTGACCCAAAATGATTTTTAAGAGCAATGTCATGTTGAAAGTTTCTAAATCATAGTAACTTTATCCTCATTGTTATCTAGTTAAATTTGATTGTTAGCTAAATATGTTGAATTTACATGTTCAATGTGATCCAGGTCATTTTTTATTTGGGTTAAATTTTGCCCCGAAAATTTTCAATCAGAAGCAATGTTGCCTTGGAACTTGGAAATTTTCAATTTGTAGCAATTTCAGCTACTATCTAGGTTAAATTTGACTGTGATTCAATCAAATATATTGATATGACAATTCCATGTGCCATCTATTTCATTTTCTTTCAAGTTACATTTATAAATAAGACAATTTTTTTTAAGAAAAGCCTCTCATCTAAAGAATTAAAAAAATTCAAAGAGGTGAAAAGCATTGGGTGGTGAAAAGAAAATTGAAGAGGTGCTTGTCCATCTCAAAAGAGACAAACCACGAGGTCTTATTCTAATTAAATATCCTGCTAACCAGAACCACTTTCAGTATCTATCAAAATTAGAGACGCGTTTAAAAGATCTGAATGATCTATATTTAATATTTTTTCAATAGATGATTTTGAATAAAAACAGCATTTTTGAAAATATGATAGCTAAAAGATTATATTTATTTTAGATTTTGTATTTACTAGAATCTTTTAATGAAAATGAAAATAAAAGAAGTTAAATCTAGACAATCCAAATTTGCTAGAGCCTATCATTTTGATAGCCACCGAAAGTGATTCCCTCTCTTTACCACAAACCACGAGGTTTCATCTTCATCAAAATATAAGACATATATGTCTTAAATCCACTATTGCTTTTCCAATACTATCACCTCCAATTTAAAATATAAGCTTTAAATAATTAATTTGTCGTTTTCAATAATTTAGTTAAAAATAATAAATATGTAAGACATATATGTTTGTTCAAATATACTTTTATTTGTAAATAGGATAAGTGGTTAAAAGTACAAGTGAGTATGTGACGAATGGGTGGGGAAAAAAAGAGAGTATGTGACACAAGATTACATAAATCCAAACTGCGACTTATAAAAAACTAGACCCCTTCACAAGTTTGAAGCTGATATTTTAAGCCAGTGCGATCATCTCTGAACTAAGTAAAAGTATCATTCTTCAAAAGAAATTTATGGGCAAGAACTACATAAATCATGTAAAACAAATTAATAGTTAAAATTAGTTAAAACAATAAATGTGTGTGAGAGATGTAATTTTCTCCCCAATATACCCTGATTTTATAAAAATGATCGGTTTTTGGGTGGGGGGAGGGGGAATAAGTAGAAAAGATATGGGGAAGAGTAAGTGGAAAAAAATAACAAAAACATATGATTAATCGCAAGTAGAAATGGAAAAAAAAGTGCATTACTGTAGAAAAAGCCAAATTACTGCATATATATGATCAAGCCGAGAGAATATTGCTTAAAAATAGGATAAAAGAGAATATTAATATATAATTGTTATTAGACTCGCGACTCACTAAACCTTTTAATTTACAGTTTTTTTTTCTGTTTTACCAAAGTGTGTTAACTTGCTTTTAAATTTATATTACATGTAAAGTCTGTCCGAACTTATGAGTTCACACACAGAATCAATATCCCTGTGATGAGTTTATTTAAATTTGTGAGTTTAATTAAATTTGTGAGTATTAGTTATTATCAAGATTTTATGAGATACATTTTGTTTATTAAACGTGCATTTATTGTGAATGGTCCGTGGTTGTAAAAGGTCAGAAAGGAGGGAGAAGGTCACGAGATGTAAAAGGCGTCTTTTGATGTAGTAACGCAGCTGGCATTCACTGGTTCACAGCTCATCTTAATCTTAATTCTTCCTTATCTTCTCCACCTCACCCCCACATTCTTTTCACTTTTTAACCTTTTCCACCCTCCCTGTCTATTTACGTTTTTGCCCTTCTAAATTCCCTCATTCAACTCCCCTTCATCCAATTTTGCTGTCCTTCGTCCTTTTCAAAATGCTTCGAGTAGTTTATAGGGTTAACGTGGATTTGGTCTTTGAACTTTTACAATTTTTTTTGTTTTAATCCTGAATTTTAAAATTGGTGGTTTTAATTCTTGAACTTTCAATCAATTTTGGTGTTTATCCTTAAACTTCAAATTGGTAGTTTTAGTTCTTCAATTTTATGTCATTTATAATTATTGGTCGTTAGTTTTTCAATTTTCTTTGAAATTCAGCGATCAATATCAAAATTGACCGAAAGCTCAATTACCAAAACCACTGATTTAAAAGTTCAATGACCAAGACCGAAATTGACCGAAAGCTTACCACCGATTTTAAAGTTCAGGGACCAAAACCAAAATTGAATGAAAGTTCAATGACCAAAAGTTGTATTAACTCTCTTTTATATTAACATCAAATATTTTATACTAATGATAAATGATTATATGTTTTTTGATTTTGATGTGTAAATAATTCTGTTGGCAAAGGAATAATATGTAGATATGATAAAATTTAAATATGTTCTCATGCAATGTTAAACGTATTTATTTTATAAATTGACTTCTACTCTTTTTTTACACTATCAATTAATAATGGATGCCTTTTTTGAATTATATTAGGGTTATAGAGTAATTGACCAATTGACTATTGTGCAAAAAAATGTAGGTAACATAATCAAAGAATTGTGAAGCTATGCTATGACAATGCCCCCTCTCAATTGGAAAGGAATTAAAATATGTTCTCATGCAATGTTAAACGTATTTATTTTATAAACTGACTTCTACTCTTTTTTTACACTATCAACTAATAATGGATGCCTTTTTGAATCATATTAGGGTTATGGAGCAATTTGGCCAATTGTCTACTGTCCAAGGTGCAAGTAACACAATTGAAAATTAAAAGGGGTTGTGGGACTAATGGACTTTTAAATTGGGGTCGGATTGGCCAATGCTATTAACTCTAAGCAAACGACGTTACTTTTATGACACAAAAAATTGTGGGCCCCACTTAACATTGTGCACCTCACTTAAATTAAAGTAACAGATTTTTAGTGATTTTTAACAACGTCTCAATCTGACCACAGTTTAAAAGTCCATTGGTCCTCCGCCCCTTTTAATTGTCAATTATATTACATGCACCTTGAACAATTGTCAATTAGCCAAATTGATCTTTAACTCATTATATAGTTAAATGTCTGGGTAACCGATTATTCAAGTTTTTGGATTCGTAGCTTCCCCTCCCAATATAAATATATTCTCTATAATTCAAATTTAGATCTAAAGAGATCTAATTAGGTCTTACACGGTTAGACTAATTATATATTGGATAATTGACGCCTATTCTATCTCTTGCTTTGTGTTATTTCTTTTTCTTTTTTAAATATTATTTAAGAAACTTACTAGGAAAATTAAGTGCAGTTTCTATGTAATTGTTGTTTTTATTTATTTAATTTATTTTCCAATTTTTATATAAATGGGTGTGATTTATAATAATTTGAATATATTTAAAAATTTTGATAGAGAAGTGATTATATGAGTTGATTAAATTTCATTTGACTTAATCGCAAGGTTAAGGACATTTTATTTATTGTCAAAAAATGTTAATAGACTATTAAAAAAGCATAAAAATGTTTTCCCCCACCAGTCAAAGTTCTCGTATCCTCCACTCATCCTAAGCATGGTTTCATCTTACACACACACACGAGTAAAAACAATTAAATTTCAAATGTAATTAATACATTAGAGCAAAGTATTTTTAAATTTTTAACTTCACACAAAAGTTTTATTTTAGTCTTTTAATTTTTTTAAAAAATGTCCTTCCAATCCTTTTAACTCGATATTGTTAACAAAAAATGATGACATCGAAATTCTAAATATAATTAATGTTTTCAAATAATGACATGAGAGGGAATGTGAGAATAAAGGTGGATGGTTAGGGTATTTTGACAATTGAAAATATACTCTCCCAAAAAACAGTATTAGGTTCAAAAGTAATCTTATTAAAATCCTTAATACAGATTGATGATACATTATTTTCGTAAAATATTAAGTTATGATTTAACTTGGAACAAGACTTTGGACCCGCGCGTTGCGCGATGATTTAAGTTGAATGTTTCTTCATAAGGGATGCGCAATCAGTAGTAGTTGTAATAAAATAAAAATTATATATATGCACAATCCGGACACCTAAATAAAAATTATGTAAATGCAATTCGAATTGCGAAAAAATTATAATCGTAAAGCTTATAAAAAAGTTGTCATGTTAGCAATGGAAATAGGCTATTTGAATAAATTGCCAGATTATAGTTATACTTACTAATATTAATAATTTATTCATCTATCTTATAAAAAAAATTCTATGAAATAGCATATATGCGCATTTTGATAACGGAAATGAAGAATTTGAATTTTTCACCCAAATCAGATAGGTGTTTCATTTATACTCAAATTCGATCTGGAAGACAAACATTCAAAGCCTAGATTTCATTCAGTAATGACAGCATAAAGTTAAATAGAAAACATTAAAACTGATCACTAAGAAGATCATAGTTATCAAGGAAACGGAATTCATGATAAAAAACACTAAACATACAAAAAGATCCTTGACAGTAACTTGCAGATTCCAAAAACATTTTTTAAAGTTAAGCCTCCATTGACTCCCATTATTTCTCCTTAATTTTCTTTGGCGTTTGGACTGTCTTGTTGGAGCTAAATCTTGGCGGGGCAAAGTCACTTAAACCAATTTCGTCGATTTCATTGGATGAATTATTAGTGGTCTTCTTACGCTTGGTCATACTCTCAGGAGGAGTAAAAAGTTGTGATATAGTGGTTGGGTTAGAGTCTTCATTAACATCAAGCTTTGAAGTAGTAATCCAGGTGCTGTGTGAAGCCGAAGACTCCTGCAATCACTAACAATCTGATTAGGTAATTAATAAGGCAGATGAAAAATGCCCTACAAAAAAACACAAATACAAATGTATAATTCACCTCAATGCCAACTTGCATATTATCCTGTTAATAAGAGCGAAATTGTCAGTCAAATAAAAAAATGTGTGTTAACTTAAACGATAAGTCACATTAATTAATCAATGTATTAATTATCAATCAGTAGAATTATATATTTTTTTGCCAGAAGTAGAATTATAATACGACCGAAAAAAATTGGTACAATTTACTAAATGTTATGGATTTATAAATTTTTTATTTAATAAAGTTTTGAAATAAATGAGAAATTACCTCTCCATTGGAATAGGTAAATTGGTTGATCAATTCACTATCTATACAAATCTGGGAGACTGCAATGCTTGAAGACCTGTGCCTGATGTTGTTATCCCTAACTCTAAGCTTCACTAAAATAACTTTTTCAGACACCTTGTCCAAGTCTTCATGGAACGAATTGGAATTACCCTCCTTTAACATGAAAATTAAAACTATCTAAAATAAATTATTGAAACATTTATATCTGTACATATATAATAGAGATTACAGAAAATAGTATTAAACCTCAACCAATTGCTCTTTCATCTTAGTAGCAGACTTTCCGAACAGCTCCGTTGCATGACGATTGAACAACATTATTGAACACTTGCCAGTGGAGTCATAAACCTTGAAGTGAACCTTATACCTAAGGAGCAAACAGAATATGATCATAAATTATGATATTAATGATAGATACTTTGTTGAATGAGGTTCGTCCCATTACTTTGGCACAGTCATGAGCACTTCCTTATTACATCTTAAGCACTTCAGAACATGATTCTGATCATACTCTGGCTTCTTATCGCATGGGCAACCATCATATGACCAACCATAAAGTGTTTCAAGTTTTTAATTAACCGAATAATGCTTTTATTTTAATAATCCTTTTTTTAATTAACCGTATTTTTAGTAATTTCTTTTATTTCCTATTTAATTTGTTAGCGTCAATTTAGATAAACTTTGAAATAATCCTTTTTTAACCATATTTTTAGTAATTGAAATTGATTGAAATTGATAACATATTAAGCAATTAATATTGATTATCATAATTGAAATTTTTTATGCTGACTTGGATTAATGATCTTATAACATTGAGATTAGCTCAAGGTTGCTGACTTGGACCAATGATAGAGAGTTCATGAGATTTAAAGGTAGATATTAGATAGATAGATAGATTCTAAAAAAAAAATCATTATATATGTATATATTATAACATAAGATACATATAAAAATTTTTAATATGTATCATAAACGTTTTATGAATATTTAATGAACAAGCATAAATATTTGAACCTTGTATTGATATTTAAAGTGGGTCTTTAAACTATTAAGAAAACAGAGGCCGCTCCATATGTATAGTAAGATTAGAAAATTAATTTACAAGATCTCATAAGCTAGGTTTCAATAATTTTTTAGAATTAGGTTTTTATTGTTTTTTATAACCCTCAATTCACCAGGTACATAGTGCTTCCCACTAATATGAATTGTGACTTTGGAAAGGGATGTCTCCCCAGGTTTCTTCACAAGGGAGATTCAAATTCAATTCACTCACCTTATGATTTAATTGATCCACTCCTAAAAAAATGTTAGACACTATGTGTCCAATAGATTTGGACCGTCCAAATCTAATATTTTTTTTTCAATTGCTTATTTTTAAGTAAAAAATTATTTTTGAAAAATATAATAGTTAAAATATTGTCTTTATTTTATATTTAGTATTTATTAGAATATTTTTATAAAAAAATAAAAAAAATATATTAATTTTTAGTCATCCAGATCTGATGTTGGACATAGATAGGCACAAAAAGTGGCCCCCCCGAGTACATTGTTGTTAAAATGCATGGGTGTTCAAATAGTATTAAATGAAACATATGAAATTTCATAAAGTTCATCAAATTCTATAAATTAAAAATAACAATTTCACGCTCCAGGACAAACGCCTCTAATGAATTAACTATAAATACCCAATAATTCAAATAAATCTCAAATCAGGTTGAAATGTATGATGCAGCACTTGCTGCTACTGATCGAATTAATAATAAGATATAAAGATTTGCAGTTTGAGCAAATGGCTTGTCATAAAAAGATGTTATTCATTGTGGTTTTCATTCGTGACCAACCAACAATGGCTTCTTCTACAGGAAAAAGGTTAAAGGTTCTATTTTTTTTTTGGGACCAATGTAATATAGATAACTACTTTTTTTAGTTATGAAAATAAGGGTTAAAATGCATCCAACACCTTAAAATATTTTATCAATTACATCCAGTGTCCTAAAGTATTTTGTAATGTATCCAAAACCTTCAAATATTTTTTAGATGCATCCATCACCCTAAAGTATTTTATGTGCATCCAACACGTTAAAGTATTTTTTAGATGCATCCAACACATTAATATATTTTTTATAACTTGGTGTTGGATCCACACAAAAAAACAACTCTGAGATTCTAACACACTTAAAAAATACTTCAAAGTTCTAGATACTCAAAAGTCTTTGTGCTTGATGCACTTAAAAAAGTCTCAGAAATATAAATCCTCTCATTTTCCCTTCCTCTTCTTTTCCCTCTTTTTCTCTTTCACACAATTGAATATTTGATCCAACGATCTAGATTAAATATTTTTATAAAAATGAATATAATAATAATAATAATAATTTAAAATCACATAAATAAATTTAATTTGTCAAAATTTGGTGTAAATAGTTCAGAATTGCAAACTATTATTATAAATTTAAATTTTATTTTTTATTTTTATTACAACTGTAAATTGTTCATGCAAATTTTGATAGCTTAAAGTTATTTATGAGATTTTTAAATATTATTGTAATTATATTTATTTATAAAAATTTTAATCTAGAGTATTGCATCTTGGTGTGAAAGGGAGAAGGAGTGAACATTATTTTAATATACCAAGTACAACTGAAAAAAAATATTTCCAAAATGATGAATGGGATAATTACTTCAACCCTATCTTCGCCAGCTACAAAAGCACCTCTATCTATAATTCTATATGGTGTAGCTGCACTGTTAAAATCAAGCACGCGTTTCATGTGGAGTTATATAGCCATTCTAAGCAACGGTTGGTTAATTGTTACCCACAAAAATTGAAACCAAAATATGAATTAATAATTAAGGTGGTTAATCATAAAGAAAAGATCGCTTATCTGCTTATGAAAAAAAAAAAAAAACTACTAAAAAGATTGCTTGTCTAATCATAAAATGACAAGCCGATACCAACTCTGCTTACTACAATATAGCAAAAGTAACGTGATATGTTTTAAGTAAAGTCAAGTGTTCAAATTTTGTGGATAAAAAAACAAATGAAAAAGGTCATTCCCTATTTGAGTATAGTATTCATGTTTGTATTTAGTGTAGCAATATTATATCAATAATTAAAAAATCAAACATAACCAAATGAGTCAGATTGGATTAGAGTTGTGCTAAACCAGAAACAAGAAATAAACTAGAAATGAGAATAATTTTTAGAAAACCAAAGGGGTTTTGGGTCTTGAGGGAAAAAAGGATAAAGAATTAAAAAATTCATGTAATTAAAAAAACACTGACAGCCTATTGAAAACTCAGTATGACGTTATTTCATTAAAAAGTTATTTCATTATGATCAGATTATATTAACAATTAAAATTAGTTAAATTAAACCATGAAAATAGAGACTCCTTTGCTTTTACAATTTGAAATTCGCTCCAACTTTTAAAACATTTATTAGCATCAAATAGTCTAAAAATATTTTAAATTAAACGGACCAATCTGGCAATAGCTTACGTCTAAAGAGTTGTTAGAAAACAAACGAGACTTTTCATTGTGATGAAGAATTCTAATTTTGAAAGGGCCAACTGGTTGATGGTGTCATTAGCCAAAAAATCCAAATCAGGGCTTTTTTGTTAGGTGATCAATCATTCAATGGAAGATTCTCTATGGATTCCATCAATTAAGAAAATAGTTAAAATAAATGCAATGATGTGTGAGATCGCTTCGCATTTTTTGTTCGGTGAAATGGAAGATGACAACATTTTTCTAAAGACAAAGGTTTAAATTTTACAATAATTTTGAATAAGTGATTCACCAAACTTTGAGCTTTGTATGCGTATATTCAATCAATTAAAATGTTTATTAAGTAACAAGATGTGATTTGCGTATTTGCTTGGAAATTGACATTAAATTATATCTATAAATTAAATAATATCACTTTCTACCGCTCATGAATATACTGACCATGATGCTGAATATTGATAATTTTTTTGGCTAAACTATATACGAAACCTTTCAATAATTTAAGTAAATTACTTATAACTCTATTAATCTTTTGAAGTTTAATTTTAACACTATTGACATTATATTTAATCCCTCATCATTGCTTTTTCTAGTTAATTAAGATTTAGGATTATCTACTTAGTTTGATCATGATGGATAGGTTGAACTTTTGTTACGTCATTGTATAAAAAAAAATAATAATGATAATTAATGAGGATAATGTATATGGTAGTATATCATATGGATTAAACTTGTTTTTTGGGCTCTGATATATGACACCTCATGAACTTTAAAACAAGTACGTATGATGACCCTCTAACAATTTAAAATTTAAATTAATCTCTTTGAAGTTTTAAGTTATTTATATCCTTAATCTTTATTTTTCATGTAAATAATCCCCTCGACTTTAAGTAATATATACATATAAATTTCTTAAAATTTTAGTCATTTGTAGTTAAATAAAAATTAAAAATCGATACTATGTGAGCTATTTATATAATCATAAAAGTTTTTATTATAAATTTCAAGGATCAGTGTGGTTATTTACCCATCATATAAATTTTAGGAAAGGTTTCTTTGATGATTTAGCCTTTTTTGAAAAAATAGTTTACATACTCTAAATTTCCAAATAAATAATACTCTCATGCTTCACTCAATTTTTTCAAAAAATTTTATTTATTTCTTTTTATAATGATGTCTCATTTATGTACTATAAATTTTTAATTTAAAATTTTATAATATTTTTAATAATATATTCATAACTATTGAAATTAAATAAAGTAATACGAGTGATTAAATTATTGCTGGATTTTAACTAATTTATCCATGTTTAAAAGGCAGAGGCTTCCTGCGTGTTGAGAATTCCATTATTAAATTAAGGGGTAAAACTCCATTAGAAGCAGCAGTTTCAAGGTTCGATGAATTTGTTGTGAAGGAAAAGAGGTTCGATGAATTTGACTCCAATTTTTTTTTTCAATTATTCAAACATGATAAATAATAATTAAATAAGGTAAACATGGTGGACAATAGATAAAGTAGAAACAATTAAAATATATACACCAATCGTGGATAATGTTCTATAAAAAATTTATGGTATCTGTCAGAAAAATAGTAGGTGTTCTGGTAAAATGATCTGTACTGTCATTAAGATATACAATAAACTATTCAAAAACTCTAATAGACAAGAATGCACATAAATGATGATGAAGAATATGTTTTTTTAATTGTCGTCGACCTCAATCGATAAAATGAAATAATTTAATTGAATAGATATGCACAAATAAATAATTATATATAGAGGTTGTCGTGATCATTCAGATCTCAACTTTTAAAGTTTTGATTATAATATGTTTTGTTTATTTATTATCTTAGGAAGGATAAAAACTGTTCTTTATTTTCTTTTCTTCTTTTTATAAGCATCAATCAATTTATTTAATAAAACGATACACATAAAACCACTCATTGATCATTAGATCATGGACCAATTGTAGATTTAGAGTTTAGAAGTAGAAAAACATTACAACAAACTAAAAGAAAAAAATAAAGAAACAAAATAATATGAAGCTGCATTCTAAAGACCATCATCTCTTCAAAGACCAACTAAAGTCAAAGTCCAAACTTGAACCAGTAACAGCATCATAACTCTGCCCGTAGTCCTGAAAAGTAGGAGTATAAACTACTCGACAATATTGATAAAGCAAGAGAAATGACACTGTTGAGAAGAAGCAATGGCCTTAGAAGGCAGAGATAGAGCATGTTGATGACCTTGATGAAGTGATACTGGAGAGGAAGGCTTACTAGAAATTGCATGCTTTCGATGAGAAAACAAAACATACACCAAGACAAGCAAAGATAAAAACAAACATACAATACTAAGACATATATTGTGAGAATATGAACACAAACTCATAAGAAAATAACATAGAAAAACAAAGATTTTACAATTGTGAGCCAATTGCTACTCCTTCTCGTGGTAGATATAATATGAATATTTTTCCTATTATATTACTTTTTATTTTCATGTGTTCTGTTTTTACACTTGTGAGCCAATTGATACTCCTTCTCATGGTAGATATAATATGAATGTTTTTCCAATTATATTACTTTTTATTTAGATGTCACACACCAATGGCCTAAAATTATAAGAAGGATCAAATCCATGATATCATATTTATCAGATATCTTACACATCACTAGATTATGAGCTATTGGCCATATGATTCATTATTATATATAATGCTCTTGTACAAAATTTACAGCAAAATGCACCATTTAGTTCTCGCAAGTTGTGTTGAACGTTCCTTTGTGTATTATATTGAAAATTAAATACTCACACCCTCTCTTGTATATTTGGGGTGCATACTTCTTTTGGGATTCGGTAAAGTAGATATATGTACTCATCACTTGGTGAATCAATTTCTTCTTACCAAACAAGTCTAGAGGTTTTATCTAATGAGGCTCCATCGATCCATTGACGTCACTCTTAAAATTAAATACATAAATTGTTCTAAAGCTTAGATTGTCTCATCCTATAATTTTTCATGGATTTGAAAAGGATTGTTAGATCCTGCTAGCCTTTTTTTAAGCAATTTGCCCCTCCTCTCTTATATTTCTCAATCACTATTTATTGTAACTTATGCAAATTGATCTAGTTTCATCTATGAACCCTCAATATTTGGTAAATCACATATTTCATCCTTCGTTCAATATGTCTCCAGTCAAGTGGAATGTTGCTTTGATTCAAAGCTTATATAACCCTCAAATAGCCGACAAAATTACTATAATACGATATCTTTTTTCACTGGGGAAAGCTCAAGAGATAGATTCATTCATTACCTTTGGCTATTGATGTTTTTTCTTTTGGAAATCCCCAAAGTCAATATCACTTCCTCACAAATCATAACCATTCATTTGGAAACTTCTACACCGAGCCTGGCCTTCCTAAGACATTTTAGAGGCTCATCATCTCAAAATATTTGGTTGTTATCTCTTTGGGTATGATCAAGAGAACAATACTTAAACATCCATTTATCTCATGCCCTTTCGCTTGATCAATAAGGTTTGGTTGCCTCTCAACTAAAATTCATCTCCTTTATTTAGATATTTCTTTGTCTTTTTAAACGGTAGTCCAAAAAATACTTGGGAGAGTTGATTACAACTATTTGGTATTCTCTTCAAACAAAATATTTCAAAACCTCATGAAGGAAACTTTTTTCTCACTTTCATAATTTTATATCTATGAAGAAATGGACTCTAATTGTATAGACTTAAGGGTCTTAAAATGCCTTGGAAATTTCCTCGAAGGAGAATCCAACACTCGGAAGTTTTTATTGGCTCTAAAATGCATTGAAAGTATTATTTTGTAGCATTTATGCTCTAAGTTAACGGAGAGGCAATCGAAAGTTTACTATGTCAGACTAAACGCCATGTCTGAGTCAAACCCTTGTTGAATGTGTGATGTCATGGCTCGGGTTAAGATTCTTAAATGCCCTGAAAGTTTTTTCAAAGAAGCACCTAACACCCGAAAGTTTTGTTTTCGATCTTAAATGTCCTGGAAGTATTATTTTGTAGCATTTATGCATCAACTTAATAGAGAGACAAATGAATTGTTGATGACTCCACATTTATCATTGATTTAGAACATATTTAGCATATATTTGGGGAGTCATCAATGCAAATTAAGGGTATTTTAAGAGTTTTTGAAAGAAAATTGTGCAAATATGTCATTTGAGCTTAATTAGAATATTTTTAAGAAAAATATGAAAATTTATTAGAAAATTTAATTGGCAAGTACCCCCCATACAAATGCATGCTTTTTATAGGTGAATATGGATATGTTAAGCAAGGAATAGAGGGGGTGAAAGAAGAAAACAAGTGGAGAAGATTGGAGGTCACTCTTACAAAAAAGTGGAACATTACGCACTCTGCAAAAATCCTAAAATGCATAGTATCATTTTTTAGCCCATGAAAACACATAAAGAACAAAATGTAATAGATTCTCAGCCCCCTTTTCACCCAAGAAACCCAAGAAACAAATAAACACATCCTTGCGAGCAAGAACGAAGCGAGAGTTTGTGATTTCGGAGTTTGAGAGGAAGCTTCAAAGAAATTCTAGTCCTTCGGTAGTGAATTTTCCGGTTTTCTTTTGTTCTTACTACTTTTCTAATTTTCTAAGCGTCAGTCTACGGTTTCCTTTAAACTTCTATATGAATTGATTTTGTTGGTTTCATTTCTTTTGACTATTTAATGCAATTCAGTTTTTATTTTACCTTGTTTATATTTCAAAAATTGTATGATCAATACTGTACTTGTTCAATGATACATTGCTTGAGAGAGGATTTTTATTGTAGAACTTAGGTAAAATCATATTAAAGAGATAAAATGGTTATTGACAGAGAAGAGATTCATCTGTCAACCTATTATTGTATGAGTGAAATTGATACTTAAATGTGGTTTTATTGATACAATAGCATGAGAGTGTGAGAGTCTTCAAATATGATTTCCATAAGTCTAATAGCGCGAGAATGTGAGGGTTATGAAAGATAAAGTTCAAATATTTGAATCAAGAGAGCGTTTCTAATTACAAATGAGTTTCAGACTAATATTGAATGCATTAGATAGTTATTAGAAAGGATAATTTGAGAGAATTCAGAACATATAGAGGGGACAAGGAATTCTAGTTTCATTCTCATCATCTTAAAAGTTGTTTTTCAAAGTTCATTTTATTATTTCTTATTGTTTTTCATCAATGCACGATTTCTACTCAATTTAAGGAGAAATAGAATTAAATTAATTAATCTGCATTAGATCAAACCTTAGTCTATATGGAAATGATAAAACTTTTTACTATTTGCGACCCGCGCTTTTGCAGTTAAACTACATGGTGAACAATGGTTGCCACCTAAGACTAAACATCACCTAAGAGTTAGATCATTATTGCATAGATGTTGATTTGAACCAAGTTATATCTCCCTCTTTCAATGATTGTCTGACTAAACACATGAAATCATCATAATTAGATCACACTAGCAAGGAAATAGAAAATTGTGAAAAGGATATGTGATTGTGGGTTGACAAAAAACTCCATTTGGGAGATAAAGTTTGATACAAGTTAACACGCATTCAACAAGAATTTGACTCTTACGTGTTGTTACTAAGGGTTTAAATTATACAAAATAATACTTTTATGATATTTAAGATCCAAAATCAAAACTTTCGGGTGCTGGGTGATCCTTCGAGAAAACTTTCAGTGCATTGAAGAACCTTCACCCGAGCCACGTCCTCATCTATTCAACAAAGTTTTGAATATGACGTGATGTTTAGTTTGACATGGAAAATTTTTGTTTGCCCTGCCCATTAACTTGAGGTATAAATGCTACGAAATAATACTTCCATGGAGTTTAAGATAATAAAAAAACTTCTGGGTGCTGAGTGCTCCTTGAAGGAAACTTTCAAAATATTTAGGACTCTTAACCCATTTTCGATACAATAAAAGTAAGAAGATTTTTTGGTTGTGATGTACTCAATTGTAGCTTTGGTTCTCCTTTATGGCATTTATGTTGGTAAAAAGGATTCCATAGTGCAACTTTCTTCCACTCTTTTTCTGGCAAAAAAAAAAAAAAATTCCTTCCCCTCCTTTGCCTTCGAATAGGTCTTATTTAGATCCACTAGGGCCATGATTTCTGGATTTCAAAACAGATGCCACTAGACATCATTTGCACTAACAATATGAGTGTCAACATTCAAAGCATTGCTCATGACCCAAGACAATGTTCGATAGTATCAATATGATACATCATTTTCTAATGTATTTTCTTTCCTAGCTCCCCTTCCTTCTTTTTCAGTTCGTTTCAATTTATGCTTTATCTAACTTCTTATAGTACTCTAAAATATATGGGTGCGACCAATGAAACTTTCAAATGATAATGTTAATGCAAAAACTAATGCTTCCTTCGGTCCTAAATATAGGATCTATTTGGGGAGTTTGTCTTAATCCTAAATATATAACCTAACTTTAATTTATGTCAACTTTTCTCAATTACCCCTGTTGTTACTCGTCTAATAATAATCAGGTGAGAGATGGGGTAGGGTGTTTTAGAAAAAACACTAAATACTAACTAACATAACTAATATACTTAATTTAACCAAATTAGTTAAATAGGTCCTATATTTAGGACAGGAGGGAGTGATTAATGGTTAAATATTGCAAATTATTGCACTAATCACTTACTATTCTTTCTTATAATACTAATTACTTAATAGGTAAATTGTAATATCATAAATATTAATTATAAATATATCTACAAAAATTATAATAGGATCACACATAATTAAAATATATAAATGATGCAGCTCAGATGATAAGGATATGGTTGAATGCGGGTAGAGGTTAAATGTTCAAATACAACCAATATATACAAACACAGTTTTATATTTATGTGCATGTATATAAGTAGATACCATTAATTAAAAGTAAGAAAAATAACAATATTGATGAAAAACTAAATTTTAAATCAAAAAGAAATATGCACTGAAAACATGAGTTACATACAAAATCCAAGTCACAATTATTCTTTGCAAAAACTATCATTTTATTAATACATTTAGACTTTTATTAAAAAAACTGGAACATCTTTTTTTTTACTGAAAAAAACTGTAATATCACCAATCACCAATATTAATCATAATTATATGAGAAAATTTCAAATAAATACCCCTTAAATATCAAAAGGACAGAAAGGTACCTCCAATATACAAAAGGACACAAGAGTTATTATTCCTAATTTGGAATAACAAAATTTAAGGCAAAAAGACAAAAAACCCTTTGTCTCCATTTACTTTCAATAACATTTGAATGAAAATAACACAGAAAAAAAACCCCTAAGAAAGCAAGCCATCTCCTTCATCGCGCAAGAAGCCTTTTAAAACCTAACCTCTCCGTTTCCTTTATAGAGCAAGAAGCCATATCCTTCATTGTAAATCGTGGGCGTTTCCAATCAAAGCGGAAATCATCGACCATTAATCCTCAAAACCGTCAGCTTGCTTCTTCACCTATTGAAACCGTCAGGTTCCACGTCGATCGAGTCACTCAACTTGAAGACAAGCCTGATGATTTCAACATAGCAAGGTAAGTATCCTTGATTCTTTTGCTCCTTGATTGTGGTGTAGCCTTGTACTTTGTACAAATGTAACCGTTTGAGTATTTATTGCTCGAGGTTGCTGCTCCTAGATTTCTACCCTATTTTTTTCATTATGTATCTTTCGATTGGGATTTTCTTGGTGATTATTTAATGCTCGAAGTTGTTGCTGCAATTTCTTTATCAATCTACTGATATGATAATGATAAGAATTTCCAGAGTAATTGTTTAACAAAAGTTGTTTCATTAGAATTATGTTTAGGCCACCATTGTCGCTCCCATTCACTCTGAAACTAATAGATTCTCTATCTATCTTGTCCACTTTCCTCCATTCATAACTCTTCTATCACTTTCCATACTACTTGATTTAGTAGTGTACCAGTGACACAATTAAATAGTTTGCTAAAAAATAGTTAGACCATTGAGCAGATAAACTGACTTTGAATACCATTTTTATCAAAAAGATTTTAGAAGAATATTCTTATGATAAAGTTTTGATTCTATTACTTAAATGCTACTGGGTAATATGATTTAGACAAAGTGGGTAATATGTTATAAACTTGTTTGTTCCCTCTTGAAGCTTCCTGTCTCAGCCAAGTCCCAGTGAGATCTTCTTTCTTTGTTTGAGAAAACAAACCCACAGAATCCATTACAAAAATAGGCGAATATGATTGTTTTTCCAAAAGGTGTTGATTGAAACTTAGCTTTGCATGTATCAGTGTTCTTGTTTTAGGGTATAGGGTCAAAAATAACCCTGTACTTATGTTCAATGTGCACCTGACACCTCCTACGTTTTTTTGGTGCAAAAATAACCATGAACTTTTTAAAAATGGGAAAAATGACACTACCGTTAAATCTGTAAACTGCCGTTACCTTTTTTCTTTTGTGGGACCCACATTATATTTTTATATTATTATTTTAATTAAAAAAATCAACTCTATTACCCCTCTCAGCTACTCCGTTTCCATGAAACATCCAGAACTTTGTTACATTCAAGAATCAAGGATTCCACTAATTAAAAGCTTGTACAAAGAAACAAAATCACCCACCCACAAATTACCCTTACTCCAGTATAGCACCTAATTAAGTAGTGAACTTCCCTCTCCTTGACTTATCCCCGCGTTTTACTCTCGGAAAAACTCTTTTATAAGATCTCTTCGCATCTTCGTTGGAAAACAAGATATGTTTCCAGTTATCGACGGTTTTTGTGAGGGCGGAGTTGGCTTTGAGGGCCAATGTAAGGACGAATCAACATCCATTGTTTGAGAGATAAAGCAAAGAGGAAGTGAAAGTAGCTGAGATCTTCACTGATGAAATGGTTTTAGAAAAAGAAGATGGTGACCGAAATCCCAAAGCTCCCAGCAACCTATGTTGGAAGAAAAGGACGAAACACTAAAAAATATGTGGTTGTGCAGAAAAAGATGAAAGGCAAAACAAGAGACAAAGAGAGAATTGCAATGGAAGCTTATTTAATTAATTGATGAAGATTTAACTTCAAATAACAACAAGTAGCCCACATAAATATAGGCTAGAAAAAAAATACTCCTACAAAATCACATCACAACTAACTGATTAGATTTTCAATACTTATTCAAATAAATAGGAAATAATGAACAACTTCCTAGCTGACTTACAGATTCAAAAAAAAACAAAAAATCAAAAAGGAGTAAAACAAGGAAACTTAGTTTTGAATTATTCTTCAACAACCTGCAACCACAAACTTTATGCATTAGCTCATCAGATCGTCATTCATTCCCACCAGAGTACACGGCAGAGCATCACACACAAACTCTCTCTCAATATCCCCCGCGTCACAAATGATACTCTTTACCCGATCCTCACTCAACTTATTCCTCAGCAGCGCAAACAGTAGGCAAGTAGAGTCACAGTGAAGTCCTTCGTCCCGTAAAACCTACTCGTTCAACAACGCAAGACCTAGCATCAAACCTGAACCTCCTTCATGAACCGGTTGGCTAAATTCTCGAGGACGATACCATCGGAGGCAGCGAAGAAAGCAAGGAAGCTTCAAGACGCTGGAGATGATCGCGTTACACTTCTGTGGGCGATATAGGTTCGATTTTTCTGCTTCTCTGACTTTTCTCACCTATAAATGTTTATTTTTCTTTACCCGTGGTTCAGAGTAGCTTGCTTTAGATTTCTTCTTGTGTTTTGGTAATATGTTGCTTTGTTCAGATTCACCCATGTGTCCTCCTTTTGTTTCTAGTCATTGGAGAGAGAGGGAGTGAGTTTTTTAATTAAAATAATAATATAAAAATATAATGTGGGTCCCACAAAAGAAAAAAGGTAACGGCAGTTTATAGATTTAACGGTACTGTCATTTTTGCCCCTTTTTAAAAAGTTCAAGGTTACTTTTGCACCAAAAAAAAGTAGGGGTGTCTAGGGGTGAGCAAAAACCGGACCGAACCGAAAAACCGAACCGAACCGAATGCATTTCGGTTTTTCGGTTTCGGTTTTTTTTCCATTTTCGGTTATCGGTTTTTTCGGTTTCGGTTTGAAACCGAAAAACCGAAAAAAAAATAATTTTATTTAAAAAAATATACAATTTTTATTTAAAAATAGGATAACAATTAATAAGTATAAAAAAATCCAAACAAATAAAATATGATTTCTAAGAAAAAAAAACTTTTTAAACATGTGAATGTTTTAAACTTTTCTTTATTTTGGACATGTTGAATTAATAGTTTAGTTACTTTGGACAAGATATATAATGTATAATTTTAAGAATTTCTTTGTTTTTGGACATGTTGAATTAATAGTTTAGTTGTTTGGGCAAGATGTAGAATTTGTATAACTATTTAGATACATTAAATCTATTTTTTTTCATTTTTTTTTTATTTTCGTATGGGCCAAATCTAAAAAAAAAAAAAAACCCCAAAAACCGAAATAACCGAAAAACCGAACCGTTAACAATTCGGTTTTTCGGTTTCGGTTTCGGTTTCGGTTTTGTTTTTATCCCAATTTCGGTTTTCGGTTTTTTCGGTTTTTGAACCGAAAAACCGAAAACCGAACCGATACTCACCCCTAGGGGTGTCAGGTGCACATTGGACATAAGTACAGGGTCATTTTTTACCCTTTACCCCTTGTTTTATTTATTTTTTCACTACCCTTCAATTAGGTATGAAAAGGTGTTTTTATGTAAAATATGCATGCTCATAATGGTTTTAGCATTGTAAAGTAAAGCCATAATATGCACCTCAGCATTAATGGTATTTTGTCTCTGCTGATATGTACCTTAAAGATCAGACATAACAACATAGAAATTAGGACCCTTGTCTGATTTATAGTATCTATTTACATTATCCTTTAGTTCAAGCTTTTCTTCAAGAGTTTGTTTCATTGTTGCATGGGATATGAGAAAGATATAGGGCTTGTTTGGTACATTAAAATTGATTTTGATGGAAATGGATATAGATATGGAAATAGATATGGATATGGAGATGGAAATATGGATTAAAAGTGTGTTTGGTATGTCATGAAAATGATACTTGATTTTTATGTAAGAATACCAAATTATCCTTCAAAATAAAAAAAAACATAAAACAAATCTTCCCCAAGTCTCCAATTCAACGTTCGAGTTTATCCACTCCCCCCTAAAGCAGCCGACTTCTACCACCACACATCCTTCGTCCAAAATCTCCTCCATCCTCCATTACAAACCTCCAACCTCCATCACACATCAACAAGAAGCTTCATGTTCTAGGGAAAAATCACAAATCAATAGCATCAAAACTAAAAAAAATCACATATCTGAAAGTCGGGTGCTTAGATTAGATGAACACAAGGAGAGTGGGTGAAAGGGTAACCTGCTGCTATCATTTCGTAGTGTGGATGAGAAACCTTTGAAATCTTGGAAGCACGTGGTTTCGATGTCGCCGTCGGTGTACTCGTTGCCGCTGTCGTAGTCGCCATCACCACCTTAAAGCTACATCAGATCTTGGAATCGAAGTGAGGAAGAAGACAAGTCTCCAACTTTGTACTTGCCGCTGCCATCGGAAGTGTAGAAAAGGGAGGGCCGAAGATGGGGTGAAGAAGGTTGTTGATGGTAGGGTGCGGACGTTGCCAACGGTGAAGTGTGGGGGAAAAAGGCGTTGTGGAGAGAGAAGGATAGTGTAGGAAGATGGGATATGGAATTGCAAAACTAAGCAATTTTGGTGGAATTGATCTGATGGAATTGGACCTCCACATGGAAATGGAATTTTCAACAAATTCCATGCTTCCAATCAGACTTCATGTATGGATATGGACTCCATTTCCATTTCCACAAGCCCAATTCAATCATACAAAACAGGCCAATAGTTCATTTTACTACTGTGATTGGTGATTAAGTATGAAACTGAAATTCTGTGGGTTTTTACATTTGAAATCTAAGAAGGAAAACTTGCATGAGAGAATTATTGGTTGTAACATGTTACTTTTTACATATTAAAATTGCTGCTATGAGAATTGAAATCTTCTATCATTAAGAGAATTACAAACTATTGCTTGTGGTTGCACTATTAAATTTAGATATGTTTCGCTAGTGAACTTGAGCTTTCAAAAAGCCTGAAAGATGCTTTGTTTTAACTATTGAATGAGTTGCTGGAACTTTGTTAGTGTATTTAGAACTTGTTTGTATAGGTGATTGTAATTATGTACATTATTTTGAAGAAATATGACTAATGCACCATAATGGAACGCCAAATTGGTTTATCTAGTTGGTGTTAAATGTTGTTTTGACAATTTGATTTATGAGAATGGTTATATTGGCTACAATATTTGTGAAAATGGTTTGAGTAACTGGATGGAAGAATTTGTTTTGTAGGTCTAAAAAATAGAATTACAATCAGGAGGGAGTAAGCAGTCAAAGGGAAAAGAGATTTACATGGATGCAGAAGAGGTGAAAAATGAAGACATAAAAAATGGCTATATAGTCGTTTGTAATGAATATATAAGAAGGTAGAAAAGGAAGGAAGAACTTTCGATAGTGTGGTTGACTATCATGGAGAGGTAATCAATGCATGAAGGGAGTTAAGTGCTAACAAGAGGAAAGCCTATAACGATAGGGTGAAGAATGTGAGGCCACCAAAGGAAAAAGGGAACAAGAAAGTTGCTTTCTAGACCTGTTGCTCAGTAAGTTGGTCCAACGCTTTTGTGTGTTATGTAAATGACAATGAGACTTTGAAGGGAAAAGTTGAAGGGTTAGGGTTTGGAAATTTGCTAAACGTGGGATGAAAGAGACTCCCGTATGACTTTTTGGTAGTTATGCTGAGATCATATGATCCCCTAACAAATTCGGTTAGAATAAGGGGGAAATATGTGAAGGTTGGAGCTAAAGATGTTGCAGAACTTTTAAGGGTACTAGATAAAGGGAAGGAGGTGAAAGCGGACATAGGTGACACCGATATGCAGTTGTAGAACTTGGAGGAGTATCGTAAGTTGTCTTACTCACAGATATTTAAAAAAATAGAATATGGGGCGACATGTGAACAATTTGATGTCTTACTTATGTTGTACATGCTTGGGACTTTTCTGGCTCTTACAACAAGCTCCAAAACATCTAATAAGCTATTAAAGGTAGGATGTTACACGAAGAACGGAGTGAAAGATTTTGACTGGATCACATAAGTTGTGAAAAAGCTATGGAATGAGCTGGGAAATTAAGTGAAAATATACAGAAAGAACAAAGAAGAGAGATGTTTTGTGAGAGGATGCTTATACTTTCTGTTGGTACGGTCATTTTTCTTAGTTTGTTATAGAATATTACGACAATAAAATAATTAAACATTTTCCATTGATATTGCAGTTTTTTTTGGCGAGTGATTCCCATTGTCTCTCGATGATATTTAGGTAACCAACAATGCAGTTGTTTATTGGAGTGAAGAGAGGCTAGAAGATATAATTAAGAAGGAGAGACAACAATGTTGGTGCTATGTTTGAAGAAGATGGAGCAAAGGATAATGACGAAGAGGAGAAAAAGAATGATTGAAAGAAACAGAATGTTGTGTCGTATTTAGATCTGGTATGTGTTTTCACTTGTTTAGTGGATTTATAATAATTAAAAATTTATGTGTCTGACAATTATGCAACTGTGCCATATAGGTGCTCAAGGATATGCATAGAAGGTTGATGGATGTCATCGAGGAGAACCATTAAAGGCTTCTTTTACATATTGAGGAGAATGAGAAAAAGCTTATAAATTGCATTAAAGAGGAATTGGTTAATATGCAATACAACATTGAGCAGCACTCTAATTCACCGCAATGTTAAAAGTTGTCAACCACTCAAAAAGCATTAATCACTCGAGTATAATGCTTTTAACCAATCGAATAAAGGCATTTATCACTTCATGCATTCATAACTTTGTTGAAAGTTGTCAATCACTCAAAAAGCATTAACCATTTGAGTATAGCAATTAATCACTTTAGTAATGCACTAGTTTTCTCTATATTATATTTTCATATAAATAATTCATTATTTATTAATCTTCTAAATTTGACGAGAACCTTTTTTTAATTTATTCAGAAATGCGAGGGAATTATAGTCTATGCAAGTATTCTCATGAAGATTTGTATATATGTAATTGAAAATAGTCCACATCGTATTAGAATGACACACGCTCTCCTTGACCACTACGGATTGCTGCAGTATATGCAGGTTTTAAAGCCATCTCCTGTTAGAGATAGAGATCTTTGCAGATTTAATGCTGATGATTATTTTCCTGGGCTCTCCACTCTAATGTCTTCAGTTGCTTCAGCAATTCCAGGGTATGTGATGCAAACCAATTTTATCCTTCCAGATATGTGTGACATTTTGGATAAACAAAATAAGGGGTTTTTGTAGGGAAATTCTGGAGATCAGAAGAAGGTACCTCTTGTAGCTTGGGATGTAGTTTGCATTGTGTACCCTGGAATTACATGAGTTACAGTTGAAACTAAAGTCGTTCGACCTGCCAACGATAGTGATTGAATTTTCCAGCTTGCAAGTCTACTTTGCACTTTATCTACTAGCTCCATATAACTCCCTTGGGTCACCCGTTTTTTCTTCCCCATTTCATATATGTTATTGCAGTCTTTTAAATATAAATATCTTTCTTCCACCTAATATTGTGGCTTTCGCCATCTCTCATCTATGTACGTAGATTCGTAGAAATCGAAAAATATAAGAGGGGTTGCAAAGATACTTGCGAATTTGTAGCATGTTTTTTCCAAACAACTTTCAGATTGTAATTTGCATATTAATGGTGCATGATCAGATCCCGCAATAGAAAGAACTTGTAATTGTGAATGTGGAAAACAATTGACCCAATTATTATTGCAAAGAGCCCGATCTAATCTTTCCCATACTACTTCTTCATCCCTCCATGTATTGGGGACATGATATTAACTTGTAATTTAAGCATTCATCTGTATCCATATGTAAGCTTGAGATGGTAGCCTTCATCTCTTCTTAGTAAACGTTTAGGGTTTCACTTTAGTAATCGGTTGTCAAACTTGCTTTGGTCGGGTCTAGTTTCTAGTTGCATTTTAGCTTTTAGGTTTCACTTTAGTTTTGTTTTTATTTTCGCATATCATATTTCGAAAATCCCTAAAAATTAGTATAGATACTTTTTTTCCCCAATTTTTCAAGTTCTTTTGAATAATGGCACGTAACAATGTTGATACAATCAGACCTTATCAACAATTTGGTTCAAAATTCCTAATGAGATTTGCTGGTAAAATTTAATATATAGCAAGTTATATAAAAAACAATCTAAACAACAAACACATTAAATAGTAGTTGTCTTAATTATCTATATCAGTAATGATATTCACCAGTTTAGTATAATGGTTAACAAAAAAACCTGAATCCACATGACAGCAGCATAATTACATATTGAAATGACAAATGAACATTAGGATTTTCCAATCACCTAATGTTTTCTTGACATGACTGCCACAAAACATTTTCCTTTCTCTTTACATTACTTACAAAAAAGGATAAGAACTATATATACTACAACCCTTGTCCCAAAAAATAAAAAGGGGTGAGTTCTTATCCAATATCTACAAAATAATGACCTCTAAAAAGTAGCCACTTAGGTAATGAAGCCTAGCTTCACCTTGGGTTTGGATTTTTGCATGTCCTCTCGGTGTGTCTAGCTACATGGCAAGAGCTACAGTTATATATCTTCTTGTTTTGGAACTGCGACTCAATCCTTTTGATTCTTGGCCTTCCAGATGGTCAACTAGTCTTACGTGGTCCTAACAAACGTTGATTTGCTATATTTTCTAACTGATAATCATTAGGATTTGACATGTTAATTGTTACAACTGGAATCATACCCCTTTTATAAATATTTTTCTTGAGATGTAATCTTGAAGCATTCATCCACATAATCATACACATTCACATGATAAGCCTTAATGGCTACACAAGTGTGTGGACATGGAATGCCTAACATTTGCCATGATGTACAGCTGCACTCACACCCACCATGATCAACCCCCAGGGTTCCATCCTTTGTATGTACAGCTACTATACCTCCTCTATAAGGTTCAGCTTTACATTCTTCGCTTCTACAAACATTTTTCTTGACTTTATGTTCTATGTTTGGGCCCACACCATTTTTCCATTCACTCATTGCCACGCTTGCTGCATACATCTTCTTTGCTACTTTCTCACGATGCTCATTGATAAGCATAGCAACATTGTGTCTTCTTTCTTCACCATCCAATGATTGAATGACTGAGCGGTATTCATTGTGGTTTTATCCCATCATTACTTACTTAACGCCAACTTATGTACATCACCATGATTGACCAACTAATCAAACAATTCATGGTGGAAATTCCTCATGTTTTCTATTGCAGTATTAAAGTCAACATCAAGCCTTGTATATGCAATAGCATCAAGCTACTCGAGCCCCTTTTGTCTTATCCGATCACTCGTCTTCCTATCCCCTCTTTCAATTTCAGCATTTTAAAATTAAAGTTCTCCTTCACGTGCCTATGACAGTATGTATGCCTCTGATCACCAAATATTGCTCACACAGAATGAATTATTATCTTGTGACGGTCAAGCACAATTACTATTTCCATTGAACCAACTATCTATTTGATCGTGTGTAAGAACCAAGTCCAAGCAACATTTGTCTGTCCCTGGACAATGGCAATTGCAAACGGCAACAATTCATTATTCGCATCATAAGCAAAAGCTGACAGTAGAGTTCCTTGAATTGCCTACTTAAATGAGATCCATCAATGTATAATACAAGTCTAGCACCTTCAATGAACCCCTCAATGCAACACCCATATACAATGAATACATGCTCAAAAGTGTCGTTTCAATTTGCACTCTACTCAGTTATAGTTTTGTTGTCCATCTCCCTCAACTATTGACATATCCATGGTTTTAACTATAACGTTAGCTTTCTAGATACCCTTTTTTATTAAACGCTAATCCATAGTAAACAAGATTTACTTCTAACTAACTATATTAGGAAATATGAGTTTACATTATTAAAATACTAACATAATTAGAAAAAATTTTCACATAAGGGTTTCTTTCGAACATCAATATCAAGGTCCAACTATGATAGAAAGGGAGTTTCCAAAATATAATCAAAACCTATCATAGTTGAAAAAAAGATTTCCTTATTTAAAATGGTAATCCATGTTAGAAAAGAAATTCAGTATAACAAGACGACCAACATGGATAATAAAGCATTTCATGTAGATTATAATTTATCCATATTAAAAGAAAGAGGCTTTCTAAAACCAAGCTAACATAGATATTTAAAAATTGTCGATGTTCACAACACAATTATCCATATTAGATAAAACTTACGTAACATAGATATTAAAACACACTTGATCATAACAAAATAAAATAATTCAAAATATGATTGCCGTCTACCATGATAGAAAAGCAGCACCACTATCATGGTAATTAAAAAAAACCAACATACTAGGCAGTATAACCTCATTGTAACTTAAATTATCACATCATATTCCCAAAATCATTTCAACTACAAATCGCTCACCATTTCCCTCATCGCCATCAGTATAAACATGAACATCCCTGCTCAAATCATTAAACTGTAATCATAGTAATATAATCTCCAACATGAAGAAGCATAAAGGTTCCAACTAAAATCTAAGTAATACCAATTTGCCGGTATTGGACTGGTCCCAACAAAATGCCAATCACCAAAATAAAATCCAAATGAAGTATCATAATACCAAATACATGTCAAATCTAAAGACAATGGAAATAAACCAAGCGAAAGCTGAAACTGCATAAGCCTAAAAGAAAAGAAAGTGTGGCAACATACTACTCCAACCATAGTCCAAAAAGACTCACTACTTTTAGTGAGAAGTCTTCGAATCCTTTCCCAGCACGAACCTACAAGAGTGAAATAAAGGGGGGTTAGCCTATCATAACTAACTACCTGCCTACATGTGAATGTGTGTGCTAACAAGGTGTCCAGTGGAATAATACACACACACACACATACATACATACATACATACATACATACATACATAGATACATACATATGTTCTAAAACATGCTCAAGTACTCAATTAATTTGCACATCCTAATTCTAGGAATAGTTTCCAAAATTCTTTGAGGTACAAGATGATATATTTCAATTCAGATCCAAAATCGTATGTTTCAATAATAATCACAAATTTCAAAATGATATTTTCCAAATCCTTTTCAAAATCATGTTTTTCATCACAACCACCCCAAGCGATTGTGCACGAGTCATTAGGAAAAATAAGTGGAACTAGTCTGGACTTTTTAGTTTCTACCAACCCTAGAACCACCGTACGGATCAGTAGGGACTTTCTACCATTCCTGAAACCATGATACAGAACGAATCAGTAAGAACTCTCTATCCTTCCTGAAATCTCGGGGTGTACTCTCTCCTCTAAGGGTACACTTTCCACTTCCCTCTCATATCCAATTAGTCCCTTTGAGCCAACAAGGTGCCTCATCATGTGATGACAATTATCCAATACACTAGTGTTGCACACAATCAATCATCACACATCATGCATATATGAAACATAGTAAAATCATAAGGCACTTACCAGTCAATCTTTCCACAATATGCAAAATGATACAGTTTAAAATCCAATTTATATATATCCATTCAATTCTGAACATGTTCGAACACAAATTTATGCTAGTTCACAAATAATATCCCACAGGACATTTGTATAATCAAAATAGCCTATTCATAAGCAAGTTTAAAATCATAATTCCCATAATTATTTCAATGAGTTTGACATCTCTTACAAACAACACTCACAAGGAGCCTAATGAATTAATCTAAGCTAACTAAATGCATGAAAAGCTATAAAAATCCGGGTTTTGTGATTTTGATTAAGGAAAATAGACTAAATTCTTTTTGGGATTTTTGTTTTATGAGAAAGCAATTAAATTGGTGTTGGGAAACTTATGGATGAACATGGGTTTCTTGATGAATTAGGCAACCTTCCTAGCTTCTAAGATGATACGGGAGTTTCTAAACCAAGTTCTGATGCAAAACCTAAGGCTTCGCTCTTAGTCCAATTATCCTAATTAATTAACTAACGTGGCGCATCGCTCATTTAATTAATCAAATAGGAAATTGTTAAGTTCCAACTTGGTAGTAAAGACTCATGATAAACATGCAAAGATGCTCTCGTTAGAAGTAAATCAAACCATCTAATGTTGGACCTAGTGTCTAAACACACATACAATCGCACATGCATTCAACATATTTTAGAAATCTAAAGGAGATATAAATGAAGTACATCTATTGCTAATATCAAGAATTCAACACTTAGGTTCATACATATAAAAGAACATCGCTTAACTACATGCATGACCATTGAACACGAAGGAAATGTCCGCTCTTCCTAACTACTTTTGCAGTGCCTTCTTCAAAGCATCAGCATGAGCTAATGGTTGAATTACTCCTAACAACACGTATTTCCATTTTGTAATGTTCAATTTTGGCATCAGAGTTGACCGACTCTTTACTCCACATGGTAGGCTTAGAATATGTCATCCGCTGCCACTATAGGCTCCAACTTTACCATCTTCTTTGTCACATACAGCCTCATTCATGTCAAACATTTGTTCTGACAGTCCTAATAGCTCATCTACCCTGTATGTACAATAACAACTTTAGTAATGCAATTAACTAAAATAGTATAGCAATTAACCGTTTCGGTGAAAAAATTCTCACTTACATTATTGTATCATTTATTTCTCCTACAACGTTTCTCTTACAACATTATCAATGCATTTGGATGCTACATAAACATGTGCACATCTCTCATTATACTGAAATAGATTATCCGCTTCTCCATCATCGATCAGATCTACTAATATTCTTTGATCAAACCTATCTGTATATTTTATCTCACATCTCCCGCCATCTATATTGAACCATTCTCCTATCAAAGCCCTCAATTCTTCAATTGTCACCCCTCCTATATTGTTTTTAACCTAATATTTATCTTCACCATCAACATTCTTTCCAAAGTTCTCCCTACATGAAAATAACACATAAGTAATTTGGAATGTGTTGCCCCAATTTTTGATGTCATCCTACATGCTAACCTGCACCAAAATAATACAAAATTAATTCAAATTTTAGTTCCTAAACAAATATGTCATCACTTTATAATATGCCACTAACAAACTTACATCTTTTTTTAACTACTCAAGTATAGGCTATTAACTAAATCTTTCACCCTGCCTTACAGCAACAGTATTTCAGCTCCAACTAAACTCATTAACTGACGTGCAGCACCCCAAATCTTCATCATTCCCATATATCTTCAGCGAGCAAGCATCACTTCATCTAACAGTCTATCACATATATCATTATTTAGGATAAGGCCTAAAATACCCCGGAAGTATCCACCATGAGGCACCTGGTGTCTGGAATTTTTTTAGGGGCAGATGATTCTTGTATAGTGGACTGCCAACAAATCTGAAAAGTGAAAAGTGACAATGGCAAGCTAAAATCTCCAGTTTATGACCTCGGTTCAAAAAGAATCTTCAATTTATGACCCTATCTTTTATTAACCTATAAATTTAGGTTGTTCGAAATTTCACACACCTTCCCCTAACTGGAAGGAAAGTCTTTAATGTGGCCTCGCCCTCGCCCCTTCACACTTGTATTTTGGTCAAAACATATTTCATATAAAATTATTAAAAATAATTTGTTTTTAAGGTTTCTACTTGCACTGTACGTACACACCACTAGCTAGAAACATATAAAAATAGGTATGTCTAAATCTTCACTCTATCTCATGGTCAAAAGAAAAATATTCACTCTACCGAAGGTGAAAAAACAAATATAGTACTCTCTACAGCCTTTATATGTTCCAACTTTCAAAGCTTTTTTTTTATTTTTTAAGGGCAAGTAAAGTGAAATGCATAATAAGCTACAGAGGAACAAAAATAAGCCGTCCTATCACTATCACTTCCTCCCTCAGAGAAATTTTTCTTTCATAGCTTTCCTTTTTATTGCTAGTGGTAGCTTCTTCTTCTTCGTTATGTGGGGTGTGCTCAGGCAAGCTCTTCTTTATTGTTCATCTTCGGTTGCTTCTTTTTAAATTTAGATTCATTACTTTTTTTCTACTTCCGACAAGCTTGCATTCAACTATCAAGACAAGATCTGAGTTTTTTTTAAGAGGAGTCCACATCCATAAGGAATAATAGGAAAAACACTTAGTTATGCATGTCAGACTAAGAGAATTACAATGTTATTTCCATTCTGATTATTGTTCATCTATTTCTTTCTTCTTGCCGTTTCATGGCCCGAGGGAGGGGAGGAACAGAGAAGTGGGATTTCAAAAATATGCTCTCTTTACAACCCGATCTGCATTTTCCGGCGAGCTTGTGTTCAACAACAAAAAACCTGAGACATATTCACAAAAAAAGGCAAAATAGCCAACAAATGGTGTGGAATAATACAATTTTTAGCCCATTTGGTCCTGGATCTATGATGGTCGGCGGCCTAATAGCGGCATAATGATGGGCTAATTTGGCCCAATTTTCAGATTGAGTTTCTCATCTAAACTGAGCTAGAGAAGTTTCCGGTGGATGTACAAACTCCTCCAACCATCCAATCCATCTCTTCCTCAGCTTCAATAAAGGTGACTTCTATCTTCACTCTGTCATTTGAATGAACTTCACATGATACGTGTTTCTGGAAGTTGATAAACATTAGTTAGCATATTTTTTGTCTATATTCATTTGCATTTATTTCAACCAGTATAAAATCATTAATAGTTAAGGAAAATACTCAACATTTAACAATAAAGCATAACAAAAGCAATACAAAGGATAGATTCTCACCGATTCCTTTCAACAAACCATCATCACAAGTCTCATCCTTGCGTCTCCTTTTTGCTGCCATCGCGTTCTCCCCAATGTCCATCGGAACCACTCCATCTCACTATACAGGTGTTATAATTGCTAGGGAAGAGAAAAGAATACTTCATACTTTCAAGCTATCAGTAAAACACAAGATTTAATAGAATGAACCCTGAGAGAGTATAAAATAAGAAAATACATAGATTATGTTAGACAATGTTAGGTGAAAAGAAAGTCGAGTAAAAGATAACACCTACTTGAAACGTCGGAACTCTACGTATTCACACGGTGTTGTGGTCGACGCTGTCACCAAGAGGCCAGGCGAAGAGAAGAAGCAGTGGGAGGAGAAAAGGGAGACAAAATCCGACAGAAGGGGATGGCCAAAGGAGGAGATGTTGTCGGAGAAGAGGAAGAAGTTGGTGTTGGCGGAGGTGGTTCTCTTATTTGGTGGAAGAATATTGGGGATATATGGCTGGGATGGGACTTTATAATTGGGAGCTAAGGACTGTGGACCTGGGGGGAAATGGGAGAAGGAAGAAGCATTTGAATTTGAAATTTAAAATAGGAGGGAAAAATTTTAGTGTCAGGGGCAATTTGGGCATTATTAGGGTTCAAGAAACAAATTCAAACTTAGAAACAGTGATATGTGAGGAGGACACGCTTCCCGAGCATCTTGATGGTGGAAGAGAATTATTTGATATATTGATGATTGATGATTTATTAATCTTATTCAGGACTCTGGAGAAGCTGAATCAACTCAAATTCATTGAATGGTCAAAGAATCCCGTGTTCTTCAAAATCAAATTAATGTTCCATGTGGAGAGAAATTCAACCAAACCAAAGGGAAATTATTCTAATTCCAATCATGAGAAAGGAAGAAAAATGAAAAGGGCAAATCAGTCAATCCACTTGAGGTGGATACATGAAAGGCACGCAGAACCAAACACCTGGTTAGAAAAAAGAGTCATTCTGCAATAAAGCTAAACAGATAAGCAAAAGTCCAAGTCTATCCATTCCTATTCTTTGATTCTATCCAATTTTGCTCGGCAGACCAAAAAAAATTTTAAAATTTAATATTTTTTTCCCAAAAAAAATATTATTTCTATTCACACCCCACCAATCAACCCGAGATATATAAAAATCTCGTTGGAGGAATTCTGGTTTTTGTTCATTCTCCGAAACTTTCTCGCTGTTTCTTTGATTTTCTCCCCATTTTCCCTCTCTCTCTCTCAACGCGGACGCGGCCTCCATTTTCTTCGCCCCCATTTCTCTCTCATCACTTCAGCTCAAAACCCAGGAGGAGTTTTCTCACTTTGCTGATCTTCTTCATCGCCAGTACAAGGTGAGCCTTCAAGTTTGTGTTTTTCTTTGTTGGGTCTATGATCTCAGCTTGAATTGTTGTTGTTGTTGTTGGCTTTCTGGGATTTTTATAGTTTCTGTTATATTTTGCTGATTTATTTATCTATTTTTTTTATTTTTGTGTTCTGGTGAGGAGTTTTTATGGCGGCCCGTGAGTTTTAGGTTGTGATTTGCGATTTTTGAGAACTGTTTGTTTGTTTTACGGCTTGGTTTTGTTTTACTTTTTCGGCGGGCGTGTTGTGACTCTGAGCGTTCTTTAAGTTTGGTAACGTTATGGTAGCTTGAATCTGCAGAAGTTATGATTTTCTACTGAAATTGTGTTTTCTGATATTCTGGATTTTGTTCGTCTGAGGAGATCTAATGGCTTTAAATCTGATATTTATATTTCTTAGTTATCTTAGTGGATTGGTTTTTTATTGTTTTATAAAAATTATGTTAAGCATAGTTTCTTCCGTGCTTCTTTGTCTTTTGTGGTATTTGTGTTTACCAGACTTCCCTGTGATATGTTTGGATTTGATAAGTTTTGTGGGAAACTCTGCCTATATAACTATGGTCTAGGATCAGGAGGATGCCGTGTCTTGAAAATGTTGAACAAGGAAATTTGATTGACTGAGATGAATTGATTTGCCTTAGGTTTTCTTGCTCAAGGTAATGATTTAATTTCTTTTGGCGATGACATTTGTCTCTTTGTATTTTGGAACATACTCTTACCCCACAACACCTTGAGCATCACTGTTTCACTTTGAAACGCCGAGGAAAGAGTTTTTGTCGTGCTACTCGATTTTTCTTTCAATTTCTACTTTTATCGTAGTTTGGACTGTTTTGCAGAATAAGTAGTAGAGTTTTTATATCTTAGGGGTTTTGACTTCTCAGATGAGCTTTGGACTTGATTAGTGCAATATGAGCATTATATTCAAAGGAATCTCAAAGAGCTTTTATAATAGTTTTTCAACTTATACCACCTTTGAACTTCCATATCTATGTAACAAAAAAATAAGTATTAAGGGTATGTATGCACAGCAGTGTCTGTAATCTGTGGCAAATAAGGTCTGTATATTGGGTGTGCACAAAGTACCTGCAAATGGATGGTGGTGTTATTATTTCAAAAGTAAGTTTATTTTCAGTTTTCTTCTGCAGAGTATCTACTATGCCTTCTGTGTTATGTGGGAACTATTGACTGCCTTAAACATTAAAAATGGTTTGATGATAAAATTTATTATTGTGTTCATTCATGATTTTTTTTTTTTTATACCTACTGCTTGCTCTCTATCAACAGGAGGAAAAATTTGGCATTAGCAAAATAGGAGTAATGTTCGAGCACCTATGTGGAACCAAGCTTTTGAATATGCCTGAAATGAATCGTATTGAGAGTAAAAGCTGATAGTATCTGCAAATATTTGTATGAATGTGTAACCATGTATGACTGATAGTGCTATATTGCCCTTGATCCATTGTTTTACCGTCTGTAATATTTTAATAAGAACAGTGCCTTTTCTTTTTCTTTTTTTTTTCTTTTAGAAGAAAGAAGGATATCAAGGATACAATTACCATTTCACCCTTGATGGCATCAAGATCATTTGCCAATCTCTTAGACTTGGTTAGTGGAGGCTTTTTGGATGCTCCCCACACGCCAAGAGCTCTTCCAAGAGTTATGACGGTTCCTGGAGTTATTTCTGACCTAGATGGTCTTGGTAATAATGATGCGGATTCAGATGCAAGCTCATCTGGGTGTCGGGAGCGGAAAATTCTAGTGGCAAACATGCTGCCACTACAGGCTAAAAGAGATGCAGAATCTGCTAAATGGTGTTTCAGTTTGGATGAGGATTCAATTTTACTACAATTGAAAGATGGTTTTTCTTCTGATACTGAGGTTATCTATGTGGGTTCTTTAAAAGTTGAAATAGATCCCAGCCAGCAGGAAGAAGTTGCTCAGAAACTACTGGAGGATTTCAATTGTGTACCTACCTTTTTACCACATGAACTCCAGAAGAGGTTTTATCTTGGCTTTTGTAAGCAGCAACTTTGGCCCCTTTTTCATTATATGCTACCTATGTGCCCAGATCATGGCGACCGCTTTGACCGGATGCTTTGGCAAGCTTATGTTTCCGCAAACAAAATATTTGCAGACAAGGTTATGGAAATAATCAATCCTGATGACGATTTTGTTTGGGTTCATGACTATCACTTGATGGTTTTGCCAACATTCCTTAGGAAGCGATTTAGTCGAGTTAAACTTGGATTCTTCCTTCACAGTCCTTTCCCTTCATCTGAAATTTATAGAACTCTGCCAGTACGAGATGAAATTCTGAGGGGACTGTTGAATTCGGATTTAATTGGTTTTCATACATTTGACTATGCTCGCCATTTCCTCTCTTGCTGCAGCAGAATGCTGGGTCTGGACTATGAATCTAAGCGGGGACATATAGGTCTTGATTACTTTGGCCGCACGGTATATATTAAAATTCTGCCTGTTGGCATTCACATGGGCAGGCTTGAATCTGTATTGAATCTTCCTTCTACATCTGCAAAAATAAAAGAGATTCAGGAAGAATTTAAGGGAAGGAAGCTGATTCTTGGTGTCGATGATATGGATATTTTTAAGGGCATCAATTTGAAACTTCTAGCTTTGGAGCAGCTACTGCAACAGAACCCAGACTTGATTGGAAAGGTCGTTCTAGTTCAAATTATAAATCCTGCTAGGAGTTCAGGGAAGGATGTTCAAGAAGCAAAAAAGGAAACAAACTTAATCACCCAAAGGATCAATGATACATATGGCTCAAAGCATTATCAGCCAGTTGTTCTCATTGACCGTCATGTTCTTAGATTTGAAAAGAGTGCCTATTATGCTGTAGCTGATTGTTGCATTGTCAATGCTGTGAGGGATGGTATGAACTTAGTCCCATACAAATATGTTGTCTGCAGACAAGGAACTACTCAACTAGACAAAGCACTGGGTAGAAAAAGTGATTCCCCTCGTACAGGCATGCTTGTGGTCTCTGAGTTCATTGGTTGTTCCCCTTCTCTGAGTGGAGCAATTAGGGTCAATCCCTGGGATATTGATGCAGTAGCTGATGCAATGTATGTGGCCATCACAACCTGTGATTCAGAGAAGCAATTGAGGCATGAGAAGCACTATCGATATGTTAGTTCTCATGATGTGGCTTATTGGGCGCGCAGCTTCATGCAGGATTTAGAGAGGGCATGCATAGACCATTACACCAAAAGTTGCTGGGGAATCGGTCTGGGCCTTGGTTTCAGAGTCGTTTCTCTTTCTCCTGGTTTTAGGAGGCTGTCCATTGATCATGTTGTTTCAGCTTATAAAAGAACTCACAAAAGGGCCATATTTCTTGATTTTGATGGTACACTTGTACCACACTCTTCTATAAATAAAACCCCCAGCTCTGAAGTTATATCTGTGCTGAATACCCTGTGTAATGATGCCAAGAACAGTGTGTTCATTGTTAGTGGAAGGGGAAGAGATTCTCTTGGTGAGTGGTTTGCTTCATGCAAGAGGCTGGGACTTGCGGCTGAACATGGTTACTTTTTAAGGTACGTTAGAATCTATATTGTAAATTTTTCTCTTCATTCTCCCAAAGGTCTAAAGTTTTGCTAATTATTTTTAGTATTGTGCATTCTTTTGGGCTGCAGGTGGAATGGAGACTCAGAATGGGAAACCAGCCACTTGTCTGCTGACCTTGAATGGAAAAATATAGTGGAGCCTGTCATGACTTCATATACAGAGGCAACTGATGGGTCTAATATTGAAACTAAAGAAAGTGGTTTGGTGTGGCATCATCAAGATGCGGACCCTGATTTCGGATCCTGCCAAGCTAAAGAGTTGTTGGATCACCTGGAAAGTGTGCTCACTAATGAACCAGCTGTCGTTACAAGGGGCCATCACATTGTGGAAGTCAAGCCACAGGTTTGAATCCCAACCCTGTTTAATTTCTTCGTCTTCTGTCCCAAAAGCTAGAACTCGATGTCTCAAAATCTTGCTTTGCACTTTGCAGGGAATAAGCAAGGGTATAGCAGCAGAGACAATTCTCTCGACACTGGCAAACGGCGGAAATCTGCCTGATTTTGTGATGTGCATTGGAGATGACAGGTCGGACGAAGACATGTTTGAGAGCATATCAAGGACAGTCTCTTGTCCTCCATTGCCAGCTGCTCCAGAGGCCTTTGCTTGCACTGTAGGTAGCAAGCCTAGCAAGGCCAAGTATTACCTCGATGATACTGCCGATGTTATTAGATTGCTTAAAGGTCTTGCAGCTGCATCAAATCCAAGGCCAAGGAATCCACCCCAGTACAAGGTTTCTTTCGAAAGCAGCACGGCTTGAGTCATGGACAATGCAAGCCCGCATTATTGATTCATTAGAGCTGGAGAATCAGAGACAAGTGTTTTGATTATCATTCTTAATCTGAATCAAATCCCTTTCATGTCTCCTGAACCGGTTTTCACAACTCCAGGTATCAAAACCGGGTTTTTATGCTTTGTTAGGCGCATGAATTTCTCTTGGTCCTTGGTTCAGGATGATTTGGAAATTCTTCTCTTGTACATGATTACTTCAATTGCTGTACTTACTGGGGCCACTAACTGGGATTTTAGATTGCTAGACCATATTGATGCCTGTAGGGAATTCGGGCTTTGTTCCTTTTTTTTTTTTTTTGTTGCTTACATGCTCCAACAAGCTGTATAGCTACAGTATAGTAATATCTAATATATAGTGGCAGTATATTGGTAACAAATGTGGTGCCTGTATGCATATCAATCCTAGCTTTAGGTTAAACTCTAAAAATTGAGTTGATCGTATTTTGGCCTTTGAACTTTGATTCAGTGACAATTTTTATTTTTGATTCAATTGAAACTAAGTTTCTGAACTTTCAACTCACTGCAAAGCTATCTTCTTATATGAAACAATTTAAAGTTTAGTTTCTACGTTTCAAAATATATATTTTGTTTTCTAAAATATTGGGATTAGTATTTTAAATGATTAATTTGAATTTCAAGAGATAAAAGTTACAGGATTGGAAAGACTTATTTTTAATTGAGACAAAATTGTAACAAACCAAAGATTAGATTTCTCAAATTTTAAAACGTCGTTGCTACAAGGGGAAACTATTAAAGATGGTACAACTTGTTGATCGTCCTCCTATTTCCATCTAGAAGTTACATTGGATAAGGATATTGATTTGTTGCTTTTATCGTTCTCCAGTCTTCTATGTATAAAATTGAAGTATCTCTTATTCCTTATTCCATGAACTCTAATCTAATTTTAGTTGTATAGCTTGCATAAGTTTAAATATAATTGCTTATTTAATCCAAAAATAGCATTCTCAAATAAACGTTGAGATAATATCATGCTTGAAAGTTACATGTAGCGGTGATCAACAGGCACGGGGCTTACTTGAAAAATACTAGAACGTTGAGATACAGCAGATTCTATGATTCTCAGACTACCAACCAGGGAGGATACGGCAACATTTGCTTGGACTTTATTAGACTCGAGACTGACGGATCGGTTCTAGTCTCAGGGGAAAGTGGATGTGTCATGTGGAGGTATCATTGGGATTCATCAGGTGGGTTAGATTGTAGGTTATACATCCAAGCTCATGAATGCATCACAAACCATTGCGGAACTTATCGTTGTGATTCAGGGACTTCATTTGTGGTGGAACAAAAACTTCAGGAAGATTGAGGTTGCAACAAATTCTATAGAAGTAGTGAACTTGCTAATAAGAGTGGTTGTTGCAATTCATCCTATTTTTGGCATCATAGATGATGCTAGGCTACTAGTAGCCCGGGATTGGCATGTTAAAGTGGGATACATTTTTAGAGATAAAAACTACCAGGCTGATCGAATGGCGAAGATGGCGAATAGAATGACGGAAAATTTTCTTTTCTTGACGACCCACCAGCCCCCCTTGCGGACGTTACTGGACTACATGTAGTTTGTTAGTTTTCGTTTCTCTTCTACTTTATTTTGTAAGCTCCTTTGAGCATTTATATCCAGATTACATTAAACACACACACACACACACTAGAATGAGGTCAGCGACATCAAACTCAATAACGGGCTTCCTAAAATATCTGGACCAGGTAATATTAAAATTATGAACATTGCACAAGCTTAGACAATGTGAGAACGTACAGATGAAAGAACCGTTATGGTCCTTAAACATATCACCTTAAGCAACAATCTCACCTTATGGTACTCACCCCCCGATTTTAGAAATTAAGGAAGTAAAACTAATAAGATTTTCAACTTAATTTTATATTAAGGACTAGATAAAGTATTTGAAGAGCCATATGTAATCAGCTTAATCCCCCTTATGAGTCAGTGTAGGAAACCAATTCATGGTAACAAAATTGAAGTAGGACCGAAGAAGTGGATAATATAACAGGGTAAATATTCACAAGTAATATGATACTGGATTTTTGGACAAGTTATAAGTATTTAATAAATACTCCCCCCGGCTCTAAATATATTAACTATTTGGGAAATTGGTCTTGATCTTAAGCATAAGACTTAATTATAATTTTTGTCATCTTTTTTCCCAAATCATCCCCACTAGTTTTCATCCAACAGTCATCAAGTAAAATATGGGAAATAAATAAGAGAGAATGATTGGAATGTTTTAGAAAAAGAACACCATACTAACTAATATAATTAGAGTAAAATACACTATTCTCCCTTCTATTTTACCTTAATTATATAAACTTCCCCTCTATTTTGTAAACGTATATAAATGTCCCGTAAAATTAAGATATATGTTACAAAAACCTCCCTTCTATATTTGAGAATTTATTTCCATCCACTCAAACCATTAGCTGACCGTTAAGTATAACTTTTAAACTTTGTTTGGACCAAAATGCCCCTTTTTAAATTAATAACTATTTAAACATTTATATTTTTCAAAATATTTTTATAAAATAAAAACTAATTGTCGCACGCTCATTTTTTTTTTCAACGGCACATACATATATTTTCAAAATTTCTAATAAATTTATTGATTTTTATTTAAATAATAAACTTTCATAATTTAAATTTGTAAATATATTCATTAAAGTTATTTATTTTGATTTATTTTAAATTTCTAAATCATATTTTAGTTATGTTTTAATTCATATTATTGTAAAAATTATAAAACAATTTTAGATTATATAAGTCATTTAAATTTATAATTCAAAATTCTTTTTTTGTAAATAATTCAAAATTATTAAATAGATTTTTTTGCCTGATGTAAAATATACTTTTTGTTACAAATTGTAAACACATTTAACCAAGGAAACATTTATTAAAAGAAAAAAAATGAATCTTTAATTAAGTTTTAATTACTTAATTTTGCATTATCTAGGGGGAATGAAATTTTTAAAACCAAAGGAACTTTAATACTCCTATAATTTAAGGATTCATTAGACTAAGAGTAAAATATTAATTAAAGTTGAAAATTATATTTTTAGAATCTTTTTTAGAATACTCCTAATGGTGTTAGAGGATTGGACTAAACTGTATGTTTTCAAAATAAAAAGGAGGTCTGAATTTGAAAAAAATCAACAAACTTGAATTAAGAGCTTATTACATTATTTTACACCATACATGTTTTTTTTTTTTTTTGGTCAAATTACACCATACATATTTAGAACTCTGATTCTCTGATTTATTTAGTAGTTTTAATTCTTAAATGATGACACAAAACTTTGATTTAGATTTTAAGTGCTTCATTTTAGTATCACGAAATGTAGCAATTCATCATCTGTAACATAGGCAAATGTGTATATTTAGTTTTTGACTCTACAAGATTTAAGTTTGGCTCCTTAAATTTTATGTTGTATAGTTTTAGTTTTTTTTTAATCTAACATCAATTCATTGGTCTCAAATGATTTTTTTTATACCAACTACCAAGCATAGTTATTTAAAAAAAAAAAAAAAACAAAGCTTAGAGAAAAACAGGGCCTGGGGGGAGGTTCCCAATGGTGGCTTTACTAGATTTTAGGAGCAAAGAGTCACCGCTTCATCAGGAGGTCGATAATCGGCTAATCCGTTGTGGTGATTGTTTGCAGAGTCGTTCATCTTTTGCTTCTCTTGTTCTTCCACATGGTTTCATCCCTTCTATTATTGGAAAATGGAACAAAGCGTTGGGTGAGGAGGATGAATAGTTGGAAAAAGGAAGTAAGAAATCGAAGAGGGGTGTTGTTCGAAGAAGGTCGTTCATCAAGATCCTACAACGTCCTTTCTCATCATTCTCTAGAAAATTATCCAAGATTGAGGGAACTCAAGCTCCATCATTGTTAATTGAAAATAAAAGGGCAAGGTTAAGTGACTGCGAGCTCGTAGAGGTTTTTTAAAAGAAGAAAAAGCATAAGAAGATAGTTTAGAGAAAGTTTCGACTAAATACAATGTATGGGTTTGATTATTCTCAAGTAGTGGATATGGAGATTGACTTTTTTTCCTGTGTTTACCCTTTGAAACGAGGTTGGGTTGAGGAAAAAGTTGAGGCAGATCAATGGCCAAAATACAAGAAATTTAAGTGTGAGGTTACTGCAGAGGTTAATTGGGAAACGAATAATTTTGAAGATGGTGTTGAATTTGACAGTTTTCAAGATTCCAAACCACCAAAGATCAATATTTCTTTCGTTGTTAGGTCCTTCATTGGTTTTTATTTTGTCTATTAGTTGGAATATGATAAGGAAGCCAAATTTGGGGGTTTTTTTTTGCCAACCTCAATCCATTGTTGACATTGTGTGGTAGTTTAGCTCAATGGAAGTGTTCCTTGTTTAGAAAAGTCCAGGTTGTTTTCCCAGTGTGGTTGTCTGTTTATTTAGTTATATTAAGGCCTTTCATGGTGCTTGTGGACTCTCCATTTCAAATAAAGGATTGAAGGAAACTCAGGTTATAGGGCATAACATTGTCCTCTATAGTAAAGGTTTTACACCAAGTTCCATGCTTCTTTTTTCATCAAACTAGGTGAAAGACCGGTATCAAGGCACCTTTATTCTCAGGGATATAATGCAGATTTGGGCATTATGGAGACATTAGTGCGAGGAAAATATGTTTATGGCTTGGAGTGGTATCTTCTATCCTTTGTCTTTTGCATGGTTGTGGGTGTATAATGGTCAAATTAGTTATTAAGGGAGGCCTCATTAAGCACATGAAATGGGAATTTAAAGGATGTAGCCGTTGTCTTCTAGATTTGCACGGGTCATTGATGGAGTACATTGGTTACAGTTGCCAGACTCTATTGCAATCCAGTTGAACTTGTTCGAGTAATTTTTGTTTTTGCCCTCCTCGGAGTTTGCACCGATAGCAAATTTATTCAGCTTGGTCACTAGTCATGAATGCACTCATGTTGTTGGGAGTTGATTGTTGTATTCTTTCTTTTTCAATAAGATAGAGGTTTCAAATTGTCTGTTTGTTTGGTCAGGTTTTGTTGATGTTTCTAAGCTCTAGAGAAAATGTTGTATGAATTGTGTGGTAAGTTGTTATGCGGTATGTGACTATAACTATGTACTTATCTTTTCTAGTTAATGAGAATTGACTATGTCATAAAAAAAAAAAGCTCAGCTTAATATATATCACCATTTAAATATTCAATACTAACATCTTAATAAAAATTAATAGAATTAAATAGAACTTCATATCACTAAAGAACATGACACTAATAATGAATTTTTTCGTCGCTAAGTCCATGAAAATTTTATTGATAAAATTTTCTGTCGCTAATTTTTGATGAATTACCGAAATAAAGTTTTGGCAGCAAAATTAACGACAGATTTCTGACAAAAATTTAGTTGGCAAAATTGCGTGTAGTTTTTCTTATGGAAAAATTATATCTTTAAATACGATTTCTGATAGAAGTTACATATGTAATTCTGTCAACTATATTTTCTAAAGTTTTTATTATTATGTCATAATTATTTATATTATATAATAATCAAAATACTTTTATATAAATACAAATATTATATATAAATAAAATTTTCAAATATTAAATTAAATACAAAATAAAAATAATTATATATTTTAAATATTATTTTTAAAATTATTTGAATAGATAATATATATTAATTATTAATAATTATTTTTCATAAAAAACTAAAAGTATTTCATAATATATTAAATTATGTATGTACATATTTATGCATGTTACTTAAATTATATAGGTATTAATATTTATGTGATTCTGTATAATATAAATATTATTTTTTTTAATTAAAATATTATATATAATAAATTTTACAAATAAAAAAAAAGGATTATCAAAGCTTAATTGGTAAATAGATCAACATATGCACGTGAGGAGAAGGATTCAATATAATAATATGTTGTTTTAGTATAGAGTCAAAGAAGTAAATGTTATTTTTGCTTACTATATATTCGTAAATGGTATTTATGGTATTATTGTTGATTATTGTTAGGGAAATGACTGATAAATGCCTTATGAATTTTAAAATCTTATATAGAGGTGATTTACAATTATTAATATTGTTACTCGACTAATTAATACAATTATTTAACTAGTTAAAATCTTTTATACAGGATTTTAAAGTTCCTAAGGTATTTATCTATCATTTTCCCTTAGTGCTATCTTATGACACATTCTTATCTTATATAAGTTGGATTTATGTATAGAGGGGGAGAGAGTGTGTGTGTGTGTTTGACATCAACTGTAAGAAGAAAAAAAGAAGTAAATCATATGTTAGAGATGAATTGGATAAAATCAAGGGAAAATTGTATTAAGTAATGAGAAAGACAATTTAATACTATGATCCCTTGAAATGTCAAAACTATTAATTTTGTCTAAGGGACCTATGAGTAATATAATGTGATTGTGAAATTATCAAGTTACCCTCACTAAATAGTTGTTAGTATACATGTTACCGTAGTTGTTAATGCAATTTAGTTTAGTACTCCCTCCGTTCCTAGATATAGGACCTATTGGGGATGTGAGCTTGTTCCTAAGTATAAGACCTCTTTTTATTTTTTCTCACATTTTTTTCTAAATTATCCTTATTAATTTTCCTCAATAATAAACAAGTAAGAGATTGAATGTATGAATAAAAGAATGTAGTTAGGGTGTTTTATTAATATCATGTGATTTTTAATAAAGTTTGTCAATTGGCACAGAAGCTTGTCAATGTTTTTCTTTGCCTGTTAGTAAGCGTGAAGATATAATATTACAATTACATTATATTACCCTATTACCCTTGGGATTTATTAATGATTTAAAGACTTCAATGGACTTTGTGGAGTTGTGTATTAATTTGCCTTCTTTGAGACCTGATGCAATTTTCCCCAGAAAGAATATATAGGATTAATATATCACTTTTGGTTGAATGTTGGCTTAATTTTGGTTTTGGTCCCTGAACTTTAAAATCGGTGATTTTGGTCCTTAAACTTTTACTCAATTTTTGGTTTCAATCCCTAAACTTTAAATATGCGGTTTTGGTCCTTCAACTTTCACTCGATTTCAGTTTTGGTCCATGAACTTTGTGTTATTTATAACTGTTGGTCCATAAACTTTAAAGGACATAAACCACATATTTAAACGTTTAGAGACCAAAACCAAAACAAAGCCAAAATTTAAGGATCAAAATCACCAATTTTAAGATTCAGAGGCAAAAAAATAAAATTGAGTGAAAGTTTATGAAAAAAAAAATCTTATTTTAAACTTCATGATCCAATGTTTGTTGATAGAAAAAAAATAGCCGTCTTCCTTAAATTAAGTCTTGAGCCTCATCCAACCTTTCATGAAATTTAAGGACCATAAAAAATAATGAAAGGAGTCAATGAGAACATAGACTTCAAATTGACTAAAGTAAATCTTACAATAAAATACAAAAAAAAAAAAGTCACTCACAAATTCTAGAATAAAAAAAATGTCTGCAATTTACGATAGAGTGAGGAAAAGAACTATGACAGACCAATAGGAATATGGGAAAAAGGAAGCTGAATGTAACAATTCTATGTGACAACGTGTCATAATATCTCACTTCCTTTTTGAGAATTTGTGTTATTTCCATAAAATCAAGATTTACAGACAGCAAACACAAAACACGAACGTTTTTCTTTATTCGAAGAAGGAGGAAGAAGGAGGAAACGACTCTGTCCCTGAAATTTTCACACACAATTCCCTTCATTTCAGATCCAAAATCTCTATTACCATCTCCTCTTCTTTGCTTCTCCTTCTGTTATTCATCGCTAAAAATCAATTGAACCGCGGCCACCATATTTGAAACAATAAATTTTGATGATTGTCGATCATGGTGGTTCGTGATTGATCGCGTGTTCGATTTGGCTATTTGACTGTTATCTATTGGATTAGCCTGATCTTTCTGAGTTACAATTATGAATCCCTTCTCTTCAGGGACGCGCTTGAGGTAAGCAATGGACCCTGCTGTTTCCATTTTTTTATTGATATCATGAGCAAGGAGAGTAATCCGTGTACTCTCGAATGAGAGCATGCATTGTTTTGATGATAGTTATCGATTGAGTGTTTCAAAATCTTGAATATCTGGTTCTAGTTCTTTTGTTTTTCAGATTGACTGTTCTTGCTGTTTCCATTGTTAACCTCGGACAAACATATACTCCCTCCGGTTCTGATTATAACATCAAGTTGACTTTTTTATGAAATTTAATAAAGCGAATTAGACCACTAAACTAAACTGTAATATATACTACATATACATTAGCTTATAGGTTAGTTATAAGTAAAACAAATTAATTTTGAGGAAAAAAATATAAATATAAACAATTTAAAGTGATTCATTTTACATTTTTAATATCTCCAGAAAAGTCAACTTAATCTTATAATTAGAACTGGAGGGAGTGCTAGCGGTGTCTCGATGCATTTTCGATTTCTTTTAATCTGTGATGTGTTTTAGTGATGGTTACAAGATTTTGGATTGCCTTAAAATAGGATTCGATTTCTTTTGTGATGTGATGTGTTTTAGTTGATACTTTTTGTTAAGAATTTGTACCATAGCTGGTTTCTGATGAGCTAAAGATAACCTGCAGTATTTGGTGCACGTTTTAATTTACTGATTGATTCTACATGCATAAGATTTTTTCCTTTGACTTGGCGAAGTTGGATTTGATCACATGGCAGTTTTGTTCAAGTCAAATAGTGATCAGTCATTGTACCTCTGCAGATACATTTTCTTGAGAGGGGATAAAAAGAAAATTTGACAAGAGAGGGAAGTAAATGTATAGAGAAGCTGGATTCGTAAATGCTGACTTTACCTTGATATTTCTTGTTCTGCTAACCCAATGGTTGAATTGCCCCTAATTTCCATGCATGTAGTAGCGTCTAAATTCATGGCAAAGGATAAAAATGTATCAATTATTGTGGCCAAGATAGTGATTAAAATACATAAATACACAAGGGCAGCGGAATTTTCTCTCTATGTTCACTGTAACCACCACAACAAATTACATAATACCTGTACTACTTTGAAATTTCTTTCCTTTGTTACTGCTTTTAAAATCAACAAACTAACCAGCAGAAGTAACTCCATTTATTGGGAACCAAATCGTGTGTTCACCTGAAGTTATTAACCGAAAATGTTGAAGAAATAGAGTTTCAATATTTCAAGCAACTAAACAATGTAAGACATTAGCGAGGTTTAGGGTTATAAAGATGTAAAACTCATAATTATGGGATGAAGCAGTGTTTCGCCAGTATATGCTAAATGGAACTAGTGTATTCATCATGTTAATTAATGTAAACCAGATGGAAAGTATTTTATACATGAACTGATTGTATTGTTTTTCAGTTCTCATTATTTGTTTAATGGGTTTTCCTTAATGAATATACAGATTCAAGAACAGACAACATTATAACTTTTAAGCACTTTCATAGCCTTAGTTTTGCTGTTAAATATAGTGGAGGTTCTTTTTTCATCACCTTCTGTGGAATTTGTACTAGATTGTTGCCGGATAAACCCTTAAGCGATTGACTACTCTTGCTCATTCATGGACTTGAGAATTTTAATCATGTTTCTTGGTTTCACTTGTTCCTATTTTTTTTTTAAAAATGATAATATTTATGTGTGTCTTTGTCTAAGGTTTTTTTGGGTGTTAACTCTTCAATGTCGTATTTTGCTGCAATATATTTGGTGATTATTTCTGCATAGAATTTGAAGCGTCAATTTCTTTCTTTTGTTTTAAATACTAGTACAATATTTGAACAAAATAATCTATATTCCAATTTATAGGGACATGATTCGGGCCATACGTGCCTGCAAAACAGCAGCGGAAGAACGTGCTGTTGTGAGAAAAGAGTGCGCTGCCATTCGTGCTTCAATTGATGAAAATGATCAAGACTATCGGCATAGGAATCTGGCTAAGCTTATGTTCATACACATGCTTGGCTACCCAACACATTTTGGTCAAATGGAATGCCTCAAGTTGATTGCTTCTCCTGGATTTCCAGAGAAGAGAATAGGCTATCTTGGCCTTATGTTGCTTCTTGATGAAAGACAAGAGGTTCTGATGCTGGTCACAAACTCCTTGAAACAGTATCCAGTTTCAACTTGAAATTTATTTGTTTCCATGTGTCCCTATTTTTGGATTTTAATTTACAAAGTTGTTTTTAATCTCTACTGAAACATCATTAGAGAAAAAAATCTGATGTTCTGGGGAAAACTTAACTTAATCTCAGGGATCTTAATCACACAAATCAGTATATTGTTGGACTTGCACTTTGTGCTTTAGGAAACATTTGTTCAGCAGAAATGGCTCGTGATCTTGCACCAGAGGTTGAGAGGTTGCTGCAATTTCGAGACCCAAATGTCCGGAAAAAGGTGAATTTATTACACGTCCCTACCTTAAACTTTTTTTTTGCCCACCCTACCTTAAACTTTTTACATCTTAAAGGCTTGGAAATAAAGCCGGGAATTCAGGCCAGCCTATATAGGCCCTGACCCTTTGAGGATTGGGCTTTGATTTTGGAGCCTCTAGAAGGGAGTCGGGGCCTAATGGTCCGGCCTTATAGGGCTGAGGTTTAAAAGGGCCAACCTGGGCCTGTTAGGCCCATTTATTTATTTTTTTATTTAAAATTGTTATTTTTTATTTAATCTTCCATATTTGCACGTATGAAAGGATTTCTTTATTATTGAATGCTTGTAAAAGGATGTAAACTCTTCGAAAATGATGAAGGAAAGCTTCAAGCTTCGATGAATTCATTTGATCATGGGACTTATTTGTTTTTGGGAAAACCCATTTGTTGGTACCTATACTTTTATTCAATTTTTATTTTGGTACCTGTGGTTTTTAAACTCTTAATTTAACCATTAATTTTGCTCAATTACCACTTTTAGCTCCTCCATCTTTGATCTAATAGCATGGCTAGTCTTTGTATAGGAGCTAATGGTGTTTAAAAATTAAAATTGAAGCATTTAATTATGATAAAAGTACACATAGGTACCAAATTCAAAACTAAATAAAAGCATAGGTACCAATAACTGTATTTTCCCTTTGTCTTTTTACATATTAATAAACAAATTAATATGATTGTTATGTTCTGCACAAAACTTTTGAAAGTGAAATGATGATGGTCACACTGTTGCTGCTTAGTTTTCACGGTTGTTTAGTTTACCTTGTGTGACTTATTTAAAAATATGGACAATATTTATCATTACTTGATAATTTATTAGTGTTTGCTAGTGTTTGTATTATAACTTAAAATTGATATTTGTGGTTGAAGAAAAAAAATTGATATTTGTGTTTATGATAAAGATTTTATTGCTTTAATTTTTTTTCTATAGAAAAAGGTTGAAAAATAGTGTATAATCGCTAATTGGGCCGAGCCTGCCCTATGCCCGACCATTCTAGGGTTGAGCTTTGAAAAACAGGGATATTTGCATTACCTAGGCTTAACAAGGGCCGGTCCGACCTAATTCCCACCTCTACTTGGAAAATGTAGTTCAGTTATAGGACATCATCTAGGGATGCATATTATATGGGAGGAGATGTGGCCATGAATGCTTCTATGGCCTTAATATACCCCCCAAAATGACAGTAACTACTTGCTATCCGCTTAAGGTTAATGGGAGAAGTATCCATGAATGCTCAATCAGTTCAAAAGTCAAAATATATTAGATGTGCGTGTCTATTTTTTCCCTTACTTTTCATTCTTTTTTTCTGTGGAAGTTTGTTTTCTGATGTTCTTTAAAGTGTGCAATCCCAAACATGTTAGTTATTCTTGAATGAGTTGTCAGTCTTTATGGTCCTCCCTCTCCTGGTTAAGAATGATAGCTATAGCTCTTGTAATTTTGAAGTTGAAGCTACTGGTGAAGCCTATTATATTTAGCTTCTTTGGCAGTCCTTGATCATTCTGATGAATTAGCTGTACTCATGACTGAATGTAGGCAGCATTATGCACAATAAGAATCATAAAGAAGGTTCCAGACTTGGCAGAAAATTTTATTAATTCTGCTGCTGCGTTACTTAGGGAGAAGCATCATGGAGTTTTGATCACTGGAGTTCAGCTCAGCACAGAACTGTGTAAAGTAAGCGCAGAAGCCCTTGAATACTTCAGAAAGGTATTTTGACATCTTTTTTAGAATTATGTTTCCTATAGACTTGTATAATCTTTTGTGCCAGCTAAATGCTAGTAATATTTGTGGAAGTATGCGTTTTTTAAAACGGGATTGCACCAAAAAAATTCATTCACTCACTTAATTGAATATAATATTTATTTTATTGTAATCCTTGATTTAGGTATGATTGTATATCATGCAATTGTGATATACTTTAGTATTCATTTTCATTTAACAAAAAAGAAATAAGGCATGAGCCATATTTATGGGCTACTATTATTGTACGCATAAACTGTGGACTAGATAACAAATACTACAGGCACGGACTTGTGTAATTTCTTGCATCTAAGGGCCCTGAAGCAAGGCTCACATGTGCTGATAATTGGTATTTTACTTAGCTGTATTTTTTTGGGGAATTTTCTTATGCAAATTGATCCTTGATTGTGCAAACCTTAATTATAATTAAAGTTTTAATTTATTGTAGAAATGCACAGAGGGTGTGGTCAGAAGTCTCAAGGACCTAGTTAACAGTCCATATGCACCAGAATATGACATTGCTGGCATCAACGATCCTTTCCTCCATATTAGATTGCTTAAGCTTTTGCGAGTACTGGGCGAAGGCAATGCTGATGCTAGTGATTTAATGAATGACATACTTGCACAGGTCAGCTGTGTGTTCATGATCATTTCGTGGTATTAAATTGGTTATATTCTCATGCTGTAGTTATTGGATAAGTTGGCATTTTTGCCTGCCTTTGTTGTTAATGATTTTAGTGACTTAATGAATGACATACTTGGGCAGGTCAGCTGTGTGTTCTTGGTCATTTTATGGCATTAAATTTGTTATATTCTCATGCTGTAGTGATGGATAAGTTGGCATATTTGCCTGATTCTGGTGTTAGCTCCTTTTTTTTTAAAAAAAAAAAAAAAACCCTATACTTGGGCTTAGGATATCCTTTCCACTTTCTTACATTTGATTATCACGCATTTTTTTCACATGCCAAGGCAAATTAATGTGGATAGGTTAATAAATGATAGAAAAATTCAACCAAGGAAATTTGTGTAGCAGGAAATACTTCTGGGATTTTGTCATGTTTGGGTGGTACTGGTCTATGGAGAACTTGAATTTTCTTTGTCTTCAAATATTGTTGTACTTGTAACTGAACCCTTTATTCTAAAAGCAGTAAGCCAAAATCTTTGACGTGTTTTGCTGCAAGGAGAAAGGGTGGCTTCTTTGTGTTAACTCTTTCTAATCTTATAAATGATATTGTATCCATGGCACGATCTAAGCCAAGCTTTTTAAGCAAATCCATTTCAATTTTGATGCAGCAAACATTCAAGTAATTTTTTATGCTGTATTATAGTTTCTGGTTCTCGATTTTTCTATTTATGGTTCCATATTATAGTAGTAATATGTTTGAGTTTTGATAGTTCTTGGACTTGATGATCTTACTCTTAGGTGGCTACCAAGACTGAGTCAAATAAAGTTGCAGGAAATGCCATTTTATATGAATGTGTTCAAACAATCATGACTGTTGAAGATAGTGGTGGTCTACGTGTGCTTGCCATTAATATCCTTGGAAGATTCTTGTCAAACCGTGACAATAATATTAGGTTTGTCTTTGGAAATTGCTATTTTTCGATTTCTCAATAATTCGTCAAATCATTAAAAAGCAACAAACACCAATTCAATCAAATGTACGCTAAGCAAAATGTCACTTATAAAAGTGAAAGTAAAAACATAAAAAATAAGCACTGTAACTAAAGTAAGATATATTTGTAGAATTAGTTATGATGAACGACATGACTGCAGTCCATTTATAAAATATTTGAAGGCTCATAACTCATAACTGGACTTTTCATTTTGATTGGCCGTATAAATATTTTGTTTATTGTGCTGACAGGCTTGCAAATTTATTTCATGTTATTGATTATTCTTTTTGTACCTTTGATCAACCTTCACCTTATTGCATGGATGTGGAGTTTGTGATAGGATAGGAAACTTAGATGAGGTTTGTGATACGACAGGGGACTTAGGAAGGTATCTGATGTGAGTAGGGTGCTCTTTTTGATTGGTTACTCGTGTAATCAGAAAAAAAGCTTGGAACAATAAATTTTTAAAATATGCACGTATTCCTTATCCCAAATATGTGATATCATCGGCGTCGCTAATGCCCACTACCATCACTTTTGCTGCCATCATATTGCCCTGTCCATCATTACCAATCTTGATATATGGGAATTAGGAATAGTGTAATTAGGGGTAAGAGGAATAGAGGATAGTTTGGGTAATTAGTTTAATATCTCTATCAATAAGTTCCTGAAGGGTGTAATGGTTTTGTTAATGATACATTACTGTTATACTTTATTCTCTCCTTTTTCAAGTATCAAAGCTGCTGCTGTTACAAGAACTGTAATTGTCGCTGCCATTGCCACCGCCATTACTATCACTACATCAACTGCTCCACCGCAAAAATGGAATATATACTTATATTTAATGACATATGATAAGGTTTGTAATGAACATATACGAGGAAGAGTTGGAGTGGCGTTTATCAAAGAGAAAACGGTAGAAAATCATATAAGGTGGTTTGGATGTGTACAAAGAAGGCTATTAGATGTGCTGGTGAAGTGGGTATATCAAACAATATGGAGTCCTCTAAGAACGGGTAGAGGAAGACAAGAACACCCAATGAAGTTATTGAGTGGGATATCTTGGATATTAAATTATCCAAAGATTTGGTTGTTGATAGAATACAATGGATACATGTGATCCTTGTAGTCAACTTCTCCTAGTGGGACAAGACTAGTTGTTGTTGTTGTTGTATTTAATGTCATATTTGTCCTGTTAGTTAATTTTCTTACCTTCATATTCAGCTTCTATGATTCATATCCAAACAGATTATAGTTTTTTTAATGCAATCTAATTTGTGCGAGTGAAACAGACACATTATAGTACTAAAGGTTATTTGATCAATAGCATATACAATATTATTTAGTGCTTTTACGGTATCAAAGATGTAGCCGCTACTGTTTATAGATGTGGGCCTATGTGTCTTTGGATGTATTGTAAGAATTGTAATGTTGCAAAAGTTTCTCTTGCAAGAGTCATGTTTGTAAGAAGCAATTTAGGTTTGGCTACATCATGTGGGAAATGCAAAGACTGCTTCCCTAACCAGAGGTTAATTTGTTTGTTTTCATTGAAATATGATTCTCATTTTGTATCAAAACTATGAGGTAAAAATCTCAAGAGTGTTTGCGTATTTTTATCACTTAGCATTTGCATGATAAATTACTTTGGCAACCTTGGTACTTGAATATATTCTTTTTGTATAGTAAGCTTGTAGATTTTAGGTTGGCATATATAAAAAAACAGAAAACAATTACTTTTCTGGGAAGGCTTTCTGTAACCACCTTCAGCCCTGGTTGATTTGCTTCTTGTATATCTTGCATGAGAATTTTCAATTTAGAATTTAAACAAGCCTATTATTCTTATTCTTAACTCCCTGTGTTGGTGTTTTGATTGGTTAAATCCTTTTGATTTTTATATTTTCTTGCGTTATGGAACCCCGTTTGATTAATGTTTCATCTTTCTTGAGGCCCTTTAGTTCATTTTTTACTTTATTCTTCTTAATTGCTACTCACCATTATTGAGTAAATTAACTTTCCCACCTTCTTTCTTTAGGTATGTGGCATTAAACTTGCTGATGAAGGCTGTAACAGCTGATGCTCAGGCAGTGCAGAGGCATCGCGCAACTATTCTGGAATGTGTCAAGGTATTAGTTGGAAGGCCTTGTTCCATGTTTGACATAGAATTAAAAGTCAAAGGATTTCTTTTACAGATCGAAATATCACTTACCTCACATTTTGTTTCAGGATACAGATGCTTCAATTCAGAAAAGAGCTCTTGAACTTGTTTACGTTTTGGTGAATGAAAGTAATGTGAAGCCCTTAACAAAAGAGCTAATTGATTATCTGGAAATTAGTGATCAAGAATTCAGGCCTGACCTTACTGCCAAAATTTGCTCTATAGTTGCTAAGTGAGTCATATGGGTTTTGAATGACATTCCCTTTAGATTGCATAATTATATTGATCATTTTGAATTCTTTTCTTGCTTTTGTTTATTTCTGTTTTGCCTGATGGGAAGTAGGTGCTAGAACTTCTGTTTTATCTTCTCTGCATCAATATTTAGTTTTTGTACTTTGGACACTGCAGTCTTTTCTTTGCTCTAAAATGGCAGTTTACACGGGCCTCACCCTGTTTTCCATTACTACTATTAGTTCACAATTATTACCTATGGTTTTTATTTAAGCTGCACATAATGTATGGTTGACTGGGATTTACTTCTTGGTGCTTTAGGTTTTCTCCAGAGAAGATCTGGTACATTGATCAGATGCTCAAGGTTCTTTCTGAGGTATAAATCTATGCACGACCTTTTGTTGTTGATTGAGAATATGAAAGTTGAGACAGAGGGAAGAAAAATCCTGATCTTGCCAATCTTTTTTGGTTAATCCTTATTTCAGAATTCCTTTTATGAGGAGTGATAATTCTGTTGCTTCTCAAAATGTCTCCAGTTTCATCCTAGGAAAAATTATTGCCATGACAGCTCAATATATTTTTGTATTCACATAAAACATCTTTCATCGTTTGATGACTTATTTATTCAAACACAAATGCTCAAATTAACGAGTACAAATGCGATGTTATTTATGATTTTATGTTTGCATGAGACTCATGCTGCTTCTATGCATTGGTTGCAAATTATAATTCAGTACTGAATTTATTTGCTTTTGATTGAGATTGCTGTTTTGATGCATGTGTATTATGCAATCCATATTGCTATGTTATTTAATCATATGTTGGCAAAAAAAAAGAAGAAGTATTGATTGTTATGCTTTGTTAGTAGGCTGGAAATTTTGTAAAAGATGAAGTATGGCGTGCATTAATTGTTGTGATAACCAATGCTTATGACCTTCATGGCTACACAGTAAGAGCATTATACAGAGCTTTGCAAACTTCTGTTGAACAGGTGCTCATTTATACTCCTACCAAATCTACGAATACAGTTGATTATCTATAAATGCTATCAATAATAATAGCACTGTCTAATACATTCTATAGGAAAGTCTTGTTCGAGTTGCAGTGTGGTGCATTGGAGAATATGGAGATTTGTTAGTGAAGAATGTTGGAATACTTGACATAGAAGAACCAATAGTGGTTAGCCTATGCTTTCTGCTTGATATTTTCTACATAAGCTTTTCGCTGTATCTATTACTTAATGTTGCCTGGAAATGATAATTGTTTGTCAACAAGCAGTAGTTTCTAAGTTGCAAAAATCTGGGCATTAATGTGTTTCTTTTTCCCAGCCAGTGGGCATGATATGTTCTTGGTGAAAGCCTGATATCATGATGTCGTACAATTTAGTAGATATTGTTCTACTAATTATTGAAGCTTCTAGTATTACATGCTTTTGTATAAAAGTTCATTGAAATGTCTTGTTATAAAGAAAACTTAATTTCGTTTTTGCCCTTTCCAACACACACACACGCACACGCACACGCACACGCACACAGACAGAGAGATGCTTGTTATTTCTTCCTTTACGAAATTGACTTTCTCTTTGCAAGCAGGTGACTGAATCAGATGCTGTGGATGTTCTAGAGATGGTTATAAAACAACATGCGCCAGATCTTACCACAAAAGCAATGGCTTTGATCGCCCTGTTGAAACTTAGTTCACGTTTTCCATCTTTTTCAGAGTATGTTGTAGTTTACTGGATATTGGTTAAAGTCACTGGTAAAAAAATTGTTAATTATACGATACCTTGTTTTTTTTTTTTCTAGTTTTCCTGCCTTTTCTTTGGAGGAACATAATTTTCTAGTTAAAGTCCACCAGATCAAGTTTTTATAGAACTAGGTCCCTTTGTGTATGTATTTCATCTCCATCCAAAGATCTTTTCATTTATGTCCCTCTCTGTATTTACACCTATTACAAGGTTGACTTCACTTTTTGATGCATATGTATAATTTCTTTTTCTTGATGAAAAAAGTATGATTCTGTTTTGAATGATCTATACAGGAGGATCAGGAATATAATCATTCAGTATAAAGGAAACCTGGTGCTTGAATTGCAGCAAAGATCAATAGAATTCAATAAAGTACTTGCAAATTATAAAAATATTAGGTAAGCTTAATCATTTATTTAGTTTATGTTATATGAAAACTCGAATTTTCAGTTCACTCTTACAGGAGGGTTTACTTTGATATCATGCAGTTCTGCACTTGTAGGAAGGATGCCGGTTTTAGATGAGGCAACTTTCATTGGTAGGAAAGCTGGTTCTATGCTAGGCACAGCTTCGACTCCAACAGGACCTTCAGTTAATATTCCAAATGGAGTTGCAAAACCATCTATGGCTCCTCTTGTAGATCTGCTTGATTTAAGCTCAGATGATGTTCCTGCACCTAGCTCTTCTGGTGGTGATCTTCTTCAAGACCTTCTTGGTGTTGATTTGCTACCAGCATCACAACAGCTGGGTTAGTTATTTTTTCTCCCATATTAGTATTGATTATTTTATACTCTCTCAAGTCCCAAATATAAGATCAGACTTTTCTGGAGAGATTAAGAGAAATCAAAATAGGGGGCATGATAATATGTAATGGTAATTGTTGGATTACAAATGAATTTTCTGGGTACCAAGTCCTGTCGAGTGAAAATTAATTATTGAAGTTGGAAATGTAATGGGGAGCTTGCTTTTCCTGTGGATGAGATGATGATGTGTAACAAGATCTAAACGCACAGAAAATTATGCACATATCTTTGATGTCTGAGCTTTATTTTACATTTTTAGGTTCTGGTCAAGCTCCAAAAAGTGGTACCGATGTCCTTTTGGATCTTTTGTCTATTGGATCACCTTCTGCACCTGCTTTGTCACCTTCTGCACAAAGCCTCTCGTCTACAACAGACATATTATCCTCCAGTATGAATAACAAAACATCAGTTTCACCACTGGATGATCTCACGTCTCTCTCACTTTCTGGGAGAGCAACTTCTAATGCTGGAGCTGCTCCTATGATGGATTTGTTGGATGGCTTGGCCCCCAGCCCTCCAACAGGTAATTTAATTTTTCACATTCGGATTTTTCTTTCTATAAATGAAATTTAGTTGAAGTACTGATTGTTCTTGTCTCTATGTTGTTGGACAGAAAACAATGGACCAGTTTATCCATCTATAACTGCACTTGAGAGCAGCTCCTTGAGGGTGACATTCAGTTTCTCCAAAGAACCAGGAAAACCACAAACAACAATTATTCAAGCTGCCTTTACGAATTTGACTTCCAATTCATTTACAGATTTTATTTTCCAGGCAGCAGTCCCTAAGGTATGCCACTCATTATGACAATCGTCATCATGTGTATGATTCCTTTTGACATTCATTCTTTTATGTGAACTTCAGCTTCTTTTCAAAATTTCTATCAACAGTGTCAAGATTTTTATCATTCTCATGTTAATTGAAGGATCCATAAATTCAAGCTGTTTGTTGTGTTAATTGAAGGATCCATAAATTCTAGCTGTTGTTGAAAATTAATTTTGTTTGGCATGTGATTGTAAAATCATTACATCATTAGAATCCATAGGGTTTACCTTCTTAAAGAGATGGGTACAAACAATTGAAATGCATTGCAATTTGCTACTCGACATATCAGTGCTAAATATTTGCATATATTCTCTGATGAATGATAATCATCAAACGTCTTTTAAGTTTTTTCATTGGAATCTCACATTCTGTAGAAAATTTTATATTTTTATTCATGCAGAACTTATTTATTTGGGTATTTACTTTTCAGTTTCTTCAATTGCACTTAGATCCGGCTAGTGGCAATGCTTTGCCTGCTAGTGGTGATGGGTTCATCACACAAAAATTGAGAGTTACTAACACCCAACATGGAAAGGTATTTGAAGTGTGTTATCCATTATCATTTATTGATGTTTTCATATCCTGTGATTGTTGTTTTCTGCTTTTATATTAAGTGCCCATCTGGCTTAGTCACAGTGTCTCTTTTAGTAATGATATGTGTTGGATACTAATATAACCTGCTGAAATTAATACAGCAAGCAACCTCAATTAAAATACTGATGTAGAACCAATGCACACCATTGGCATTCGAGAGGCCAGGTTTTTTCTAAATACTGATAAGGAAACCACACCCCCCCCCCCCCCCCCCAAAAAAAAAGAAGGGGAAAAAAAGAAGCCCCAACCCAGGATTTCAAAGGGCCTCTGAAAACCCAATAAGTAACCCACACCAGTTCCAACACAAGCTACACCCCTAGGCAGCCCCCAAAACATCATTAATCTAGCTTTTACTCTTCCTCACTGCTAGAAGCCGTAGGATAAACATCAGAACCAGAGGCATTTTGCCCTTTTAGCCTCTTGGTCTCCCTTGATTCCCTCTTATATGTTTTAATAAATTTTCCAGATCTATCATATACTCGTGTCCGCCTTGTAAGTTGCATTTAAACGGAATGCTATCTGGCTATGCTTACAAGGCCAGTAAGTTGTGTAAAGTGTAACTATGGTTCGTCCTTCTTGTTTTGTTCGCTGCTGTTCGTAGACTTAGTGAGGTCAAAGTGTTTTCTCAAGTAATGTCCATTTGTGAAGCAGCATTTTTATGCATATTCGGGAACAAACAGCTCAATCTACGAAGAAAAATAGGAAGAGAATATTCGGAGCATGTAGTCAATTATACAATAGACTATACTCTTTCCCCTCACATATGATACATATTGGATACAACTCAGGTGGCAAATAAACTACTTAATCTTGTGGACTAGAAATATTATGTTACTTATAACGGTTGGTACTTATGTTTCATAATTTTTTTGTTTTGGTGGTGTTGTTTCCTGAACCCTAACCTAATGGGATTAGGCTTGTCGTTGTTTGTCCATTAAAGGAAGAGGCTAGTGTAAGTGCTTGTGGCATGCTGTTACAAAACTGCTTGTGATTTGGGTTCAGCTGTCTGGTATATTGATGGTTCACTTGAGAAGTCACTGGGGTTCAGTTAAAGAAACAAACGTAAATATAATACTGTGGTTGTCTGACATTAGAACACTCATAATGCACGATAAGAATCTTCTCATTTTGCTATGCATGTGTATGTTAAATGATTATGACCGAATAATTTATTAGCTAGCACATGTATACTTCATTTTCAGAAAAATCTCGTCATGCGTATAAGGATAGCGTACAAGATAAATGGCAAGGATACACTAGAAGAAGGACAAATCAATAATTTTCCTCGTGAGTTATGAGGTTAATATTCTGTTAGAAAGATTGTGTAATGCTAGATCTCTCTTGATTTACTCTCTCTTGATCCGAAGCCGATAGGAAGTTGATGCCACCAAGGTGAGTTCCCGAGTGGGGATGCACAGAGCCCTTAGCTTTCTTTTCATGCACAATTTCATCACTGGAGCAGTTTTGCCTTCTCAAATTATCCAAATGAGGGTCAGTATGGTCGAAGCCTCTGGGACCACTTGGCTCAAATTTGAAGTCTGCTTGGTGATTTCACATGTGTCCCCCCGCCTTCTTTTCCTCTTCCACCTAAGTAGGTGGTTTTTGTACATTATTGCAAAATAGTGTTGTATGAAAATGGTAAATCAAATTTTGCCTAATAGCTTCATGTGTTCATGTGTCACAATGAGAAACTGAGGTGGGATGCATTTTTGGTCTGGCCATTTGCCAGCAAAAGAAAACTAGTATATTTCGTTAAGATAAACCAGTAGTTCAGAAGCAGCAAAACAAAATATATTAAGCAACATTGAATGCAACTTGGTATTCATTATAGAATTAGAAGTTTGTTATGTTCTATCTCTTGCAATTAATATAAGAGCTAGTTTGAAAATTGATTTTTTTTTCACAAATAAGTAACTTAATTTACCTAAAGTAGTCAATAAGCTTTTACATTCAGAGATGAAGGTAGTATTTGATTTTGTGATAACTTTTTCCTCCGGGTTACTTATTACATAACTCATGCAATTTCGAACTCTTCAATTGAAAGTGAGGATTTTTTTTCAAAGGTGTGATTTTCTTAATGAGGTGATATGGTCGAATCATTTAACATAAATATGTTTTAAATTGTGCTAAAAACTTATAAACATTTAAAAATATAGCAACACAATTAATGTCGTTTGTTCTTCCTTAAACGTCTATTTCCTAACCCAAAATCAAGGTTAGATTGGACGTGATTAAAATTATATAACTTGATTAATTAAAAATGTTCATATCAAGTTATAAAATCTTAAAATGAAGTGATATTTAAATAACAATATTAATAAACTTTTAAAGTTGTTTTTAATTGGAAAAAAGTAAAATAAAGGTATTTTATCCTATTACATGTTTAAGAAGTGTTCAAGTATCAGGATAAGATCGGGACACGAGTATCTAGACAAGATCGGGACACCCCTATCCTAAGTTTTTGTACCGGAAGAAAGATGGGATGCCATATGCATCCAGGTCACATCCCTTTGCAATAGAAATGGGAAGTCCTAATTTTTTTTTAACACAATCCCGCTTGCAATGAAAAAAAACGAAGCACATGTATATATTTATCTCTTGGTTATTAATAATATAGTATACATATTTTTTCTATTATCATATATATATATATATTATGTGTAAACAAAATATTAATCATTCAACAACCATTTGGTTCAACAAATCTTTTCTAACTACTTCCAAAGTCCTCAAAATATTAATAATTGAATAACACAACAGACACAGTGAAACTTAATTAAAAAAGGTAAAGGAAGAAATCAATATTTTAATTGGGGAAATGAATTAAAAAAGTTATTATCACAAATAAATATTTAGGTTAAGAGAAAATTTTAACAAAGTAATTACATTATGGTACTAGGACCAGGATTGGGAATCCTAGAGATGTAGTTGTATCCTGGTACTGTCCCTGGTTCCAAGTTGGCCTAGCCCTATTTATACTAGTATCAATCCCATTGGCCCAAAAAAATTTCAGTGCCAACAGGTCCGAGACATAACCAGAACGACTAAGATTGGGGCATTTTGAAATGCCTTTAAAAAAGTAACTTGGGTAATTTACCTGTTAATCCTAATGGCCCCAAAGTCACTATATTCAGGTCAATGAATTTCATCCTTTTTCCAAAGGGAAAATTTCACTGTAGAACCACTATAGAGAATTGATTTAAAAGAAGGACCAAAACTTTCTGAAATGTCACTACAGGCTTGTGGGGGCAAAGTGAGATTAAATTGGGAAGGAAAAAGTCCAGAATGACCCTCTTATTCTTCAACTTTCATCTCCCTCCTGCAGTAAATCAATTTTCAAGAATCATCTTCTTCAACTTTCATCTCCCTCCTCCTCTCTCTCATTCTCTCTCTCGTAACGTCTGCACTGAAGCTGGAATGTGAACAACCTTCCTCTTAGCGTTCATATTTGTTAGCCATCTCTGTTTTGGCAAGCTCGATCTCGTCTACGGCGACTTCATTGTTGCCCTTCACCGGTGCTTTCCTCCGTCTTAATGCTTGTTTGGGAGCTTGAAAACTCCTCTGCCTTCTCATCTTTACTCATTCCTTCGGCCTTCCTAAGCCTAAGAAATTTTTTTGCCACATTTTTCTTTGAGTAAATGTACCATGGGTTCTCGTCCAAGAATGTTTGTCGCTCACGTTTATATTATTGCCTTTTTCCATAAATTTTTTGCCATATTTTACTTTTGAGTGATTGTACCCATTCATTTTCGACATTGAAGAATGTTTGTTCTCATGTTTCTATTAATTTCTTTTTCCCAAAATGTTCTTCTCGTGTTTTTCTTTCAGATGTTCAACATTAAAGAATGTGTATGGCTCACATTTGTATGATTGGTATTGGTCTATAATGCATTATTATTAGCTCTTTAATAAGCGTTATTTGATAGATTGTTCATCTTGCCCCTGAAATCTTTCTGTCAATCTTGCATCTGATCCTTTTCTAGTAACTCCTCACGAATGTCATTTTGTCTTGAACACAGATCAAGGAACTACATTGTGTTCATTTGTAATGGCACTACATTGTGTGGCACTTTGACAATGAACAAGGAAAAACCCAAATGAACAAGGAAAAGTGCCATTTGAACAAGCTATAATAAATTCTCAAAGACATGACATTTTCAGACCACGAACAAGGAAATCATCATATGAACAAGTAGTAATAAATTGACCTTAACATGTTATGTCCAAACCACGAACAAGGAAATCGTCATATGAACAAGCAGTAATAAATTGATCTTAACATGTTATGTCGAGGACGTTGACTCATTGAAGATGGCTCTCACCAAAATTCACAACCAAAGATCTCTCTTGCCAGATCGGACTTGAAAAGTGACGAAGTTTGCTCAATGTAATAGCTCTAGCATTTTAGGTTTATTTTGGATTCATTAAAGGTATATTTGCACCCAAAATTTGCTTATGGTGCTGGCAACTCTTTTTGATAAAGACAAGGGGTATTTTTGCTCCTTTACCCTTATACAATTAGTCATTTGTGTTACAAATACTCTTCATTCTTGAAGCTCTCGCCCAAGTCCAAACAAAGCAACATGGGGGAAAATGGTGGGTGAGGTCGAAGAAGAAAAGAGATGGGCATGGCGGTCAATACAAATCAAAATATCATCCATCCCCTTCGAATTCCCCAATTTTAAGAGGCAATGGTTAGGAGGGGCGAGAGATGTAAAATATTAGAAAAAATTTTCCTCCCCTGTTAACATATATTGATTGCCAAATGCCAAACAAGGAGATAGGTGCAAAACTCCTCCCCTCCCCTCTTTCCCCTAATAACAAACATGGGTAAGAAAGATGCAGTTTGCCAATTGGGCACAACTTCTTGGGCTTTTTCTTTTACATTTGCATGTGTCAGGAATACGTTCAAACTTGAATTACTTGGAGAGAAGATAACACATATTTATATCTTTAATATTACCTCAACCAACAATTATGTTTGTGTTTTGGAGTAGTTGAAAATATAGTCAAAAGATCGGAGTTCAATACATAAATTTTAGACAAGGGTTTAGGCATAACCCAAGTCAAGGATTGGGTGTTTGAACAGTTCCTCATAACTGACACCAGTATCAAGAATGGCAACACCTTATACCCCGAACCCAGACAACCCCACTTTTTGATGCCTCCCCAGACACTACTCCAGGTAATCAAACCCTCTCCCTTAATGATATGAATGCATGATTGTTAACCGCCAAAAAAGGGGTTGAACATGATGGATTAGCCTATTAAATAACCAAAACCCACGGGCCAAGATGAATATATTGGCCTATTTACTAAAGTGGGCTTGTCCGGCCCACACAATTAGAGGCCTAAACAGAGTTCTATGACTGTGTGTATCAGTGTGTGACACTCTGTGCTAGGACTTCAACCGTTCTACGGTGTCTTCCTGGTGGCTGGTGTCTCTCGCCGTCGTCGATTTCTGACTTCCTTCATTCATTCACTTTCAGGTGTTTCACTCTTCTCTGAAATCTGAATCTCTCATTTGTGAATATTCATTGTGATTTTTCTGAGGCTGATTGGTAGTAATTTAATTACGAATTTTCTTTTATAGGTAGTAATCTTAATCCTAGTTTCGAAGTATTGCGAATTTCTGGCTTAACTTCTCTTAAACCCTAACCTGAAAACTCAATCGCCTGCCATGGCTCTCCTTCTTCGACTCAGAACCAGAAACAAAGTGAACGCTTTCACAAACCCTTCTCTATTCCATTTCTTCTCTACCTCCAATTCCAACGATGATGAATCTGAATCGCCTGACGATTCTGCTTCCACAAACCCTAATTCTCCATTTTCCTATTTCAGCGATGTCAAGAAGGTTCTCAAACAGGGCCAATCAACTTCCTCCCCTTTTAGCCCTAGAAATCCCTCTAATTCATCTTTCACTTCTTACGGTGGTGCTGCTGCTCCGACTAGAGCTGCTTCTTTGGAAGAAATTCGTAAGAATCTATCCCAGTATCGGCGTCGATATTCGGACCCAGATTCGACGCCCCCTTCTTCACCTTCATCAAGTCCAATCTCGTTACAGGAGATTTATAGGAGGAATATGGTTGGGAAACCAGGTGAATCGACGACGCCGAATGCTGATTCGAAGTCTGGGAAGGTTGGAGGAAGACTTTCAGTCGAAGCGATTCGTGAAAGCGTGCGGAGTAGGAATCAGAATGTTGAGCCTTCCGGGAGTGGCAGGAAAGATGGGGGATTATCGTCGTTATCGGCATTGGCCGAGAGTTTAAGAAAGGTGCCTTCGGACTCCACTGGTTCTCGGACGTCGTCGACAGTAATTGGGGGGACGGGTGCATTGCCGAGCTCGATTTTCGGTAAGGAGTTGAGGGAGAAAGGGGGTGTGCTGAGTTCTGATGAATTGAAGTTGGAGTATCTGAAGACTTATAAGCATGAGGAGTTGGGAGAGAAATTGAGGAAATTGAGGCCACAAGCAAAAGGAGGGGATGGGTTTTCTCTAAGGGAGTTGAATGATAGGTTGGTGAAATTGAGGGATATGGAAGAGAAGGAGAATGAGGAGTTATCTAGTAAGGGCCCTAGCCCCTTTACCCACAAGCAATTCCGAGACATCTTGATTGAGGTGAAGAATGCTGAAAACAAAGGAAGGACAACTACACGTAAGTGATAGTTTATTCTGTTTGTGAATAAATATGTCAGTTGCCTCTTGTTCTTTCTGTGATGCAGAGGGGTTCTAAGCATATCCATATAGCCTGAATTCAATGAAGAATGATTCATCAAGTTGTGCACGGAATCAATGATCAATAAATACATAATAACTCTATTACCAATGTAATATGTGACAGTTTTATTCCTAAGTTAACTAACAATATGATTTGTCCAGCGCAGAGACTTGATATCATGGCTGCGCTGGGCCGGACTCCAAGCTTCATGCTGCAACCTCCTAAAGAGCATCTTGTTGAAAAGGTATGTATTTTTTAATTGTTGGGCAAACTTCATTTTTAACATCCGATACTGTTATAAAGTCCAACTTCTGTGCTCTGAGTTTCAAACAGTAAAGTGGGAAAAAAACAAATCATTACACTACTCTTGGATATGAACATTATTGCTGTTAATCTGAGACATGAGGTTCTATTGTCGACTTATGCTGAGATCAGGTGTCTTTTTGGTAAATTTTAGGCTCTACGATATTTATGAATGTTGTTTTTCAGTTGTTCTCTGTTTATCTAGTTCACTTGTCCATAATTTAAAATCTTATATCATAAATAGTTTTGATAATTTGATGCCCTAATATGGATGCTTTATGTTGAATGCAGTATTTCCATCCAGATAATATGTCCTCAGCAGAAAAGTTGAAAACTGATCTTGCAAGAATTAGGGATGAGTTTAAAATGTCCGAGTCAGATTGCGGATCATTCCGTGTTCAAGGTGAAGGATATACCCTTTGTTAATTACTTTTCTGGTTGAATAGGCTAAATAAGTCCTGGTTGAAGTCTAAGTGTTATTTTGAGTACAAGGGTTTGGTCCATGCATATTAGAATTGGTATGCATTCATTTTAGTAGAACTAATGCTTTTCCCCTGATCCCTTTGCAGTTGCACAACTAACAACTAAGATCAAGCATCTATCATCAGTTCTACACAAGAAGGTAAGCCCTTTTCTTGTATATACAATGTCCCACGTTTTGATTTCTTTATGGAGATGAAGAGATTCTGATGTAGAAGAACAGAGACGATTAATCAATGAAAACTGACAACTGAGATTACACCATAATGTTTGAGACTTTGAGCCTACAAATAGTTTGCTGTATGATGGTTTCGTGCTTTTGTTTGGTATATAGAGTCCTTTTTTTAGAGTTTCATTAGAACATCAATATTCTGTTCATTCTAATCACTGATTCCGTGTCTCCTGTCTAGTATATGCTGAATTTCTGATTTATTTCCTTGGATGACTTCTTAGGATAAGCATTCTCGTAAAGGCTTGATAGCAATGGTTCAGAGAAGGAAAAGGTTACTGAAATACCTCAGAAGAACTGACTGGGATTCCTACTGTTTTGTCATTTCAAAGTTAGGTCTACGTGATAATCCAGATACTAAGTACTGAAGAAATGTCACGGCATTTTTGTTTAGGTCTGTATGAGGATGGGATTAGTATTATTGTCAACCCCACAGTCTTACTTGATGTCTGTGGGGAGAGATGAAATCATTTGTTGGCTTTTTTATTCAATAGGAACTTGTGCTTAGTTGATTTTTTTTTTTTTTTTGGTTATAGTTACAGGAACACTTTTTCATCATAAAGTTTTTGGTGAATTGTTAGCGTTAATGTACAATTTTGCATGATATTTAACGTATTCAATTGAATTTATAATCTGAGAAATGAAATAAGGGTTTTTTCGGGTGAAGCTATTTTGAATTGAATGAAGTGCCTTTGGCAAACCATTAAAAAAGCATTTTTCTAAACCAAACCTAGTTTTCAATTGAAGTTAGCCAAACACTCCAAAAACTTAGATAAACATTTTTCCAAATGAGACCTAAGTTTGGGAAAAGTTGAAGGTTTATGCTTTTAAGCGAAATCCGCGGAGGTAGAAGTATGTCATCATTACATATGTTATAATGATATATCAAAAAAGTCACTCTCATAACAATCATTTAAACATTATCATTTTAACAAAAACTTTTTTCTCACAAAATCTATTATCCTTAAAATATATTCTTTAGAAGTATTTTTCCGTTTTTTTATAGAAGTTATTCTCCAAAAAATGATTCTAACAGGCCCTGAGACAGAATTAATCTCTTTATAGGGGGGAAAATGCAGTGATAGATTTACAAAATGAGAATCAGGACTATTCAGTTAATTAAAAATTAAATTTAGACCATAAGTTCATGGGTTCTACTATAATCTAGTCTATGTCAGTGCTTTACCATATTTTAAATACATAAATTTCAGAGAAAAATTGAACTTTTACCTCTAATACTCTTATTAAGTTTTGGAATAGGTTCTTGGAATATTTTTTTAGAGTCGACTCCCTGTATTTCATGAACCCAGCAGCCAGCACTACTATTTAAATATAAATATAATTTGATATTCCTTTATATTATACAGTACTTTTTTTGTAAAAAAGAAAAAAGAAAAAAGAAGCAGCTATATTTACAATGTAAATTTTACCGGGCAAAGAACTTGGCCGCCAAGGGAAGGAACAAGGGTCACATGGTTCTCTGGATGGCTATTTTAAATCTAGTTAACAACACTTACCAAATAGAGGGAATGGGAGGAGAGTTCGAAGACAAGGGTTTGGGCTCTGCTAGGGTTTCAGCTTCCAGAGGTTTGAGAGTGATTCCAAGCTTCCAAACTACTTGGAATTAGAGGTTTCTACCCTTCCTCTCTATGATTTTCAGATTTAGAGGTTTTTGCAATTTTAGGGGTTTTTTATTATTTCAAAATTTATGGTTGTTTGGTGGTTTTTAGTTTATCTTTCACCCATTTGAGCTTATTGAACGGTTCTAATGATTTCATTTTGATAGATTTGATTGTATGTGAAACTTTTCTTGATTAAAAGTTTGCATAAGATATGATTTGTGAGGGGTTCCGAAATTATGATGAATCGTTATGGTTTAATGGTTTCCGTTTGTTGGTGCTTATTAATTATTCCAAATAGTTTGATGTGTTGAGATTATATGTTGGATCCCATTATGGTAGTTCAAAGTATAGAAAATGCTATGAGATTCTAGATAAATTGAGTTTGATGAAGATTGTGAATGATGTAATGATTGTTCTATGCTTGATAATTGGGTGTGTTTGAATTGACTTATTATGGAAAAATAAGTCCTTATTTTCAATGCAAACACTTAAAATGGGAAGATCATTTTGTGTGTGTGTGTGTGTGTGTTTTTTTTTTTTTTTTTTTGCTTATTGTTGATTGGACTTGTAGCTTATAAGTCAAAATAAGCAAAAGGAGAAAAAAAGAGCTTATGGAGGAAGTATGAGTGCTTGCGGAGGTAGAACCCACAAATTCTGACTTATTTTTCACAGCTAATCACAACTAACCCAAACATAAATCTCATTACACAAGCTGGCTTATGGAAAATAAGTCATTTTTTTCACAGCTAATCCAAATATAAATATTATTACACAATCTGATTTATATATAAGTCACTTTTCCAATCGTTAATCCAAACACACCCAAAATTGATTAATTCCAAATGGTTTAGTTTTGTTGTATTTGGGATTGGTTGTGATTTGGAAGTTTTGGGTGAATATGTGAGAAAGGAAAATATTGAATTGGGAATGATGAATGTGTAGGGATGATTTAGATGATTGAAACAAGGTACTTGAACTATGTTTTGAGTTGGATTGATGGGAAATGGTGTTTAAGAGGAATAGTGGAAAAATTGACTAGCTATAGAAAAATGTAAGGAAAGAAAGGAAGGGATTTTGATTTCTTTAAGTATAATGGAGGATGATTTGCTTGCTTTTGGGCTTTGATATGAGTTAATATAACTTAATCAAGCCAATTAGATATAATTTGAATTTTGATATTAAATAATGACTTCAAGGGACTAAGTCCTGAAGTTGTATTAATCATGGGTTGAGAGCACGTAATTATGTGTTAATCATGTGTTTCTGTGGAGATGTGAAATTATTTTTGAAAACATCCTTGCGTTAAGGAATATTGGATGGAACTACTAATTTAGATATGTTTGATGAGAAGCACGCTTGGTAGTTGATTGGGTTTCCAAGGCATCATTAAAGGGGTTATGTCTGGTAGATTAGTTGTTCAGACCCCTCTGCAACTCATGAAATTGTTGGATGAAGACAGAAGGCGAGAAGAAATTGACCCACGAGGAATGTGAAAAGAAGATGCGTTTTGGTGATGGGTTTTAATTCAGCATGTATATATTTTTCTTGTAATTGAAATAAGAATGTTTGTATGTATAAATAAATAAAAGAAGTAACCTTTCTAACAAAAAAATATCAAGTGCAGGAACTATAAAGCGACACACTACTCTAAAAATATGTTTTTATAAATATAATAGGGTTAAATATCATTTTGGCTAATGAACTATTGCATAAGTATCATCTGGCACAAATTTTAACAAACAGTATCTTGTAAGCTAGTACAATTTAAAATTGAACAGATTGGCCAACACCGTCAGAAATTGCCTAATGGCTGTTAGGTCATAGCCACGTGGGGATAAGTCACTCGGCCATGTCATATATTTTGATCAGCTGGCAAGCTACGTGTTAGGGGAGTATTGTTAAATGGCATATATGTACAGGGGTAAAAGGGTAAATGACTTGTAAATATAGTATGTGTGAATATTACAGCTGTAGAGATTAGTTAGCTTATTGTAAGTGATAGAGCGTAAGTGGTTCATTTAGTAATTTCCGACACATTGAAAACATTCAATTTGGCACATACACCAATTCTTCTTTGTATCTTCAATCGTAAAACGAGAAAACACTTCCATTGATCCCACTGTTTGTGATTTCACATATTTTCAAAGCAAGAACCAATGATGAATTCAAGAATCTAAAGCAAGAAGAAATCGACAATGCTACAGAGGAATTCAATATTCAAAGAGGCACTAATCATAGATTGGAAGAATCAATAACCTCACAAGCCATGGATACAGATATAGGTGATAGAGAAGCAATGGGTGAAGTACTAGACATAACTAGTGCAAGCATCACATCAACAAAAGGAAGCCATAGCCTTCAACCCACCATTTTAGTGGGTGTTCATATTGAATATGGACAACTAGAGCCTTTGTTAAGCCACGCTTTCAAGTCTGACGAGCAAAAGATTTCATTATATCCTCTTTCTTATAATTCTTGTTCTATGTTGAGTACAACAATGTTAATGCCCCAAAAATTTATTTTTGATCTCATGTCTATTGAGTCTTAGATTCTTGGAGTTCACTTATTCATTCCCTTAAGCATGGTAGTGGCATCGTCTCCATCTTTTGTAGCCATTATGATAGAATAAATATATCTATCCTTCTTTGGATTTCGTTGCCGTTGTCATCCCTTTAATCTCGGGTTGCCACTGTCAACTTCACTCTTTGGGTCATGTGTCTCCTATATCTATGTTATGAATCGGTCATTTTTATCAGTTTTGTCGATGCTTTGGATTGGCCCATATTCAAGTCTGCCTTGCCGATATTACAACTTCAACGTTGATGTAGTTCAGGAAAAACAAGCTGATGTGATTTTTGGATTCTATCGCACTTGTTCTCCCATAGTTTCTCTTCCATATTTAGCTACAGTCTCACAAATGAAATACAAGGAAAAGCCACCGTTTCCTTTAGCATTTGCTCACTTGAAACTACTGAATATGAATGCTGCCATCAATTTTTGTGTGCTGAATCTCAAACAATATGTCATATTGCATCTGACTCCCTTTCTTCAAAGCTCAAAAGTCAAACAAACAAACACAAAAAAGTAGCAGAAAAACAAGATAAAATAAAGAAATATGAAATCTAACTATGTTTCTCATTCTCATTACACCAAAACAGAAATTTAGTAACTTGATTGAATTTCCCATAACCCTATAATGACTCCAAAAAGTAATTCTATTAGTGTAACCTTAATCCTTTTCACTGTTCCACATTAAAAAAGAAATCAGTCAATCATAGGGAGCGAAGGAAGGACGCACAGCTGTAGAGAAAGAAAGATGAAAACTTCTTCATCTTGCTCAGCTGATCTGGGTTCGAATCGGCATTATATTATCGCTTCAGTGACTTTATATCTGACCTACTACTCAATCGTTCATGTGGGTGCTTCTATACATGAATATCCAAACTAAATGCCAATTCCTTTTTCTTCCAAGGTGGTAGTGAAGGTCTTTATGCCTTTAAGGGTGTCTCAATTAATGACACAAGAATCCTTAATGAACATAGGTATACTAAATGAATAAACATGAATGAGATATATATATATATATAGAGACCTTGAAACGAGGAGAGGAAGAAGGTGAGAAGTCATGGAAGGATGAAGAGAGAAGTGCATATCTAAGGAGACAAGAATAAATACAAAATTTGCAGAAACAGAGCACGTACGAAAAGAAGAGGAATTTCTCAAACCCCAAATCTCCGTTTGAATCTTCAGTAAAGTTGAAGAGTATTGGGATGAACAAGAAATTAGATCCAACAATTCAACAAAAGCATAAGCAGGGAACGTCGCACGTGTCAGCAGCCGGATCATCTCCTTCTCCTTCAATCCCTTGACTTTCATATGGCACTATGCCCACGTGCCTCGAGTCTGGAGAGTTGACCCGATCATCACATGCTTCAGCCGCCGGGTCGTTGTCGCCGACAATGCTTGTGACTTCGAGGACGACCCACTTGCAATTCAAGTGTACGATCTAGTATGGCCCATATAATCTAAAGCCATATCTGAGTGTGTATTGTTGTGTGATTGGAATTCTGCATAAGCATGTGATTGTGGTAGAGTTAGTGGGAGAGATGGAGCATTTAAAGGGGATGAAATTGTGGGAGGTGAGGGAAGAATTGGGGGAGGACATGAGGTGGGTTGAAATGGGAGAGGTTCTGCTGGATATGGTAGAGATTGGAGAAGCTTCAGCTTTTGGTTTTGAGAAAAAAAGGTACCTAAGGAAAGAAACACGTGGCTTGCCAGCTGATAAAAAAACATACATGTGTCGTTGCCCACATAGCACACTTAATGACGTGGCCGAGTGACTCGTCCACAAGTGGCTATAACTTAACGGCCGTTGGGCAAATTTTGACGATGTTGGCCAATCTGCTCTATTTTAAATATTTCTATTTTTAGGCATACAAGATGTCATTTATTGATACTTATGCCAAATGATACTCAAACAATAATTCATTGGCCAAAATGATATTTAACCCAATATAATATGATATTGTATTTATTTTTAAAACAAATATAATAGGATATTTCTTTATATTATATTTTTTAAATTTTATATTTACAACCTAATATAATATGATATTGTATTTATTTTTAAAACAATTATAATAGGATATTTCTTTATAGTATATTTTTAAAATGTTATATTTACAATATAACTTTGGTAGGTTACCCTCAAATAAGAAAGACAAACTATCACTACCAAATACCCATGAAACCACCAAAGTCATATTAAATCCCAAGGAACTTGTGGGGGGATTTATTTGAATTGCGAAAAGATGATTTTCTCTTGATCTGTTAGCACATTGACTTGTCAATTGAGGCGTTATGATTTGTCATTTGGTGGCACTGTGACTTATCATGTCTTAACTCGTCAATTGTGGTATCTATATCAATTGAGGCTCTTTGATTCATTGATAGCACCATGACTTGCCTTGACTTGTTGTTATTAGCTCATTACCTTGTCAATCAAAGCACCTAACTTACCAATTGACAAGTCCATGGAAATTCATCTTTACACAATTTCAATAGATCACCACACATTTTTATGGACTCCATATTAATTTGATATTTTTTATGAGGTTTGGTAGTGATAATTAGTCTTCATTAGACTTCAGTGTGGTTCTTGCAATAACTTTTACAAGGCAAACAAACTTGACTGCCCAGGAAAAAAAAACAATGGTCACAACATAATTTCCTAGATGGCCAAGTAAATTCAATACTAATATAAGATTATATATTAATTTATAAAGTCATGCTAATTATTTTTGAAAAAAATGATAAGCATAAATATTTAAAGTAATTTATCTGTTTTTTTTTAATTTTTTAAATTAGTCAACTACATATTATATTTATAGGTACTAGTAATTTGATGAGAAAAAAAGATGGGGAAAAGATTGTTGGCCAAGTTAAATTTCTTTGGCTTCAAGTTGTTGCGTTAAGGAGGTAGTCAAAGTCAAAAGAATGATACGAATTCATTATGGGACTTTGACACAATAAGGGTCTGTTTGGTTCACAGAAAATTTTCAGACAGAATGGAATGGAAGGGAAATGAAAGCAATTGAATGGAATGGAAAGGAAGTCGATTTGTTTGGTACGCACAGGAAAGGAATAGAATGGAATGGAAAATTTTATGTTTGGTTGGTTGAAAATAGTGGTAAGGAAACACAGAAATAGATACAAATGACCATATTACCCTTAATGAGTATTTCTTAATTAAACTCACTAATATAAAATTTTAAAATATTTTAAAATTAAATAATCATAAAAATAAATGAATAAATTATTTCTAATAATTATAATTTCAATAAATCTTTAATTTTAATAAAATAGTTTATAATTTACATAAATAAATAAATAAAAACATTTCTGTTAAATAAATCACATGCTTTTAATTTTAATACACATATATTTATATAATATGATTAAAAAATAACTACATAATTACTTGAAGAGAATTTTGTGTCTTTAATAACTTTTCTTGGAGCTCCAACTATCTTTGTTTATCCAATAAAAATATATCTCTCACATTTTCTTCCTCAAACTCTTGTTAAAATTTTTAAACTCACTTCTTAAGTTTAAACTCTAAGTTACTTCTCATGTCAGGTAAATAATTACAATAAAAAATATAAATATAAAATAAAATTTCAAAAAAAAAATCATATTTACACTAAATTAGTCTGCCAAATTAGTTGAATTCGAGTTTGACCTCATTTTCACACTAAATTAGTCTGCCAAATTCGAGTTTGACCTCATTTTCACACTAAATTAATGTGCCAAATTCGAGTTTGACCGTCCAAATTAGAGTTTAACTACGTCGAAATCTCTAAAAAAATTTCAATCATAATGCAATTCAATACCCAGAATATATACACAATATCACCATTAGAGTTTTTGGGTATCTATATCCAGGCAGAAACACAAGAGATGAAGAAAATAAAACAAAGAAAAAATACCCAGAATACACACCACAATATCAATTCTTCTTCTTCCTTGTGTGAGCGTGACTAGTGCAGCAAGGAGGGAGGGAGTTGCAGACCAAAAGGGACGATGAATTTGAGAGTCTCGTTCCTCTGTCCATCGAAGTCGGTGACGAAGATGGGTTGAAGAAGGAGAAGAGGAAGAATGGGCGAAGTTGACGACGAAGATGGGTTGAGCTTCCCTGGACAAAAATTATTCTTCTTCTCCACTCTTCTTCAGATCCAGATCTTGGTTAATCTTCTTCACACACAAGAGGTCGACAACACGGAAGAGAAGGTAAGGATTCGGCTGTCTTCAGACGAAGATGGGTTAAAGAAGGAGAAGAGGAAGATTGGGCAAGGCTAAAATGGTCATCCACACGTTCCATCGCACACGGGAAAATTGGTTCCCACAAAAAATGGGGGGAACCGATTTTCCCTTATATAAAGGAAAATAGCTCCGCCGCCGGAACTGAAAATATGGAAGATCCGCTAACCAAACACACCAGGCCGAGGGAAAATGCTGATTTTCTGCTTCCATAGGTGAGGATTCCGTGAACCAAACGGGCCCTAATAGCTTGTGGGTGACATTTCAATATAATATAATACGGGCACCTTAACTTATTTTTCTGTCTAAATCAAATTAAATGCTAAACTGCTAGAATATGAGAACACGATCTTGATGTTGAAATAGTCCTTAGTATTTGTGATATGAAATCTAACAATGAATTTTGGTTCTATGAAACATTTTTTTTCCTTTTATTTGTTTCTGTAGGAAAATGGGCTAGGGTTAGGCCTAGTCCACCCTTGTTGAATTTTGATCAAATGAATGTTTGGGGTCTGAATATGATTATTCAGAAATATTGGGTTTATATGTCTAATATTCCCATAAAAATATTGGGTTTATATGTGTAATATTCCCATTTTGTTTGAATTTAAATTAATTTAAATTCAAATGAAAAATGTGTCGTTTGGGTTTTTTGGTTTATAAATAAGAGACCGAGATATTAACAGACACGTACAAGAAAAACAAAACAGACTTCTCTTTCCTTTCTTCTTTGGTGCTCTTGCTGTATAATTCCAAGCCATAGTCCCTTTGTGATTTCGACTCTGCAAGGCTGTATAATCAAGAGTGCTACAACCGGGCATGTCTCCCAAATCCTACAGTTTCATTTAGCATTTTTCTTTAAGTTAATTTGTCAGACTTATAAATTAATATATAATATAATGTTAAACAAAAGTATTTAAGAGAAAGCATATTACCATATTTATAGTTACCTTTTTTTAAGGGTTAAAGTACAAATTTGTCCCAAAATTTTTTGTCCAAAAGTTATTTAGCCCCGGAATTTTTTTTTGGTTCAAAATTGCCCTTTTACTGTTAAAATCAAGGTTCAAAAAACCGGATCAGACATCGAACCGAATGAGGCACTGGTTTAAGGGTTAATGGTCGGATCAGGGTCGGACCGGGTCGGACCGGTTATATTAAAATAATAAAATTTTATTGATATTAACATTAATAATCATTAATATCAAAATGTAAACATAGATAAGTATGCATGATTCATCAAACATGAATATTTTGATGTTTCTATAGAGGAAAAAATATAAAATATTAGTTGAATACATGTGAAAATAAATATTATTCTACAATCCATAGACTAAAATACAAATACTAAGAGCAATAACAATTAAATACTAAACATATGCAAGTATAATAGCATTTAAAATATTATAATTTCCTTGTTTCTAAAATTAAGTGAAGTGAAAGTTGGTAATTAGGTGAATTATAATAAAATAAAATAAAAAATCAAATTTTGAAGAAAAAAAAGAAAAGAAAAAGAGAGAACCGGTTCAACCCCCCGGTTCTGGCCGGTTTGCCCGGTTTTTGGCTGTTTGAACCGGTTCACCTGCCTTCCCCGGGCTGAAGGGTCACCCGGACCGGTTTGTGGCCGGTTCATGGTTGAACCGGTCCGATCCGGGTCTTTGAACCCTGGTTAAAATATCAACATTAAACGTTAAAAAATTAACATTGAACGTTAATATTTTAATTGTAAAGGGCAAAATTGCTACATTTTGAAACTTTCGGGGCAATTTTGAACGAAAAAAATTTTCCGGGCAAATAAGCGAAAAATCCGGGGCAAAATTGCACCTTAACCCTTGTTTTCACAAGATAAATATTCATTTTTTACTTCTACCTTATTTTCTATAATTTTTTCCCAACCTAAATATTCATTTTTTCTCATACCTTTTTTTCTATTAATTTTTATTAATATTTTGGGATTTTAGAAGTAGCTAGAATGAATTTGTTGAATCAAATGGTTGTTTTTTTCCCAACAACCAAATGATTTTTTAATGATTAATATTTTGTTCACACATAAACATATATCTAATATTAAAAAAAATTAGTTATACTATGTCAGTAGTAGTTAAGTTATAAGTATATACATGCACTGCATTTATTGTTTTTAGACTAACGTGATTGTGTTAAAAAGATTTAGGACATCCCAATCCCAACCCCATCTTGATAGGATTGCAATGCCTTTGGTCAAGGGATTGGGACACAAATGGCATCTCGGCATTTTTTTATGTTTGGGCTGGGATAGGGGTGTCTAATAAAGTTTAAAAAAAGAAAAGATAAGTTAATAATAAGGCGTTTGGTTGAGAAATAAGTGGCTCATTCAACATTAACCAAGATTAGGGGGTTCAATCCTTGTTTAGACATAGAGTACATTAAAACTCCTGTCCAACTGCCTCACCCATCAAGGTTCTCACAATCAACAATTCGGATTACTCTGGAGTGTTGATCTACCTAAATGATGGCATGCCTTGGGATATTGGAGGAGAAATCATTAAAAAAACATTTTCATGTACACCATATCTTGGTAAACAAGCCAATTGACATACTAACTACTAATTTTCTCTATCATGTGATTGAAACATAATAATTCAATCTAATAATGTATCATAAAATCCTAAATGCTATTTTTTTTTGGCATTGCGTTACGTGTTATTGTGCAACTCCATTTCGGTGAATTTAGCGTTGGTCCCAAGCAACTAAAATAGTACTAGTAGTAAAAAACATTTGTTCATTTAGCAGCCCTACTAACTCTTACACTGATGTTAACGAATCAGTCAAAGAATGGACACAAGCAGCCGAATATATACTCTAGCATTAGGTTGACTGTTAAGGAACAAGTGAAATAAATGAGTTAATTTTAACATATTAGAAATAATTAGATTATAAGTTAGTTTATAGTTAAAGTATTTAGTTATGAAAAAAGCGATTGATATAAATACTTTAATGATTTGTTTTACATCCGTAATATTATCCAAAACAACTTAAGTTGATCTTATATTTATGAACGGAAGGAATGTATAGGTATATATGAGATTAAGGAAGCAAAATAATTAAACTAATCATAATATATGTGCTATATTATTAGTTTATAAGTTAAGCAAATAGTTTAGAGAAGTTTAGATAAGTCAATTTATGAGTTGACTTATTTAACTTTATCAATATCTTTATAAAAAAAATCAACCATTTCTTTCATTACAATTTTTTTTACCAGAGATTATTTCTTACATTATTACATTTGGCCATTTAGGACATGAGGAATGAGGAATATTTAAAAGGAAAAACCCTAAACGGCTAAACTAAACCACAGGCTGGGCGTCAAAAACAGCAATCTCAAATCCACACACATGGTGGCTTTGCTATGCGCTATGCGATTGCAATACTAATTCGCTTCCGCCGTTACGCTTCTTCTTCTTCTTTTTCTTCTTCGTTTTCCCCTTCTCTCCTTCGTAAATCTCTCCCTTTCGCTTCCTTTGTTTCCTTCTCTTCCGCATCGCATTCCACATTTCAAGCTTCATTAGCAGCCATGGTGGCTCATTCTAAGGACCAAGCCTATCTCGATGACGTCATCAACAAGCGTATCGAATTATTCAAGTCCATCCAATCTCAGCAACTCGCTCATCTCCAATCCCTCTCCACCGATCCCATCAAGTAAATAAATTTACATGTATCTTATTGCCAATGGGTAATTTTCGTATTGTTTCTTCCATTTTTGTTACTGGGTCATGTGATTTTGTTTTGTTTTTTTGTTTAAATTTGAATAAAAAGGATAACTTTGCCGGATAAGAATGTAAAGGAAGGGAAGAAGTGGGTGACGTCACCCATGGATATTGCCAGAGAGATTTCTAAGAATTTGGCTGCAAATGCTTTGATTGCAAAAGTGAATGGGGTCCTGTGGGATATGACAAGGCCCTTGGAAGGTGATTGTGAGCTTCAGATTTTCAAATTTGAACATGATGAAGGACGGGACACTTTTTGGCATTCCAGTGCTCACATTTTGGGGCAGGTGCTGTCCTTGAGGCTTGGTTTCTCTGAAAATTCAATTTTTGGCTCTTAATGGACTGACATTTCCTCATTATTGCGCAGGCCCTTGAGACTGAGTATGGTTGTAAGCTCTGTATTGGGCCCTGCACCACTAGAGGAGAGGTTCGTAGTAAACCTACGATTAAACCCATGTTTTTGGGTGTTTGAGATTTTGGTGCAAAGTTTTCCCTGTACTTATTTGAATGTTGTTTTAAAGAGTTAAACAATCAAGTTTGGTCAACTCTTTTATATAAATAGTGAAAGAGAAAAGAAAAGCTTGATACTTGAATTTAGCAAGGCCCGGAGTATTCCCTTTTTAAGTTGGCCATTAAAACAACTGCAAGTTTGCATGCAATTTCTGATGCTCAATTTGATGTTAGTTCTTTCTATTCAGATGAAAAAAGTAATGCTAGTACCATTTATTATATAGAGAACTCAGAGCTGAAAAGATATGCCTGTTTTCATTCTCATCTGACATGTAATATCATTTTGTAAAATTGAGTGGTGGTTATACTTATATTGACACGTAAAAGTTCCATGCAGGGATTCTATTATGATGCCTTTTATGGTGACTTGAGTTTGAATGATGATCACTTTAAACAGATAGAGCTTGTCGCTTTGAAGGCTGTTAAGGTAGTTCTATTTATTCACATATCTTGTACCCTGTCCTGTCCATTATTAGTATTGGTGTTACTGTGTTGTGGTCGCTAACACTTAAATAAAAGGTTTTCTGTTCATGTTAATTTCTCCCTTTCATTTGATTTCATTATAGAGACGTAAGAGCTGAGCTAACATGTGACAAATAACAAAGAATCTCTAAAAATGTAACTATTTAGCTTTATTTTCTTTAGCAGAAATTCTTATGCTTGCATATAGAGTTATTATTGCTGATGGCATTGTCATTTCTTCTTGAATTTCTTACTTGTATAAGAAAAAGTTATTGATTGCCCTTGTGGTTGGATGGTGAAAGAGAAGAATGGGTTGATAAGACTAGATGCATCGAGTGTCCAACTGGTGTCTTGATTATGGTATATATAAGTCATCTGTTACAACAAGGGGTTGCACATTTGTTAATGAGAAACTAAAATTGAATGCAATCCATTTCAAGTGAGTTGTTTGTTAAATTTATCATTAAGTTCATATTTGCTCAAGATCTTGTGTTCACATATCTTCTCAAACTGTAGTGTATTACTGTATCATTTTTTAGTTTTTGATTTTGTATATGATATTGTTCATAGGTTACCATTTTAAGTGCTTTTCTGTAATATATGGTCAGTGATAGTTCTTATTTTCAGGATAATCAACCATTTGAACGCATTGAAGTATCTAGGGATCAGGCACTCGAAATGTTTTCTGATAACAAGTTTAAGGCAAGTATAGTTGCTATTTTGATGATATCACTAACCCACATTATTGCTTGTATTGTATAATTATATGAATCTGGACCATATGTCTTAGTTTCTTTCTTTGGTGATTAATGATAGTGTAACTATTTTGGCTATTCTGATCAGGTTGAAATCATCAATGATTTGCCTGCCGACAAAACTATTACAGTATACAGATGTGGTCCTTTGGTTGATCTTTGTCGTGGTCCACATATACCTAACACATCCTTTGTGAAGGCACTTGCTTGTCTAAAGGTATCTATTTTTTGGAGTTGTCATATGAAAATGCTTCCATGCAGCTTATTTCATATGTGAATATTAATTTACTGCAATTCCAGGCTTCCTCAGCTTATTGGAGAGGGGACAAAGACCGTGAAAGTTTACAAAGAGTTTATGGGATATCTTATCCTGATCAGAAGAGTTTGAAGGTGTTTTTGTTTTCTTTTATAATAATATGACGGTCATTTTTATTGGTATTCAGCTTTAGAAACTGAGTTGTGATGGACCAAACCATCTATAACAATGTCTTCAAGCACCTAGGCTAAAAAACTTGTCACAAATTAAGTGATGCCTCGAAACTCCATCTTCTGAATTAAGAGAAATTTGTTATTCTGTAGCAATTTCATGACTGATGCATTGAAGAAAGTGGGAGTGTGCTCTTAAAATATGATGTATATTGATCTTTGTCTTGTGTTTTATCCTTTAAAATGTCTTTCTTGTTCAGGAATATATCAACCGATTGGAGGAAGCTAAAAAGTATGACCACAGATTGTTGGGTGTAAAACAGGAACTTATTCTTCATCATGAGTGGAGGTATAATAGGTTCATGTAATTTCAACTTCGATTTAGCTTATCTGCCTGATGCCTTTTAACCCATGTTTTCCAATATCAGCCCAGGAAGTTGGTTTTTCCTTCCCCATGGTACACGGGTTTACAACAAACTGATGGAATTTATTCGAAATCAATATAGAGAAAGAGGTTACCAAGAGGTTGTGTTTTATATTACTAGTTGTTTGTAGTACAATTAAACAAATGATCTTTGAGATAGAGTTCTTAATTTCTTGATTCAACAGGTTATATCTCCTAATGTATATAATATGGAGCTGTGGGAGCAATCTGGACATGCTGCAAATTACAAGGAGAATATGTTTGTGTTTGAGGTATGCCTTCATGTCATATAAACACCCAGATATTCATGCAATGGTGGAAGAAAAAAGAATATAATGAGAGAAGAATATGGAATTAGAAAGAGATTTAGGGAACTAAACTCATCAACTGTTATAATTTCTTAAGTGTTCTGATACGTGGCTATGAAAGAGGGAGTTAGTCCTATCATTAACTAACTCTTCTTACTATTCTATTCTTAATTGCTAATGATAGAACTGAAGATTTTTTTTTTTTTTTTTTGTTGCATCTTTAAGACATCTCACACAAACACACCTATTGTTGTGGTTTAGCATATCAGTTTACATCTTGCCATATTATATTTATCTGGTATATTTCAGATTGAAAAGCAGGAGTTTGGGTTGAAACCAATGAATTGCCCTGGCCACTGCTTGATGTTTAAGCACAGAGTTCGCTCATATAGAGGTAATGTCCGCTCACATCAATGTTTATGTCTTAAAAAATGAATTCTTTTCATTCTCTCTTAGTTGGATCGGCTAGTCTAGATTTAGAACTGAATCAAAAAAGGCATAGATGATTGAGCCTTGACCTTAGAAAAGTGGTTATAGTTAAGATGGACATCATACTAGGTCCTCTATGATTTCAATTTCAACTTATGTTTTAAGTGGGAATAATGATTTCAACTGATTTAATGAATAAATTTTAGTTGATCGAATACTCACCTTCTGACTTCCTTAATTTAGGGTTTTAGGAGATATGATGTTGTATGAGAAGGATTTCATGTCTATTTTATTAATTTATGATGTAATTGTAGTTGGGATCCCTTTTTTTTTTTTTTTTTCCGTCTTTTGAGATTGCCTATGTTTATATGCAAGCTATCATCTATAGGAGTTTCGCCTTATTTATGATCTAATAGAAATCTCTGTGATTAGTTTAGTTTCCTGTTTCATGAGTTTAGCATTATCAAATGACGTAGAACTTGTTTATAGTTAGGCTGCTATTGTAAGACATACCACATTTGGCATGTCAGACCATTTTCATCTAAATCTTTTTGATGATTTTGCAGAACTTCCTCTTCGGCTGGCTGATTTTGGTGTTTTACATCGGAATGAGGCTAGTGGTGCCCTAAGTGGATTGACTCGTGTTAGGAGATTTCAGCAGGTTTAGCTTCTCATATGAACAACAAAATGATTATAAATTTCAGTTGCTGTTTAAAGTAGCTTGTTACGTTTTTTCTATGAAACTGGATATCACCTTTTATATTTATTTAGTTATTTAAAGGCACACTGAGGCAGGCTTATAGCATTACACACGACAGAAGCCTTTTCAATTTGATAGAGAGATGCGTACAAATAAAAATTCCTTGGGAGAATTTGAAAGTACTGAGCCTGACGTTGTCATAAATTTCTCTAGAAAGCTATAAGCAGGTCATAGAGTTGGTAAGCTTGTGGTGCTGAAGTTTTAATGGAATTTTTGTGAAGTTGATTCATCAAAAAGTAGAGGACCTAGGGTATTTCTTATTGTAAATCATGACTGGGGAATTATTTATTACTGTATTCTTTGTTTGTAGCCAGCGGGTTTTTTGTTCTTGTAACTATGGGACAATTACTCCTGGAGTTCTATGGCAAGCCTGTTGTCTGTATTTTTCAACTCTCACATTTGGAATACTGGTAGCAATTCTATAATAACATCGTTTACTTCAAATGTTTTCCAGGATGATGCCCATATCTTCTGCAGGGAGTCCCAGGTCAGTTCAAATTTAAAAGTTAGACTGCAAAAAATTTAAAAGTTTGTTACTTTGTTGAGAGTTAAAGTTTGATTCGTTGATATGATTCATTTCACAGGTAAAGGAGGAAGTGAGAGGCTGTCTGGATTTTATCAACCATGCTTATAACATATTTGGTTTCACCTATGATCTGAAGCTTTCCACGGTATGCTGTTACTCTATACAGTTCATAATTTCTCTATCTGCCTATTTTATTGTTAGTAATACCATGGTAGCAGTGCTTAGTTTAGCTTGGGCTCTTAATAGTCTTCTCTTTTGATTTGCAAAATTGCCACCTGGTTGTCAATAAATCTTTGTATTATGACGTAACTGCATTTGGTAAATGACTCATGTTTTGGGATTTCATCTTGATTATATAGTTTGCTCAAATTTGAAATCATGCTGGGTAATCTCTGCTCTGGAGTCAGCCCCTTCTCAGTGCTAAGAAAGAGATTGTGGAAGCTTGATAATTATGCTCTTTTCTCTTTCTGTTTCTCATTTATGTGAAATTTATGCATCCACCTCATGTTTATCAGAGTATTTTTTGTTTGGTAAATAATTCTCGTCTTGAGAGATGCTCAAATTACTCTGCTGTTTCCTCTATCTTGAAATCCTACACATCACTACTTGAAATGAAAAGATGCACTGCATTGACTTTCCATACCATTAAAAAAAAAAAAATTGCACATATTTTGACCAAAATACCTTTATATCTTTTATCTATTATTTATATATGACAAATGTTGAATATCCTTGACCAATAAATTAAAACATTAAATTATATACGACAAATGTTGAATATCCTTGACCAATAAATTAAAACATTAAATTAGGATTTTCAATACAAAATGTAGAACAATGAATTAAAAGTTTTAACTTAACTTATAGAGTGAAATTTTCTTACCTCATGTTTTGCCATATTTTCACAAACCTCTCATCTATTTTGTAAACATACGATATAGTGTAAAAATTAACACCGTTAAAGAATATTCTAAAAAGATTATAGAAATATATTTCTTTAATTCAAAACAATATTAGAATGGATCTTCTTTAGTGATTTACCCTTATAATTTTTACCAATTATCTATTTAATTTTTTTTTACTTAATTTAAACTGAGTGTCAATATATTTTACATGAAAAATATTAACAATTTGATAAAACAGTAATATTTTATAAACATTGATTTAATGAAATTTACTTAAGATTTATGAATTATAAACATACATTTCAACAGAATATTGAAAAAATTATACCATCTTAAAATTTGATAATTTTAATTAAAAAATATATAATTTTATAACATTTCAACAGTATATGTATTTAAATAATTACAAATTACATCATAAATTAGTTTTAAAAAAATTTTCTAAACATTAAAATTGTTGAAATATAAATTTATAATTATAAAATTAATTAACATTGTCATATGGTAAAAATTAATAGATTTAATAATATAAAATTATAAATTATAATTATTTTTAAATATTGGTAAAGATGTGCTTAAATGATTATAAAATATTATTTATGTTGGTTAGAAAAGATATTATTTATGTAAATGAAGGGTATTATGGTTTTAACTATGGGTCAACATTGTGATTTAACGGTCAACTAACGGTTGGGTGGATGGAAGTTGAATTTTATAAGTAGAAGGATGTTTATGCAATATTTAGTTTCACTTAAAGGGAGGTTTATATAGGTTTTTGAAATAATTTGGTGGTCTCTGTAATTTTGATTAAATAGAGGGGAGGCCATTGTATTTTACTCTAACTTATAGGTAGAGGTTTTTGTGTATGTCTTTATAACTGAGGGTAATCTGACATCACTTACTTCTACCGTTGATGTAGATTGGTGGTCCCTTTTTCTTCCATTAAATTGTCTTAGAAGATTAGAGAATCTTCTTGTGTTTGTAATTCATAACATGGCTTGTGTGAGATAAAATTGTAGTTATGCCCCCGCCTCTCAACATACCAACTACTTTGCAATCCTGCATAGGTCTGTGGTTGTGTGCTTGGTAACATGCTTAGTGAATCAGATATTAAAGGTGGGGGGGTTTATGTAGTACAAAATGAAACTTATTGCCATTTTGTTCATGTTTCAAGTTTCGATGAAATCTCAACTCATGCCTATATTTGATGGGATGATTCATTATGTAAACTCTAACGCAGTTTAGACAAATTAGATAGATGCTGCCTTCCATGAATGTTTCATTTCATCCTTTTGTATTCAATGAAATTGTGTCTTCATTGAAATAGTGTCATCGACTTATCAAGTGCGATGAATTCAAGTTTCTTCTTGTGGTCCTGACCTATATTCATTGTTCTTTGGCTTGATTTAACAATTATTAATGTTACGTGCTGACAATCTGAGCAGAGGCCAGAGAAATACCTTGGAGATATATCAACATGGGAGAAGGCTGAAACTGCGCTTAAAGAAGCTTTGGATGAGTTTGGGAAGCCTTGGCAGGTAATTATATACACTTCTACTTTTTTTTGAACACTTCCAACGTGGTTCTTTGTTGGGTGGATTCTTAGAAGTCATTTAGGATCCATTTAGTTTCAAGAATGGAATAATAATCCCTTTTAATAATTGTGCAATTTTTTTGTCCCTGTAATCATTAATGAACAAGATGATTTCTTTTTTTCTTTTTAAACGTAGATGCATGAAAGCATTTTAAAAATTGAACGAAATTGGTTGAACTGAACCAGATTGCAAGAAATCAAACAAAACTTACTACGAATCGGGTCTAGTTTGGTTTTCATGATGTCAAATTAATTGGCTTTCTTCTTTCTTAACCTTGCAATTAATTATTAAGTTATAATTTTTAAAGAATGAATATGTTCATTTGATTTTCTTGATATATTTGACTTTGAAAAGTACGTCTTGTTTGGCTAATAGAACCTATCGTCCTTATTTGTTCTTATTTTGTGCATATTCTATACCCTCTGTTGACTTTCTTTAGTTTATTTCTTTTCCATTATGAGGAATTATGATCACTCTGCAAGACACTCTTGTTCTGAATGGAAATTTCACAAAGTGAAATTTCAATGAATTTTGCTCTGAAATAAAAATCTGGGTAGAAAATGGAACTAACTAAGATCTGCAAGCCTGGTTGTCATAAGTAGCATAACTGGCTGCTTAAAGCTGTGGCTCAAAGGGCTCAACTCAATAGCTCATGATTAGCAGAACAAATTCCAACAGCTGTTCTTCCAACATTGATTCATCTGTTGTTTAATAATCTTAATGTTAATGTTAGTACCATGGGTATCTCACAGATAAATGAAGGTGATGGGGCATTCTATGGACCAAAGATAGACATCAGTGTATCTGACGCGTTAAACAGGAAGTTTCAGTGTGCAACTTTGCAGGTTCACTTTGCTCGATTTAATTTATATTGACTTAGGTTGCATATCTAATTGGATGGTGATTAAAATGATGCATATCTAATTAGATGGTGCTTAAAATGAATGTGGTTTCTTGCAGCTTGACTTCCAGCTTCCTGATCGTTTTAAGTTGGAATACTCTGCTGAGGATGAAGCCAAAATTGAAAGACCTGTAATGATACACAGAGCCATTCTAGGATCTGTTGAGCGCATGTTTGCTATATTATTGGAGCATTACAAGGGTAAATGGCCCTTCTGGCTCAGTCCTCGTCAAGCGATTCTTTGCCCTGTGTCAGAGAAATCACAGTCTTACGCAATTGAGGTACCTGGCTGTGTAAATATTTTGCTTTGCTTTTAGTCTTGTCATAGAAACATGAAAGGCACAGTTCACTTCTGTATCTTATATGTTTATAATGTGGAATAATTTACTTGTTTGTTGTATTTATAAAATCATATTTCTATTAGTCAGCCTAAGGGCTGAATTGATGTTGAGATTTACTTCGTTCAAATATGATATTACTGTCTTTGATAGAATACCGAGATAATGGGTGATTTGGGAAATATTACAAATAGTTATTTATTCATATTATGTTAAATATTTTATATTTTATTTAGGATACTTTTCTAACTTATTGAGATACTTGCAGACTAAATCAATAATTTATTTATTTATATATAGGTAGTTATTCTCCCATTATCTGAGTTGTCGATTTAATGGGGCAATTTTGGGAGTCATTAGGTATTTCTCTGCTTAAAAAAAATCAAGTTCACACCATGCATAAATTATATGGAATATATGAAATTTGATGGAGAATCATATCTCTTGTTTGGAAAATTCTCTTTTGGCTTTATTAGTTGGCTCACATTCAGCTATAGATTTACCTTCATCTGTAGTATTTTGTGAGGTTAGATTCTGACTTCATGATTTAATAAAGAATTTTTTTTTTTTTAATTTCCTCTATCCTAGTGTGGTTCCTATGATTTATCCTAGTGTGGTTGAAGATCGGTCGGATAAGACAACAAAGATAAATCTTTATTGAATCATGAAATCAAATCCTACTCCATAATCAATAAAGAAGATAAATCTTCAATAGAAGGCGAGCAAGACTCTTAAATCTCATCCGACAAATAAAGTTGAAGGAGATTCTTCCAAATAAGAGAAATATTTCTCTATTAAATTTCATGTATACCAGATGATTTTTGCATGGTGTGAAACTTGATATTTATAAGCAGAGAAATACCTAATGACTCCAAAAATTTCTCCTAAAACTGCTTCATTAACCTACAACTCAGATAATGGAAGAATAACTACCTTTAAATAAATTATTGACTTAATTTGCAAGGATCTCATCAAATTTGTTCCTAAATACAATGTAAAATATTTAGAATAACATGAATAAATAACTATTTCTATCTACCTAAATCACCCTTTAAATCAGTTGTCTATTCGTCTTTATCTTTGAAAATGCTCAGTTCATCCAAGTCTGAGTTTAATCATTGTGTCAACCTAGTGTCTAGTTTCTCTTAATACTTTTTGTGGCTGTCCCCATCAAGTTTTGCTTTTGATACTCTTCGAGTTATGACTTGCTCAGAAGTTTGTGCAAGCTTCCTTGAATAGTCATGCCTGAGTGGGTTAATGTTTCTATTTCAATTTGAGGGAATAATTGTGCTGTTCTAGGAGGTGGGAAATGCCGTGTTTGTTAATTTAATGATCACCTGAAAGGAAACAAGTTCCCTTGATTAACATTTTCTGCTGCTATTTTATAGGTGCGAGATAGGATTCATCAAGCAGGTTATTATGTTGATGCTGATACAACTGATAGGAAGATTCAGAAGAAGGTACATATAACTAGAATCTTTCCGAACCAAAAATTTGACTATGCACCTAGTACCATGCATTTGGATGTCATTATGATCCAGTGGATACATTTTGTCTTAATGTTGAAGATGTAGAGAAACCTAGTTGTTCCAGCTGTTATTCAATATATGGTGTATACCATGTTCCCCGAGAACTGTGGGGTGATAAAACTTTTCCCCCTCTTTTGGGTTTATATTGTTTGGTGATACTATCTTTCCTAAATAGCATATTGTTTGTTATTTATTGTTTTAATCATTTAATTAAAACATTTGAATCTTGAGTTTGATAGTTGAGTTCTGACCTTATTCAGGTGCGGGAAGCTCAGTTAGCACAGTACAACTACATACTGGTGGTTGGAGAGGAGGAAGCTAAGACCGGACAGGTTTTTACTATTTCTTATGCTACCTAATAGATTAATCTTTTATAGTATAAATATTGAGTTTGCTAGCTATGTTCTTTCAGCTTGCTTCAGCATTCTTGACACATGTTTAATTTGTAGTTTCAATAGAATGCTTTTGGCCATCTTTTGGGGCAAAAAACAGAGAATGTTTTTGGCATCAAGTTTCGATAGAATATTGAATCTAAGATTCTGGGTTACTTAGTTGGGGATGTGTTGTATCTTGGAGATGATTATCAGGGGCATCTGGTGAAATTAAAGAGGTCAAGCATACTGAAGGATGCTCATCTTGAAAAGCATTAAGTTTCAATGGATCCAATGATCCTACTAGTCCAATTATCATCTCTAGGTTACCTTGGCCAGAGTCACTATGGATTTTCTTCTGGTAAACTAAAAAGTTGGGGTTTGGGGCCTCAAATGTGCCCCTTTCTAATTCCTCCTTGTAATGCCCAACCTCCCCAATTTTTTCTTTTTCTTTTTTTTTAAATCATTTGATTTTACATAAAATGAGTGACATTTTGATATCTTATGGGCATAAAATGGTGTAGTTTAAATTTGTTTTCGATTTTACCAAGAAAAATACTTTAAAATTGTTCAACTTTGATTATTTTAAAACGTAAAAATTTTAAAACTGCTTCATTTTATGTTCATAAGATATCATAATGTCACTCTATGTAGAAACTAATAATCAAAAGAACCAAGAAAGGAATTATATTCGGGAAGTTGGAACATTTTAAAGGGCATCAGACAGTATTAGAGAGAGGCACATTAGAGCGCCCTAAACCATCCTGAATAGTTTCTCAAATCCTTATTCTGTGATAGTTTTTCTCAATTTTCTCCCTTTTGTTTCTTCTTGTTTTTAAAACCATCCTGAATAAAAAACAGGGCTTATGTTCACTAATTTCAAAGGTGATATTTTGTGTATGACTTCATTTATTTATCCTTTTGACAATCAAGAATCTAACCATCGACTTGTTTTCCAGGTAAGTGTACGTGTTAGAGATAACTCAGACCACAAGGTTATGAGTATTGAGGAGCTACTCAAACTCTTCAGTGATGAAGTTGTAGCCTTCCATTGAGCATTTCTTCTGAAAAACTGTTGAAGAACATGATCCATCGGTCATTTCATTCTTTATATGTATACTGTGTGTACATTATTTATAAATTTAACAATATCAGTTTAGCCAGCTTGATTTTAGACCTCTTGTGGATGCAGATCACTGTTTTAACCGAAGCAGTGCATTTGGTTTTGTAGTGTTTGTTTATTAGGATTGAAGAGGTGATTCTAATGTTGTGGGTGTCTGAACACCAATTTCCTGGAGGAAATCAGAAATCTTATCATTTTCCACCTTGCATCTTATCTTTTGTACCAGATGACATATTTCTCTATTAGAAGCAGGCGATGGGGTTTTAAAGATCTTTCTTTAAAGATCCTTTGAACTCTTTGTACCAGTGAACAAAAACCTGACCGAACCAGCGGTCAGACCAAGAAACCGGCTTCAAATCCGGTCCAGGTGAGTAATTGGCTCGGGAGGGCTAATGAACCAGTGGAGGACCGGTTCAACCCGCCCAAAACTTGGAGGTTGGACCGGTTCCCTCTTTTTTCTTTTCTTTCTTTTTTCCTTTTCAAAATGAGATTTTTTATTTTATTTTATTATAACTCATCTAATTATCAACTTTCACTTCACATAATTTTAGAAACCAGGAAATTATAATATTTTAAATACTATTATACTTGCATATGTTTAATATTTAATTGTTATTGCTTTTAGTATTTGTATTTTAGTCTGTGGATTGTAGAATAATATTTATTCTCACATGTAATCGACTAGTATTTTATATTTTTTTCCTCTATAAAAAACATCAAAATATTCATGTTTGATGAATCATGTATACTTAGCTACATGTCCATTTCGATATTAGTGATTATTAATGTTAATATTAATAAAATTTTATTATTTTAATATAACTGGTCTGACCATCGACCCTTGAACCAGTGTTTCGTCCTGTTCGGTCCGGTTTTTTGAACATTGCTTTGTATTGCCCAAGAGAACCCCTAAACACGTGACAACAATAATAATCATGAAATATTTTTATGAAATTCAAAATTAGGTGTATTGTTTATTTAACTATATGGACAACCTCTTCTTTTTTTAAAGAATTAGACTTATTTTTTATGGGAGTTAAATTACAGTGGCATTCTTCTTTATACATTTTTTATGATTTGTTTTTTCAAAAGAAAATAAAGGAAATTATATATAATCTCTAATTTTTATTTTGTTTTACTCACCCTATCCTAACCCTCCCATAGGACACACTTTCCCAATTTGTGGGATCAAACCCCCTACCTCCTCAACAAGAGTGGAGGGGCAATGCCAACTATATCAAACTGTGTAAATCACTAAATCATTAATTCATTATCTTTTCGACACTTACATACAACAACAATAATAAAGCTTTATCCCACTAGGTAGGGTCGGTTACATAAATTGTACGACGTCATTATACTCTATCAATAGCCATATTTCGTAATAAATTATTAATCAAAAGGTGTTGATGGATAACTTTGTCAAGAATTCTCTTTGGTCTCCCTCCCCCGTTTGGGAGAACTCCACGTTATTTGATAGACTTTTCGACACTTATATAATTTGGAAAAAAGAAATTTGTATAATTTCAACAAAATTTAACAATAATATGTATAGTACTTGAAAAATGAAAAAAAAACTTTATTTTGATAAAAACGTCTTGCTTGGATAAAATGAGATTCGATTAGGCCGCTTGATTGGATCACATTGTGCTGTTTTTATCAACCAAAAACTCCTGGACATATATTGCTTACCAGTAGTTCTTGTTTAATTTCTTCGTTCACAGTCTTGTTTTTTCATAACTTTCTTTTTAGGATCAAAGGTAATGTGCATCATCTTTCCCATTAATGCTTTACAAGTGTTCAAAATAACCTTAAATGAATTTTATTCATTTTATAATAGGTTTCATGTACATTTTCCGTTATATAATGTTTGACAATTTAATCTTACATAACCCATCCATCCAAGCATTCTTATATTTACTATCCCACCTTTCTTTGATTCATATTGCCCCTTCAGTACCTAACATCCACCGCATAGAAGATTGTCAATCTTACAACAGTTCTATAAAGCTTGCCTTAGGTTTGGTAGGTTCTATGCAGCTCACAAATGACTCTGAAGCTCCTTTTGTTTTCATTTCAGCCATCTAACCAACTTGTACTTCATGCCTAAGATCCTTTTAAATTTCATTGCCATTTTGTAATATTGACTCTGCATATTTGAAATTTAACACGCGTGACATTGTCTGATCTCTAATTTTGACATGCAATCATTTTTACCTTCTTTGTTGTTAATGCATATATCCTATTTCATTCATATTCAGGGTGTGTTTCCAAAAGGAAACATATTCACGATTGAGCAATTAGGCTTTTGATGAAAAAGCTAGAATCAGGCAGAAGCCAAGGTTCATGTTTAGATTAGTGATGCCAAGTGACATTTTTCTTTAATTTGAAGTTTATAAATGCAACATAGGATAAAACTTGGATTGTATAACATAATTTATGTTTTATGTTTGGATAGCTCTTATAAAAAAATCAATTTGATAAAAAAAATTGTTTGAATGATTATGGAAAAAAAACAAGTTTAGATGTAAAATAACTGAAAATGACATAAATTTTATTAAATGGTACATATTTATATTAAATACTTGGTGCATTGGTAAATAGATTTGCTCATAACCATAAGGTTGTAAGTTTAAATCTCACCTATGTGAGGACCTTATAGGCGGATAGTTTATAAGCACATCTATAAGTACTCTTTGAATTTAAAAACGTAGCTAACCCTAATGAGGTGAGGTCTCAGGATTCAACTCAAATAAACCCAAAATTTAATTTGTTGCATTTAGTTTCACCATGGGGAGAGAATATGCCAATTAGAAAAAAGAGAAGCATGCTGGATCATACTTTGGTTTAAATGACAAAAATAAATTACTCCAAAAGACCCAATGATTTTATCTTCATTAAAAGTATCTAAAGAAGGAAAAGTGTAAATAATGAATTTTAAAGAAAATTTGGGGAAATATGGATAGTCCGCGTTAGAAATTTATGTATTCGGCATGAAATAAATTATTCTGCAGATATAGTCCCGCTAGAAGTTTAATTGCTCAGAAAAACTGGATAAACATTTATTAATGAATAATCCTTCTAGCCCATAGTGTTAATAATTCATTTGTTCCTAAATATAAAACCTATTTACCTAATTTGATTATATTAAGGATATTAGTTAAATTAATTAAAATCACATGACATTATCAAAACACTTTAACCATCTATCTTCATTCTACCATCTCTCTCTTATTTGTTTATTGTTGAGGAGCAGCAATATGGTTTGATTTAGGGAAAATGAGAGAAAAAATATAAAGAATTTTTATATTTTGGAACAAGCACACATCCCTATATAGGTCTTATAATTAGGAAGGAAGGGAGTAGTACGTATTTGAAGACTTGATTTTGATCCTAAATATACGACATATTATTAATTTTTGTCAATGTTTATCTAAATTGCCCTAATTATTATTCATCAGTAATAATCAAGTAAGAAGGATTGAGATAATTAAGGATGATGATCAGGGTGTTTTAGAAAAAACATATACTATCATATCAACTAACTTAAATAATATCCTTTTTTTTATCAAATAACTAATATCATTATTCTAATCGAATTAGGTAATCAAGTCATATATTTATTATTGGAATGAGTAAAATTTATCTCATTTTTAGCCAAATTATGTATGAACTTGCCTTTTTTTTTATAATTCATCCAAACAAATAATAATTTGCCAAACTGATGTTTTACAAAAGACAATTTAAACATAAAACACACTTTACACGATCTAGCCTCTACCTTACCTTAAGTTTGTACATTTAAAAAAAAAAAAGTTACCTCTGCCATCACTAATTCGAACACATTCAAATGAAACTTTTTATTATAAAAGCTTCATAACTCAAATTTAGAATTAATATTTTTTCTTACCCCAGGATTATATCTCCAGATAAGGGTATTCATGGCTAGGGTTAGGTAGGGCATGTAACATCCTAAAATTTTAATTCTAATATTTAAATAATTAATATATAAAATTTAATATATAGATTATAGTATATAGATAATTTTGATTTAGATATTTAAGATTTAATAATATTGCAAATATTTAAAGAGCATATCTATCCAAGAGGGTTAGATTCAAAAATATAATGCGAATGCATGATTATAGGAAGAGAGAGAATGTGATTTGATAGGTACAATAAATATAGGTATACTTTCATCTACTTTAAAGATTTTAATTATCGAATTATAATAAAGGATATTAAATAATTCATAAGACCATATTATTATATTTTAGATTTTGATAGTAGGTGAAAAAAAGTTATATATAATCAATCCATAAATTAAAAGTAAATTAATTAATTTATTAGAAAAAGTCTATAATTTAGAGGGATTACAAATAAGATAAGATAGATATAAAAAAAAAAAGATAATAATGAACACACACATATATCTATATATTGTAGGATTAATATATTTATATATATACACATCTCCATACATGTTTGTTTAAGTGATTCACATCATTTGCATTATATGTGTCAGTGTTTGTGGCGTGCGAATCAAATTGAGAGAGAGAGAGAGAGAGAGAGAGAGAGAGAGAGAGAGAGAGAGAGAGAGAGAGAGAGAGAGAGAGAGAGAGAGAGAGAGAGAGAGAGAGAGAGAGAGAGAGAGAGAGAGAGAGAGAGAGGGTGAGTGCCTTTCATATATTTTCTTAAGAGTTCAAATTTTGGAGTTGGATTTCGTATTCGTAACTTCTTCTGATCACAAAATGTCATTCATAAACTTTGTTCTGTGCGACGAGATCTTTCAAACAAAATAACTTTTCTGAGTAGAGCGTGAAATCGAGGTAACCATTAACTTATGTTACTTTACTTTATATGTATGTTTTAGTACATAAGAGTTTTTAACTATATTTTTATTGTATAAATTTGATTTATAAAATTCTATTTTAATGGTATAAAACTTCAATGAAGCGGGAAGTATGTTAACACATTCTATTATAAAAATTATTTTTCAAACTCACTTATACATATGTGTGTGTATGTGTACGAGTATATATAGATTTATGTAACGGTATGATATATATATAGTGTTGTGATGATATATGCTATGGATGATGTCTGTTATAGTTACTTCTATTATGAAGATGTAGAGTAGGGTCGTGGAGATTTTTGTTTGAAAACCCGTGTGGCAGACTCTACTAGTGAGCATATAGTGGTTGACACATTGTCAGTCCCATGTCTCTATTCCTTATCCTTTGGCCAGGCTTGGAAATGGCGCTTGGGTAAGACACCTATTGAGCCTAGGCCTAGGTGGGAGGCAAGAGAGGGGACCGATGACCTGTAGTGAGTTATGTAACCTTTGGCCTGGTTATACAACACGAAAAGTTCAGATGCATGTGTGGGAGTTATATGGATGAGATCGGTTGGGGGTAACAATTGAGTTTTAAATTGTGCTTTTGTTTTGGAAAAAAATTATTTTTATTTTATATGTATATAAGCACTACTTCATTGGCAAATGCTCCCTCCTTGTATATTCTGTAAAATAATATTGGTTATTGGGACTTTATCTGACCCCCTATAATTACTTTTTTGGGTAAAGATTCTTACAGAAGTAGATGCGCAGGGAAGGAGCCAGAGGGTTAGGTATCAGAGGTTTTAAATGTTGCATCTTGTTTTTGTTGTTTTGGTGGTATATAATATGGTATAAAATTTGGGACGTTACAGGGCAAAACCCCTGTTTGATGCCTGCCCGAAAGATGAGTAGGTCTGCATTTTGCATCCTACTGCCCTGCCCAATAGAAGCTTATACCATTTAGGCCTAGGTAAGGCCAAGCCGAGCAGGGCGGGTACTCATACCCAAGTGAGGATTCTTTGCAACAGTATAAGCCTATAAGGATATATATATATATTATGCTATGCATAATATATATATATATATATATATATATATTAAAATACTATAATTATAATAACATGTAATGTAGGATATTATAACAACACAAAATATAATATTATAAGGTTACATATTTTTGCCGTACTAATTTTTTTACCTGATTCTTTGCCATATTATCAGCCTATACTATAAGTTTATATATTATGTTGTATAAATATATATATAAATATTAAAATAAAAATATTATAACCATATAAAATATATAATATATAATATATTTTAACTTGCTTGGCCCAAATATGCCCATTTTTGTTGAGCCTCATTTTTTGGGCCAGGTCAGACATTTTTTGTCCGGACAAGAGCAGGCGTCCGGGGCAGTTGGGCTACATGAACACACATATCTGCAGATCCTGCACATGAAAAAACTCAAGTATGACATTTTATAGATAAATCCTAATGGTAGAACAATTTGTCTCAATTTAACCTTCCCATACATAAAAGCAATCTGAACTTCTTTTAGGGCTTCCTACAATACTTTTCTTGGTACTCGATTATAGGTGTTTCGTCGTCGTCAGTGAACATGAAAACTACATAGAAGTTTTTTTTTTCTTTTATTTGGTTACTGTTTAATTAATCCTTTAGATGATAAATAGCCCCTGTTGTGCCATCCCCTGCCACAAATTTAAATTGATTAAATTTTAAAAATAAAAGTTATTTAATATCAACTAGTAAAAGATATATTTAAATTTTTGTTATCATGTCTCTACTCCACAAACCAGGATAACTGGTCCATCTTTTCTATACATGGAAGTCATATCTAACTTGAGCAGGTTTGATGAATGGTGAAGATGACATGCTCTAAAACCTCCCACAGCTGGCCTCTTAGTTTTTGTTCAGTTTCCTTCTCGCTGTAGCTACTACTTCCACTTATCATGCATTAGGACATGGCCATATTTTTTTATATAGTTATCTAATTGAGTCATATTCAAGCATTATTAGACCCAATTGAACAATTCTAACCGTTTTCTACATTTTCATAGGCTCAAACTCGAGACTTCATGTGTCATAAGCAATAAGCATCTTTGAAAACATTTATTCATAGTGTTGATTAATAACTGATAATTCAACTTTAATCATCAAATAGTTTATTTTTTTCTACAATAAGATAGTTAAATATGTTTACCATCCCTATCGATAATATTAATCAAAAACGGTTTTAATGCATTAAATTTACACTTCAATTAATGCATTGATCTGTTATTAAAGTAATAATCGAACATCATTTTTTTAATTCTTATCTACCAAGGTGACAACATATTGAAAATTATTATATAAATAATTTAATTATCTATATGTTTGTGACAGTATATATGAACTCTCCAGATACAAAAATAAACGAAAATAAAGGGAAAATCTCACACAAAAGAGGATTAAAAATAGTAAAGGATATAGAGGTGCTCCTGATTTTACCCCTCTGAGGTGCCAGCTCCCAGATTGGATTTTGCAAAATCAATGAAAAAAGACACATACCCCTCGTAGAAGAGGATTCTCTTGTCATCCCTTTTTATCCTCATCCTATCACACCCCTCATATATTTCTTTGGAAAAAAATGAACAACCCCAGCTGGGCCCTGTCGAAGCTCTAGGGCAGGCAAGACTAATTTGTTAGCAAAGTGAGGGGATAGGATTTGATCCTCCACTACTTGTTTAATTTGCGGAAAAGTCAATGCTTTTCAACATACATATAGTGCATACATACATATAAATGTGTATGGAATTTTGTTTATCAACTAACAAATCCACATACATTTTCAAGACATTCATAGGTTTTGTTAGGACATAATTCTAATTTTTTCCAGTTTCTTCTAATCATTCCTATTAATGTTCTTTCAGCAATAATCAAATAAGAGATGGGTGAGGAAATAAGGGAAGATGATTGGGGTGTTTTAGAAAAAAAACAACATACTAACTAACATCATTTATTTAATCAAAGTAATTAAATATGTCATATATATATTTAGGACCGGAACGACTAACGAGTACCAATTTTCCTTTTCCAAGTGACAAGTCCACACTTTCAAATCATTTTCCATGTCTTCTTAATGAATTCCCAACATTTCTTTAGATATTACCAATTGTTGTTTACCAAGTAATAATTCCACATTTTTCAGTCATTCACAAATTTTGTTAAGGCTTTTCCCACATTTCTATTACCAACTTTCTATTGCATGCATGCCAATTAACAAGTACACACTTTCAAGTCATTCACAAATTTTGTTAATTGGCAAAGGTAAGTTGGTAAATAAGACTTGGAAATGTTTTAACAAAACATGTGAGTGGCATGAAAATGTGGCTTGTTATTTAATAAACAAAAGTTGGTAATAGCTGATAAAATGTTTTGAATGTCTAAACAAGACCTGGAAAATGACATTAAAAATGTGAACATTGGTAAATAAAAGTTGATGATATTGTCTAATAAAATGTTTGGGAATTGTTAACTTGTTACTTAATAAACACAAGTTGGCAAGACTTAACGAAATGTCAAGAATTCCTTAGAAAGACTTGAGAAATGACTTGAAAGTGTGAACTTATTATTTGACGATGGAAAGTTAAAAATACTTAATAAAATGTGGACAATTCATTAACAAAACTGTGAACGAAGTGAAAAAAGTCGACTTACTACCTGTGAAACAAAAATAGCCATTGGATCACTGATGTTTTTGGCTAGTGGGGGATCAAACCCTACCCTTACCACTTTGCAAACAAATTAATCTTGCTAGAACTCCGGTACAAGCGAGGTTCTATAATCGGCGACAGCAAGTGTTGATCCTTTCTTTAAAAAAGACTATTCTCCCATTAATTAACATAAAATTATGAACCAATTATTTATGCCTAAATATTTTTTTCTCCTAGAACAGGGTTTTGTATAATGCTCCCTCCAATTTCTTGATATAAGATTTAACTAACTTTTTTGGAGAGATTAAAAAACTATATAAGCCACTTAATCATAACATAAGTTATGTACGTATTATTAGATTATATATTATTTAATGAGACATATAAATTATTTTGGAAAATTTTTTTTAACAAATCAATTTATAAGTAACTTATTTATCTTTTTTAGGATTTTTAAAAAAAATCAACTAAGTCTTAATTAACTCCGGTCCTTAATGTAAAACCCATTTAACTTTTTTGAGAGATTAAAGAAGCTTAATAAGTTATTTAATCATAATATATATGATGTATTATTAGATTATAAATCAAATAAACTAGTTTAAATAAAAAAATCCAAGTAAATCAATTTATAAGTTATTTATTTAACTTTATTGGGATTTAAAAAAAAAATTAATGCAATGTTTTATATTAAAAACTTGAGGGAGTATTAAGTAACGGAGTGAGTAATATATTAGATATGATCATCCATGAACCAGATGAACCATTTGAGATTTTTTTTATTCCAGTCATTGAATGTAAATCATTAATTGGGGTCATCTTCTGGACGTGGCAACAGCGACAGACACCCCAAAAGAAAAACTTTATGAAGGATTTCCTTTAACCTCACCCAAATAATGTGGTCTTATTACATGTCTTTTTCTCTATCTTTTACATTCATCATGTTGTTCTAAGTTTTACTAATTTAAGATCGAGTATTGTGAGAGCACACACTGTAACTCCATTTTTTTCTATCTTTCACGCGCGTGCGCGCACACACACACCCCTCTCTCACACTTGCATGAACCAGTGCAGCTCCAAATGCGCATCCATGCATATTGAAATGGAAGTTCCTTGCCATATATTATATTAAAAGATTTGAAGAAATTAAAAAAAAAAAAAAAAACTAGTTCCTTAAGATAACAAAGCTGCTGAACCTAGCAAACTCGATCGCTACAATAATACTGTTAGGAGAATTGTAGGACTGATCATCGTCATCTTCATAATTCCTCCTACCACATCTGATCAAACCAAGTCTAAAAACATCATATGCATGATGGTATGCTAATTAATTAATATGCCCCATCTGGGTTTTGACTATTATTAATATTATTATTGCTGTTGGTTTTTTATTATACTAATCAAAACCCATGATTGGCTCCATTACTTGTCAAATTCTGATCTTGGAAATGATGCTGATGATGATGACTGTATCCTTCAGGTGGTATGGAAGTACTGCTCTCACCAACATCAAGCTCAGGCCTATAAACCTCCTGATCATCATTATCATCACCATCATCATCAATCTCTTCTTTTGCTGCTTTTTGCATTCCCATGAACTCTAAGGGCCTAATTTGATGATGATGGGATAACACAACATCATGATGATGATGGGATTGATCTGTATGTACTGTGGTTGGTGTTTGTGGTGGTACAACAGATGGAAGCTTAGAGAGAAGTGCCTCAAGGCTGCTCATTGAAGGAGTAATTTTAAGAGGCTGGTGGCTGTTGTTGAAGTGGTCATATAGCTCAGGAGGAGGAGGTGGTGGTGGGAGATGACTTGATTGGAAATATTGCCATTGTTCTAATGGGATTGATCCATAGCCGTCAATCTTGTGGTAATTAGGGTATGCAGAAGATGATGGATGAGGTAACAGAACTCCTGGGATGCTCTCAATGTAGCTGAACTTCTTCCTCAGAAGTACCACGTAGCTCAAGTCTTCTATCACCTTCACCACACAAAAACAAAATAGAGTACATCACATTATTATCATCATGCTTAAATACTATCTACTACCTCCGACCCAGTTGATTTATCAAGGGAGATCAAGAAAGCTAACTACATTACTTTAAAATATTTGTATTGATCATTTTTTTCCAAACGAATTTACTTGACTTATATAAATTAATATATAATCTATTGACATGTAATATATGCTATAATTAAATAGTTTATTTATCATTTTTAATCACCCTAAATAGTCAACTTGATCATACGGGAAGGACAGGAGGAAGTGCAATACTTTGGTGTTTGTGACTGTAAGAAAGTGAGAGAGTCTCAAGAGGAGATAGAGTGTGTTTCCCTTTTGTGTGTGATCGTCTTGTCATTTTGAGCTTTCAAATTGAAAACAAAATCTCCCCTATACAGTATAAGGTATAGTGTCGATTTAGGTGCGAGATTTCCAAGAGAGAGATATGGAGTGATGTGTTTAATTAGTTTCATACCTTGTTAACGGCTCCCAGTTGAACAACACCTTCTCTTACGGCTATGAGGGCTATGGTCTGCAACAAATGATAATATGATTAAATTTATTTCTAAATAATGAAAGGAGATAATCTTTTAGCTTATATGAATAGTATTGAGGTTATAAGTATATATACCTTTATACCAGACTGGAACTGGGCTTCCCATGTCCTTGGGTGCTGTTAAAAATTAAAGAACATACATAATGAGGGTGTCAGGCCAGAGACTGTTTTTTTCTTTTATATTCTCTTTGTGTGGAATCAAGTTTTTAGGAGTGAAATCACGCATCATATGTATACAGCTAGGAAACACGGTTTCATAGCTCGCATGAAGCAAATGAAACATGAAATCACAAGCTTAATTATGAGAGATTATTATTAGTAGTAGTGTTGTTAATTAATAAATGATGTGCAATATGGGATTTTTGTAGCTAACCGAGTCTGCAGAATTGTGCCACGCGGACAAGAAGTTGATTTCTTGATCATTTGGTTCTTTGTATATCCATTTGTGACTGTGATCTGCAGCAACTTTTCCTATCAACCTGACCATACCCATATACACACATATATATAGGCATAATTAATTAACTCCTCTTTATCTTTAAAAATCTCATAAATTAAAGATAAATAATAGTGAACCTTGCTCTCTGGCTGGATATCATATTGTTCTGGATGCATGATTAATTGGTTGATAATATATATAGACGTACCCTTCTCCATAGTTATAGATCTCATGAGACATCTTGAAGAAAAGCTCTGGTTGAAGTCCTTGGTAGTGCTGGAATTCACAGTTGCCGTATACTGAAGAACTGGGGCACTCTCCGGAGCTTATTTCAGGCGCTGATGAAGCAGCAAAGTTGCAGAAACCATCTTCCCACACCAAAATCCTGCATATCAATCAATGGTGTGTTCATAAAGTGGAAGCAAAGCTTGATTAACCAGTGCAATCATATGTGTGTGCGCTTCACAAAAAGTAGTCACACTATACCAGTTCCTTCTGTTTCCTCTTGATCTATCATAAGCCCCTTGACCTTCCCACCTATCAAGAAGAAATGTTAAGAACTGATGAACATCATCATTAATGCCTATACAAATAACTATACAAGTCATATGATGGGAAATGTATTAAGAAACATGTCATTAGGCTATAAGAGTATTTGATTCAATGGTATATACACATATATGTTTATATATAACATCATCTTTGTTCCTTACTTGGGGGGAGGGTAGTTTCTGGGCAAGATCCTCCAGAAGACAGCATAAACCCATTGGGAATTTTCATGAATGCACAAGCTTCTCAGAGTGTGTTGAAGGAGATGGGTAACAGCAAGTGGATTCAGATGTTCTTCCATCAAATCTCCCCCCCCCCCCTCTCTCTCAATAAATCAATTATAGGGATTGTTATGATGTATGTCTGATAGATCTCTCTCTCTCTCTCTCTCTCTCTCTCTCTCACTATCAACCTTAATTAACTAGCTATCTTTAATAGTGGGCAAACTGCAACATCCTATCCTCCTTTTTATAAACCCACCAACAAGGGACAAAGGAAACTCACATTTATACCCCCCCCCCCCGGCTCTCTCTCTGGTGGTGGGTGAAATTAATACTATGATCATTAATATAAAACCCGATCGATTAATTAATCTAAAGATACTAATAAAGCTAAATAAATTACCATAAAATATTTATATTTATCATTTTTCTAAATTAATTTGTCTGAATTATAAATTTATGTATAATCCAATGGTACTCATAAGCATTACAAAGGGATAATGAAACATATGCTATAATAAAGTAATTTATTTAGTTTATTTAATCCTCAAATTAGTTAAGTGCATCTTATATCAGACTGTGTAGGATGTATAATGAAACTTATAGTATTCAATTTTCCTATTTCTCAAAAGGACCCACCTCCCCGTTTTGCTTCCCAGTTCCCAAGGTCTCATTTTCAATGTCTCTTCCCATAGAAGACTACTGAATCCTCACCCAAATTCATGAACCATCCATATATCACCAACAAAGGCCAAATGTAAATGTGTGTTATGTTCTTGCACAACATCATATATTGTGAAGTACTTACACCTATTTCTTTGATGACTCGTATCTATCGCTCTGAACCCCAATGCTGCAAGATGTGTGTGTGTGTTTATGTTTTCATGGCTTACCCTGACACTTTAAGATATAAGTGATCATGATTCCAATCCCAGGAAAAAACTTCCTATACACCTTGCTATCATTTATTCAACTCAACTATAGACTTACAGGCCATAAATTATTTTGGCAGCGCATTATCTTACATATTCGATTTTTTGTTTTTTTTTTTATTTATATTTTTGTCTTCCTAGGTTTAATTTCTTCATAATAATATGGTCTTCGATCTATCGGTTATCTCTGCAGCTAGGTAACAAGATATATAATGGTGCCAACTACTGCCAAAATATTCGTAAGGTGAAAGGGAAATATCAACCTTCAAATATATATATATACCAATTCCTCAGTAAAGGTAGCATGTAATAATAATGACAATGTAGCAATAAACCTACTAAATCAGCCAAAGAAACAAGGGGTACTTTGCTTTTCTGTGACACTGTAAATTATCCATTGTTGCTAACACCCACCCACACCACCCACTCAGTACAGTGTTATGTTTTAATTGTTTTTAGGTATTATGATTTATTGTTTTTGGTTATCAACATAGAATTCGGGATACCACCGAATAAAAATTTATGTCTCATGTAAACATCCATGTATATATATATATATATATATATGTAAGGAAGGCAAACCTAAAACGTACGAAGAGTTATCTACGTGGCTGCGAGGAATTTTTGTTATCTTCTTAACCAAACAAGACAGCGTAAATTATTCATAAACCTAAATAATTTAACCGTAACTTATTGTAGGACAGTTTTACTGTTTTTATTTCTTCAACCTATAAAAGCATCTGTGTGTGTGAAACAATATGCCCAGAAACTTCTCGATTTAGATCATATAATCAGGAGCTACAGAAACGCAAACTTCGTGATGCATCATTAATGCTAAATAAGAAGACTTGATTATATTGTTTCTTCTCTTTCATTCTAAAATAATCCCTTCGCACTGTTTTCAGCATTATACACGAACAAATAATTCCATTAAGTTTATAATATTGCATTATACATGTATATCCCTCAGCTTCTCAGTTGTGTGTGTGTATGCTTGATATATATATAGACACACACACACATGACAATCTCTTTCTTTCGTACTAAATGAATGATTAGGAGCTGGAAAGACTTGGCCATGGTGTACATAAAATGACACTAAAGCTAGTATTAAACAGATTGTAATTTGTAACCTAAATCGTCAGGTGAACTTTCCTAACCGAAATCATGAAATGATCGACATTTACGGGAACAAATATCAACACAATAGCACAACCTCTACTCTCTCTCTCTCTCTCTCTCTCTCTCTCTCTCTCTATATATATATATATATATCAATATCAGTCTGCACACAATCAGTAAGTTACATAATGACTAAAAGGGTAGTGTTCAATATGATTATTTTTTATTTTCCCTCTCTATCACTGACACACCCAGAAAAGATTGACAGGCCATAATGCTCTTTCACTTTGACCGTCCATTAACAAGAAAACTCTCTCCTCTCACTCTCACACACACACATAAAATATATCCCCTAACCTTAATTATTAATAATTCATATTTTCCTCAAAACCTAAACATTATTTACCATCTTAATAAGGGTAAATGTCCAATTTTACCATGGAAATAACCCAATAAAAGCTTATTTACCCCGAAAGTAATAAATTGAGCTTATTTACCCCGGAAGTAGTAAAAGCGGCGCATATTGGCCCCCAGAGGATTACTTCCGGGGTAAATAAGCTCCCTTTGTTATTGGACAAAAGTCCAATTTTGCGCCGCTTTTACTACTTTCAGGGTAAATAAACTCCATTTGTTACTTCCAGGGTAAATCTGCTCTTACTGGGTTACTTCCGGGGTAAAATTTGACATTATCTCTCTTAATAATTACTAATATATACTTCTTGACAGTGACAGACATTGCTATCTCCATCATTTTCCTATACGGATTCTTTCTATACAATGAATGTACAACGCTTGTGCCTCTCTCCCCTATGATCGTATATGTATATGTGTGTGTGTGAGAGAGAGAGAGATTAATTGGAGATATATATATATATATTTTTGCCAGGAGGGGATATATATATATAATAGAAATGTACGATTGCTAAGGGAGAGAAAGAAAAGATGGTAAGAATTTGGGGACAGAGTCTGAAGAAAGGATGATGTAAGCAAAAGGAAGGTGCTGAGGGCTACAGTGAAATGAGCTTTGGATTTTATTGAACCCTAAGAGATGCCTCCAGCGGACACAATATATTGGCATCTTGTTCTTTTTAGAAAAAAAAAAAAGAATTATATTTAATAAATAATAATGAATTAATATGTATATATATATAAGTAGATGAAGTTGGTATGGGAGAAAAGAATGGCACAAGAGTCTTGGTCAAGGTACACAGGTGTTGGAAGGATGCCCCATCCCTTTCTTCAATTAAAGGAACTGGAATCTCTGTGCCCTCCCATCCTTCCCAATGTTCCATAATTTTATATTATTAAAAAAAATAAGAAAAAACCAATACTACTTGATGATAAGATCAGTACAAACAAAAGAAACATTAATTAATTAATCAATAAAAAAAGTGGGATTTCTATAATGTGTCTTTTAGGAGCACATAATAACCAGACAATAAAACATTGTATCTAGTAAATGCACACTTCTAAGCAGGCAAAGATCCTTCTTCATGATCATATAGAGCCTCAAGCTTATTGCACAATTAATTTATAAGGAACTAGCTACATAAGGAACAAGAGTTTTGTAATTTGATATTGCTTTTGTGAATGTTTGGTGGCATATTTTATTAGTATGGGATAATTAATTGCATTAGAATGGCTTTATTTGTCTAAAGAAGCTGACACGTAAGGCTTTGTTTGAAAAAAGGATATGCCCTAATTGGCTATCTCGTGACATCCATATGTATCTATCTAAATTTCAGTGTTTTTCCTTGAAGTGATGGAATTTCTTATCTCCTTAACTAACTGATTTGTATTTGCCTAGTCATTCTATTAATATAATAATAGGGATCCCACATTTCCCAACATTATAGCCGATTTTTGTTCTCATTATTGATATCCTGATTTTATTATTAATAAATGGGAAAATGGTCATTTTTTTGCCCGAAAATTTTAGTTTTGGAGCAATTTCGGTCCGAAAGATTTTTTTAGATCAATTTTGACCCAAAATTTTACAAAACGTAGCAATATAGATCTTTTGAGGCCTCTCTATATTGTAAAATTGGTTTATATTGCTACGTTTTGTAAACTTTCGAGTCAAAATTGGTCAAAAAAAAAATTTTCAGAGCCAAAAATGACCATTTTCCCTTAATAAATTATATATTTCGGAATAGCTACACCACTCTTATATACCCAAAAAATGAAAGTCTGCCTGTCTATATTTTGTGCAGCTCAAGAGTGGCTCAGGTTCAGATATTTTATTATGTTTTATTTGGTGTGGAAGGCTTGGTTTCACGGAAGAGTTTGAGTTCAATTTGTCTTGTAGAAGCTTGAATGTGGAAAATTTTATCTTATCATGTTTTTCATTTGATGGGATTGGCTTTATGAATGATCAATATTCTACAATCTTCTGCTACGAGCTTAAACTTCTATGGAAAAAGGAATTTTAAACGGACTAGCTTAACATATAAGATATATGAAACGAAATGTCTCAAGTTAAAAAATTTGAACTTTATCTGTATGAAACTATGAATCACTTAACCCAGATCTAAACTGAGTGTTTCATGTATATGTGTGTGACTATATATATATATATATATTAAAACAATCAAGGCTCAAAGTCAAGTATAGTTAATCTAGCTAATTTCAAATCATACAATTGATTATAGGCATAAAAATTAGTCTCTATCTTCAATCAATATGTTGCTAGCAAAATAAAACCTTAGCCAGAATAAATCATGGGAAAAGAAAAGAAAATCCAGCACAAACACATTCTAAAACAAATTCGACGTAAACGATAGAAATAATTTTTTTAATTAATGTATAGCGAACGGCAACCTGTTGTATTATTGTCTCTTTTCCGTGCAAAAAGATGAATAATTAGATCAAGAAACGGATGGTGATACGAAACAGATATTATACTATATAAGTCATAGCAAAAACCATGATTATGATAATTTTCCGAGAAGAAAATTTAAAATATCAATGTAATCTGTGGAAAGCGCTTAATATTCAGCTACTACCAAGTCTGCAATTGCCAGTTGAACAAATATATTCTTTTCATTGATGATCAATTAGGCCACAAAAGAAAGTTTTCAGTTGACAAATAAATCTTGTTTTTTCCTTTTGTATGAGCAAGTCTCGTGAAGAGGAAGCAGAATAAAGTTACGCGAAGGAAGGAGACATAGAGAGATAGATAGTAAAAAACTAAAGTGTTCAAGAAAGAAACCGATGTTTGCTCCGAAAAGAGGAGCAGTATATTAAATATTCGATGGATTTCGAAAGTAGCAAGGAGATTTAAAGGAAGAAGAATGGCACAGTCAAAGAATTAAACTTTGGCCAAATAAAGCTTCTGCTTAAAAAAAAGTACAAAAGTATATAGATGGGCATAGTTCTTTATGTATATGGAAGCTTCAAACTCTTTTATATATATATATATATATATATATATATATATATATAATGTCACAAATAAGGGGACAGATTTTCAATCACAAAAACCATTATATATATATATATATTTTTTTTTGCGATGAATTTTATTGTAAGAAAATTTTCCACGACAAATTAATTTGTTCTATTAGTTATAGTATATACCAAAATTTTATTATTGAGTGATTTTCATTTTTCATACATCTATCTATTATTATGACATTATATTCAAGCATCATCAGTTTAATTGGAGACTCCTCCTTTATATTTTCATTTGTCTAGTATTATGAGATTATATTCAAGCATCATCAGTTTAATTGATTGGAGACGCGTCTTTTGATATAGTTTTTTTTTTAATTTATGAAGTTTATTCTTCGATATTATTTAAAGAGATCATTGACTCTAATATATTTAATTCAATTACCATTAATTATAAGAGGCTTCTCTCAATAACTTGGATGCATAGCATGCAATTCAAGATGTATTATTTCTTACCATGAAATTGCGGTTGAGGTGGGAAGCGACATTACCTGTTGTAAGAAGAAACTAAAACAGAACATAAGTTTCAGTCCCAAAAAATACACTTGTTGAGACACACTAAAGCCCCTTTGTGCTCTAAGCAACTATAGAAATTAGATTTTAGTCCAAAAGTAATTTAGAGATACCTAATTAAATAAGGAAAATGTATTATTTATCAGCCCAAAATATGGTGCTACGTACTATGTTAAAATATGTATATTACCTTTAATCTCTCTCATTTAAAAAAGTCATTTTTTAACCAATTCACATACATCAATAAAAACAATTGATAGCATTAAATTTATCATAAAATTGAAATTATTTTTAATATTACCCTTATTAATGGACTATAATAAACTCTAACATCATACGTCTAGACTTTTTAATGTAGGATCTATTTAACTAATTAGATTAAGGAAGTCAATTAATTATAATAAATATATGTTTTCCTAAAATATCCTTATTTAGGCTAAACTTTGGTTTCAACCATTGCTGCAAAAGAAAAACCTACCACCTTGTTGATAGATTGGAGTATTATAGGGGTAGTTTGGAGGAAAAAATGATAATTATGGGAGATAAAATCAATACCAACTCTTCAATTAAATATTACATTATGGATAAGAAGAAAAAATAATTTTCACTCTCTCATTATTGATGATCCTTACTAAATATGAAGATGTAAAAAATATTTAACATTTCTTAAAACCATCAATTACTTTCAAAAGGACTTAAAAATACTTTCTAAATTATAGATTTCAAGGTTTGTGTGCGCTAAATGGGCACCCATTTATTAACAAAATCAAAAGATTTTATTGTTACATCTATCATAATCAGAGCATATTTCCAAAGACAAAAAGGATTTAAGATCTTACGTATGAAAAAAATGCCACCAAACATATTGCTGTAACCGGCGGGAGTGCATAAATTAAAAACAAGAAACAAGTCCTTATTTTATCAGTGATTTCAATTTCCTTAAAATTAATTATTTTTACCACAACTTCAAACAATTAAAACTGACATTGGGTGGGTGGGAAAAAGTTAGAACGCATACTTTTTCCAGTTCTTGCAGCCAACAAATATTGGTGGAAAGCTGTAAACAAAAAGTGGAAAGTTGCTCCATTGTGAAGTATTGAGCTGGATGCCACGACTTTTTATGGCTCACAAAGTGTAGGGTACCTTAAAAAATAAAGCATTTAGTAATTAACATTATTGATTGTATAACTATACATAAACTACATCATCTAATTAATGCATTTATAAGCATGTTTTATCATGACTAAATAGCTAGGTGGGTGCATATTTTTAATACTTGTTTTTTTCTAAATGGGTAGAAGTAATGGGACTAATTACAAAAGGGGATAAATTGAAAAGTACCTCTAAGTAGATAAAAACTTCAAGTAGTTGGGGGAGACAAAAATCATACAGAAGAATGAAGAAGAGGGTAAGAGTGTAAGTGCATAAAAGTCCAAGCCAGTCAAATGTATATTTAAAATCTGAGACTTGAAGTTTTTCAGAGAGAAAACTTCTAAGGCATCACGTGAAGGCATTGCTATTTGTAAGTCACAACCTTGGCTAAGAAAAGCCTTGCCTACCAGTACCAACTAGTTGCCATCCAAATTAGAACCAAAAGGAAAAAAAGAAGAAAAAGAGAGAGCCAAAAGAAACTCAGTTTCTTTATATTATAATCTCTCTCTCTCTCTTTTTTTTTTAAGCTTTTAAATGCTGTGTAGAAACTGAGTCTTTTCCATTATTAAAAAAACAATCCTCAACTTCTTTCCCACGCTCAGACATTTCTGGAACCTCCACCACTGAAACAGTACATAGTACATATCTCTAATATGGGTATACATCAAAGCTTACATTCAATCTATGCCATCCAATTAAGCCACACTCATGGCAACTAGCTAGCACCATTTGATAAAAAAAAGCGATCACTTTTGATTATGTTAGTCAAACAGAAAGTGATTGATCAAGCTTTCAGTATGAAAATGTAAGCAACACTAGTGATTTGTCTAGCTATTGCATGGGTGGTGTGATTCATCAGAAAAAGGGTCGTACTGCTATTAATGTGTTACAGATGTTCAAAACTCAAAAACCTTATAATATCTCAAGGCTTATAAACAAATCTTTTCCTCCATCACACTCTCAACTACTTAGCACTATTACATTTTGGCCTCATCAGAAACATCAACCATCATTGTCCATTTGGACAAATAGAACAGAACTAGTTGTGTAAAGTAGGTCCACTTCTAGGCTGTAATGTTACCTTTAACTAGACACGTTAGGTGTATTATCCGCATGAAACATATGGTGCCCCCCAAGCTTTCAAATAATCATCTTGCTTGTCTAATTCAATTTTTGTTTGTGCATCTTACATTATAATGGTTTAAAATTTACTTTCAGTGCGCCGTGAAACATGGAGGTGGTCAGGTTTGAGGTTTGGAAACAGGAGGGAAGACAGTTGAAGAAGTGACTATTTGGATTGGCGGTAGAGGCTAATTTTCAAACGTGATTTATGGGTAAATATGTGCGAAGAGTTTTCTCTCTACTTGTGCGAATGTGCTTCTCTAACGCTAATCCAAATAGGCCTAAAGAAGTAAACATTTTTCAATGACAACATCCAAAGATTTTGGCAGTAGTCTAGACTAATAAGTGTGTCCTTTTCATAATTGTCAGATCAAGCGAAGTTAACAATTAGTTTAGATTAATGATTTGATGTTTAGTAGAGGAGCTTATAGCTAAGTTGTCCTAGTAAAAACTGAAATGATAGAAACTCTTGAGGTTGTGGGGGTGGGGTTAAGAGGAGCTCTTTGAATGTGATGATGATGATAACTTCTTTAGCCTACAGAGAACTGAGAGGGACTTGCAATGATAGAGAGATGGGATAGGCATCTATTAGCTCTCTGTTTGAGGACAACGTGACTGAGATATGTGGGGCACCTTAAGATAGAGACATTTGATCATTCTCTCATAAAGTCCCACACCCTCCTCCTCCTCATTCACTCTTTTTTTGCAATATTGTATAAACGAAGGTCCAAGTCCCCTCTCTCACTAAAATGCTTCTAAAAGATACAAACAATAATTAATGTGCCTTTAAGAACTCTTGCACACCTATTCCCCCCTAACTACCAACAAATCTATGCTTTTTTTTTTTCATCTTCCAAATCTTTTAATAACAGAGGTAGAATAATTATTCTCTTAAGCTTATCATACAAGAAGATAAGTCCGGAAATTCACTGATCATAACCATATATTGATGATTGTTACGGTTTCTATACTATGACAGCCCACAGTTATCTGGTTTCTAGCTAAAATGGACCTGGTGATGATTCTGTTCAAAGAAATAGGATATAAATAGTTATGACATTTCATGTCAAACAATATAGCACTAACATATCTATTGTTTCTCTTTAAATGAAAAATGGAAAAGAAAATTAAACCTCTTTACAGAATGGAGGGCACATGGGGGGTATGGTCATATTGTATGCGAGATACTCTTTGTTTCTCTGTGAGTCAACAAGAAATGAAACACTTTGAAAATATGACAATCTCTCATTTTGATAGTGCGCCGATTGAAAAAAAATTGCAACTTTCAATTATTAAGCCCATCAAAGCTTTGCGTTCCGCATTGATGATCATGATGATGATGAGACGTAAGTTGAAGCTTACGTGATGTATATGGTACATGCTACGGGGTTTTATGAACTTAGGGTGTACGTACCTCCAGATGCATATATCCAATTAGGTTGCTAAGTAGGTGGGCCATAGCCCAACGCAGAGAGACCCCACTTCATCCTTAACGGTATTACCTCTTGTCCTTAATAATGGGCCCTTCATGACTGTAATTCAGCGCTAGGTTATGATCAATGCTCTCAAACATTGTGCAGAACTGTTCTCTTCTCTGCTCAATTAGCAAACAAAAAGAGAAACAAGAGATAGAGATAACCACTCCCTGCACTTTTTCTCAATTATTGAAATACAAGTTGCTCAAATATCTCACCCCAGAAAAAAAAAAAACCTAAACTTTACAATTTTCTTGATCACTAGTTCAGAAAAATCTAAGGAGTTATCATCTGAGTTGTAGTAATAACTAATAATATAAGCAACTAGATACCAATAGCAAAGAGAAAGGCAGAAATAATAAAAAGGGTTAAAGGTTATATTTGCCCCTGAAGTGTGCAAAGTGTATCATATCTGCCCTTGAAGTTTTTTTTGATCCAAATGTGCCATCGAAGTATGAAAATGGATCAATTTCGCCCTTTACCGTTAAAAAATTTACGTTGACTGTTAAATAGTGGACGTTAACCGTTATTATTTTAACTTAAAAGGGCGACATTGATCCATTTTCATACTTCGAGGGCACATTTAGATCCAAAAATACTTTAAGGGCAGATATGATACACCTTGCACAAGGATAAATATGACCTTTAACCCTGATTAAAATAGGGACAATTGCAGTAAGGTCCCAAGTAAGAGATTTAATATCAAACAAGTCCATTAACAACTTCTTCACTTGTTAACCAAGGCTATTTCAGTTGTTAATAGTTGCCATTAACAACTCCTTAAAACTCCCTGAAATTAAATCTCTTGAGAGCATTGTCCCATAAAAATACAAGTTAATGCAAACTGGTGATTTAGTGGAAACATAAGGTTAGGCCACTATCAAAGGTGTCCCCATATGGTACTATTCCTCTCTTTTTCTTCCTTTGCTTTATATGGACAAAGTCAGTGAAGGGGAAAAAGAAGGAGACGTACTTGGTACTAGCAGCCAATGGGTTGCACTGAGTAGTCACTATCTTTTCTGCAAACTGCCAGCAACGTCAAAGGTGGTGATGGAGTAGATCAACGTGTACTTCTATTAAAGGACTATCACCAAACCTCCCCCCTGTGAGTCCGGGACGGAGGACAGAAGCATCTTCTTCACTTCTCACAACTTCACACTCCTAGGCCCCTGCCATGTGACTTCCACGTGGAGGCACCTACACGTGTCACATGCCTGTAATTCAATTTGACAAATCGGCTTCATTACCACCAACAGCTGTTTGGATTAATTGGTTGTGTATTCTAACTTAACCAATAATATCGTGTTTGAAACATTAATATACAATCACGGTAATTATTTTGAGCTAATAAGGTTCTTCCTATTGTGAACCTACATTATTAAGAACCGAACTCGTCCGTAGTAGTTAGTGGTCCGGATTAATTAATAGAAAAAGAAAGAAATCTGATTCTGCACCCAATCCACCAAACCAGGGTTGTGTTTGTGGCTTGGCTGTAAAAATAATAATAATAATAATAATAATAATAATAATAATAATAATAAACAATCATCATCCCCCTTCTCTACGCGTTAAGAATCTCCTCAACATTTCAACATGGCCACCTCCACACAGTCCGTACAACCCTCCTATCATTGGTGATCATCAAATCCTCCAAAGCCTAACCTGTAATTATCCCACCTAGCCTTCTCAACTTTATCTAGAATGCAAAGATGATGGGTCTCTTGTTTTGCTTTTTTGATAGGCCTATGTTAACAATTTCAGTGGCATATGCCTCACTTTCTGTCTCTCTCACACACTGCTGAATCAGTGACCATATCTTTTAAGCTGAGAGGTCAAGTAACGAGAGGGAATCTAACTATCAATCTAATGCCCGCCTTACTTTTTACATTCCAAGAGGCTTCAGGGTTTTTATTGGAAAGCAGATACCCAATGACTTCCAAAAAACAAAGGTTCACCCCTATATTGGGATGTACAGTACCTTGCTCTTATTGTGTCAGGCACTAATTAGCATGTCTATTTTCTTTTCCATTCTTCGAGTAGACAAACAAGTGTGCGAAGGGACAGCGTATTGTTTGGTAATCTCATTTCACAGAGAGATCGTATTGAGGACCTGTTCAAGTACTGCAGCTGAACTATTGAAGAAGCGGGGCCAAGCATGCCATTCAATATATTCTATTACAGCCATCAAAGCATGAAATTACCACAAACCAATGGTAGCTGAATTGAGATATTTCTTTGATTTTGGTCCTTGCTTCCATCAAAAGGTTTTAAGTTTTAACCCTTCCATATATGTAAAATGTATTTCAAACAAAATGAAGACTCAAACTCAAGAGCTAATTTTATCTCTTCCTGTATTAAAAAAGGTACAGTAATGAAAAAGAAAAGGATAAAAGATGGATACCTCTTTTGTGTTTTTTAACCACTCCACAGTAATAGCTTTTTCTCCATGACAAAAGGTCCCACTCAATCAGTGCGATTTACAGGTAACCAGCTCGTTGACATATAATTTGTTGACAGATAGTTGATTCACATCTCATTCGCCTTAAAAGCTTCAACTATTGTAACCTCAAGAATAATTGACTCGGATGTTCGAAATAATATGGCGTGGCAGAATCTAAAATTGTAATTGAATTTGTCTAGCTTGTGACTGTTTTCCTCGTATAGCCAATGATGATTCAACAGCTGAATTGATTGAAAATATGCTTAATAGCTTCCTAATCACAGATACAGCAAACCACACCAAGTTAGTGATAACATAGGCCAAAAAAAAAAAAAAAACTCGTGTTTTTTTATAATAAAGCAAAATGATACTAATAAAATAAGAACATTACAATCATACAATGTATCAGTTATAATAGAGCAGAAAAAAAATAACTACATTATATACCAGGGAGGGGCCGTAAACTAGGTGCTTCAATTTCGACATTCAATCATGTTTTAGTCTTCGTTAGTCAAGCTCGTAATAGGCTTGAGCTTACTCAAGGTTCAAAAAACTGAACTGGGCATAAAACTAGACGAGGCACTGGTTTAAGGGTTAATGGTCGGATCGGGTTGGATAGGGGTCCAACCGGTTATATTAAAATAATAAAATTTTATTGATATTAACATTAATAATCACTAATATCAAAATGTAAATATAGATAGGTATGCATGATTCATTAAACATAAATATTTTAATGTTTTTATAGAGGAAAAAAGAGAAAATATTAGTTGATTATACGTGAAAATAAATATTATTCTACAATCCACGGACTAAAATACAAATATTAAAAACAACAACAATTAAATATTAAACATATACAAATAAAATAGCATTTAAAGTATTATAGTTTCCTAATTTCTAAAATTGAGTGAAGTGAAAGTTAGTAATTAGGTGAATTATAATAAAATTTTGAAAAAAAAAATATTTTTTTTAAAAAAAAAACCCGGTCCAACCCCCGGTTTTGATCGGGTTGGCCAGTTCTGTGCGGCCGGTTGACCCGATCCTCTGCATATCCAGTTTAAATGCCAAATCGGACCAGGCCATTGGGCGATTCACGGTTGAACCGCCCGGTCCGGTCCGGTTTTTTGAACACTGATGTTCCCTGCATAATTGCTCCGGTACTCATAAGAGCATTTTCCATAATCTTTTAATATAAAGCCGTTTTGTTGTAAAGTACTAATTTTTTTTATTCAATACTCTTTGTTTTGATATTTCTTAATCAAATAAATAACATTCTAGAAACTAAATAGGGAAAAAAATAAATAAAGACTCTCCAATTATCAAAAGGACAATTTGATACATCGAATTTCAGAAAGGACATATCGGTATAATTGACTGAACTATCTAATGTAAAATTAAAAGGAAAAGTCCAAAAAACCTTTAAAGATCTTCCTCTTCGTTAGCAGAATGATATAAATAAGGGAATACCAACTTCGGCTAAAGGATTACCACATGCTCTAACCACATTGGTATTTTCTTATACCATTTTGGTAACGAAGAGGAAAAATTTGGTAATCCCACATTCGATTCTAATAACAAAGAATTTGATATTCCCTTATACACTTCTAGTAACAAAGAGGAATATCTTTGAGGGCTTTTTGGACTTTTCCTTTTGATTTTACATTGGACACTTCAGTCAATTGTACATATCCGTTTTTTCTGAAATTCGGTATATCAAAGTGTCTTTTTATATTTGGAGAGTATGTTTTTAGAATTTTCCGAACTAAATATAATCTTATGAGATAATTTAAAAAATTTAACAAGATTTACTAATACATTAAAGGAAATATTATAGATAGCTGCAATCAAACTTCACAAGAAGATAAAATTGCCTAACCTGAACCACCGAATTTATTGAACAATTGGAGACCACTATATGATTGTTCTCGGAGTACGATCAGGGAAACATCAGTGAAAGCCACCCACTAAATTTTGTTACTATGAAAAACCTCATATACTCTCATACACAGACATGTATTTTGCAAATTTCAAACATACAAGTACTCTGGTTTAGAGGTTCTCTTCACTAATTAAATTTTCAATGATGGAGTTTTGGAAAATGATAAGGAAAATTTTAAAAATAAACCCAAAGGGAATATGGGTTGGGTTTTTGAAAAAAAAAATGGCAACAAGAGATGTGTACCAGTTTTAATAATTACTGACCGACAGCCAACACAAAGGTAGGTAAATTCAAGCGGTGCCCCTTGGAACGACTGGACCACCTTGAAACGGTGGTCCAGATTTTGTTAACTCATAACTGAGAAAACACACCAACTCTAGCAAGACTATGCTATGTACAATGACCTATACCTGTCTGGTTATAGCTTTCAATTAAAAGTATTTCTTAGATTTGTCGATGCAACATGTCTAGGATTGTGTAGGTATCACACTATCACATCTAAAGAGCAATCTAAATATCACCTTCTCTTATCTTCTTTTTTTGTTTTTTTTAATAAAAGATAATTTATTAAAATGGATAAAACGAGTTACATAAAAGACCTAAATCTATTGGAGTTTCAAGGGACAAACACAAGAATTGCCAGATAGATCACAGGCCCAGTCCACCATATACAATAGAAAGAAACCAACAACAAAACAAACAACACCACCTTCTCGTGTCTTCAATAATGTGCATTAACTCATTAAGTGAATGGATCAAGGAGAGGCCTGAAGATTGAATAAGAAGCCACATATATTGCTATAAGCCTCCCAGCCAGTTAAAGGTACTGCTCCCTCCATCCATGCCAATATGGTAAAATTACACATACTAAAGAAGTGGTTAAGAGAGATAAATATGTCTGAAATAATTTTGTTTTCTCAAGTTTACCCTTATTTATGATTGAGCATACAAGAGAGAGAAATATGATAATAGTGTTATAAATGAGTGTGAAAGAGAATGTAAACAGAGAAAATAATGATCGATAAAGTGGGGAAAAAACTCATTAAATGCTTTGATAAATTTAACCTGACTCTTATAAAAAGGGGTAAAACCATTCAAATTTTTTGCTTTTATATATAGGAACAGGGGAGTATTATCTTAAAAATCCATTTTACAGAATTTTAGTGACTTTAATTTATGCCATTTCTGGGAAAATATAACTTTTTCTAGTCGGAAGACATATCATCACAGGCTAATCTCCAGCAACCAGCAACGTTAAAAAAGAAAACATGCACATCTTTATTACTAGTCAGATATTATTACAAAATGATATTTATACTAAAGCATAGGATGTCAAACTCAAGGCAAGCAGAACTCATGAAGGTTTTAAAAACGCCCAAGTCTAAACGGATGGCTCTGCATAGAAGAAAACAACTGACATAATACATTATTCTTGATTCTTGACTCTTGACTCTGACAAAATTTTATCAACTTCAATGATAATAAATTTTCTTCCTTAATTGGGTTTTTTTCATCCTTCTAACATGCAACATGTAACAAGCACTGCCGTACAAGTATTTGATTCTGACATGATCCATGGACATGACTTTAAACTTTTTTCACCAATGGTATGCATCACAAATGAGCCATTTCTAGTTTCCCCTTCTTAACTTCAGCAGTCAAAGCTTTCAAATTTAGCTTTTTCTGTAATTATAAAGGGTTAGTGTTGATCTATATATTTAACAACTCGTAATATGATCAACTCTGTAACAACAAAAAGATTCATATTATTAGAATCAACTTCCCCATTTGTGATAAGAAAATATGAATCAAAGATTTCTCTTGGTCAGTTGGCCCATCTAGAACTCACTATAGAGTCACCATATATTACGAGTTCTCAGAATTAAGAATGCTTATGCATACATCTTCTACATTCAACAACTTCACTATTATGTCCAATGACATTTATGCGAAAATCATTGCTCAGTGGAACTGATTCTACGGACAGTAAAAGTGTTCAACATAATGCATTTAGGGAAAGAGGCTAAAAATTAAAGGAGGCAATATATGGACCATGATATACTACAGAAGTACAATAATTACAATTATCAATAATAAAAACCCAAGAACGTTTAGAACACAAATGGTAGTAAGATTTTTTAATAATGATTGAAGAAAGTCCTCGAGAAGTTCCCCTAGTCTATATTTTAAAAGTAACTGTGCAAAAGCTACAAAATGTACTTTTAATCAGATCATTGTTCATATCTAGTATCAGCTTCAAGTGTAATCTAAGGAATAAAATTTTGTTCTGTCATAACGCATTAGGCATGAATTACAGCGGCAAGAAACTAACGAACATTCCTGAAGAACATGCTTCCTTTATCCATCCTAAACATAATTTTTTTCTTAACATATTTACAGAATCTTTGTATGGGAAGGCATCCTTTATATCATATAATCTGCGCCTCTATATATTAAAAACAAAAACTCTAACAAGCCACACTATTCGCAAGTCACAAATGTTATAGCTCATTTTTTTAGACTCCGCAGTGCATGAGACTGACACTTATTTTCTGATGAGAGAATGATTTAAATGAGATTTTGCAATTAAAACTCCATGGCGTTATGAACATCAATTTTCCAAAAGAAATTTCAGAAAATGACAACGTATATTCTGATAAGATATCATATCTTGGGCATTTGAGAAACAAAGAAAGCAGAATGAAAGAAGACCGAAGAAATTTTCTCTATTAATATTATGCCTATTATATATAATTGTAACAGATGGTCAACCTTACCAATCCCCATAACTATCATAAATCAAGGAAGATTGAATCAAAACATATATTTTATTTGTTTATGACAAAGAAAGTTTCTAGTTGCATGATCAAAAGTTTTACATCGCCAAAATTATTTACATCTTAACTAAAGCTTTTCATTTTTCCCTTTCAGTATGCCTTGTCCATAAATCTCTTACTTTCTAACCAGCACTACAGAAATGCTTGCATGCAAAGATAATGTTCCTCTTCTCACCCAAAAAAAAATAATGTTCCTCAGAAGATAACTGAACATGTATGAAATGGAGGCAGAAGAGTAACATATATGTGTCACTTACGATACTAAAGCCCCTGATTATTCTACTTACTATTTGGTCCAATGTTTGCTTACTAACTCTACAATAGCTTCTGCGTTCAAAGTTGCACTCACGATAGTTCCTAATGGCTCATGTATTGTGCCGTGCTGGGTAGACATGGTTCAAGTAATTCTCTTAACAATCAAAGAGGATCACAACATATTTGCATATCTAAGTGAAGTTACCCATTTAAATCCATAATTATGCTAGAAAAAACCACCACAACCCACAAATACGCCACATGACATTGATAAATTAAAATCACGATAGGAACAGAGGAAATAGGCGTTTATGAATATAGGCCGGCATCATAATTTCGTTGACCTCGTTACATTCCAAGGAGAACCAAGAACAAGTGAAACAGCCTCCCAGTAACATGGTAAAATCAGAGTATTAAACGCTTTCCTTTCCGTAAAATCATGAAATAGCTCAAAATAAGATACGATTAATCTCAAATTAAGCACAATTAGCTTACAGAACATCATCGAAAACCATGAATTTGACTTCAGCATTCACAGTCCATGATCACATCATAATTAACGTAAAACATCAAATACATCTCAATAAACAGATTATATCAGTTCCGCAAATAGTAAAAAAAAAAAAAAAAAACAAGAGTGAAACCTTAAAACCAAAGTGAAGACGGATTTTGCAATGAAAGAAGTAAGCGAGATAGAACCGACAACGAAATCGATATTTGATTTTACTAGAAAATCATACACAGAAAAATATGACAAAAAATTCGAAATATCGAATTAATCCTGATAATGATACCTTCAAAATGCAGAAATCAAGACTAAGAAGCAGTTGTTCAAGCTATGGCGCTGCTTTCGTGTGTGTTTGGGATGACTTCCGTGATAAGCCACCTTTTCACTTTTCACTTTTCACTTTTCACTGTGATAAACAACTATATTAGCTTATTTTTGCTTTTTCGCGTGCGTGTTGTTGGGTTAGCTTATTTTGTTATGGGTTTCTAGTTCCAACTTCCAACTGAATTTTTGGGATGAAGCAAGAATTTAGAGTTTCTGATTTATAGCTTCTGGCTTCCAAGATAGGGCTAGAATGGAATGAAGGGAAGGAAAGAAAGAGAAAAAGAAAAGAGAGGAAAAAAGAAAGAGAAAAGAAATAATAGGAAAATTAGACTATTAGACTATTAAAATTTTTAAATAAGATATTTTCTTTTAATTTAAAATTTCCTTTTTATTTTTAAAAATTTACCATAATAATCTCTAACTATTTTCTCCCACAATATCCTCCTTTGAGCTAAAAATATAATTTTTTACAAATTATTTTCTTCAAAATAAGGGAGGAACTAAGCCTTTAAAATTTTCAAAAACACCCCAAATTTCACTTTTTCTTTCTAAATTATGAGAATATATGCATATTATATATGTATTATTTAATAACAATCATATTCTTTTTAGTCATTTTTCATTTAAACTTACTTTTCAAAATAATCATACAAACATGTTTCTAAAAGTAAAAAAGGTCACTTCTGAAACACCATAACTAACTTCCTTAATTCCCTCTTCCTCTCTCTTGATTATTGATGACACGTGAATAAGCACTAATTGGAGCAATTTCAAAAAATGTCCACAAAACTTAGAAATAGATTTTATATTTGGAAATGAGATCAACTCTCCAAATAGGTTCTTCTATATGTAAGATCGGAGGGAGCTCTATTTACCCTTTTGGTTTCACTTTTTGGCAAAACAAAATAATATGTCTATTACCAGAGGCCTTATAGCCTAGTGGTAGCATCTCCCCAATAAGTAGGAGGTTACGGGTTTGATCCTACTTGTAACTTCAAACGATTAGTGTTTATCCCTTTAATTCAAAAAAAAAATACATCTATTAAGAACTTAATTAAAATTGTAAGCTATATAACAAAAAAACACAAAATTTACTTTTTAAAGTACTAAGTAAATAAAGAGCAAGGGAATAAATTGAAAGCCTTTCCAATATGTCATTCATTAGTTTAAAAAAATACGTTAGAACAGTGCACTGAAAATTGTCCTGTAAACAAACATTACACACTATTCTAGTTTATTGCTATTGTCACCTGCAGCTCCCACTTTTACCAATAAAAATTCCAAAACAATAACAACAAAATCAACACATTTCCTGTCCGGAAAAGTAGATAACAACAAGATGATCATGTAGACCAGATTAGTGTTAAATTTGCCGTCATGATATATGTTGGACTATGATGCAAATGGATTGTGGAAGCCAAGAAGCACAGAATATTATTCCAAAATGGATTCAGTTTTTACACAACCACGCCACAAGGTAAATCTTCTGGCATATTATTCAAAGGAGACAAGACATAAGCATACCAAAAACCTCAACTCACTCAATTCTTTATTACCTATATAGAAGCATGAGGATTGCGTATTGCAAAAAAAGTAAGAGAACTATGAGGGTCAACAACGCCAGCAAACAGGGGAATACCTGAGCGGTACGTCACCAAACAACAGGGGAGCTCATATGAAGAGCTTACTATCTACTAACTTCGTCCTTGCCTTTGTTTCCATATATCAATCCTGTTTCCTGGCAAAGAAAAACATCTATGAATTGAGTGAGTAGGGCAAAATTGAAGTGCAGGATGAAAAGTTAAAGAGGTAGGGCAACTTGAGAGTCAGGAATGGGTTTTTGTTTCTCAACATAGTGATAAGGATCAGAAGTAGAAAGAGCAGCCTTCTCCTATGAAGGATGGATAGTGAATTAGGTGAAAAGTGGAAAGAACAAGTAGTGAGGGAAGAAGAAAAAGATAAACATGTTGTTCACGTTAAAGATCACGTGAGGGCTTGACCCAAAGGAAGTAAGCTAGGGTTCCAGCGACAAGCCAGGAAGCGAGGTTGATACCTCCTCGAACATTGCCCATGGAATTGCTTACAAAGGATCTCATAGTACCCAACGTTCTTCTCCAATTACTTCCCATTGTGCTTTTGATCTTGATTTTTGATACTCAAACTGCTTCCCTAACTATTGCTGGCATCACATCTAAAATCCTATATTTGCTTCCGGTTGTAGCAACACTGCCAATTGCACCCTTATTCCCAACTGCGCTAATATTAGCCCCAATGGCCAAGGCAAACACTATAGTATCTCTCTTCTCCTCGCGAATTATACCTTTTCCAAATTAACCTTTTGAACCATTAAAAAAATATTAAGATTGAGTTCAGTGATAAAAAAAGTACATAAATCGTCTAAACAAAGAGGTGATTAACTTTTAAAATTTATTTCCTAATTTTATTTTATAAAAAATAAAACATAATCATTTATGGGATAGGTGAAACTATAACTTAAGGCCTAGCATAATTCTTACCTTTGACCTGGATGTTCATTGGGCTGAACATTATGATAGAGGTCAAAACTAACTTGTCCCACATACAGGTACAACCATGCATGGAAAATACTAGTTGTGGTAGTAGTATAAATGTAAAAGTAGCAAAAGAAGTGGGAAAAAAACTATTCTCATAATACACAACACTTCACTAATCATGATACTTAATCATGGTAGAAAAGAGGTTAACTATACAAAATAAAACTCTACCATGATTTAAAGAAACAAACCAGCTTGAAGTAAATTTGACCATGATATAAGGATACAATTACACATTACATCCTATCATGGTTAAAAAGGGTTTTGATCACTTAATTAAGGTTAACCATGATAGAAGAAAACACTACTACTTTGCAAACACCTTATCATAGTCAAAAAGAAAAAACCAAGAAGATTTAGGATAGCCATGATAGAAAAAGAATAAAATTATTACAATCTCATGAATAGAATAACATTACTCCAGCAAGTTAAGGGATCCCAACAAAATAACATGCAATAAATCCAGAGGCGTATGTCCATAGAATATAAAATCAAGAGACACAATAATGCAATTGAATCCAAAACAAAATAAATGACAATAGAATTTGCACAGCCAAATTTTTTTTGGCAATATACATCTCTAAAAAAGTTTCAAAAGAAGCATGGCTTACAAAAGTAGACAACAACAATGCTGTTGGGTCTTTTCCTTCAAGCCTCAAGGTATTGGGGTCCACTCCTAAAAATGTTAAACAACCATGGGGTGAAACATAAAGTCCCAATATCCAGCAATCAATTTAGAGAATATGCAAGCATGGATCATAAGCTAGTGAAGCAGAAGCAATATTATATATATTTAAATAAAATGAATATACATAGCAAAATAGGATATCTGAGATGAAAAAAATAGGTTGTCAGGTAGTTACCAATCACTCTGTAACTTCAACAGTAAAACAACAAATGTAAAATCATGGGATAGCCCAATGAGACAATCTGAAAAACATACACATACCTTTAAATGTACTTCACATATAGCAATAGTAATTAAAGTTTAGCCACTTCAATTCTGCATACAAATAACATACTAACAAGACTTAATCGTATTGTTTTGAGAACCCTAAAAATGTTGTTGAGCTAACACACGCACACCAAAGGCAGGAATGAGAAAGATATAAAAATGTAGTTGAAGGATAAAGGACAAAGTCTATTGCTGAAGCTAATTTAACTTTCAACATTCAGGTGTTATTATCATCCTAGATAAGTCACAAGTCATGAACCCAATAGTAAAATCAAACAAAAAAATCACAAGGTCAATTTAAGTGTGGAAAAACGATTTATTATCATCCTAGGTAAGTCACAAGTCATGAGCCCAATAGTAAAATCAAACAAAAAAATCACAAGGTCAATTTAAGTATCGAAAAAAGATTATAACGATTCCAAACAGATTACAATCAGCAGACAAAATCAATGTCTTATGCTTGTCATTAGCAGCTGCCCCTTCAGCCAACAACCAGAAGAGGTTAACAAACTAAACATCAAATGCACATTACGGAGCTATCTTGAGTTACATTATGGAACTATCTTTAGCTACAGTATTGAGAAATTGAACATAAATGTATCAAAACTTAAATTGTAAAGCTGCAACAAGTTAAGTCACATAAGCAAAAGGTCAGTCATTACATAAAGAAATCCCTCCAAACGAAGATAAATGTCAACTTAAGAAGATACAAAAGGTGAATATCATTATTTTGAACATAAGCAAGGTAGCAACCCAGAAGCTGCAAAAATTTAAGAACATGCCTCATCGAGCAATATAATCAAATAAAATAAGCATAAACCATAAAGTGATTCAATTATATTCAAATAAAATAATCCTTATATGAATACCATAACATGATAATAACGAGCGAGATATAAATGCTCTATTACTTGGCAAAATAGAAGCAGCGCAAAACAGATAATTAATCCTTCTTTAGGAGATAGTAAGACTTAGTTTGCATAAGGTTAACAAGAATCGAAACTGAATGAAAAGAATGATTGAGAAACGATTCATCGGTTATCAACGGAAAAGGGGAAAAAATCCAAAAGAATGAAAACCGAAAGTGGGAATCATACATTCATTTAAATTAGAAGATGGAATCTGGAGATCATAGCCACACAAAGAGAGAGAGAGATATTGGGTGAACTTTGCGAGAAGGAGGATATGTGATCGGAGAGCTAAGAGATTGGCCGACAGTGATAGCTAGGAGAAAGAGAAGCGACTGGGCTTATTTTCTTAGTGCGAGAAGGCTCTCCAGTCTCCACTGATAAAATAAACCTAAACTGTTACTCCCAAGGTAATTTGGCAAATTTTTAGTTGAAAATACCTATATAAGAGGTAAGGGTGAATTGAAAAATCATATGAAAGATAAAAAAGTAAGGAGGAAGGAGATTCAGAAAGGCCCAGCTAGAGTTAATAAAGAAGGAAGGACTTTTGAGTGGGCCAATAATCCGTTGGATGTTCAGGTCCACTTAGATGAGGACACCTCTAAGGAGAACCAAGAGCGCATCTTGGTTACAAAGGTAGAAGATGGGATTAATTTAGAAGAGGATATGATTAAAGCTACTTCTCCTGGAGAGGTGGTGTTGCATGAGCTTGAAGTCGACCCTGAAGGCCAAGAAACCACTAATACCGTTTCCTAATGATTTGTCTTTTTCGGAATTGTAGGGATGTTGGAGCACTTTCTTTTCCTGGATTGGTGAGGGAGTTAAAAATGAAATATGAGTTTGAAATCATCTTCCTATTTGAAACGTGTTCAAGTAGTATGAAAGCAAGGAAGATTGTTAGTAAATTGGGGTTTAAGAATTACTTTATAGTTCATTCAAGTGGTTTTAGTGGAGGTCTGTGGGCCCTATGGAATGAAGCGGATTGGAAGGCAAGAGTGGTTGATGCTTCGGACCAAAGCATTCATTTGGAAGTAATGTCAAATGGATGTGCTGAATATATTACGGGTGTCTAGGCCAGTTCCAACTCTATTAAAAGACGGGCCCTTTAGAGGAAGCTTGATGATCTGAGCAACTCGCTGGTGGGTCCTTGGAGTATAGGCGGTGACTTTAACAGTATTTTATTCGAAAATGAAAGAAGATCATTAGCCCGTGAAAATGCAGTAATTAATAGAGAATTTTGGTGTTGGTTTGATGATTCAGGTCTCTCGCAAATCCATATGACAGGTCCTTTCTTTACATGGAATAAGGATAATTGTCAAAGCAGGTTGAATCGTATATTAAATGAATTTGTTGACAAATTTCCAAATGCAATAGCAACGGTGCTCTTTAATTTTAAATCAGATCATAAGCCGCTTTTGATGAACCAAGATATTCCTGCCCTCTCAGTTTGAAGATAGCAACCGTTTCACTTTGTTGCCTCATGGCTTCTTCACGATGGTTTTGATCAATTCATGAGGGAGGTGTGGTCAAGTAGCTTGAATTGGTTTGATAATGTGAACATTTTTACTGAAAAAGTGAAAACTTGGCCGGTGGACGTATATGGTCATTTGGGCCAAAAGAAATGGAGAATAATGAACAGATTGGAGGGAATTGGAAGAGTGACACAGTTAGAACTCCCATCTGTAGCAATGCAGCAATTACAAAAAGAGCTTTGGCAGGAACTGGAAGAAATTCTCTTACTTGAAGATTTAATGTGGGCCCAAAAAGCTCGATGTGAATGGTTCGCATTAGGTGACAAAAATTATCGATATTTCCATAGGCGAGCGAACATGAGAAGAAAGACTAATTTGATTGATGCAATCAAGAATGACAGTGGGGAATGGGTTTATGATGTATATGTGATTAAAAGACTAGCAGTTGATTTCTACCAAGTCCTATTCACATAAGTGAATCACGATCATGTTGACTTGATTTTTGATACTTCGTTTCCTCCCATCTCCAGTGATGTTTTACTTGATATGGGTAGTGCAGTCAGGAATAAGGAGATAGAACAAGCAATTAGGAGCATGGGCGCTGTAAAAGCCCATAACCCGGATGGGTTAAATGTTCTCTTTTTTCAATCACAAAGGGAGAATGTGGGCCAGGTGGTAATTGATTTTATTAACCATATTTTTTAATGCCCGCAGGTGGTGAGGGAGATTAATCAAACATTTCTCATTCTTATTCCAAAATTTCCCCATCTAGAGACAATGAGGGATTTCTAACTGATAAGTCTTTGCAATGTGATTTATAAAGTAGTGACAAAGATTATGGCTAAACGGATTAAGCCAATTCTGATGAATATTATCTCCCCTAATTAGAGTAGCTTTGTACCAGGAAGACTGAGTTCAAATAATATTATTGTAGCTCAAGAGGTTATCTATTTTATGAGAACTATGAAGGGGAAGAAGTGCTTCATGGCTATTAAGATTGATCTTGAGAAGGCTTATGATCGTGTCAAATGGTCCTTTGTAGTGGAGTACCTCAAAGAATCAAAGTTCCCTGAGAATTTGATCGAGTTAATGGAGGAGTGTATTTCATCCCCAACAATGCATCTTTTGTGGAATGGTAATAAGTCTTATTTCTTTTCTCCTTCTAGAAGGATTAGATAAGGGGATCCCCTTTCCCCTTATTTATTTGTTATTTTCATGGAAAAGCTCGCTCATCTAATTCAAGACCAAGTTAATTTGGGACACTAGAGACCTATTCGATTGAATAAAGATGGCCCTCATATTTCTCACCTATTTTTCGCAGATGATTTGGTAATTTTTGCAGAGGCTAGATTAGACCAAGTGGAGGTAATAAATGATTGATTACAAAAATTCTGTGTTGCCTCTGGACAAAAAGTTAATGTGAACAAAACTAGAGTATTTTTCTCTCATAATGTTACCCATAATATTAAGCTTTAGCTTAGTGAAAATCTTGGTTTTACCATGGCAACCAATTTGGGTAAATACTTAAGTGCTCCTCTACATCATGAAAGGGTTAAAAAGTTTACTTATCAGTTTTGTTAGTACTGGCTGTCACCCAAGAGGGCGGGTGAATTGGGTGACAGAATAAAAACTAAGAAATCTTTACTTTTCAAAATCACAGCTTAAGTAATAAGTAAAGCACTTTAAGATCTTTTTGACTATCCAATGAACACATCATGAAACATGAAATGCTTAATCAATCGTGTAAATTTGTTATGCTAGAAGTATGAGAGATAAGGAAAGAGGAGATACAAACAGAGATTTATCCTGATTAGGTCTATTCCTTTGATCTACATCCAGTCCCCAAGCTCCACCTGGGATTTCCAATCCACTACCTTCTTGTTTAAATCGAGCACAAGAGAAGCGTTTACAATCCCACAAGTTTATCAGGGCACTTATGAAGCCTTTTCTCCCTCAAGTTTACACTAGGTACTTGAGAACCACTCCCTCTTACAGCTTGTAACATTACACCCTATCTTAAGATCCCACTATCTTAAGAGAAATCTCACTTTATATAGAGTACATAGTATTTCTTGTTCACTCAATGAACTGATAATGTTACATATTGAAGTATAGAAAATCTGAGAGTAGGTAAAGCTTAGAATGCTAAGAATGAATACATTCAAGTGTAGCCATCTCTGTCTCTTACTTTGAACTGAGGCACCAAATGATTTTATAGACTTCTCTTGGATTTTTGCCCGTTGTAAATTCTCTGATATAGCCGTTGTGTGTGATAAAGATGAGAGATGATAAATCTGATAGAGTGTTAAGATGAAGATTTTCTGTGGATGCATTTACTCCTTGTACTTGGTTAGCTTCAGTTCTCCTTTCTTCATTAATTGCAGAAAGCATTTCTTATTTCAAACGGCTTAATTTCTGAGTCTATGAGGTAACGTAAACTTCCCGAAAATGAGTCTGACACATTATGTACATAAAAAAGCTTAATATTCAAATCTATCGCCAGATCAATCATAAGACTTCATTCAATCACATCTTCTGTTGTCTGATCGATCACACATAGATTAGGCTTCAATCTTGACTTGCATCACTTGAATATGAGATTAGATAATATCACGCCTGATCGATCACAAGGGTACCCTGATCGATCATGCTTCCTTAATTGATCATGCTTAGATCATGCTTAGATTAGGCTTAGATTATGCTTATATTAGGCTTAGATCATGCTTATATTAGGCTTAGATTAGAACATGTAAAATTGCCTCGCCTGATCGATCACAGGACATCCTGATCGATTAGGCATCTATGATCGATTATGCTTAGATTACTTCAATTTAATTATATGTACAGTTGCCTCGCCTAATTGATCATAGAGATCGATTAGGCAATGTTGATCGATTAATACTTATGACTGATCGATTGGGCATTGTTCAGTTTAAGGATAAACTTTGAAAAATCATAACTCTTTCAATTTAATTCCAAATTTAGCATATAATATATCCATGGAGAGATCATTCAATATAGTTTTTAGTGAAGAAATAATCATTACCAAACTCTTTGAGATTCAAAAGTTATAATTAAAAATCGTGACTGTCAGATTCATGCATAATGACAATTTACTGGGCAAACTTTGAAAATTCATATCTCCCTCTTAAAAGATTTTAAAGTGAAACTTCTGTTCATAAAACAGGTATTAAGTCTAGTTTCATCCCAATCAGATTTGTATTTTGAATGATATGATCCAAAACATGACTGCCTATCTGATGCATGATGTGGAAATATTGGGCAGATTGAAAAATTCATAGCTCCTTGGATATAAATTATTTGAGGGTGAAATTTGTTTCCATGAACCGTGTTGAGAGTCTAGTTTTATACAAAATAAGTTTCATCTAAATCGGAGTTATATTCTATGAGATATGATCAAAATACTAGACATGAGTCAGACTGAACGAAAACCAGAGTTTGCGTCTGATCGATCACATGCAAATTCTGATCGATCAACACCCTATGATCGATTGGGAATGCTTCATGATCGATCAGGCAACTACAAAAACTATTTTATGGTCGATTATAATGCTTTGATCGATTATGATGCTTTGATCGATCACAAGCACTCTGTTATGATCGATTATGCTGGGAACTCATGATTTGATGATTTGGACTTCATTTAAGCTTCTTTTAACTTCCAATTGAGCATAGAAACTTCTAATATCAAGTCTAATAACATGATTCATGATTTTCTTATTCAATCTCTAATCTTTATTTGATCATATCATTCTCCACTAACAAGCATAATAACTTCATTCTTTCTTTGACTACTTTATACAAGATATTCACATGAAATAATGGTTAGTCAAAGTTGGAGATGAATACTTCATGCAACTTTTTGCTCATTAGATTCAAGTCTATATCAAAAGTAGGAGATAAGCACTTCATACAAACTTTTTGCTTACTATATTTAAATCTATATTTGACATAATCAAAACTAATCATATCCAACAAGTTTGTTATTGATAAGGTGAAGCAAAGGTTGTCTAGTTGGAAAAACCATTCTCTTTCTCTAGCTGGTAGGAATGTCTTAATTAAATCAGTTGCCATGGCAATTCCAAATCATGTCATACAAACTTCTCTAATTCCTGAAAGTTGTTGTGAAGAAATTGATAGAAGTGCACAACTTTATTTGGGGAACCACTCCAGAGAAGAAGCGAGCACATCTTATTTCATGGGATAATGTCTGCACTTCGAAAGCTAGAGAAGATTTGGGTTTAAGACACTCTACCATGCAGAATAAAACATTTATGATGAAGGTAGGGTGTGGATTAATTTCCAATCCAGGTACTTTATGGGCTAGAGTTGTCCGAAGTAAATATACTTATGGGGATGATCTCATGCCTCGCATTAATTTGAAGAAGAGGGAATCCAGGGTCTGGAGTGGAATAAAGAATACTTGGAAGGAGGTAAAGAAGGAAGTGGATTTCGTCTAGAAGCAAGGGGAGACTAAGGCGAAATGGAAGCATGACAGGAGCAGAATTTTCACAGTAAAGTCAGTGTATAACTTGCTAATGGGAAACACTGAAAGATGAGTAGTAAATGTATGGAGTAAAGTCTGGAAGTCTCAAGTCCCTACGAGATGTAAAACTCACATGTGGATTTTACTCCTTGATAGCCTTTTAACTAATAAATCGCTGTATAGTAAGCATTTACATCTTGATGGGAAATGTAAAATTTGCTAGCTTTCAGTTGAATCGGACCTCCACGTTTCTAGAGATTGCAATCGTGCAAGTGAAGTCTGGAAGAGTTTGGGAGTTTCATTGGCTGATCACATTTTCTGGAGCAATGATTTACTAAACTGGTTAAAAACTAATACTGCAGATTGTCGGGTTAAGGGGTATGGGCCCTGGAATTTCACTTTCTTGATAACTTGTTGGATCTTATGGAGAAGACACAATGAGTTGGTTCATTAGAATGTATCTGCATCGGTATATGAGGCAGTTGCTGAAATCAGAAGGATTGCGAATTGTATGTTACAAATGAAGGTTTTCCTAAAAAAGCAGCTGACAGTTACTAATAGTTGAGGAAGAGAGCTACAAAATAATAATGATGTTGTCATGGTATATGTAGATGGAGCTTTCTCATTTAGTAGAGATATGGCCGGGTGCAGAGGGGTTATAAGGAGTAACAGAGGAGATATTATGGAATCTTTCTCTTGCAGGCTTCAGGAGCATACGGGTGTTAGTGCATAATTATGGGGCTGTATTTGGGGCCTACATAGAGTATGGGACTCTGGTTTCAAGAAGATCTGCATGTGGTGTGAGTCATAGAAGGCGCTTTGATTGAAAATGTTGATTTCGATCTTGATGAGGATCGAAATGTGATCGTGATGCTGCAAGACCTGATGAATTGAGATTGGGAAGTTTCTATTAAGTGGATTTGTAGAGAGGATAATCAAGCTGCAGATTTCTTTGCTAAGTATGATCTGGGCCTTGGACCAGGTCTGCAAGTGTTGTCAAAGAAAGCTACTGAGACCCTCTTATGCAGCACAGGAATCAACACCTCAAGGACCATGGTCAGATCTTTCATATACAGAGGATCCTCTAACAAGGGGGAGGTATAGAGCTTACTTAAATCTTACCAAGACAAAAGAGAAACATCATATGATTAGGCTTTCAGAAGAGAGAAAGAGATTACTAGGTATAATCAAGCTGCAGATTTCTTTGCTAAGTATGATCTGGGCCTTGGACCAGGTCTGCAAGTGTTGTCAAAGAAAGCTACTGAGACCCTCCTATGCAGCACAGGAATCAACACCTCAAGGACCATGGTCAGATCTTTCATATACAGAGGATCCTCTAACAAGGGGGAGGTATAGAGCTTACTTAAATCTTACCAAGACAAAAGAGAAACATCATATGATTAGGCTTTCAGAAGAGAGAAAGAGATTACTAGAATTCACAGCATAATTATATTATACAAAGAGATATTACAAACTCCAATTCAACCTGGCTTATAACAACCTGGATGACTCCTTATATAGGAGATGGGACTCACATATGACAAAGGTATGACTTCATCATGACTTACAAGAAAGTCATGGAATATCATTATTACAAACAAGAAAGTAATCATAGAATCTCATCATGTATACAATAAAGTAGACATGGAATATTATCATGACATCTAGGAAAGTAGAATACTACAAGACAATGGTAGGTCATTATCATGACACCTAGTTTATTATTAATAGGTAGTAGACTTGGCCTATATAGTAGTATCGGTAACATTACCTATCACTCTTGCACATGGGCTCATAGTTTGACCCATGATTGCAATAATCACTGTCATAGCCAGGGGAATTAGACCGATCTAAAGAGTTGGGCTCATTTGGATCTTGTGACAGAGGGCCTCCCTATGGGTCTATTGAATATTTGGGCTGAGTGAGCTACAGACTATTGAGGAATTCCTCTCTCTCTCTCTCTCTTACTTGATTATTGATGACACATGAGGAAGTATCAATTATGGCAATTTGAGAAAATGTTGAGAAAAATTAGAAATATATTTTAATTTTAAAAATGAGATCAACTATTTAAATAGGCTATTCTATATGTAAGATTAGAGGGAGTTTTATTTACCCTTTTTGGGCTCACTTTTTGGAAAAACAAAATAATATATCTATTAAGACCTTAATTAAAATCGTAAGCTTTATTATAAAAAACAAAAAATTTACTTTTTAAAGTACTGAATAAATAACGAGACATGGGAATAAATTGAAAGCTCTGTCAATATGTGTTCGCCGTCAAGCGTTAACCGCAAGCACACGGATCGTAAGTAGTATAAAATATCGTTCTCACGGGGATTTGGACTAAAATCTTGACCAAACAAAATGCTAAGTGATTTCAATCAAGTTAAACTAAGAAAATGTTTTTTGGGTTGTATAAAGAAATGTTGAAAATCTATTTCTAAAAACTAGAAAGTGATAAAAACAATGGTTCTTTTGACTCAAAGGATTAAATGGGGTCTAGGATTATTTATCCCCTTTGCATTTCATAAGACATGAAGAAATCCCTCTCAAATGGTAATTCCGTGAATATATGTGTTTGTCTAGGGTTCATATGCACTTAACTAAGCTCTCTCAAGTCAAAATCAAGTTTTCTTTTCATTAAAATGCACAATCTCTTGCTACAAATAATGAAAATCCCCTTTGAAAGCAAACCCTAATGTGACAATGCAAGGTTAGCAAAGATATCTCTATTTTACCAACAACCTTTCCATTTATCATGTAATTTCAAGTTAAGCATGATTTTAACCAAGTTCTACACATGGATAAGCTCTCTCAAGTCAAACCCACATGAACAAATCAAACTAAATGGTGGCCAAACACTTAGAAGCATGAAGAAAGGGCTAAAATCAACACATATATATCATTTACTACCAAAAGAGAGGAAGAATCAAGTCTTAATCCATACAAAGGTTTAAAATAATCCTAGAATAGAAGTTTAGCCACTCATGGAGTGAAAACAACGAATCTGGAACATATACACAGCCATGACAAAAATTTCAGTGAAGAAAGAGAGAAGAACAAGAAAAACCAAGGGAAATAAGGTTGAATCTCTTCAAATCTTGGATCTCCACTTGAATCTCCTTGAAAATCTCCAAGCCCTAGCTCCCAAGTAGCCCCTAAAGAAAGCCCAAGTCAAAAGAATGTGTTTGGGTGTGAGTTGGAGCTATTTTATAACCTAATTTTCATAGCTTTTCTGTCCACTGTGCAGTTTGTCAGCAGTCTTGGCTGCGGCCAAGAATTTTGCCTGCACTGGTTGGCTGCAGCCAATAACTCTCTGCCTGGAATTTCTTCAGGATTTGGCTGTGGCCAGGAATTTTGCCTGTGCTTTTGGCTGTGGCCAATAACTTTTTGCCTGCTCCTTTTTCAGCTTTCTTCGTTGCTTTGAATCATCTTTTCCACTTCTTGCTCCTTGATTTTAGCTTCAAATACAACTTAAATGTAGCTTAATTGATTGGCTTCACCCACCTAACAAGCAATCAAATCTACAAAAGCCAAAGTTGATAAAAAGAGGGTAACATATTCACATTTAAATCAAGAATTCAATGAATTTAACCCAAATATCAACTCGGCACATTTTCCTATCATATCTACATCAAAATACGTACAATTCCACCCAAAAAGTGTATGAACTATAGGAAAATGTGCTAAAATGGCATGAATTTCAAGAGCTTAATGTTAGAAATCTTAAGTTTTGATGGAGATTGGACCCTATAGATAGCATAAGTAAAAATAATCAGATAAGAAAATAACTTAGTCAGAATATAATCAAGATAAGAATCAAGGTAAACGACTAAGGAAAAGGTTGAGTTATCTGAATGTTGGACAAGTCCTATAGATAACAGATAAACTATCGCTAGACTAAAAGCTGAAAGAAAATGAAGAAATAAGGATAATACTAGCTAATGAAATCTTGGCAATAAACTGAAAGAAAATGATTCTATCGCTAAGACCTTATGATATATCCCTATTTTATCATGGTATTTCATATTTTGTTTAGGGATTTTATCATTAATATTGAGCTAAAATGCATTTATTATGATTTAATTGAATTAAAGAGGATTGTGTGTAAAAAGAGCCAAATAAGGAAATAATTATCACATTTGATTGATTATTTTGAGTGATTAATTCTTGGAATGCAAGGTATTACATTGTGGTTAATTTTTCCTTGTAGAAAATGAAGAAAAGGGGCTGAAATTGCTGTTTCTGATATTTAGCAAAAATTACAGAAAACGACCCAGAATTCTGAAAAGCTGCAGAACAGTTAGGAGAAAATTGCAGAAACTGGCCCAGAACTTCCAGAAATTGCACAGAAGGCCCAAATTCCGAAAATCAGCGCCCTGGATGGTTTTTAATTAGGTTTTTCGGCAGAAAGAGAGGAGAATAGCGGCGCACAAGCTTCCTAACACACACATATCATCACTTTTCATCAAAAATCACCTTTTCTCATCATCCACCACCAATATTCACCAATTTCACCTCTTTTCTACCATCTTCTTCCTCTTTCTACACTCTTTCTTTATCTCATCTTCCATAACAAACCTTCCAAGCATCCATCCATGGCCTCTTGGTGTAGCAAACAATTTGTAGCGGTGATTTGCATCATGAGTGGCTAATTTTCTTGTGCTTCTTGGAGAGGATGAACTAGCTTGAGCTATGGAGCTTCTTATAGGGGAGTTATTTATTTTTCATCTACTTGCCTAATTATATTTCAATTTCCTATGTTAGGTTTTGTTATATGATTGTGGAACTGAGATTTGTCGTTCAATTTCTCTGTGTGGATTGATTAAACTTGTAATAGTTATTGGGATTTGTAACTCGGTGCTTGAATTTCTATTTCCTATTTTTGAGTTCAATAAAATTATATTATCTATCATCGTTTGATCGATTGTATGATTTAGTTGGGCTTGTCATTTGTCTCCGTGAGCATTTGAATTTAGAGGAACAAGTTGCTTTGACCAATTTCGATTACACACTAAGTGGTTTATGAAAAAATAGTTTAATTGGTGATTATAGCCTAGCGTTTAGGAATAATTGTTGATTAAATTCATTTGACCCAAACCGTGTTTGGGGTTTTCAATTTGACTTAGTGATAAATTTACTCCCATACATTTTCTCAAGCAAGGATAGCTAGTATTCCATCTCCAAGGAGCATATCTTTATTAATTTTTCTCAAATCCAATTTCATCAAGTCATTCTCCGTTTATTGAAAAGACAAAAAAAACAGTAGCTTAGGATTTATTTTAATTGCATTCACAAGTAGTTTGATAGATATAATTAATCTCAAAACCCATTTTAATGATGATTTTGATACTTAGTTTAGCCTAGGATTTCAAATAAAGAGGCTCCGCGAGAGAATCGACCCGTGTTGTGCTATATTGCATAATTTGGAATTTTTGAATTTAACCCAAGGCGACTAAAGGTGTTAAATCAATGGCGCCGTTGCCGGGGAGTCAATTTATTTGACTCCTTGGTTAACTAAGTGTCAATTGATAATTGACTGGGTTAATCTTGTGTGTGCCTAGTAGTTGTTAGTTTTAGTTGTCTTTTTATTTTTGTTATTAGCATAGGTTTAGTGTTAGTGTCTAGTTGAGTCAAATTCTAAAAAAAAAAAACACTTGTTTGTTAGAATTTTGTCTAGTTAGGTGTCAGATTTTTGTTTGTTCTAGTTTAAGTTTTATTCTCTATTTCTTGTTAAAAAAAAAAGAAAAGAAAAATCTGTGCTTGAAAGTTTGCTGAAAGTTGTTACACATTGCTTTGAAGTTGTCTTTGATTCACTTGGTTTTGATCTCATGCTTGCTCATATTGGATATTTTTGCACATTGCTTCTTTGAATTTCTTTGTGCATGCCTAAAGCTAAAAAGGTTGTGTCTAGTGATCCTGAACTTGATATAACTTTAAGTCAATTGAAAAAGAAGAAAAAGGGTAAAGGGAAAGGACCAAAGAGTGCAAGTAAAATTCCTTTAAAGCCTCCCACACCTAGTAAGCCTAACTTAGATTCTAATCTGAATTCAAACATGGAAAATAATGGTGGTAATGGTGGCCATGGGAATGGGGGTAATGGTGAGGATCAAAGAAGTCTTAGAGAAATAAATAACTCTACTGTGAATTTTGACCCTCATGGTTTTTACACTGTTGATGCAAATTTTGAAATCAAAGGTAACTTGATTAACGCTTTGCCTAAATTTGATGGCCTTTCAGGAGATTGCCCATTTGAGCATATAGAGACCATGATGATAAGGTGCTCCGCTATGAAGCCATAAGGTGCTGATATTGAGGAAGTTTTGAGGAGAACCTTCCACTTCACTTTGGAGGGTAAAGCTAAAGAATGGTTAAGAACATTGCCTCAACATTTCACATCACTTTCTTGGGAGCAACTCAAATCAGCATTCCTTGAAAAATATTTTCCTGCATCTAGAACATCAAAATTGAAGAAGCCTATATTTGGAGCACAACAAGATGAAGGGGAATCTTTCTATGAGTTTTGGACAAGGTTTCTTACCATGATGGCTCGTTGTCCCAATCATCAGATATCTAAATCTAATCTTGTTCAGTATTTCTATGAGGGCCTCTTGCCATATCATCAGAAAGTCATTGATGCTGCTGCTAATGGTTCTTACCAAGACCTTACCCCACAAGGTGCTTGGGATCTTTTTGAGAAGACTGCTACTAATGATCAGCAGTATGGTACCAGAGATAGGCAATATGTAAGGGAAGTTGCTTCATCTAGTTCCAATGATGAAATAAAGCGATTTATGGAGAAAATTGACAGAAGGTTAGAGAGGTTGGAGATTGATAGGAGCCCGAGACAGTGTAATGCTATGGGTACTTCTCAAGCCCTTGTAGCTCCTAGTTGTAATTTCTGTGGTTCTTCTATGCATATCAGTAGTGTTTGCCCTTCTAGATATGAAGAGGTTTCTGCCATGTATCAAAGTCGTCCTAACAATCAAAAGTGGGATCCTTACTCAAATACATACAATGAGGGATGGAGGCATAATCCTAAATTTAGTTGGAGAGACAATGAAAATAGAGGATCAGGCATATTTGAACAAGGTAATAGTGGAGTTGGCGCTTCTTCTAGCCAGTTTCATGAATCATCCAAGATGATCATTCCGCTCCAAGAGAATCAAGTTTCCCAATCTAAGAGTGATGAGACCCAACAGTTGTTGAAGAGTATGGCTGCTCAACTTAGTAATGTAGATTCTAGATTGGTGGAACAAAAAGCAGCCAATGATAATCAATTCTCTTCCATTGCTACTATTTTGCAAAATATGCAAGGAGACAATACATTCATTCGTAAGAAGCTGGAAGAATTAGAATTAAAGAGCAACACTGTATCATCTCATTTAACTCAAGTCTCCAACACAGTTAGTGACTTACAAGCTAAGAGTGGGGGTGGTATTCCTTCTAACACCGTGATCAACCCCAAGTCCATTAATGCCATCAATCTAAGAAGTGGGAAGACGGTCCGGTTTTTTGATCAGGATGATGAGGAAGTAGATGATGAGATTGAGTGTGAGAGCCCTCCTTTAACTCCATTGAACCTAAAGCGCTTTGAAAGTGCTAAGGAGAGAGAGCTGATTGACAAGAATGTTGAGAACATGCAAGATGGAGTAGAGCCTACTGATGGGCAACAATCTCAAGTGGTAGATCAACCACTTCTGAAGGGGATTGATGATCTAGCTCCAAACACTGAGATAGGTGAGTCAAGCATACAGGGAGCCTTAATGCCAAAAGGTAAGGAGGTAAAACTTTCTGACATTCCCTTTCCTAATGCTTATCTAAGAGGCAAGAAATTGCATGCTGATAATACTGAAAAAGAAATGTTTGATTTCTTTAGTAAGTTAGAAGTGAATATGCCTTTTCTTAACATGATTAAGGGTATGCCTGCTTATTGCAAATTCTTGAAAAACTTGTGCACTCATAAAAGAAAGTTCAAGCCTAATGAGAGAGTGCAATTGAGCTCTAATGTGTCAGCTATCTTTAAGCCTAAGCTTCCCATAAAATGCCAGGACCCCGGTGCTTATACCATTCCTTGTACAATAGGTCAAATGCATATAGCTGCTTCTCTACTAGATTTAGGGGCCGCAATTAATGTCATGCCTAAGTCTGTGTACACCTCACTTGGAGTCAAAACTCTTAAAAAGACCAGTGTAGTGTTACAACTTGCTGATAGATCAATTAGGCATCCTGAAGGCATTCTAGAAGACATCCTGGTTAAGGTGAAAGATCTTGTGTTCCCAGCTGATTTCTATGTCCTAGATGTGTCTAATGAGTTAGCTAGTGACTCCACTCTCATTCTAGGTCGGCCATTCCTTAGAACAGCTAATACCATTATTAATATGAAGGAAGGTGCCATAACCATGGAAGTCGGGAACCATAAAATTTGTTTCAATATGTATGAGGCTATGAAGCATCCATATGAGGATTATTCTTTGTTAGGTGTGAATTCTATTGATGTGGCCATTGAAGATGCCCAAGATGATTTTGAATTGAGCTTGCATGATGAATATTGTTTGCATGGGCATGTTGAATGTGATTCTTTTGAGCTTGATGATGATATATCTGCTTATGATGAGTATTTCTCTTCTCTTCCTTCTATACATTGTTTCTCTGATGCTTATGGTAGTGACGTGATGTGCCATGATTCCTTTGAGATTGGTTGCACTCTTTCTGCTTCACAAGTCTATACTTTTTCTTCTCTTGATGATACTAGCTCCATTTTTGCAAGTGATTTTGGTTTGGAAAAAGGTTTGCTTGTTGAATGTGCAGATACTTGTACTAAGGTAAAAGCTGAAAATATAGTTGGAAGTGACTGTAATAGCTCTCTTGGTCATGAAGATAATGAGAGTTTCCTTCTAGCTATCCCTCATTCTCACACATTTGATCAACAACTGAAGCAATCTTTGCCCAAGGATAAAGGGCTAAATGAGAATTCTTCACTTGCACTAACTACTTGTCCTGTTATTTCTCCTCACACCTTAAAATACTTGCAGGATCTTGTTTCTAGCTGTGATGCAGGTACACAGGATGAATGCCCCAAGTCGGTTGCTGCTATAGGTCAACTTCAAGTTGACTCAACCTTTGGGAAGGCTAAGGAGCAAGAGGTGATTTCAAAGGAGCTTGGCATGAGCCACCCTATTGAGACTAAAAAGGGGAGTTCTCTTTATTCTCTTAAACTCCCTGAACTGATCCCTTCTATTGTCCAACCCCCAATCCTTGAATTAAAACCATTGCCTTTTAATCTTAAGTATGCATTTCTTGAGCATGATGAAAAACTTCCTGTTATTATTTCAAATGCTTTGTCTGTTGAACAAGAAGCTAGATTGCTCAGTGTGCTTAGGAAAAATAGGGAGGCTATTGGGTGGACATTAGCTGATATTCCTGGGATTAGTCCAACTGTTTGTACCCATAGGATATTGTTAACTGAGGACTCTAAACCTGTTAGACAGCCCCAAAGGCGTCTAAATCCCTTGATTTTAGATGTTGTGAGAAAGGAAGTCACTAAGCTTCTTAGTGCTGGGATCATATACCCTATTTCTGATAGTGAATGGGTTAGTCCAGTTCAAGTGGTACCAAAGAAGAGTGGGTTGACTGTTGTTAAGAATGAGAATAATGAGTTGATTCCCACTAGGGTCCAAAATTCTTGGAGGGTGTGCATTAATTATAGGAAGCTTAACGAGGCCACTAGGAAAGACCACTTCCCGTTACCCTTTATTGATCAGATGTTAGAGAGATTAGCTGGGAAGAGTCATTACTGTTTCTTAGATGGGTTCTCTGGGTACTTCCAAATCCCTATAGCTCCTGAGGATAAGGAGAAAACCACCTTCACTTGCCCTTTCGGCACATTTGCTTATAGGAGGATGCCCTTTGGTCTTTGTAATGCTCCTGGTACTTTTCAGCGTTGTATGATGTCTATATTCTATGATTTCCTTGAGCATTGCATGGATGTTTTTATGGATGACTTTACAGTTTATGGTGACTCATTTGATGCTTGCTTATCTAGCCTTGATCAAGTCTTAGCACGATGCATTGAGAAAAAGCTTGTTTTAAACTATGAAAAATGCCATTTTATGGTAACCCAGGGCATAGTGCTTGGACATTTGATTTCACAGAAAGGCATTGAAGTTGACAAGGCGAAAATTGAAGTGATTTCATCATTGCCCTATCCTTCTTCACTTAAGGAACTTAGATCCTTTTTAGGGCATGTTGGTTTCTACCGACGTTTTATAAAAGATTTCAGCAAGATTGCTTTGCCTTTGTCAAAACTACTTCAAAAAGATGTGGATTTTGTTTTTGATGATAAATGTAAGCTTGCATTTGATGAGTTACGATATAGACTAATCACTCCTCCTATTTTGATTGCTCCTAATTGGGAACTTGCTTTTGAACTGTCTTGTGATGCTTCCAATAATGCTGTTGGGGCTATGCTTGGCCAAAGAGATGGTAAATCCTCTAAGGTCATAGCGTATGCTTCCAAAACATTGGATAGTGCTCAGGTTAACTATACAACCACTGAGAAAGAGTTGTTTGCAATTGTGTTTGCCTTGGACAAATTTAGACCATATCTAATCAACTCTAAGGTTGTTGTCTTTACAGATCATGCAGCTATCAGGTACTTGTTTAAAAAGCGGCAGTCTAAGCCTAGATTGCTCCGATGGGCTCTCCTTATGCAAGAATTCCATATTGAAATCAAGGATCGAGCAGGAGCAGAGAATCATGTTGCTGATCATCTTAGTCGGCTTCCTAGTGATACAAGGGGAGTAGATGATTCTAACTTAGTCTGTGATGATTTCCCTGATTTAGCTTTATGTGTTGTGGATTTAAAAGTACCTTGGTTTGCTGACTTGGTTAATTATCTGGTTTTAGAACTGATTCCTGATCATTTGTCTCCATTTCAGGTGAAGAAACTAAAGAGAGAAGCCCAATATTATGTATGGGATGAACCGCACCTTTGGAGAATGTGTAGTGACCAGATTATCAGAAGATGTGTACCAGAGAAAGAAGTCCAATCTATCCTCTCTGCTTGCCACTCAATGATATGTGGTGGACACTTTAGCGCTAAAAAGACCTCTAGGAAAATTTTAGATGCTGGATTTTACTGGCCTACCCTGTTTAAGGATTGTTATCTCTATTGTAAGGCATGTGATAAATGCCAAAGGTTTGGGGGGTTAGGTAAGAGGAATGAGATGCCACAACACCATATGTTGTTTTGTGAGGTATTTGATGTATGGGGCATAGACTTTATGGGCCCTTTTCCACCGTCATTTGGATTTAATTACATCTTATTAGCAGTAGACTATCTTTCGAGGTGGGTAGAGGCTATATCAACTAGGAAGGATGACGGCCAAACGGTCTCCAAGTTTCTCAAGTCTAACATCTTTTGTAGATTTGGAGTACCAAGGGCTATAGTAAGCGATAGAGGTACTCACTTTTGCAATAAGATTGTCAATAACTTACTTGCAAAGCATGGGGTTACCCACAAAGTGTCCACTGCCTATCACCCACAGACCAATGGTCAAGCAGAGGTTTCCAACCGTGAGATCAAGCATATTTTAGAAAAGATAGTAAAGCCTTCGAAGAAGGATTGGAGCTTGAGATTGGAGGAGGCATTATGGGCTTACCGGACTGCCTTCAAGACACCTATTGATATGTCTCCATACCGCATCATATATGGCAAAGCATGTCACCTTCCTGTGGAGTTGGAGCACAAATCTTATTGGGCTGTAAAAACTTGTAATATGGACATGGAAGCTTCTGGTATGGAAAGGATGCTGCAGTTACAGGAATTGGAGGAATTGCGATTGGAAGCTTATGACAGTTCTCGCATCTACAAGGAGAAAACCAAATTGCTGCATGATAAAAACATTCTAAGGAAACACTTTGAGGTTGGTGATCAAGTCCTTCGATTCAAGGCCCGGTTTGAATTCAAGCATGGAAAGTTCAACACTACATGGGAAGGACCATTCAAAGTCACCAAGGTGTATGAGTTTGGTACGGTGGAGCTTCTTGATGAGGCTACAGGAGCGACATTCAAGGTTAACGGACATCTCCTCAAGCTCTACCATGATAGTGCAAAGCTTCCTTAAGGCCAGGTTGTCCCTTTCCTATTTCTATCTCTCATATCATGTATGTAATTGCTCGTGAAATGTGTTGAACATGAATGCTTGAGATAAGTGTGGGGGAAGGGCATTTTTAGTAGGAAAAGTAGGATAGATTAGTAGTAGTTAGTAAATAAATGCTCCATAGTTATCCTTTGCTAGTTCTTCAACACTTAGTCCTTACTACTTTATTACTTTTTACACATTGAGGATAATGTATTGACTAAGTGTGGGGGAGGGGTTCCTGAATTGATATGTCTGTTGTCATGGGGTGCTGAATTGTGTTGTGATGCCAATTTTTGAAAAATTTTCTACCTATACTTGAATTTTTGCAACTCCACGTTTTGGAATGTATGAAAATAGATCTCACTGAGTCAATTTGGAGTTATGCTTTTTCATGATTGAATGTAATGCTTTGATTGATGGTTATTCATAGAGTTGGCAATGTGAATTGTTCTATTGATGCATAATGATTAGATTTGTGTGCACTTGGCTATTGTTAATGAGCATGAGAGAGTAAACCCTTGTTGGAAGGACTTTTGAGCCTAATTTCCTATTCTGTGTGATTATCCACTTGATCTTCCATTCTTCAGAACTTGTCTCAACTCTTAGTCTAAATTGTATTGCATTTGTGTGGTGAAAGTGATTGAGGCATTCGTATTCTTACCCTATTTACCCAAACACAAACCCTCATTCTTCCATTTGTACACCCCTTTTGAGCCTTCACTTCCTTTTATTCATCATTTTGGCAAGTGATTATGAATATGTATTCCATTTCATTATGATGTTCCCTATATCCCAATGCATTATGTGCTTTTGTGTTATCATTGAGTATTGCTACTATTATATATATGTTTGAATGCCATGAAAAAAAAAGAGAGAGAAAAGAAAAGAAAAAGAAAAAAAAATTCAAAAAGAAAAAAAAAGAAAAGAAAAAAAAAAGGAAAATAGAAAGAAGAAAAAAAAAGTGAAAAAAAAACCTCAAACAAGAAAAGAAAGAGAGAATAAGGCATTCTTATTAGAGTCTTGTGAGTAGCAAACTTATTAATTTAAAGCACGTTTTCAATGTGAAATGTTGGGATTTGCTTTGGATGCTTATCATTTATTACTCGTGCATATTTCTTGCCTTATCCTTCATTCATTCCATGTAGCCTACTTCCATCATTACAACCCTTGAAAGTCCTCATGATTCATTGCATAATTGTGATAGTAATAGAGATAGTAGAGTTATTACAAGCCTATGGTAGAATGTGGATTGAGTGGATTTGAGTGAAAAATACCCAATAAAGTGCGTTGAGTGAAACACAATTATCCTTGAGTGATCTCTCTTGTGTTTATTTTCATTGGTTGATTGCATATTTGACTAATCCCCTTGCATTGATTTGGACCATAAGCATTACTAGCTTGTTGATATCATTGGTTAGACAATTGCATTCCTACCATGAACTTGTATAATTTTAAATTGGTGTTAGTGGTGGTCTTGTTTTATATATCAAAATTAATTATTTTTGCTCAGGAGTGCAAAAGTTTAAGTGTGGGGGAGTTGATATATCCCTATTTTATCATGGTATTTCATATTTTGTTTAGGGATTTTATCATTAATATTGAGCTAAAATGCATTTATTATGATTTAATTGAATTAAAGAGGATTGTGTGTAAAAAGAGCCAAATAAGGAAATAATTATCACATTTGATTGATTATTTTGAGTGATTAATTCTTGGAATGCAAGGTATTACATTATGGTTAATTTTTCCTTGTAGAAAATGAAGAAAAGGGGCTGAAATTGCTGTTTCTGATATTTAGCAAAAATTACAGAAAACGACCCAGAATTCTGAAAAGCTGCAGAACAGTTAGGAGAAAATTGCAGAAACTGGCCCAGAACTTCCAGAAATTGCACAGAAGGCCCAAATTCCGAAAATCAGCGCCCTGGATGGTTTTTAATTAGGTTTTTCGGCAGAAAGAGAGGAGAATAGCGGCGCACAAGCTTCCTAACACACACATATCATCACTTTTCATCAAAAATCACCTTTTCTCATCATCCACCACCAATATTCACCAATTTCACCTCTTTTCTACCATCTTCTTCCTCTTTCTTCACTCTTTCTTTATCTCATCTTCCATAACAAACCTTCCAACCATCCATCCATGGCCTCTTGGTGTAGCAAACAATTTGTAGCGGTGATTTGCATCATGAGTGGCTAATTTTCTTGTGCTTCTTGGAGAGGATGAACTAGCTTGAGCTATGGAGCTTCTTATAGGGGAGTTATTTATTTTTCATCTACTTGCCTAATTATATTTCAATTTCCTATGTTAGGTTTTGTTATATGATTGTGGAACTGAGATTTGTCGTTCAATTTCTCTGTGTGGATTGATTAAACTTGTAATAGTTATTGGGATTTGTAACTCGGTGCTTGAATTTCTATTTCCTATTTTTGAGTTCAATAAAATTATATTATCTATCATCGTTTGATCGATTGTATGATTTAGTTGGGCTTGTCATTTGTCTCCGTGAGCATTTGAATTTAGAGGAACAAGTTGCTTTGACCAATTTCGATTACACACTAAGTGGTTTATGAAAAAATAGTTTAATTGGTGATTATAGCCTAGCGTTTAGGAATAATTGTTGATTAAATTCATTTGACCCAAACCGTGTTTGGGGTTTTCAATTTGACTTAGTGATAAATTTACTCCCATACATTTTCTCAAGCAAGGATAGCTAGTATTCCATCTCCAATGAGCATATCTTTATTAATTTTTCTCAAATCCAATTTCATCAAGTCATTCTCCGTTTATTGAAAAGACAAAAAAAAAACAGTAGCTTAGGATTTATTTTAATTGCATTCACAAGTAGTTTGATAGATATAATTAATCTCAAAACCCATTTTAATGATGATTTTGATACTTAGTTTAGCCTAGGATTTCAAATAAAGAGGCTCCGCGAGAGAATCGACCCGTGTTGTGCTATATTGCATAATTTGGAATTTTTGAATTTAACCCAAGGCGACTAAAGGTGTTAAATCACCTTATAAGGAACAGCTAGAAGAAATTACAACATGATCACTAGCGATAACATGGAGAGTTATCGATAGCAGATGATTGATAAGAAGCAAAGTATTGAGCAAATGAAATACACTAGTGCTAATATAGACTCTAGCGATATCACAAATAGCTAGCGAAAGTGGAACACTTAGACATTCACATAAGTTGCTATAATAACCTATCAATAACATAGCTGCTAGCGATAATGAGTTTAGCTATCGACAATGAAATCACTTGCTAAGATAACTTAGTCATTCTGATAGCTGATATATTATCTGTATACATTGAGCTAATGAATCCTACTAGCGATAAAACCTACTGTGCTTCATATGAATACTTGTTTAGCTAACAAGCTAAGTACAGAACTCACTCTATGAAGCTAGCGATAACATGAGATGTTAGCGCTACTGAAAAAGCTGCTACACAAGTACAATGTTGCAGATAGTTGGTAAACACAGCCTATCTCTCATAGCTCATCTTCTGCAAGAATTAAATGAAGTAAGAGAAGATAGATGACTAAGATGAAGACCAGTATTAAATGCCAACAGCTAGGAGCTTCCAACGACAATATTCAAACGGATTCAAAGCTGAAAGTTTCAAGGAAGACAAAGATGACATATAAAAGCCAAAGCTTGAGCATTTATGAAGTAGCGAACAAAACTGTTGAACATTCATTCATTATCTTTACCTACTCTCAGCTTAAAGTTTTTATTACTCTTAAGGAGTTTAATTTTACTTCAGTGATTATCAAAATCTGTTCATTTAGTGAACTCATTTATTAAAATCCTCTACTGTTTGAGGTCGTTCTAAAATCAGGGATTTTAGAACAGGGTTGTAGTCTTACAACTTGTAAGGGGGAGCGTTTAGAGAAAGTCTAAAGCTCTGTGATTGTAAAGGTTGGCAGGTAACCCTGTATTGTAAAACCTGTGGTTTAGTAGAACCCAACGAGGAGTTGGAGAACTGGACGTAGGCAGGGTTTGGCCGAACCAGTATAAAGGATTGACTTTATGTGTTAAAGTTTGATTTTCTAAAAAGCACAATTTACCCCCCTCTTGTGCGATTTGCCACTTTCATTTGGTATCAGAGCTGGTCTTCTCCTTTTGATTCCAACGAATCTGAGAAGTAAAGATCTAAAATGGCATCGTATGAGAATATATTGCCTAAAGGAAGTTCTATCAACAAACCCCTGGCTTTGATGGAAAGCATTATACCTTCTGGAAACTCAAGATGAAGATCTACATTAAGGCAAATGGATATAAGTTGTGGAAAATCATAGAAGAAGGTGACATTGTGCCTAAAGACAGTCTGGGCATTCCCAAAAGTGAAGATGAATTGAATCCTGATGATATTGCAGATCTTGAATTAAACAACAAGGCCATTCTTATGATCCAGAGTGCACTTAGTCAAACAGAATTCTTCAGAATCAGCCACCTCGACACTGCTAAGGAGATGTGGGAGGCTCTGCAAATTGCTCATGAAGGAACTTCAGGAGTAAAAGACAGAAGAGTGGAAATGCTTATTGAAAAACTCCACAATTTTGAAATGATTGATGGAGAAAAGATAAGAGATCTAGAGATCATATTCACTCATCTCATCAATAATCTTGCTGCACTAGGAAGAAAAATTCCAGAAAAAGAACAAGTCAGCAAAATCCTGAAAGTATTAAAGGGTGATTGGCTTATGAAGGTCACTGCCATCCAAGAGATGCAAGGTGAATAAACCAAATCCATCACTGCCTTGTTTGGCAGCCTTGCTGAATATGAGCCAACTCTGATAGCCCAAAGGGAAGCTCAAGGAAACCCTAAGAAGAAGTCACTTGCTCTTGCTATTTTCTGAAAAAGATGAAGAGGATAGTGATGATGAAGATCTTGATGATGAAGATATGGCTCTCATGGTTAGAAAATTTAAGAAATTCTTCAAAAGAAGAGGAGGTTTCCAAAGGGGAGGTCCTAGCTTCAGAAAGGATTCTCAGAAAGAGAAAGCTCCTGTATGATTTGAATGCAAGAAGCCTGGCCACTTCAAAGCAGAATGTCCAAGTCTCCAAAGATTCAAAGAAAAGGAGAAAAAGAAAGAGAAGTCCTTTGGAAGAAAGAAAGCATATGTATCATCCATCTGGGGTGATAGCTCAGATGAGGAAGCTAGCGATCATGAAGAGAGTGCAAATCTTTGTCTTGTTGCTCAAGAAGAAGTAAGTGATACTGAGGTATATGACTCTGAACCTACTTACTCTGAACTTCAAAGCATGTATAATAAAATGCATACTGAACTAACTAAGCTTGCTAAGGAAGTTGTAGGTTTGAGAAAAGAAAACAAAGAACTCAAGAAAAATATTTCCTCTTCTGCATCAAAAATCCCTACTGCACTATCGATAGAAGAGCAGCTAGCGCAAGCTCCCAGAATTGAGCTATCGATAGCAACTTCTCCATCGATAGCGAATCATTCTCCAACAAAGCTTGATAGTTGTTCCAACTGTGAAAATTTGTTGAAGGACAAAGAGAAGCTTTCAAATGCTTTAGAAAAATTTACAAGAGGCTCAGAAATGCTAAACATAATTTTGAGAGATCAAAAAGCCTTTAGAAACAAAACAGGAATAGGCTATGAGCCAAAGAAAGCTTCAAGGAAATGGGAAGAACACAAAGTGAAACCATATTTAAAATATTTCAGAAAATCTTCAGAATATTCCTCACCTTATAGTTTTTGCAATTATTGTAATAAGAAGGGACACACTCAATCTACCTGCAATCCTAGGAAGTATGGAATTAGTGGATCTTATAAGTGGGTTCCTAAAGGAACTTATGTTCCTAGGGGTTTTACAAACTCAAAGGCAAAGACTAATCCTAAAGGACCCAAGAAAGTTTAGGTACCTAAATTTGGTTGATTTATGCAGGTGTGCCTTAAAGCTTCCAACAAAGGAAAATGGTATATTGATAGTGGATGCTCAAGGCATATGATAGGTGACAAGAGCAAATTCAACAATCTAGTGACAAAAGAAGGAGCCAAAGTTAGCTTTGGTGGAAACCAGAGTGGGAAAATCACTAGAATTGGTGAAGTTGGTCCTGTCAAGGATGTGTACCTAGTGGATGGTCTCTGCCACAACCTACTAAGTGTAAGCCAAAGCACTGACCATGGTAACTGGGTTATTTTTTACTCTAATGAATGTCTTATTGTTGACAAGAAAGATTTAGAATTAAATAAAACAAATCTTAAGTGTAAATTAAAAGCAAATAGAAATGGTAATCTATACACCTTAGATTTATGCCAACAATTAGAAGAAAAATGTCTTATTTCTAATGATGAAACTTGTTGGTTATGGCATAAGATACTAGCTCATGTGAATTTTACACAACTTGATAAACTTGTTAAGAAGGAGCTGATCATAGGAATTCTTAGTTTCAAAACTAAACATGATTTGATCTGTGAATCTTGTCAAAGAGGTAAACAAACAAAGTCCTCTTTTAAAATCAAGAAGACAGTCTCCACAAGTAGGCCATTGGAACTAATTCATATGGATCTAGTTGGGCCAGCAAGAGTGAAAAGCCTAGGTGGAAGTTTATACACTCTTGTAGTTGTGGATGACTATTCAAGATTTACCTGGACTATGTTTCTTTCCTTGAAACATGAAACTTTTGATGCCTTTTGTGTGCTTGCTAAGAAATTGCAGAATGAAAAAGGCCTCAAGATTATTGCAATCAGAACTGATCATGGAGGAGAATTTGAAAACAAAGAGTTCATGGAATTGTGTGATGATAGTGGTATTGAACACAATTTCTCTGCCCCACGTACTCCTCAACAAAATGGTGTTGTGGAGAGGAAGAATAGAGTGCTCACAGAAATGGCAAGAAGCATGCTGAATGAAAAACAGGTGCCTCAAATATTTTGGGCAGATGCAATGAGCACAGCATGTTACATTTCAAACAAAGCCTACATCAGAAAGGGGATGGAGAAGACTCCATATGAGCTCTACAAAGGAAGAAAGCCTAATCTCAGTCACCTAAGAATCTTTGGATCCAAGTGTTACATCCACAATAATGGAAAGGTAAATCTGGGTAAGTTTGATCCTAAGTCTGATATTGGTATATTCATAGGATATTCAAATAGGAGTAAAGCATATAGAGTATACAATAAGAAAACTCAAATTGTTGAGGAATCAATGCATGTAGTGTTTGATGAAATTCCTCAAGAAAGACAACACTGTGACAATGAGGATGAAGAGTTTTCTCAAGTTTTGAAACGATCTCTATCGATAGCCCCAGAGCCATCGATAGTAAATGATAGAAATCAAGTTTCAAACATTTAAACCACAAAATAGTCCAAATTTCCCAAAATTGAATTTCATGCCAAGTTAGCCAAAAAGTTCAGAAAATTCAAAATACCCTCACCTCCAAACTTAAAATTGACAGTATCCTCACTGTCACAAGGAAAAAAAATGAGGGCCTTCTCTCATGCAAGATTCCATGAAAGGCTCAAAAATCACTAGGAATTAATGCAGCATATATCAATTATATCCACAAGTAACAAAGTGAAAGTTAGCTGAATCATATACAAAATGAGCTAACTAAAATAGCAGCTCACAATGTTAAACAAGTCCACTCCAACCAGGTAACAACAAAATATTAAAGCAAAGTAGTGCAACAATCATAGTTTGCCAAAAGCAATGCACTACAAGAGTTTGTCAACAAGTCCTAGAGGTTCTAACATCCAATTAACAAGCTAGGACTAACAATCAACATCTAACTATCCTCTATGACTATCGTCACAACAAAACAATCATCTAGATCCATGTGTTCATCTGCAACACCAACATCAGTATTGGTCTCCTCATTAGCCATATGCAGCACCAAGTTTTATCCACATATTCCCCGCAAGCCAAAATAGAACAAGCAGACCACCAAAACAAACAAGCAATTAATTATAGGGAAAAGTAAGCACACTCCTAAAAACAAACTAAAAATAAAATCATAATCTAGAACCTATCCTAGAAGAAAGCAAAAGAGATTTCCCCTATACTTAATCACCATTTAAGCCTCAAGACAAAGTGCAACTAATCAGGCAAAGGCACTATTAATTTTTCAATGACAAGCTCATTCTAAATCTACCAATCTCCAATCTGTTCAAGCTTAATTTACAAAAACAAATGCAACTTTAACAGTGCTTAAATCAGACTATCTTCAAGTTTCCTACTACCCAGAAAGTCGTAGCTTCAATTAAGCAAGAATATTTATCCTCAATGCTGCACACAAAATTCAGATCTTCTGCAACATAAGTCTATCACAGATAATTATGCTCATATCTCTAGAAACACAAGTCCAGATCAGTTTCATCAGATCTAAGTAACTGATTCAACCTCACAGATCACCATAAAAAGGCCCAAAATCACCTCCAAATAACTAACCAATCAGATTAAAATCAACCTCTCACTCAGAAATTTATTTCCCATTATAATCCTAACACAAGAACTAAATCTAAAATAATCACAAGCTGCAGAAATCACTCACCCGAAACTGAAAATAAGGAAGCCTAAGGCACAAAATTTGACTACACGAAGGAAGTACTAGCACGCAGCTAAATCAGGGCACACAAGAGCACAGCTTCGAGCAGAGAGAAGGAATGACGGCGTGCTTGGACATGGTGGTCGGAACACCACGAGATGACGGCGAGTTCGTCGATCTACAATGGTGGATGGTGAGAGTTACAATTTTAGTGGAGGAGGAAGTTGAAATCGAAGGCAAGAGATGAGAAATTTACGATCTGGACTCCACAGCCAAAGAATAGCAAATGGAGAGTGACTGGGCTACAAGAGGGTGACAATCATGGCGGAGAAAAGCACAAACGGTGATGGGAGGAATGGTGAAGTCAAACTGAACAGGGGATGAAGAGTAAGGATAGATGAAGTATGGTGAGAGAGAGGTGAAGGAGAATGGGAAGCCGGAGGAAGCCGGAGGTCTTGACGGCGACGTGGTGGTTGGCATGGTGGATGATGATGGTTTGGTGGTGGTTTCATGGTAGAAGATGGTTGAAGGGCGGGGGGTGGTGTGTAGGTGGAAGATGGTGAGGTTTGGGGTGAGGATAGAGGGTGGCAGCTAGGTTGAGGGAGGAGAAGAGGAAAGGAAGGGGATTAGGTCAAATGAGAAGGGAAGAGTGAAATTTGAATTTTGAATTTTTTTTTTTTAGATTTTCGAAAGGTGCACTCAGCACCCTGGGTTTTAATTAGGGTGCATTCAGCACCCTGCTTTTAATTAGGGTGCGTTTAGCACCCTGTTCTTTTATTATTATTATTGTTATATTAAGGTGCATTGAGCACCCTGAAATATTTTTTTATTATTATCTTCCTTTCTCTCTTGGCTGCAGCCAAAATTCACTGGCTTTTTTCCTGGTCATGGCTAATTTCTCTCTGCCTCACCCAGAATCAACAACACAGCAACTAGCACCCAAAAATACAGCAATGCACACATATTTTTCTCAACTTTCTACCAAGTGCAAAACCACTTCCAACATACCCAAAATAACATCTAACACCATAAATCACTCCAAATCACATCAAATCCATCTCCAAACAAAATTCTTCACCAAAATTCATGCATCCACATACTTAAATTCAATGCAACATGAGCAAAATTCTGTCAAGAATTTTGATAGCAATTTTCATCAATACCAGTCCAAAGTATTCAGATCATGACAGCACACTAAAAATTTTTAAGCATCTCACAACCAAACAAACATGTCAAGAGGGGTTCAAAACATCAAGAAATTGCTAGTACACCCTCAGATCAAACCAGATTGTTCCCAAGACAGAATTAAATTAGAGAAATCATGATGAGTGAATTTCTTCCTTGAACTTAGCCTATATATCAGCTGCAACTTCACCACATATTCAGACATCACAATGCATTCACAATAAAATCCAACTTCACATATCAGTCAAAAACCACATCAAATCGATTCCCAAATTCAATTTTTCACTCAAAATGAATTATCCCCAAGCATGAGCATATTTCAACATGGTCAGAATTTTTCCCAAGCTCTTGACAGCATTTGCCACCAGTAAAAACAGCAATTGAGCATAATTTGACAGCACACTCAAAGTAACATCTAACAGCATAAATCAGTCCAAAGTCTCACCAAATCATTTCCCAACTACAACTTATCACAAGAAATCAATCATTCACAAGCATAAGCTTATTGTGCACTAATTTTTTGACAGCAATTTCCATCAGTTACAGCTCAAAATATGCAGAATATGACAGCATATCCACAACCAAACAACCACCCATGTCCAGAAAAATTCCAAACACCAAGAAATTGGTTACACAAGCTCAGATCAAGATCAATGAGTCCCATGATAGATTTAAACCAAAAAAGCCTGATGAATGAACTACTTCCCTGAAAATGGCCTACATATTAGTTTCGAATGCTCCCTTTCCATCCAAGCATCGGGGTACTTCTTTCACCTACAAAAAGCACAAGACCAAACATAAAACCTCTAAAACACCTAAAACACTACATGAACATAAAAGTAAGGTTGAGAACTTGGGTTGCCTCCCAAGAAGCGCTTGGTTTAGAGTCCTCCAGCCTGACTCTTCAATCTTTCACATTGTTGTAGACAAATAGAGGGTGGCCACTTGACGCTCCACATGTCCGCCCCAATAATGCTTCAACCGGTGACCATTCACTTTGAATCTTTCGCCCTCCTCATTTTCTAGCTCCACAGCACCAAAATTTGAGGCTTGAACAACGGTGAACGGTCCAGACCAATGGGATTTCAGCTTCCCAGGAAATAATTTGAGCTTGGAGTTGTACAAGAGCACTCTTTGACCAGGTTCAAAAGTCTTGGGAAGAATTTTCTTGTCATGGTACCTCTTAGTCTTCTCTTTGTAAAGCTTTGCATTCTCATAAGCATTAAGACGAAATTCCTCCAATTCATTGAGTTGAAGGAGTCTTTTTGCACCAACCGCCTCAAAATCAAAGTTAAGCTTTTTAATAGCCTAATAGGCTCCATGTTCAAGCTCCAATGGCAAATGACATGCCTTCCCATAAACAAGTCGATAAGGAGACATTCCAATGGGAGTTTTGTAGGCGGTCCTATAAGCCCATAGTGCATCATCAAACTTTGTAGACCAATCCTTCCTTGTTGCACCAACTACCTTCTCAAGGATATTCTTGATTTCCCGATTGGAAATTTTAGCTTGCCCATTAGACTGTGGGTGGTAGGCCAATGCTACTTTATGCTTTACTCCATATTTCTTCATCAAGGCTTGGAATTGATGGTTACAAAAGTGAGATCCACCATCACTAATAATTGCCCTCGGAGTCCCAAAACGAGTGAAAATGTGCTTCTTCAAGAACTTGAGTACCGTCTTAGCATCATTATTTGCACAAGCAATGGCTTCAACCCATTTTGACACATAATCCACTGCTACTAAGATATACTCATTGTTGAAGGACTTGGGAAATGGTCCCATGAAGTCAATCCCCCAAACATAAAAAAGCTCAACCTCTAACATGTTTGTCAAAGGCATTTCATTTATTCTTGATATATTTCCAACTCTTTGGCACCAGTCACATTGAAGCACAAAGGCATAAGCATCCTTGAACAACGTTGGCCAATAGAAACCACTTTGAAGGACTTTTGCAGCAGTCTTCTCACCTCCAAAGTACCCACCATAGTCAGACGAATGGCAACACCTCAGAATCTCTTGTTGCTCATTCTCAGGTACACACCTCCGAATCATCTGGTCAGCACATCTATGAAACAAATAAGGTTCTTCCCACAAGTAAAACTTGATGTCATGCAAAAAATTTCTTCTTTGGTGGTATTTCAAGTCTGGTGGCATTACACCACAAACCAAGTAGTTTACAAAGTCTGCATACCACGGGGTGATGGAAACATCAATGGAGAAAAGTTGCTCATATGGAAATGACGTGTTGATCTCTTGAATAGACCCTTGTTGAGCTTCAGCACTCAACCTTGATAAGTGATCAGCTACTTGATTCTCTGTCCCTTTTCTATCAACAATCTCCAAGTGAAATTCTTGTAGCAAAAGCACCCAACGAATTAAGCGAGCTTTAGAGTCTTTCTTGTTGAAGAAATACTTGAGCGCAGAATGATCCGTGTGAATGGTCACTTTAGTACCCACAATATATGCCCGGAACTTCTCACATGCAAACACCACTGCTAGTAACTCTTTCTCAGTTGTGGTGTAGTTGAGTTGGGCATCATCAAGTGTTTTACTAGCATAGTAGATGGGATGGAAAAGTTTGTCCTTTTTCTGACCAAGAGCAGCACCCACAGCATAATCACTAGCATATGCCATAATGATGAATGGCAAACTCCAATCCGGTGCTACTAAGATAGGTGCAGACACAAACCTCTTCTTTAATTCTTCAAAGGCTTTCAAGAAATCTTCATAAAACTTAAATTCCACATCTTTCTCAAGCAAGTTGCATAAAGGCTTCGCAATTTTGGAGAAGTCTTTGATAAACCGGCGGTAGAACCCCGCATGACCCAAGAAACTTCTAATGCCTTTAACATTTGTCGGTGGAGGCAACTGCTCAATAATGGAGATATTTGCTTTGTCTACTTCTAACCCTTGCTTTGAAACACGATGTCCTAAGACAATTCCTTCTTGCACCATGAAGTGACACTTCTCCCAATTGAGGATTAGATTAGTTTCCTCACATCTTTGCAAAACCGCAGCAAGATTATCCAAGCAACCATCAAATGAATGGCCAAAAATCGAGAAATCATCCATGAACACCTCAATTATCTTCTCAATCATGTCAGAGAAAATGGACATCATGCACCTTTGAAATGTTGCAGGAGCATTGCATAAACCAAAAGGCATCCTCTTGAATGCAAAAGTACCATAGGGACAAGTAAATGTTGTCTTCTCTTGATCTTCTGGGGCAATTGCAATCTGATTATACCCTGAGTAACCATCAAGGAAGCAAAAGAACTCTTGTCCAGCCAACTTGTCAAGCATCTGGTCAATGAATGGCAATGGAAAATGATCCTTCCTGGTTGATGCATTCAGCTTACGATAGTCCATGCATACTCTCCATCCCGTCATAGTACTAGTCGGAATCAATTCATTGTGGGTGTTAGCTACTACAGTCATGCCGCCCTTTTTAGGGACGCATTGGACTGGGCTCACCCAAGAACTATCGGATATAGGATACACAATGCCTACAGAAAGCCATTTCAATATTTCTTTCTTCACTACATCTTTCATGATTTGATTCAATTGCCTTTGGTGCTCAATGGAGGTCTTGTGATTATCCTCCAAGAGAATCTTGTGCATGCGAATAGAAGGGCTTATTCCCTTAATGTCAGCTATAGACCATCCAATAGCTTTCTTGTGTTCTCTCAAAACTCTAAGTAGCTTCTCCTCTTGCACTTGGGATAAATGAGAAGAGATTATAACCGGCAAGGTAGAAGAATTCCCAAGATAGGCATACTTGAGATGAGGAGGTAATGGTTTCAACTCCAAAATTGGAGGTTCTTCAATTGATGGCTTCAAAGGAGAGCTCAATGCATTAGACACATCTAATGGCTCAAATGGCTTAAATCTTGCATGACCATAAGTTTTCATAGCACACACTTCCATTAGCTTTTCATCATGAACATCTTCAACACATTTCTCTCCCACTAGCACAGCTTCCAAAGGATCTTTAATCAATGAAGCATAAAACTCCTCTTGATAAACAGAGTCAAGTATATCCACAAAAGAACATTGAGGAGAGTTATTTAAGAACTTCAAGGCCTTGTTCATGTTGAAATTTACTTGTTCATCATTGACCCTCAAAGTGATTTCACCATTTTCTACATCAATAAGGATTCTGGCAGTAGCAAGGAATGGTCTTCCAAGTATGATCGGAATATTCCAATCTACCTCACAATCAAGAACAATAAAGTCAGCTGGAAAAATGAACTTGTCTACCTTTACTAAGACATCTTCAATGACCCCTCTAGGATGAGAAACACTCCTGTCAGCAAGGAGCAATGTTACCGTAGTAGGCCGTGCATCTCCCAAGCCTAGTTAATTAAAAACAGCTGAGGGCATCAAATTCACACTTGCCCCCAAATCACAAAGGGTCTTTCCTTGAAAGTTCTTGCCAATATTACGTGGAATGTAGAAACTCCCCGGATCTTTCAACTTTGGTGGAAGATTTCTTTGTAGGATAGCACTACAGTCTTCAGTCAAAGCCACAGTTTCAAATTCATTGAACCTCCTCTTCTTGGACAACACATCTTTCAAGAACTTTGCATATTTAGGCATTTGCTCAAGCGCCTCCACAAAAGGAATATTGATATGCAATTGTTTGAACATCTCTAGAAATTTCTTGAATTGGCCATCTTCTTCTTTCTTTTTGAATCTCTGAGGAAATAGAAGTGGAGGCATATAAGCCGGAGGACCATTTGTCTTTAGCTCTGGCTCTTGCACTTTTTCTTTAACCACATCATTACTTGACTTCTCAACTTGCTTCTTCTTTTGCTTACCCTCATCATCAACAACTAGAGGTTCTTCATCTCCTTCTCTTGCATCAAGAACAACATCATCTTGGACTTCTTTGCTCACTCCACTAGGATTTAGCACATTAGGTATTTTCTTACCACTCCTTAAGGTAATTGCCTTGCATTCTTCTTTACCATCCCTCTTTTGATTAGGGATTGTATCACTAGGGAGTTTGCCTCTTGACATAGCATTCATTTGAGAAGCTAGTTGCCCCATTTGTACTTCAAGATTCTTGATTGCCGTTTCATGGAGAGAAATAGTGGATTTGGTCTCAACCCTTATAGCTTCTTGACTAGCCAAGATCTGAGCAAACATCTTTTCCATTTTAGACTCCTCTTCCTTAATGGGAATTTGCCTTTGTTGACCATCAAAGCCCGGTGGATGAGTAGGCTTAACACTGGAGGAAGAAGGTTGATTTAAAGATTGGCCTTGGTTCCAAGAGAAATTAAGATGGTTTCTCCACCCTGGATTGTATGTTTGAAAATATGGATTGTTTTGAGGGTTTTGAAACTTTCCCATGTAGTTGACAGATTCAGAGGCCATATAAAGAGGACAATGATCCGGAAGATGAACATCATGGCATTGCTCACAAACAATTTGAGTAGTATGAATGGAATGCACACTTTGAGAATTACTCTTATGCATTTGAGACTCCAACACATCAAACCGCTTGTTTATTGTAGAAAGAATAGTTGCAAATTGTGAAGAGGAAGAAGCATCTTCCTTGGGAGTTGTCAATGGTTGTGAAGTCCTCTTATCAGTGCCTTGAGAATTGTTAGCAGACAGTTGATCTAGCAGTCGAAACACTTCATTAATCGGGACATTTCTGTACCCTCCATTTGTTATAGAATCAACCATTGCCTTAGATTGAGGATTAAGGCGATTGCAGAAAATTTGGACTATCACCCATTTGTCTACCCAATGATTGGGGCATTGCTTCATCAACATTTTATACCTCTCCCATGCCGCATAGAGATGCTCATCAGGATGTTGCCTAAAGCTTAGAAATTCATCTCTGGCTTCTACAGACTTGTCATCAGAGAAAAATGTTGCTATAAATTTTGCTTCAAGATCAGCCCAAGAAGTGATGGATCCCTCTGGTAGATGATCAAACCATTCTCTTGCCAAGAACTCCATTTTGCTTGAATGATCCACATACTTCCAGGAAGTAGAGCAAGTGCTTGTTAGCATCTTCATTGTAAAGCCCGTGGGACAACCCATGCAACTGGAGCATCATGATCATCACTGGCTTGATCTCAAAAGTGTGAGCTTGCATTTCAGGCATCCGGATACAAGATTGAGTACCCCTCATGTTTCTACTAGCAAAGTCATTCACAGTAGCTCTATCATACTCATCCTCCGCCATGATTTCAGATTCAGTCTCACTTTCTTCAAAGAGGTTGGCTATTTCAAGAACTACCTCCAATCCGTCCGGATCCAATCTTTGCATAGACCGAGAAGGTACCTAGGAGAAAAACAACTCAAAGCAAGTATCAAACTAAAACAAAAGAAATAAGAAAACAAACTAGAAATTGCAATTATAAACAATTTTTACAAGTTCAAGCGAAATCTAATATCACTAGCCCAGGGTTGGCAAAGGGATTTTTGCAAATCCTCGGCAACGGCGCCAGGAACTTGTTCGCCGTCAAGCGTTAACCGCAAGCGCACGGATCGCAAGTAGTATAAAATATCGTTCCCACGGGGATTTGGACTAAAATCTTGACCAAACGAAAGGCTAATTGATTTCAATCAAGTTGAACTAAGAAAATGTTTTTGGGTTGTATAAAGAAATGTTGAAAATCTATTTCAAAAAACTAAAAAGTGATAAAAACAATGGTTCTTTTGACTTAAAGGATTAAATGGGGTATAGGATTATTTATCCCCTTTGCATTTCATAAGACATGAAGAACTCCCTCTGAAATGGTATTTCCGTGAATATATGTGTTTGTCTAGGGTTCATATGCACTCAACTAAGCTTTCTCAAGTTAAAATCAAGTTTATCTTTTCATTAAAATGCACAATCTCTTGCTACAAATAATGAAAATCCCCTTTGAAAGCAAACCCTAATGTGACAATGCAAGGTTAGCAAAGATATCTCTATTTTACCAACAACCTTTCCATTTATCATGTAAACTTCAAGTCAAGCATGATTTTAACCAAGTTCTACACATGGATAAGCTCTCTCAAGTCAAACCCACATGAACAAATCAAACTAAATGGTGGCCAAACACTTAGAAGCATGAAGAAAGGGATAATATCAACACATATATATCATTTACTACCAAAAGAGAGGAAGAATCAAGTCTTAATCCTTACAAAGGTTTAAAATAATCCTAGAATAGAAGTTTAGCCACTCATGGAGTGAAAACAACAAATCTGGAACATATACACAGCCATGGCAGAAATTTCAGTGAAGAAAGAGAGAAGAACAAGAAAAACCAAGGGAAATGAGGTTGAATCTCTTCAAATCTTGGATCTCCACTTGAATCTCCTTGAAAAGCTCCAAGCCCTAGCTCCCAAGTAGCCCCCAAAGAAAGCCCAAGTCAAAAGAATGTGTTTGGGTGTGAGTTGGAGCTGTTTTATAACCTAATTTTTGCAGCTTTTCTGTCCACTGTGTAGTCTGTCAGCAGTCTTGGCCGTGGCCAAGAATTTTGCCTGCACTGGTTGGCCGCGGCCAATAACTCTCTGCCTTGAATTTCTTCAGGATTTGGCTATGGCCAGGAATTTTGCCTGTGCTTTTGGCTGTGGCCAATAACTTTCTGCCTGCTACTTTTTCCGCTTTCTTGGTTGCTTTAAATCATCTTTTCCACTTCTTGCTCCTTGATTTTAGCTTCAAATACAACTTAAATGTAGCTTAATTTATTGGCTTCACCCACCTAACAAGAAATCAAATCTACAAAAGCCAAAGTTGATAAAAAGAGGGTAACATATTCACATTTAAATCAAGAATTCAATGACTTTAACCCAAATATCAACTTGACACATTTTCCTATCATATCTACATCAAAATACATACAATTCCACCCAAAAAGTGTATGAACTATAGGAAAATGTGCTAAAATGGCATGAATTTCAAGAGGTTAACAATATGTCATTCATTAGTTTAAAAAAATAGGTTACAACAATGCACTGGAAATTGTCTGTAAACAAACATTACACACGATTCTGGTTTATTGCTATTGTCACTTGTAACCCCTACTTCTACCAATAAAAATTCCAAAATAATAAGAACAAAACCAACATATTTCTTGTCCAAAAAAGCAGATAACAACATGATGATCATGTATAACAGATTATTGTTAAATTTGCCATCATGATATTCTCTCTCCGATCCTAAATATAAGTCATATTTACCTAATTTGATTAGATTAAGGATATTAGTTAAGTTAGTTAAAATCACATGATATTACCAAAATACCCAAACCAACTACCTTTATACTCACCCACCCTCACTTTCTTATTTATTAATGAGAAATATCAATAAGGATAATTTAGAAAAAATTTGAGAAAGATTGACAATATGTCTTATATTTAGGACCAAGCTCAACTCCTCAAATAGGTCTTATATTGAGGACCACAGAGAGTATTTTGGACTATGATGCAAAGATGGATTGTGGAAGCCAAGAAGCACATAATATTGTTCCAAAATGGATTCAGTTTTCACACAACCAAGCCATAAGGTAAATCTAAATCTTCAGGCATATTATTTGAGGGAGACAAGACATAGGCATACCAAAAACCTCAACTCACTCCATTCTTTATTGCCTATATTGCAATGTTTTAAAAGCCGGACCGGAACTCGAGCCGGAAAAGCTAACGGGTCATGGTTGGATCGGTTGAACCGTTTGGTCAGGCCGGTGATATAATAATTAAATAAAAAATAGTTGTATGGATATATAATAATACATCTATAAAAAATAAATTGATATTAAAACAAATTTTTGCCAACAATTATCAATATAATCACCACCATTTAAAAAATGAAGTCACTGCAAAAAATTTTATCTATTGATAGTTTTTTTCAATTTTATTTATTATTATCAATAGTCAAATAATGTTTGGTAAAAAAGGCAACAATTACTGGGAGAAGGTGCAGTAAAAAAAGGGGCATAGGATGAAAGTTTTACCGCATATGATATGACGTATCCCTACAAGACTCACTAAAAAAATAAAAATAAAATGGTGCAAAATGAATAAAAAAATAAAAAGATTTCAGTTGATTTTCTTGCTACTTTCGAGGAGGTGCAGCTGTATCCTTGCAAATTTCCATATAAGTCAATCTTTTATCCATGTTTTTGGCTGAATCCTTTTTTATACGTTGGATAATAGCATCTCTCTTTTACCGTTTCAGTATCTTGGCTGAACTTAAGAAATTGAAATGGGAGGTCACATTAGCTTTCTCCGCAGCAACAGTGCAACAATGCAACCACACATATTTCTCTCTCTAATAACGTATACTCTCTTCTCAACCAGATCTACATTTAATCTTTAGTTCCAGCAAGATCTGAGTTCGAAGATCCATCAAACACTCAGCTAAACAAATTAAACGGTGAGAAACACGACTTTGTTTCTCAACCTGATAATTATTTTGTCTTCGTTTCTTCTTCATCTCCCTTGCCTACCCATTTTTTTTGCTAATTGGGAGCCTTCCGGTTATCTAATATCCGCTCTGGCTCCCAGACGAAAAGCGGATCCCGGCCACATGGCGTCTTTTTTCCGGCCAAATCCGGCCTAACCTTTTAAATGGTTTCTTGCCCAGAGCCGAGCCGCAGTCGACTCCGGCCGTCCGGTCCGGCTCGGCTTTGAAAACATTGCTATATTGAAGAATGGGGATTACGTAGTGCAAAAAAAGTAAGAGAACTACAAGGGTCAACAACACTAGTAAACAGCAGAATACCTGACCGGTAAGTCACCAAACAACAGGGGAGCTCAGATGACGAGTTTCAACTCTAGAGCTTACTTTCTACCAGTTTTGTCCTTGTCTTTGTTCCCATATATCAATCATGTTTCCTTGCAAAGAAAAACATCTATGAATTGAGTGAGTAAAGCAAAATTGAAGTGCAAACTGTAACATTTACTCCCTAAATACTATTTTAATAATACACTACATCACCAATAACTCTAATCAACATTTCAGTGGGCTAACTATGTTAGAAAAAGGCGATTGACTATTAAATCACTAACATTGTTTGAGAAAGACTTTTCATAAATTTCTTTCGAAATGAAAATCTAATGGAGTGACAATTATATGAAAAAGTGACTTCCAAACACAGACACATGCTATCATGGTTAGAAAAGAGTTTAGCTAAATAAGTTGAGAGATCCATGTTACAAAAGAATTAAAGTAGCTACCACGCATCCCTGTGATGCAGTGGTACCCAGGGTGCCCTTATGTGGCACTGATCGTGGGTTCGACCCACGCCTGCAAGCACTAGCTTGCCAATCCAAAAAAAGAATTAAAGTAGCTAAATAGACTTTAACATAGATCATAAAAGCAACAAGTTATATAATTCACTTATCCATGTTAGAAAAAGAATTTCCTTAAAAGAATTTGTAAGGCTAACACGGATATTTAAAATCGACCTAATTACAAAAACTAATCCTCAACCACCATCATCAAATCTCAACATCCAATTAAACTTATTAATTAAACTACTAAGACATCCATAGCCATCATAACTCATAGTCTCCAAAACTATCATAATATCCTTAACAGTAATTGAAAATCTTAACAGTTCAATAAACGGCCAAATGACATAAGTCTGCCGGAACTAGGACTGATCCCCAGAAATAAGAACACCAATATAATTAAACTGAAATACCATGAAAAAGTTTACAGCTCAAATTAAAAGACAACAATGCTAAAACAAAGCGAAAGCACGATTACATGCATGAACCTAAAATATGGTAATAATTCCTATCCTGCTGGCCTAGAAACTCATTATCCTAGTGAGAAGTTCCTGGATCCTTCCTTTTGTCTGCATTGCTAGGACCTACAAAAGTAAGATGAAGGGGGGTAGACCCACGTAACCACTAACTACTTATCTATATACAGTGTGTGCTAGCAAGGTGTCAGTGGAATGCTAATAGATATATTAGTTTGAAACACATGATAGATAAACGGGGTAAATGCATAACTCAAAACCAATATCTCTTTCCAAATCTTCATTTAAATTATATCCAAATATATATCAGTTCCAAATTGGTAAACATATAAATAGTTCTAAATCACATGTTACAATAACATTCACAACAACTCGTAACCGATGTTCGGATCTTAGGCAAACTAATATCACAATACGGTTCAGTAAGGACTCATAACCCTCACCTAAACCTGGGGGCGTTCTTCCTATTTTTATTTTCCATTAATCCCTATGGGCTAATAGGGTACCTTATCATGTGATGGAAATTTATTTAATTCACTGATGTCACACACACACACACAACCACATCAACAATACCACATCAGTATGCAACACCAGTAATAATATGGCACATGGCCTATCCAGTCTTTTCCAAAATATGATCATGCAATAATTTCAAAGCCAATATATGTACAGTCCCAAATATGCCAATACACAACTTGTGAAAGTTCCAAAATAACATATTCCACCATATGAGTCATATAATGAAAATAGATGTTCAAAATTCATATTCGTAGATAACCATAGCTATTCAAATATTATAAGTTCAAATCTACTCACTAACTGATACACACACATACACAAACAAGCAAAAAATAGTTACCTACTAACTCACAAATTTCATAATAGCGCAGCTCCCTCGTGCTCTTTTAGCATGACTCAAACTCTACATAACATAACATAACATAACATATATAATTACTATCTACTAGAAGAAAACACAAGTTACAAGTTAAATTTCTAAGTACATATTCCCAAATTCATACCTAAGCCCTTTACACCTCCATCCAACCGAATTCAAGCGTATAGAATATCACCATCTTTCCCAAATCCACACCTACACCAAATATCATCAAATTGACCTTTCTAGTATTGGTACACTTCAATTGCTCACTATCATTGATTTCCCAAATCTAAATCAAGCCTAAACTCTCTTTGATCACAAGAAAACACCCATACTGATCAAATCTATCCCAACTAAATCTTTTAACACCTTTAATTTACCTAAATAACCCAAATGATAAACCAAAATCATAGATCCAATCACTCCAATTCAGGTTCCATGAAAACCCTCAAAATAATAAGTTTAAAACACCACCATATATGCTTTAATTCACAAATCATGCTTCAAAACTAATGGGTATATACTAAATAGAAACCCTAATCACATTAGAAACCAACTCAAGAGCATAACTATCAAGATTAAATTTGGATCCCAAACTACCCAATGAAAATTACAAGAAGAAACTAAGGAAGAATATGAGAAGAATGGCTTAAAGAAGGTTCCTTACAAATAGGAAGCAACAAGAAACCTTGAGACCCTAAAAATCACAAACCTTAGTAGAGGATTTTCGAACTTCTCTCTCTCTCTCTCTCTCTCTCTCACAAATTACAACGTGACTGAATAGATAAGCAACTCTTCTCCTTTTTAAAATAAAAGAGACGTAGTGTGTATATGTTAATCATATCTTAACATCATTACTACTATTATTATTTTATCTTTATTATTTTTATTATCATTATTTCTTTATCTAATATTGATTGAAAGAAAAGATCACATATTTTATATATTTTATATAATTTGTTCAAAATTGAATTCGAGATGATGCTTTTAGCGTGTGTATGACATTATATTTGTTATTATTTTATTTAAATTTGAATGGAAATAAAGATGACGTGGCTATGTACAGTAATTACGTATTTACTGTAAATAGATTATTTCCTATAAATTAGGAAATATTAATCTATAAATAGGGAAGTTAGATTGAGATATCTTAGCTAGTTAATGAGGAATTCTTGTGTAAACCCGGTGTACCACATCATTTGTGGTCTGACCAATCACAAGTAAACACATAAGATCTAATGTGGAATTTTCAATCTGACTCGGCACCCTAAACAATTAGCACATAAAAAATTTTAAATCTCATGTTTTCAATTTTTTATTTTACAATTTTAAAAATAGTTTTATAAGTTAGTTGATTTTTTTAGGGTGTCAAGTCAGATTAAAATTTTCACGTTGTAACACCCCAAATTTTGGATAAGAGATAATAAGGAAGTATTTAGAATCTAGGGGTACTGTTTCAATATTGAAAAGGCTTGTAAATAAATTTGGGGATTAAAGCATATCTAGAGAATTTATTTTTGGGAGCAAATTCACATCAAGGTATAAGGGAATGGTAAATAAAGTTTTCAAAATGGGACATAATGGGAAAGAAGAAAAATGGGAGGAAATGAAAAGGTCAATATCTGCCCTTAATTGAAAATATCTTAAGTTATAAGTAGAAGGGTGATTGCACTTGATTATTACATATTTTTATCCACTAATTATGGGAAATTAGCATTTGTTCTGGGCTATTAAATGGGGATTTAGGCACTTTTATACTTAGGATCCAAGATTAGAGAGTTAATTGCATTTTCATTATAATTTGAGCATATTAGGCATTTAACTTGACAAATCAATGTGGTTTAATTGTGCTTATTTAATATCTTAGACTCTTGGATGAAATTAGTATGGGATTAGGATTAATTGGCCATAATTATAGATGAATTTGTATTGATTAATTTATAAGGCTATTTGATCCTTTTTCATATCATATTCACTTGTAGGGTCGCTCAAGGACCAAAGGAATGGATCCCGGATGAATTGTAGAAATTACAGAAAAGGACCTCGAAATTCCCAAATTACAAAAAAGGACCTCAAAATTCCCAAATTACATAAAGGGACTCTGGAATTTCCAAATTGCATAAAAGGACTCCGGAATTTCCAAATTGCAGAAAAGTCTCACTCAACAACCCCACCATCGTTATTATATTCTACACACCATTCTCCACTCAACAACCCCACTATCATTTATTTTATTCTCCACCTACCACCCACTCAACAACCCCACTATCATTTATTTTATTCTCCACCTACCATCCACTCAACAACCCCACTATCATTTATTTTATTCTCCACCTACCACTCACTCAACAACCCCACCATCATTTGTCTTCCATCACTCAATATATATATCATCTTCACCACCACCAAGCAACACACCTCTTCTTCATCCTCCTTCTCTATTCCTCTCATTCCATCCATCCCAATTTCATCTCCCACCTCATTTTCTCTCAACCCTACCAACATGAGTGGCTAGGCACCTTTGTGGGGATCTTGATGTTGAAAGGCAACCGGAGCTTCAACGTCTTTAATGGGGAGTTATTAGTTTCTTTTCTTGTCCAATCTCATTTATGTATTTCAATTCCATGTGTTTTGGTATATGTATATATTTTTGGAACAAGTTGCCTTTGAATTTCTATTGGTCATGCATGTAATCAAGCGATGCTCTTTTATGTGTATGAACCTAGTGTTGTTTTTATGATATCATGCCATAGATGTGCTTCATTTATATCTCCTTTGGATTTCTAGAATATGTTAAATGCATGTGCGATTGTATATGTGTTTAGACACTAGGTCCAACGTTAGATGGTTTGATTTACTTCTAACAAGAGTCTCTTTGCATGTTTATCATAATTCTTCACTACCGAGTTGGGAATTAACGGTTATTTGATTAATTAATTGAATGAGCGATGCGCCACGTCAATTAGTTAATTAGGTAACCGGACTAAGAGCGATTGCCTTAGGTTCGATCATTAGAACTCGGATTAGAACTCCCACATTCTTTTAGAAGCTAGGAAGGTTGCCCAATTCATCAAGAGACCCATGTTCATCTTAATAGTTTTCACAAGTCCATTTTACTTGCTTTCTCCATAATCGAAAATCCCAAAAGGAATTAGATTAGTTTCCTTAATCAAAATCACAAAAACCCCGACTTTTTATAGCTTTTCATGCATTTAGTTAGCTTAGGTTAGTTCATTAGGCTCCTTGAGAGACGATCCGGGAAAGCACCACTAGTGCAATCCTTGGTTAATTTAATTTTGCATTTGAACCCCAAGGCGTATTAGGAAAGGTTCAAATCAAAGGGCAAAATGGTAATCTACCATTTTAAAAATATCTCCTCCTCCTATTCCTTCCAAATTCCCTACCTTCCCTGTCACTTTTTCCCTTCTCCCTCTCTCTCTTCGATATCTTTGACAAATCCTTAGATTTGTATTATTTTGTTATTCTAAAAATGAGGCTTTTAACATATTTAAGATGCAATTTTGGCCCATATGAGCTTATTGAACATCATAGGCCTTTAAGTAGAATTAGCATAAAAATGAGGTTAATTAGCCATAATTAGATATTAGTTTGAATTAATTGATTTCTAAGGCTTTTTGATAATTGTTTATTGCAATTTTTTCTTGTAGGGTTGCCCAAGGACCAAAAGAGAAAGATTCAAGATGAAAAAAAAAGCTTGCCTGAAGAATGAGCTGGAATCAGGAGAGCATTCGAGCAACAGAAGACCGGAGGCTGACAAAATAGGGAGAGACCTCCCTATCTTGTTTGCCATGGCGAACTACAAAAAAAGTGTCCCCTTCTCTGTCTCGTCTGTCACGGCGAACACGCCATTTTTTTTATGTAAAGGTTTGCCGATATTTCGAGTTTTAGTATTCCAAATACATAGAAACGACCTTGAATGACCCATACCCGCTTCCTAAACATAAATTTCGATTTAGATCCTCAATTTGACAACTTTCTTCAGCCTATTTCCTTCTCTACTCTCTTCCTCTTCCATCTCAACCTCCATTTCTTTCATTTTTCTTCCACTTATTCTATCTATCTTTCATTTCCACCACTTTCTTCCACACCCAAGCTTCATGGCTGAAATTTCTCCTCCATTAGAGGCTATTATTGATGCTATGAGAGGCTAGGGTTTCCAACTCTTGAAGGTAGGTAAAGAGGCATGAGTTCCAAGCTTCAAAGAGGAGTTTCCTTGTTTCATCCTTTGTTCCAACTATAAATTTTTCAATTTCTAGATTTAGGTTTTGTAATTTGTGGTTGGACTCATTTGATTATGTTTGTAATCAATGTTAGATCCTAATTTGTGGTTTGGATTTGTGATGAGGATTTGTGCTCCTCAATATATATATATATATATATATGATATTACATATGCTTCATTATGGTTTCATTGATTTCTCTCTATTAAACATGTATGCTAGGTAGTTTTATTGAAGTAGGATTGTAATTGAACCTAAAGCATTGCTAATCCATAATCATACTCTAAGAGGTTTTAATGACGCTTAAATAAATGGGTCCATGAGTTTAGGCATTAGACTTGCCAGTTGGTGAGGTTTGATGTATTAGAAAACCTAGAGAAAACCCAAATTTTACTAAATGGTGATTAACAATGTCTAATGATATAGGTGGCCATTAATTAGACATTGTACTTAAGGGTATCCTTGAGATTCGGCATATTGAGGGACTTGTTGTAATTGGTTGCAAATGAATTGATCAGTTGTATAAAAGCATTAGACATCATCTCTTTAGTCCTAATTTATTGCTTAGGTAGCCAACAATGTGTTAGAACTCTAGAGGAAATCAAGTAGCAATGCGGGGTGGTCCGGTTGTGGGACTAAGAGCTTTATACAATTAATAGATCCATTGATTGGCTAAAGTGCTTAATCAACTTGAATTGGAAGGATTAATATGCGGTCTAGTGTTAATCATTAGAATTCAAGCCTAGTCTAAAGAGGTTCTTCTAGGGTCAATTTGATAATTAGCCATATTTTAACTCCCATTATCCTAAGAAAACAATGATTGCATCTAATCCATTTTTAAGAGATTCACTTCATCCATTTTCCATTCACCACCTATCTTTATAAAAACACCAAAAATAAGTAGTTTAGTTTAATCTCATGATTATATTCACACTCATTTATAAGAAAACCAAAATTATTTTCACTGTTCATATTGCATTTCATGATATTTAGATTACTTATGAACCAATAAAAGGCTCCTCGAGAGAGAGAACGACCCAAGGTTATGCCCTATAGTACAATTCTTGGTTAATTTTGCATTTGACCCCAAGGAGATAAGACGACAGTTAAATCAATCTCTCTTTGTCTCACCCTTTCTGTTCTCTCTCATGTTCAATAGCAGCGGATAAGCAAAGGCCGATGGCGAGAAGCTCTAGAGCACGACCAAAGTTTGATTGACCATAGGTGAGTCTCCTTCCTCTATTTGTCTATCCTTCTTGTCCAGTTTGAGCAAGTTTGGGGGAGTCAATTCGGATTTTGAAGTTTCTGGAGTTCCTAAACCCATAAAAATGAAGCTTAGGCTTCGATTTTGACGATTTGAGAAAGATTTTGAGTGGTGAGTTGAGTTTGGTTGATTTGCTTCAAGAACTCTAAATTTCTTCACTATTCATAGACGTTGTAGGTGGTGATTCAAGTGAAATGAATGGAAACTTTGATTAAATATGAGAAAGAGTAAGATTGAGTTAAGAAATAAGGTTGTATGTTGAGTTTTGGGGTGATTATGGGAAAGTCTGATTCTATCCCCTGTTTGGTCCGAAAATTTGTGTCCCTCTTTCTCTATGTTTTGGCTTTCTGAGCATGTTAAAAGGATGATGGAATTGGTATTGATTGTGTATGGTGAAGTTATGTTTTAATGTGAAATTTCTTCTCTTTTTATCTTATTCTGCTCGGCAGGTTGCAATGAAGGGGAGGAATATTTTGGTATTATTCTTGGATTCGAGCTTTATTATTTGTAATATAAGTTCTCTAATGATGATGGAAAATTTCTGTTCCTTCCTCTATTTGTGTATTCGGCTCTCTCTCTCTCTCTCTCTCTCTCTCTCTCTGTTTTTGTGATTTCTTTGTTTCTTTTTGCAATTCTGTTGATGAGATGAGTATACTAATAATATGTGGTGGTGAATGTTTCCATTTGTGTTTATTCTGGGGTTCCAATCAGGAATAAAGGGTGAAGGTGGATGTGAAAATTTTACCCTCCTATTTGTTTTGGTGTTTGGTTAGGCAGGGAGGAGAAAGAAGAGAATTTTGAGAACTTGATCTTTGATATTTAACTCTTAAAACATTTTACTGGAATAGGGTTAGTTTATAAAGTAAATATTTTGCTGATGATTGTTGTATTTTGGAGTTAGGAATAGGTTATATGAAGAAATTCAAAGTGAAAGTTGATTTTTCCTTTCTGAATGTTTTGGGTTTGGAAATGAATGTTAATAGGGGAATTGGTTTTCTTTATTTGTAATTGGTTGTGTTCAATACTGTACAAAGGATAAAGTAGAGGATTTTGGGGATTTTAATGTTGGGACTCTATTAAATTGAGTTAGCCAAGTAATTTGAAGATAGTGATGTTGATAATTGTGTGTTAGGGGTGTGATTACTTCCTCATTTTAGTTTGATTTAGAGATGGAAGGGATTTTGGAAATGATTAAAGGGTGAAGAAGATGGATTTGATAGGAAATGGAATTATTTCAGATCATTGTAAGAATGAAATTTGTTTATTGGGTAGATTATTAAAGTAAATTACATATTAGTTGTAAGAATTAAGTGATGCTTGATTATGGGATAAAAGTGAGATAGAGGATTGTAATTGATGGATTAACAATTGGAGTAAAAAGGATGTAAGGAATAGGCGATAATTAAGAAATTAAGAATTTAAGTTAATGATTTAGGTGAAATATTTGCTAGGGTTAAATTGGAATGTGCTTAATCTGGGAGATTGGAACAAAAATGGGTTAAAGGTATTTGTTGTGAATCTTGGTTGGAATTATGGTTATTGTATTAAAATGGTTTTAGAGATAAGGTTAGTGATTTAATGTTGGTCGATTGAAGAAGATAGCTTAATAATTTTGAAATAAGGGATGTTCATTTCAGGTTTGAAGCCATGAAGGGAATAATGTTAAGTGATGATTGAATATTAGGAGTTTTTACAAAAGAGTTGTGACAAATGGGCATAAATGTGTGGATGATTAATTGGATTGGTGAATATAAAAGTATTGGAATTGAATCTGAATTTTTGGAATATATATTGAGGTATATATGATAATTTGAAATAGGTGGGAGATTGGATATGCCTAGGTTGAGGTTAAGATCATTGTGGATGATTAAGATATTTTTAGGAAAATGTTAAGTGAGTGTCATACTGATGATGGATGATTTTTGGGATTTTTGTATTGGATAGAAATAAGGATATGTTATGTGTGTGCTTGTATGTATGTGTGTAATGCTTGTTTTGATGATTGTGAAATTCGTGGTTAGGTTAGAATCTATGACTTATATATATATATATATATGAAAAGGGAAGGGTAGCAAAATTGGTTAGCATAGGGATGTGAGAGACGTTGAATGATTACAAATAAGCAGGAGTATTAATTTATTATTTATATATTATGTGTAATTATAGGAGATGATAGTGGTGTTGGTTCCTTGAGGCAATAGGAAGGAAAAGAACTAGTTGAGGAGTAATTTTTGAAGTCAGGTAGCAGTTTATTTCATGACATTACTTTTGCATGTATAATTTTGTAATATCTGTTGCAGGTATACAGTAAGTTTTTGTTGCTTTCAGTCTTATGCTTGGACTACTCCAAGGTTAAGGTGGATAGCTACCCCTTTGCCAGATCAGCTTTGTTATAACCTAATCGTTATTACGAGAAATCCTGTAAGTAGAGGCTACCACTAGTTAACAAATATATTGTAATCGATGGTTGGCACGTACACATAGCACGCGGTTTAAAAGGATAAATGCTATCATTATTTGTACAGGTTATAAAAATGTATATATGACAATGCATGCATGAAAATAATAGTATTTGAAGTAAACTACATTTTGAACTATTGTTTTTCAGAGGAGGTAGAAAAAGGAGTTGAGCTTTTGGGATAAGATAGTATGTGAAGAAGCATGAATGCCTGTTATATTTTGTACTATTATAGATAACTATTTTGGATATATTTTACCTGTAGGTGTTCATGGGTCGGAATGGGGACGGGACGGGCTTGTTCCGTGTCCCGTCCCATAAAAGGCCTCGGGACAGCAAAGTTGTCCCATGTCTCGTCCCATTACCAGTCTTGTCTCGTCCCATCGGGATCAGAACGGGATCGGGATGTCCCGCTTATTTTTTAAAAAAACATTAACTTGTTTAATGGGTTACTTAGATATTTATTTTGTAATTTGTATTTAAGATATAATATCTTGTCATATAAATAATATCTATATTAAAATAAATTAGTTGTATTATTAATAAAAAAGTTAGATATTTTGATAAAATTTTGTTAAGATATATGAGATATTTTAGGGTCTTAAATACTTTTGTTATTTTGTATTGAAGATAAAACTAAATTTAATATGAGAATGTCTTATTATACAAATAACTATGATTTCCTTCCCATGTGCAGTGGAGTGATGCATAAGAAATATATTAATATTCTAACTAATAACAATTTATAATGATTAATTGTATTTTGAAAATTTGAAATATTTTTTGTTGACATATTAATACTTGAACTAATAATATCTCATAATAACAAATTATACTAAAATAAGATGATAGAAAACTAATAGTTCAAATCTGGATTTAAATATTTCAAATACGAAAATTGAATAATTATTGTTTTTTAAATGTATTATAAATTTTATGCATATTAACCATTTGACCTGCTTTATCGGTTAAGTTTTAAATTACATATGAGTTTGGATTTATTAAATAAATTCTAATTAGAAAATAATTAATATTTTTTATCGATAGGTGGGAGGAATCTATACATAAAATATAATAATTATATCTTTTAAAAATAAATATTCGGGACGGGACAAAAAAACGGTACGGCACAATGCTCGTCCCGTGTCCCATCCCATCCCGTTAATAATTTTGTCACGTCCTGCTTTTGTCCCGTCCCATATGTTTTCAGTATGGGAAAATCCCATCCCAAAATGACCAGGATCGGAACGGTATGGTCGGAATGAGATGAAAGTGAACACCCTGTATATGTTATAAGATTAAGTAAACAAGCTGGAAGCTTGTGTAGTTATATTATATATAGTTGTGTATGTATATATATATCAATAAGGAATAGTACAACGATATATACAGGTAAGGGAGCTATTGACCGAGATAACCCCACTATTTTGTTATTAAGACAGGTTAGGTATAAATATGTAATAGTTAAATATTAAGATAACAGGAGTATATGTGTATAATGTGGGATATTGTTTCCCAAGCATTATCAAATAAGATTAGAAATCATAAGATGGTCTTAGCTATTTTAGTTGTTTTATAAACCACTTGACTTATATAAAGGTTGTATTTAAACCAATTTGTCAGAAAAGCCTATTTTAAAAGAAAATTTTTAATTTACTCGTATTTTTTGGCTTCTAACATTTATAAAAAGTGGTTATAAATCAATTAAAATGCTATAATATAGTAGTGAAAAATTAGGTGTTATACATGTCATACCTTATTTGTTTACTTGTGATTGGTTAGACCACAAATGACAAGGTGCACCAGAATCACGCGATTGATCAAATCCTATTATTAGAGATTCTAAATAAATTACTAAACCTTAATTAATTTTTTGGGATGTTCCACAGGATGAAAAGTTAAAGAAAGTGGTAGGGCAACCTGAGGGTTAGGAATGGGTTTTCCTCTCTTATCATGGTGACGAGGATCCGAAGTAGAAAGAGTAGCCATCTCCTAAGAAGGATGGATAGTGAATTAGGTGAGAAATGGAAGGTACGAGGAGTAAGGGAAGAAGAGAAAGATAAACCTGTTGTTCGCGTTGAAGATTACGTGAGGGCTTGACCCAAAGGAAGTAAGCTAAGGTTCCAGCGACAAGCCAGGAAGCGAGGTTGGTTCCTCCTTGAACACTGCCCATGGAATTGCTTACGAAGGATCTCGCAATACCGAATTTTCTTCTCCAGCTGCTTCCCATTGTGCTTTGGATTTTGATTTCTAATACTCAAACTGCTTCCCTAGTTATGGCTAGCATCACATCTAAAATCCTATATTTGCTCCCTGTTGGAGCACCACCACCAGTTGCACCCCTATTCCCACCTGCCTAATATTGGCCCCAATGGCCAAGGAAAACTCTGTAGTATATCTCTTCTCCTTGCAGATTATACCCTTTTCAAATTAACCTTTTGAACCATTAAAAAATATATTAAGATTGAGTTTAGCGATAAAAAATATAGAAATCGTCTAAACAAAGGAGTGATTAACTTTTAAAATTTATTTCCTAATTTTATTTTATAAAAAATAATACACAATCATTTATGGGATAGGTGCAACTATAACTTAAGGCCTATCATAATTCTTACATTTGACCTGGATGTTCATTAGGCTGAACATTATGATAGAGGTCAAACCTTACTTGTCCCACATACAAGTACAACCATGCTTGGAAAAATATTAGTTGTGGTAGTAGTATAAATGTAAAAATAGCAAAAGAAGTGGGAAAAAAACTATCCTCATAATACACAACACCTCACTAATCATCATACTTAATCATGGTAGAAAGAGGTTAACTATATAAAATAAAACTCTACCATGATTTAAAGAAACAAACCACCTTAAAGTAAGTTTGACCATGATATAAGGACACAATTAAACATTACATCCTGTCATGGTTAAAAAGGGGTTTGGTCACTTAATAAAGGTTAACCATGATGAAAGAACACCCTTCTACTTTGCAAACACCTTACCATGGCTAAAAAGAAATAACCAAGAAAATTTAGGATAGCCATGATAGAAAAGAAATAAAGTTATCACAACAATCTCATGAATGACACATCACTCTAGCAAGTTAAGGGATCTTGACAAAGAAACATGCAATAAATCCAAAGGCATCCGCCTATAGAACATAAAATCAAGAGACACAATAATGCAATCGAATCCAAAACAAAATAAATGACAATAGAATATGGACAACCTAAATTGTTTGGCAATATACATCTCTACAAAAGTTTCTTACAATTCATCCCTTCCCTTTAATTGAATCACACTTATTATCAGATCACTTTAACCCGTATCTCATTTAACTCAAAACCATTTTAAAAATAAGACAATTCATTTAACAGATATAACTTATAATAGTCAACATATTTCCAATTGGTTAAATTAATTAGTGATATATAACCAAGCTGAGTTGGTGTGATGCATCTCATCCGTTAAGCAAGTGGTTAGGGGTTCGATCCCCAACTCTTGTGAATGGAGCAACTCCTTGGCCAGTCCTTTGCCGCTTTGTGCACCGACCCGGGACGGAGGATTAGTCTTATGGCTTCCGGCTGTGAGTATACCTTGAAGCGATTCAAAAAAAATTAATTAGTGATATATTTAACATTAGTTATATTAATGAATTGGGATTTAGACTTATGTTCCACCCAGTAACATCATTTCGATTTAATTAGAGAGAAAAACATGGACAGATATGAGAAAATGCCAAAAGGCAAGCACATCATTCAACATATCATTACTATACCAAAAAGAGAGTGGCCTCCACTAAACTCAACTTTTCCACTTTGATCTGGTTACAAGGTTCCACAAAAGGGGTGGCCTCACAAAAATGAATTGTCGACTATGTTTACCTCATGATTGTAATTCCACGAAGTTTGCTTTATCGAGAAATTTTTAAGTGAATCCGATTCATCACGCCATTTGTAGTCTCACCAATTACAAACAAATACCTTAGATCTGACGTTGAAAGTTTACATTAATTGGGTATTTAAAAAAATTAGCTAGCACACAAAAAATTCTAACCTCATGTTTGCAATGTTTTATTTTATTGTTCAAGTTGAAAAAAATATTTTTATGTGCTAACTAATTTTTTTAGGGTAACCGATCATATTAAAATTTCTACATTAAATCTAAGGTATCTGTTTGTAATTGGTGAGCAAATATCATGCCTAACCAGATTGATGCATTTCTCTCATCTAGTGTAAGTGGTTAGGACTTAAGACGTGTGTTTAATTCCTGTTTGGCAATAGCTTTTGAAACCTAGGTTTGGGCCCAAACCTAGGTTTCAAAATCAGAGCAGCTAAACACCCTTAACTTTTCTAGATAAGCTTTTAACTGTCAAAACCTAGGTTTTAGTTAAGTCAGACAAATACTCACAGCTTTTCCAGAATATTTTTGAGCCTACAAACCTAGGTTTGAGGACAGAAAACATAGGTCTTGTCAGAAGCTATTTTTTTCTATAATCTCAGAAGCTATTCTGCAGATTCTATTGTTTAAAAGGACTTTTTTAGTTTTTTCTCAGAAGTTATTCTCTATAAGCTAATCCAAACATGCCTTAAGGTTTTTTGACTTCGAAGAGATATTAGATGTCGGTCTGGCAAGGAAAGGGGGAAAATAAAGGGCTAGAAAACCAACATGGTATCTGGTTTCTCTACCGTGACACGTGATTCTCATTAGCATAGAAAAACTTTTTTTTAATCTTCAGTTGAGTAGCACTTGAGCTGTTTGTAAAACCGTGAAATATTCAGGTCCGGATCTTCTCAAGAGCATTTCTCCCCTTATCCCTCAGCATCTCTAATATTGCCCATTCAATTCATCTAAGGGCTCAGGAGAAAACACATCGCTTAGCTATAAAAGGTTCATCGTCCCTTCTCTCCATCATTAGACTCCATTCTTTTCCCTTTTCTCTTCTCCACTGATCTTCTCTTGCGTTGGTCTCTTCTCAGTAGTTTTTTATCTTCTCCCCATCGAGTGGGTCTTCTCATCGTCGTCACTGTATGGATTACTCCTCCATAGAAAACAATCATTTCTACACTCCCTTATTTCTCTTCCAAGTTGCAATCTAAGACAGCTTTAACTCTTGTTCAATATTTTGCTTTGCCTGCTCTTGGTTTTAAGTAATTGAGGAGAAATGTTCCTCTGATCCATAGCCATTTGATGGAAAATTTAAAAAATAAAGGGGAGAAAAATCAACATACCAAACATATCCATGTTCGAATCCGGGTCAAACATTTGGATCTCCATGAGTTGGTTCTAGAAGAACCCATGCAAAATTTTAGACTAGTATGGACTACTTCAAAAACCAAAGTTCAAATGTATGGCATAGCAGAGCACCACATAAGAAAGAGTATAGAGAGAATGAGAGAGTTAGAAAACTCAACAATTTAGGTAGTCAGAACTAAAGGGAAGGCCATCTATTTATAGAAGATGACTGCGGATATTTTCGCAAAGAGATTCAGTGTGGTTAATACTCATACTGCTAGGAAGGTTGGTTTCTATGAAAGTTGTGTCCTTTGATTCTTTCTAAGCCTTTAGCCGTCATTATTTTCACTTGACGAAGACGTGCTTCTCAGGATATCTCACGAAGATGTACCCTTTATACATTAGCCCTAATATTCCTTACTCAAAGGAAGAGTTATAAATAAAGCTACTGATCCTCATGGTCATTGGACATTTAGGTCCAATTTGTACTATATCTATTACTTATAAGGTGTCGTTGTGCCTTTCTTGGAGGGCATTTGGTACTATGAAGACAATTAATGTGAGCTTATCTTCAAACATGAAGTTGGTAGTTTCACTTGTACTTAATCAACCATATCAAGAAGAGTTCTATCTCTCTCTTTTGACAACTCCATTGAGAGTGTTAGGCATTGTTAGTCTTTTAACAATTCCTTTCCTTACTTACACAACACTTCGAACTGATCATGCAGGTATTTTCAGCCTTTGCTAGATTTCAATACCTTAACTGCGACTGATTCTCAACTAGTTTAAGGCGTTATCTCAAGTATTTCAGAGCCTTTGATTAGTATGAGATTTCACAAACATAGTCATTACACATGAAATCATAGATAAAGACTATGCCTAGCTTTGTGTTTTGCCCTTTTGCTCATTTGGTTCACAAATTCATAGTATACCAATTGCAAAGGATATTTGTTATGGTTGCCTAAAGGTTACTTTATTGTCTTGCCATTTGATTGTGCTTACTTAGGAACTTTTCCTTTTGAGCTTGTCACTTGGCAAAAACTCTTTTGCTCGTTTTTTTATCATTTCTCTTGATCAATTTGTGTATATAGAAAAGTTGAGTCATTATCTCCAAGATAAAGGAACTGTTTTAGGCCATATTAGATTTAAGAGATTTTGTCCCATTGATGCTTAACTAAAGGGTTAATTGACACAATGTTTTATCGGTTATTTAGAGCATAGAGTATATCTTTTAGTACTAGGGTGGTTTGCTATACAAAGTTAACATGTATGCTCCAATCCCCTTGACTTGTACTCTTGCTCTGCTTCCTTCTTGAAGCCGTATGCTTCTAGATGGAAACCGATAAAATTAGTGATGTCATGTGACCTCTCACATAGTTTTGTTATACCCAGGTTTATGATCCACATAGGATATATTCCTGCCATAAAAGTAGTGGTTGACACACATGTGAAAGAATTTAAAACTTCTCACTTGATATGACATTTCTCAAAACGACCTTCATTACGTCTAGTTATTCTTCAAGGTTTCACACCTTATTAGACATAGGTTTTAGGAATGAATCATTTGAATCTTTAGTTAAGCATGTTAAGCTAATGGATCTCGTATCCTTAAGCTTTTAACTCTCAAGCTTAATGTGTCGAACCACATTACTGAATGTTACAAATGCACTCATTATGAGTTTTGTTTGCTTTCATGTGCTCCCACTCAATAAGAGAGTCCTTGATGTAACATGCACTTACTTTTGAAAGAACATTGTTTACCTACCTTAGTTCCCTAGTCTTGTTTGACATTACTTTTAAGTGTTGCCTAATTCATGCATTAGGTCTTAGTACTTGAGTATCCAAACATGACTGAATTCGATCAGCTTAATGGCATGAGTGCCTTCAAATTTGTTTCTCAAGGCTATCCTCATAGCCTAAGATATATCGCACTACTTGAACTAATACTTTTGTCGACAATCATGGCACAAAGCACGATGATTCGAGCTACATTGTTCTTTCTTCATTCAACTTGCATCAGTTTCTTGTTACCTTTGGGTACTTCAACATTTTTGAAGGTTAGTTGGTAGGACATACACAACGCCTCATCCCTTAAGGATGTAAAAGATCTTACGAAATTCAATTCCGTAGACATCTATATTGAGTTTGTCTCATAAGCTCAGTGAAGATGGACTTGTTCATAATAACTCGGTCACATAAATGATTATGCATTTCATCAGATATACTATTTATATTTGTTTAAGGAAGACGTGATAAAGTCACTAGTTACGTGTTCTAGAGACAATTAGGTTGGCTTCCATCCCACTCATGCTAGTTAGGTTATCACCTTTTTAACCATAATCTTACTTGAACATGTCCCCTTTTAGGGCCTTCAGATTTCACATTCCAGAAGCTCCCACTCAAATAAAGTAGTTATGACTCAAAGCAATAATTCACAATTATTAAACAAGTAATCGCATGAATGTTCACAGAGAATTCAATTGTAGAGAAAGAATCTGACACAATATTCAATCAAATAATGAACATTTGCATGTTAAATCATACTTTATTATTTTGATTTCCATTTCATTGGATGTATTCACAGTATAACTTCCAATAGATGAGATGATACGAGCATCTCATTTTGGTTACATCACTTGTTACAGCGATTGTCAAGAAGTTGACTCAAAAGTCACCACTTCAGCCTCAAATGACCTCAATGTGTTTGAAGGTTTGGAAGGACTTATTAACAATTAATAAGTTTGTGTAGCTGCATGGAGGAGTTCAGGGTCCACCTCACTATCCTTTATGTGATATGGGTTTGCACATAGCAAAACTCTTGGGGCTGGACTGCCACGTCAGTTGCTGACATGGCAACTTCTTCAACCTCCAGCCGGGTAGTTTTGACCAGGTTGGAGCTCCAGTGGGTATGCCGATCCACCAACTTTGAGGGGCCATATCTCCCTCATTTTAGCTTTGTTTTTCGTGTTCTTGGTGTCATTAGAATCTTAGCAATGAGATCTACACATCCATACCATTGGATGCATCGCAAACCATTATTTTCGAACACCAAATCACGCATTTTTCGGTGGCGGTGACCGTGAGATCCGAAACTTTCCTGCTTCGGTTCTCCCTCATACTGACTCCGTGTGACATGATTCTTGCACCGTTGGAATTGTCTGAATGAGCTCTACATGACCATGCGTTTGGGTTGATCAAAAACCTCATTTTAAAGACCCAATTCGAGCATGATTGCAAGCAGCAAAAAGGGACCCGAAACTTTCGTCCTTCCATTCTCCCTCATATGAACTCCGTTCAATGCGTTCTTGGTGTCGTCGAAATCGTCTTTTTGAGCACTGCACATTAGTGCCCTTTTTGAGTTGAAAATCTCAATTTTCAGAGACCTAATTTTGAACACCATTAATGACAGCTCTAAGTTTTGAAATGCAACCCGAAGGTGTATGTTTTCAGTTTATGAACACTTATGCTTTAAAGGGTTCCAGATTCTAATTACATTTTCAAAAACTATTTTTTTGAAAAATGAACGCATAAGTGAATTGTTATTAGCATACACAATAAAGCTAGTAACAGATATTAATGCCATTCTTTAAACAGAATCATGCCAAACTTTGAACTTCAAGCTTATTGAAAACAAAACTAAAAGATAAATTAAATTCATGCTTTCAATCATACAACACCATATATGAAAGAAAACAAACACAGTAGCGGCATATTTGCAGTAGAAGAAAAATGTTTTATGCATACTCATAAAGCATATAAACACAGCCTCATGATCAACATAGGCTCTAATACCAATGATGAAAAATTTAGATAATAAAAGGGAGAAAAATTAACATACCAAATGGATCCATGTTCGGATCCGTGTCAAACCTCCAGATCTCCATGAGTTGGTTTTAGAAGAACCCATGCAAAATTTTACACTAGTTTGGACTACTTGAAAAATCAAAGTCCAAACGTGTGGCACAGTAGAGCACCACACAGGAAAGAGTATAGAGAGAATGAGAGAGTCGGAAAACTCAATGATTGGGGTAATCAGAACTAAAAGGGAGGCATTTTATTTATAGAAGAGGACTGGGGATATTTTGGGAATACAAAATATCCACCACCACTTCACATTTGACTTAGTCAGCAATCATAGCCTTTCATATATGACCAATCAATTAATTGAACACTTAATTAATTAGTCAAGTAATCAATTAATTACTCATGGCTTAGTCAGTAATCTTCGCCTTTCGTATCTGACCAATCAATTAATTGAACACTTAATTAATTAATTACTCATGGCTGAGTCAACAATCCACACCTTTATCATCTGACTAATCATATTAATTAAACACTTAATTAATAATTTAATTATGAATTACTCATATTCCCCAATTAATTAATCCAGTCAATCAAGGGCGGATCTGGACCAAAAATTCCAACACCATTATATTACAATTATTTGAAGAATATATCGAGGAGAGAACTAGTTCATGATCATCCATAGCCATTATACGTTCAGTTAAACAACAATAAATTATTCAACGCACAAAGAGCGTGGCCAATGAAGTAGAGCATTCACTATCCAATAGATACAACCAAATTTTTTTTATTATATAGAATACAAGTATTAAGCTTTTTCACTATCCATGCTCAATCATCATCAACACAAACGGGAAGATAAGTTCAGTAATTTCCAATTTCCAATTCAAGGCCCCGAAATTACATCAATCCCAAATCCCTTTAGGGCCTGTTTGGGGTAGTTTAAAATAGCTTCTGGAGAATAGCTTCTGAAAAAAAAGCTGATTTTGAAAAAGCTGAAAAAATAGCTTTTGATGAATGAGAGTGTTTGGATGGTTGTTGTGAGAATAACTTTTTTTATGTGTAAATTACTAAAAAGGACATAAGTTTAATGTGTTGGGAAAGAGAGAGAATAAGGGCATTTTAGGTATTTCAATATGACATGTGTAATGATGGTATTTTCTGTCTCGTACTTCGCGTAAAAGCTTAAAAAAGTAGTTGCCTGTTTGGATTAGCTTTTAGAGAATAGCTTCTGGGGAAAAAGTTGAAAAAAGTTGATGTTTAGAAAAAATAGCTTTTGTAAAAATGAGAATGTTTGGATCAAGGTTCAAAAAACCGGACCGGGTATCGAACCGGACGAGGCACTGGTTCAAGGGTTAAAGGTCCAATCGGGTCGGACCGGTTTTATTAAAATAATAAAATTTTATTGATATTAACATTAATAATCACTAATATCAAAATGTAAATGTAGATAGGTATGCATGATTCATCAAATATGAATATTTTAATGTTTCTATATAGGGAAAAAAGAAAATATTAGTTGATTACACATGAAAATAAATATTATTCTACAATTCACAAATTAAAATACAAACATTAAGAGTAACAATAATTAAATATTAAGTATATGCAAATAAAATAGCATTTAAAGTATTATAGTTTCCTAATTTCTAAAATTGAGTGGAGTGAAAGTCAGTAATTAGGTGAATTATAATAAAATAAAATTATTTTTTCATTAAAAAAAAAAAAAGAAAAGGGTGCCCGGTTCAACCCGGGTCTTGATCGGGTCGGCCGGGTTGACCGGTTTTTCCCTGGTTGACCCCCAGGTCTTGACCGGTCAAATGGGCTCCGGGTTTTGTGACAACCGGACCGGACCAATGGCCGGTTCCCGGTTGAAACCGGCCGGTCCAGTCCGTTTTTTGTTCACTGGTTTGGATGGTTGTTGTGAGAATAGCTTTTTCTGTGTAAATTACTAAAAATGACATAAGTTTAATGTGTTGGGAAAGTGAGAGGATAAGGGTATTTTTGGTAGATCATTATGACATGTGTAATGATGGATTTTTTTTACCTCGTACTTTGTGCAAAAGGGGAAAATTGTAGCTTATTCAAAACCTAGGTTTGGGTGGCCAAAACCTAGGTTTCCAATCCAAAATAGCTTTTCACATTTTTTCAAGTGTTTGACTTACCTTTTTTAAAACCTAGGTTTTGAGTCCAAACCTAGGTTTTAAAACTTAGGTTTGGAAAAACCTATGTTTATTAAAAAAAAGTGTTTGACTACCATTTTTTAAAACCTAGGTTTGGGTAAAAAAATTGTTTTTTTCCTTGCACACAAACAGGCACTTAGTGTGGTGGCACAGTGAGAATTCCAATTCCACTGCCTTCTTAACAACATTATTTATCTCTTCCAGCTGCCGTGATCCTCCACGAACTCTTTTTATTGGAGCTGAGTGACGTGTCATTTTCTGAGCTCTTAGATGAATCGGATGGACAATATTAAAGACACTGATCTGCATCCGAAATTTCATTCCCTGAATAGGTATGCTAAGTTATTTTTTTTCTGGCAAATCCTTTCAGCCCTAGCTTGCGGGAATGACATAATCAGTGAAGAATTTCGCTAGCTACAAGGCTCCGCACGGCAGAATTTCGGATTTTCCGTACTGCACTGCGCTCAGATTGTAGTTTCAACTATCATTTTGGACTCTCAATAATTATTTGTGTTTGTCAATTTAATTTAATTATCGTTATGCAGTTGATCGTTGAAACTTGAAACACATGAGTGGTGGCAGAATACAGCGTCACTTCGACGCAAGTTAAGCGTACGGATCCTCCTGCTGTTGCATACATAGATCGAGCAAATAGCCTCAGTAGCTTCGTGGTGTCCCAAAACCCTAATCCTCTGGCTTTCATAACTTTAATCAAGTTATGTGGACTAATGTTTTCAAAATCGTAAGTCTTCATTTCCTCACCTTTTTTTCTTTCTTTCTTTGCATTTACATATTTAATTGCTCCTCATGTTATGCTTCTTGACTCCTCACATGTAGTGGAAACTTGTAAATTAGGGGTTCGAAATACATTTCTTCCTGCTTCGCTGAATTCGGTCTACACAATAGCTAGAAGCGTACTTTCACTAATTTAAATCTAAAACATGGCAGCTTTCATAATCACTTAGCTATAAATAAGTTGAAGTTGAATATTGTATGTTGCTTTCTGTAGTAGCTGGGCATAGTTCAGGAGAAAATTCTGCTGTAGGTTCTTCTATATTCTGCATATTTCTAAGGAGTGTTTCTTTCCTTTCATGCTATGCTCCAAATGATTTGGTCGAGCATGGTTTTGTGCTGCGTGAAACTAATTATGCTGTTAAGTGACTCTGTAGTTTCACTCAATCTAGGATTATTGCTCTTAACAGGATAATACTTATGGGATTCTGTTCACATCTTAATATAGTGTCCTTGTATTTATTCTGCAGAATTCTGAGTTGATATTGTTGTTCCCCATGTTGTGGTTATTTTCCATTTGACTGTCGCCATTATTATGATTTTTTTTAGAAGAATTCGACAGTAGTGTCAAATCTAAGAATATGGATGTTCTATTTACGATAATGTGGTTTTTTTAATCAAATAAAGCTTTTGTTCATGATGATAATATTTTCCATCAAATTCGATTTGTGGAAGGATTTTGGACCTGATATTGTTTAATCACCTTTCTCATGCTGAACATACAGGCTATTACTTTGTATTTGTCTATGTGGGCATTTATATATGTTTTCCTGACATACATGCTTACATGCATTTATATTGTTGGCAATTTGCTCAGGGGGGCCTTCATCAAATATCATGGTTTCAGTTTCTTCCACATGAACCTGATCTGAACCCTTTACCCGACAAAAGGTTATTTTCTAGTGCATATTCTTTCCTTTTAGTTTCCAGTGAATAACTAACCAGTGTAGATTACCATGTGCTTTGTACATTTTTTCCATTCCAAAACAAACAGTGTGAAAGCGGAACAAAAGGATGCTGCAATGTTACAAGTGCTTTCATCACACATGCAATTGCATAAGGATGGGTTTCTCAGCGCATGGACCAACTCCTTTGTTGGACCCTGGGATCCATCTCAGGGTTTGCATAATCCTGGTAGAGATGCCAAATCCAGCAGTTATGGATTAATTATATGTTATTAGTTGTGTTTTTGATGGAGGAAAAGGTTTGCATATTTCAGTAAATCTAATTTCCATCTTACCAAATATGCAGATGAAAAAATCAAGCTGTGGCTTTTTCTTCCTGGGCGCCATTCATCAGTTGTTGAGACTGCTCAACCTGCAGTATCCAGATTAAGGGGTATGATACGAACCTAAAGTTTTGCTGTGGTGCATCATCCACATGGATTGCTTTCAGATATCATCCATGCAACATATTAGTATAATTTGGTTTTATTGATAAAACTTTAGACTTGCATAGATCTCTATGAAAGTTTTCTTCAGCCCCACTTCGTCTTTATCACTATATTTCTACTCCTGAAACATTTTTATATGTAGTTGCTGCATCTGGATTCTGGCTGGCTCCTGGGGATTCAGAAGAAGTTGCTGCCGCTCTTTCTCAGGCTCTAAGGAATTGTATAGAGAGGTGGCTAATAATTTATTTTACCACTTTTTTTTGTAAATTAGTCTTGATATTTTCTTCACATATATTATTAAAATTTGGCAGAGCACTGCTTGGGCTTTCCTACATGAGATTTGGTGATGTATTTTCAAAGTATCATCAATGTCAAAGTGAACAACTGTTCAGGTATGCTGTAGATCTATCAAGATTATAATGTTAATGTAATCAAATCATAGCTTTTAGTGATGGATCAAAACAAATTATGCTGCGTTGTGCTAGGAACTTCTAAACATAGAGAAGATATGGACTGGAGGAATAAGGGGAAAATTTATTGAATAGGGAATATGCTTAAAAGGGGACAGCTTGCACAAAACACCATATTCATGCAGAGTATATGACAGAAGGGATTATGAGTACCTAGAAAAGGCGTAGAGTCACTGAGCAAAAGCAAATGCATCGGAACACTTACAAAGAAGATGAACACTAGGTCTTGAGAGGCTAGCTTTCATGTCATTTTAGTCCCCATACTCCACTTACCCATTACATGGTGAAAATTTCCTTCTTCAAAAACCTTTTCCACATTGCTCTGAACTTCTACAACTACTCTGTTGTCATTTGTGCCCCCTTTTTTTGCTCTTCATTTTTGTATTTAGTTAGTGTATATATTAGGAGTAAGACATAATATATACATTGCAATTTTGCAAATAGACAACTTAGAGGTGATTTGGAGGTTAAACTGGGAGAGCAAACAATCCCTCAAGTGACAAAGTTTAGGTATTTGGGATCAATTATAAGACAAGATGGTGAGATTGATGACGATGTCAATCATAGAATTCAAGCTGGGTGGTATAAGTGGAGGAAAGCTACTGGAGTTCTCTGCGATAGAAAAGTATCCCATAAGGTAAAAGGGAAGTTTTATCGCACTGCTATAAGACCAGCAGTATTATTTGGTAGTGAATATTGGGCTTTGAAGAGTCAACATGAACATAAAATGGAGGTAGCTGAAATGAGGATGTTGAGATGGATGTGTGGTCACACAAGAAAGGATAAGATTCGGAATGATCATATATGCGAACGAGTTTGAGTGGCACCTATCAGTGAGAAAATGGTAGAAAATCGTTTGAGGTGGTTTGGACATGTACAAAGAAGGCCATTAGATGTGCCAATAAGGAGGGTAGATCAAACAGTCTGGAGTCCGATTAAGAGAGGAAGAGGGAGACCGAGGTGTACACTCAATGAAGTTGTAGAGCGAGATCTTTTAATAAATAATATATCTAAATATTTGGTTACCGATAGAGCACAATGGTGTCTTGCTATCTATGTAGCTGACCCCACTTAGTGGGATAAGGCTTGGTTGTTGTTGTTAGTGTATATATTAAGCATAATTATGGGTAATTTCTGAATTTATATATAAACATTTAATTATATATGTTTCCTTACATCTATTCCTTTCAGAAACAGCCTCTTTGTTACCAGGGGTAAGGTTGTGTATATTTATCCTGTTATTCGCCCTAAGATCTCACCTAGAAGGAGCTTCATGTACTGGTCAACCTTTCTGTGGACAATTGAGAGAAAATATGCTTTGAAATATATTTCTCTTAATGATATTGAACTTACATATGTCTATTTATAATGCTAACTAAGCCTAAATAGTGTGTAGTACATTGTGTAGTACAAATAGTAATAAGTAGTACAACTTGTACTACATATATTCCACACTCCCCCTCAAGTTGGATCATAGATATTAATCATGTCCAACTTGCTTATACAACTCTCAAATGCAGGCTTGAGTAATGCCTTTGTTAGCACATCTGCAGCTTGGAGGTGTGTCGGTAGATAGGTCAAGCATATGATCCCTTCAACTTTTTCCCTGATGAAGTGTCGATCTATCTCCACGTGTTTAGACCTTTCATGTTGAGTAGGATTCAAGGCCATGCTTATAGCGGCCTTGTTGTCGCAATAGAGCTTCAATGGCAATTCCACCTTGATGTGTATCTCACAAAGGACCCGTTTAAGCCATATCTCTTCCATTATCCCTTGAGCCAATGCCCTCAATTCGGCTTCAGCACTGCTCTTAGACACAACCCTTTGTTTCTGACTCTTCCAAGTGACCAAATTTCCCCAGACAAAGGAGCAATAACCAGAGGTCGATCTCCGATCAGGGTTTGTTCCTCCCCAATTTGCATCTGTGTATACTTCAATCGTTCTACGCTCTTGTTTCCGGAAGAATAACCCTTTGCCAGGACTGCCTTTCAGATACCTCAAAATTCTGTAGGCTGCATCCATATGCTTTTTCTTTGGCTCACTCATGTATTGGCTAGCCATACTTACTGCAAAAGCTATATCAGGTCTTGTATGGGAAAGGTAAATCAATTTCCCAACAAGTCTTTGATATCTTTCTTTGTCAGCCGGTTCTTCTTCCTCATTAACTACTTTCACTTCTTCATCCTCAATCTCATCCTCAGGACTGTTCTCTTCTCCCTTCCCCTCCTTTGTAGGCTTCTTTTTCCTTTTCTTAGGAGGTATGATGGGAGTTGGTTCAGGGCTACACCCCAACATGCCTGTCTCTTCAAGGAGATCAAGTATATATTTTCTTTGGGATACATAGATGCCTCTTTTTGATCTTACAACCTCCATTCCAAGAAAGTATTTCAAATCTCCTAGATCCTTGACTTCAAATTCTCTTCCCAGTGCGATCTTTATCCTTGACATCTCATCAGTATGGTCTCCTGTAAGGATGATATCATCAACATACACAATGAGGATACATCTTCTTCCTCGTTCTGTTTTGACAAACATTGTATGATCAGATAGTCCTTGTTTGTAGCCTTTAGACTTTAGAACCTTTGAGAACCTATCAAACCATGCCCTAGGAGACTGTTTCAAGCCATAAAGGGATTTCTTCAGCTTGCATACTCTGTCACTTCCCCTTTCAAATCCTGGATGTAGAGTCATGTAGACTTCCTCTTTAAGCTCTCCATTTAGAAAAGCATTCTTGATATCAAGCTGATGAAGTGGCCAATCTAGGTTGGCTGCCACAGACAATAGGACCCGGATGGTGTTTAGTTTCGCCACTGGTGCAAATGTCTCTTCATAATCTAGACCATATGTCTGAGTGAATCCTTTTGCTACAAGTCGAGCTTTTAACTTGTCAAGAGAACCATCAGCCATATATTTAGGAGTGAATACCCACTTGCAGCTGACAAGCTTCATGCCTCTTGGTCTTTCAACAACATCCCAAGTTCCATTCTTCTCTAAAGCTTTCATCTCCTCCATAACTGCAGATCTCCATTCTGGTATCTCTAATGCCTCCTGGATGTTTTTGGGAATGCACATTTTATCCAGGCAGGTGACAAAGGCCCGATAGCTTAAGGAAAGAGCCTTATAAGACACATACTTCTGGATTGGATGTAACGTGCATGATCGAGTCTGTTTCCTGTGAGCAATAGGCAAATTAAGGTCATTCTGTTCATCAAACTGTTCAGGAATTTCCTGAGATACTTCTGGATCAATCTCTTCAGGAGTCACCACTAGTTCTGCCTCCTCTGATCCTCTCTGATCCTCCAGGAGCTATCACTGGTTCCGGCTCCTGGGGTACTTCAGATGCAAGATTCCCTTCATCCTTAGACTTATGCCTTCGAGAGTACACCAATATATCTTCATTTTTATGCCTTTCTATATCTCCCCCTACATTTGAACTTTCTTTTGTCATTGGCACAAGAGATGGTTGGTTTAAGGATATTTGTGATGGCTCTGGCTGTGGTGAAGGTGAAGGAAATGGCTCTATAGGAGTAGGTGTGGTCCATTGATCAAGGAGAACACATTCTTGATTAGATTCAGGCACTAAAGTCTGAGATTCACTCATTCTCTCCCCCTGAATTGAAGACTTGTGATAGAAAGGAGTATCTTCATGAAAGGTAACATCAAAGCTGACAAAGAGGTGTTTAGAGACGGGATCAAAACATTTGTACCCCTTTTGAGTAGGAGAGTACCTGAGGAATATGCACTTCACTGCACGTGGATCAAGTTTGTTGTGAGGATAGGTATGAACAAAGACTGAACATCCAAACACACGGAAGGAAAGGTTATTTTCTAGGTGAGTAGTAGGGAAGACACTTTGTAACCGTTGAACAGGAGTTTCATAGGATATGACCTTATTTGGCATTCGATTGATAAGACAGGTTGCAGTTAACACGGCATCTCCCCAATAGAACTTTGGAACATTGCAAGTAAGCATAAGAGCCCTAGTCACTTCTAGAATGTGCCTATTTTTCCTCTCAGCAATCCCATTTTGTTGAGGGGTGTGAACACATGAGCTTTTATGGACAATACCATGTGTTTGGAGAAACTCACTCAAGGTCTGGTTAAAATACTCAGTGCCATTGTCAGAGTGTAAGACTTTGATGCTTGTATTGTATTGGTTCTTAATCATGGTGAAGAATCTTATGAAAGCAGACGGTGCCTCAGACTTATCTTTCAAGAGATAGACCCAACAAACACGGGTATGGTCATCTATGAATGTAATGAACCCTTTGGACTTGGTACGGTTTGCGATACGACAAGGTCCCTATAAATCACTATGGATGGTAGTAAAAGGTTTGGTAGGTGTATATGGTGTTCTAGGGTACGATGATCGGTGGTGTTTGGCCAATTCACAGACTTCACATTTCAAATCAATTGTAGATGTTGGACAAAGAGATGGGAACATACGAGACATATAATGAAAATTAGGATGACCCATTCTCTTGTGCCATAACATAATATTTTTATTTTTAGGGGAAGAGATAGAATTGCATATACCTTTAATAGGTTGGTGACTCACTCCGGCTTCATCAAGGAAGTAGAGTCCCTCACATTCTCGAGCACGACCAATCACCATCCCCGATGATAGATCCTGAAACACACAGTAAGCGGGCAGAAAATTTGCAGAATAATTAGCCTGCTTCGTCAATTGACTGACAGATATTAAATTGCACGTTAATTTAGGTACGTGTAGGACAGATTCCAGAGTGATACGCTCTGAAATCCGGATACTTCCTTTCCCAGCAATAGCAGCAAGTGAGCCATCTGCAATTCTAACTTTCAAATTTCCAGCAAATGGGGTATACTTGGTGAAGAATTGATGAGAGTTAGTCATGTGATCTGAGGCACCAGAATCAACAATCCACAACTTTGTATCTCGTGATGTTTGTAGGGCCTGAAGAAAATTACCCTTTTTGGCTATTAACACCGACGCTACTGATTCAGACATGAATCCCATTATTTTATCCTCCTTTCTTGCTGCAATTTGTTTGAAAAAACAAATAACATTTGGGACAAAACATATGAACACATAAATCACAATTCCTGCAATTTTAGATGGAAGACACCATCCAAAAAATATAATTTGTAGCCACAATGCATATATTTCCGTCAGAACCCGTGTGAACAGTACCATCATGAACAGTACCTTGACGTCACTGTAGCATGAACAGTGAGCCGACACTTGCAGCATGCTTGAACAGTGCACCACGTGTGAACAGTGAGCCGACAATTGCAGCATGCGTGAACAGTGCACCGACACCTGCAGCACGCGTGAACAGCACATCAACCGTACGCGTGAACAGTGCAGCACGCATGAACAGTGAACCTACATTCTGAATCAGAAACAAGAATAGTGCCCGCAGAACATAACGAAGAACACGCTTGAACACTGCATCAATGTCGCTGGACAAGCATAAAATTGAAGGACCCAGACTTGTAGGATGCTTACACGGTGCCGGAGATACGCCGTCGTCACCTGTCAGAGAAGGCGCCGTCGGAGGGAGGTCGCCATGCACCTCCACTCGCCGCCGGCGGCCTGCTGTAGCGGAGTCATTGATCGGCGCATGTATCTCACACGCGCCGCCTTTCGTGGTGGTTTTCCGGGGGCTGGCCGATCGGAGCCTCCTCTTCCTCATAGGGTCGACTGTGAGATCCCAAATGACCTCCATCAGCGCGCACACGAACACCCTAAGGGGCTGTACAGGGGCTCTCAGTTCCATCACCTTCTCGGTTTAATTTTTTTTCTTCTCACTCTTGGATGTCCTGCTCTGATACCATGTGGACAATTGAGAGAAAATATGCTTTGAAATATATTTCTCTTAATGATATTGAACTTACATATGTCTATTTATAATTATAATGCTAACTAAGCCTAAATAGTGTGTAGTACATTGTGTAGTACAAATAGTAATAAGTAGTACAACTTGTACTACATATATTCCACACTTTCTGTATGTTTTCTTACATGCATCCTAAATTTTTAAAGATTGTGGTATCCTAAATCGAGTTGGTCTTTTAATGGCATTGTGTGATCCATGAAGCTGACCCACTGATAGAGTTCCAAGAATTAATTATTTTGTTTATTAATGTTATTTAATTTAATTATTTAAATTAGTTTAATTTCATTATTTGACTTATTCAAATTATTTGATTTATTCAAATTATTTGACTTAGTCAAATAAAGATATTTTAGGATATATTTTATTATTTTATTTAGGATGGTTTGTTAGGATATTTTCTAATTTGAATTTGAATATTCGGATAGAGATATATTTGTATCTTTAGGAAGATACGATATGTTCCTATCTTTAGGTGATATTTTCCTATTAGCTCTAAGACTCTTTCTATTGTAATTTCTCTATATATACTAGTCCTATCAGACTAGTATTAGCATCCAGTAAAATTATTGTTTAATTTATTGGACACTTTGTATTGGCTTCTACTTTACTTTTCTAGTGAGATTCTTGCTAGAGAATAAATAAGGAGAGATTGTTATTTGGCTTTTGATTTGTCTTCCTAGTGAGATTCTTGCTGGGAAAATAAATTAGAAGGGATCACTCTTATTCTAATTCAAATAAAACAACCCGTATTTATCATTTGGCATCAGAGCCGTTTGATCCAAAAATGGTAATCACTTCTTCCGTTGCCCATTTTCCTACTCCTTCCTCATTCCCTCCATACACTTCTACCACTTTTTATAAGTCATTACAAGCTTCTTATATTATATCTCGTCTTGATATTATTTTTGCTAAACCTGATTCGAAAATCCAAGTTAGTAGTTCCCAATTCAAACCAATCAGCACGCTTCCCACCATCAAAAGCAAATCTACAAGTATTGGCTTAGGAGTTAGAAAAGAAGTCAGGATCCGCAAGCGCAGAACCAAAATACCCAAGTTCTTTCCAACCAAAAATACGTATGACATCACCACTGCATCAGAAACGTTCCAGCCTGCACATCAATGTATGTCTTCTTTTTCATTTGCAAAAGATGATGTCAAAATGAACCCCACTATAGAAGACAGCCATGTTGCAGAATTAGAGCCAGAGAAAGCCGAAATTTTATTTCATGATTTGCACCAAAATTATACATCATCAATGGAGCTTCCAGCCACCATTGCAGCCAGAGTTGCTAGGCTGAAGAAGGAAGTAAAATCAGATTTGGATCCTTGCTGCAAAACAATACCTGTAGAAAACAACAACGCAAGCAAATCCATATTTGACAAAACTCAGGGTGTAGGAGGCAGAAGGTCTATACCCACCAAAACTCCTTTCACTGCTACTCTTAGGAATAAGGAGATGAAAGCCACAATACAACTTCTGGATAATTCTCGCCTAATATCTGAAGTTTTTTTGTCTACTCCTACTTTTGGATCCTTAGTTGGAGTTGATGAAATATGTCCTTATAACATCATCCTATCAGCCCTTCCTAAACCTCCAGATATACCGCAGAAAGCTATCATCTATAGCACGCCTTGAGGACAAGGCGATTTTCAAGGGGGGAGTGGTGATAGGGTTCCAAGAATTAATTATTTTGTTTATTAATGTTATTTAATTTAATTATTTAAATTAGTTTAATTTCATTATTTGACTTATTCAAATTATTTGATTTATTCAAATTATTTGACTTAGTCAAATAAAGATATTTTAGGATATATTTTATTATTTTATTTAGGATGGTTTGTTAAGATATTTTCTAATTTGAATTTGAATATTCGGATAGAGATATATTTGTATCTTTAGGAAGATACGATATGTTCCTATCTTTAGGTGATATTTTCCTATTAGCTCTAAGACTCTTTCTATTGTAATTTCTCTATATATACTAGTCCTATCAGACTAGTATTAGCATCCAGTAAAATTATTGTTTAATTTATTGGACACTTTGTATTGGCTTCTACTTTACTTTTCTAGTGAGATCCTTGCTAGAGAATAAATAAGGAGAGATTGTTATTTGGCTTTTGATTTGTCTTCCTAGTGAGATTCTTGCTGGGAAAATAAATTAGAAGAGATCACTCTTATTCTAATTCAAATAAAACAACCCGTATTTATCATTTACCCACCTTGTAGGATAAGGCTTGTTGCTGTCGTGTCCCCCGCAGCCATCTTGTATATGATCCATGTACTTGTATTGGTAATTTTATATTTTAGATAACTATACTTTCATATGGAATGTTGAAATGCAATTGGTTAAATAAATATGATTTGTGTGATTGGGTTTTACTAGTTTACTACAAAACTCTGGTACGGAGGGAAGTTAGTGAACATGCTTTTGGGGCCCACTCTAATGATTTTGCCATAAATGTATCCTATTTTTGTTTTAGTGATGGTCACCTTTGATTTGAAGACTAGTTTTTAAGGGTGGGAAATTCTTAGAAGTATTATTTATTTTAAAGGGAAGTAGCAATAGTTGATTTGGTATGATAGGTAGCTAGTTCGAATCTCAACTAAACTGTATAGCTTGTAATCTGACCTGAGATGACTAAAAGGAGTTGATAATGGAGCTTTGAATTCGAAGCTCTCTATATTCTCTCTCCTAGCATTCCATTTTCCCCTCCTATAAAAATAGGATCAATATCTTACTGAAGCTGATTGAATGGCATGTGCAATGTTTATGCAATGTGCCATTATGTCTGTGACTCAGCCTTTTTTGTGCTTTCTATTGGGCGTTGATCTGAATATGAAATTGTTATTGAATTTTTTCACTGCATGCTTTATTTTCTCCAGGAGAGGGCAACCTACGCTCGAGTTCATCTTTGCTGCGACCGAGGAGGCAATCTTTGTACATGTCATAGTGTCTTCGAAGTATGTTAATCCAAACATTTTGGTGAGTCAATACCCTTCCTTGCTCGGAAATTTAACATTTCTTTCCTTCATATCAGGCATATCCGAACGCTTTCCACTGGAGATCTGGAAAAAGTATTAAAACATTCTTTGGATTCTAAATATAGACTTCCAGGTCGGTATGAATTCTCTTCTTGCCTTTTTTGGTTTAAAATAATTCTGAGGACTACTGTCCTTTACATTCTGGCATCCCTCTTGTTCATTTCTTACTTTTTATTGGGCGGGAAATAGAAAAAGGAGTGAAAGATGTTGGGAATGTGTCTGTTGGGAACCTGTAATTTTCTCTAACTGAACACAGTGCTATATAAATGAAGGTCAAAATCAGCCTATGAAACTTGATTCTATTTGATCGAACAAATATTACAGAAGACCAGTTTATAAATAAAGTTCATTTTGGTTTCTTGGTTAGCTTCTCTGGAAATCTCTTCTGATTTTGATTTTGGAATATTTTGTGGCAGTGATTGTTTCTCCTCATGGCATACGTGGCAGCCTTACTGGTTGTTTGCCTAGTGATCTTGTCAAGCAAGGCTATTTGAGGTCTTTTTTCCCCCTTTCATGTGTATGCTTAATTTCTTAAAAAATCACCCAAACCTAAAAATTGATTTTTAATGTTTTGATGGCAGTTCTAACAAGAGTAGGGCATCAAATGGAATTATAGGTCTCCCTTATCATGTTTCCCACGGTATTGGTTGCCAGCTGAGGGGGCAAAATTGTTTTGTTGAAGTAAGTCTTGGCTTCCCAAGATCTGGAAGTGACAAGGCGTTTCAGACTAACGTTAATAGTGTAAGAAATTTACCCAAGCATCATGTTGCTGAATCTCCTGCTTTGGGAAGAATTGATCGCAAGGGATCATTAGATCCATTGTCAGATTATGAGAAAACATTTCTGTATCCGGCTGAGGCAGTGCTTGTACCAGTTTTACAAACATCATCTGCAAGGTCTTCTTTAAGAAGGTATTTTTGTGGATGTGTGCTAATCTTCTATATGCTTCTTTGATCTCTAATTTTGTTTTCTCTCTTTCTTTGATTACTTTGAATTTTATTTTTTGACTTGTTTCCTTTACTTTGACCTTTTTGGTTGACTAAAATGCATTTTTTTGCTTTTACATTTTTATGTAATGTTCAGACATACATGTAATGTTCATAATATTGAGAAAGAATTGTTAATTTTCCCCCCATTCGGATAATTTCTATGTAAAGTATGGCATTTTCTCCTTTGTTTTTGCATTAAACAATTTTTGTTTATTTATTGTACTTCGATAACATTCTTCAATAGCTTCCGAAAAAATACATTTATCAAAGAAAAATGCGCTTTTTGGCTGTCCTGTCATTTAAACTATTGCTGTATATGTTTCTTACCCTATGAAATCTACAGATTTTGGCTGCAGAATTGGATGGGTCCATCCCTGCCCGGTTCGTCTTTCTTCATACATTGGTCAGCACTCTCTCTCTAGCTCTCTCTCTCTCTCTCTCTCACACACACACACACACTCGCACTTGCACAGACACACAAGCCCTGCACATGTGTGGGGATGTGTGCACATGCACCATTTGTGCATTTTCTTGCAGGGGAGATAATATTCATTATTACTTTGATGAATGAGGTTAATTGGGAACTTTCAATGGAAAAGATTGTTGACATGTGACAATTAATACAAGCACAAACCTTATGTCTTGGTTTTTATGCTTTAGATTCATGTAAAGAAGCTCAAATATATCTGCATGAGTTTTGGTTAACAGCCTTGTCATTTTATAAACATCTGGATATTTGGTTATTGTGTCCTGAATTTAATTGTATTAGTCTCATTTGTGTTCTGTCTTCTGCAGTGCTGGTAATGAATCCGCTGAAGATCTTTGGACTGAAAGCAATGGAACCTGCATGCAGCATGGTTATGATAGTAGTAGCAATAGCAATAGTAGCAGTATCAGTAGCTTAAGTGCCGGTTCCAGTGACAGTGATTTGAAGACCGCTGAACACAGTGAACTTGAGGCGGATGCTGACTCTTTGACATGTAGACAGTCTGTGATATCTTCTGGTGATCAGTTGGAAATTGATGGCCCCAAATTGGTATTACATCATTATGTTCGGAACTTCTGTCATCTTTATGCCCTTGTAATTGGTTTTCTGTGGATAGTGATCTTAGCTGTCAAAATTCAAATTAATCATCATGGCAGTATTTTTAAATTCCTTTTTTATTTAATGCTTACATTCTTCCTTAAATAAGTTAACTGTGGTATGTGCAGGGTTCTAAACGATCTCGAACAGGTGTTGAATCAATTAGTCAAGTGGGAACTGCTGGAAATATTCCTGTCCAAGATGCTTACATGTCTGATTTTGGTTCCATGGAAATTAACAATTCAGCCATTACACGAGTAGGGAATGAGCAAATGGGATCTTACTGGGATTGGGACGATGATGATAGAGGCATGGAAATGGATATTCAAGCTCTTCTCTCTGAGTTTGGTGATTTTGGTGACTTCTTTGAAAACGATTTTTTGCCTTTTGGAGAGGTATCTGGATATCTTAACTGCTCATACAAAGGATATTCCCTTTGGTGATATTCTTTCTTCCCCTAAAACCCACAGTTGGGATGTTGGATTATAGTCTTTAGTAATTTTTTGTTGAAACTTTACATCCCCGTGCAAACTCTACATTAAAATATGTTTCATTTTGTATTTACGACACCTATTTTCTCTCAAATAGAGTAATGAGATTAGATGCTATAAATCTAGCCTCTGGCTCTTCATTTATTTGTAAAAATTGAAAAATACAATTTGTAGAGTACTTATGTTTGTTTTAGGGTTGGATACTCAGCACCTGATATACCTAAAGTGCTATTGTCAAGTAGCTTAGATTCTTATTCTTTATGATGGTAGTCAGGAAAATTTAGTTCTCTTATGGTTAAATCCACATACAGTGAAAGTTGTGCGTTTTACTTGTTTGCTATGATAGAATCTTCCATGGACTTTCATGAGGAATCTACTATTTTGATATGCAGAGGGATTGGAGAGCAATATTGTGATTTGTGCTCATAAGATTGATTGTTGTGTTTTTCTTTCCCATGGAGGTTGTCCTGTTCTATTTTCATGTTTTCTCCTATTTCTTTTAAAAAAAATGAATGAATGCTGATTGGTCTTCTATTGACTGACTGCATTATAACTTGTACTGAAGTGTGTAGTTTCCTCAGATTTATTTCTTGAACTTTAGAGCATGGATACCCTAGATGTTCTTAATTTTCTCCCACACACATAACAGTTTGCTGGAAACTTATTTTAATTATTATTTGGTAAAAGCCCCCAGGAACCGCAGAATCTCAGGCACTTGTGTTTTCTGCTCCGGATTGTGGAGATGTCAATAGCAGTCCTGTTGGAGTTATGGATGTTTCAGATCAAATGCTTTTGCCAGTTGGGTTTCCTTCCTTTGAGAGCTTTAATCCTCCTTCGTCAGTGGCCGTTGCGGAATGTATCAGCAAAACTCAAGACAACTTGAATGCTACCGCCCCACTTGGTCAAGCAGATCATACTCCCATGTGTTCTTCAGGGGAGTTTGATCATATAATAAAAGCTGAAGCAATGATGACCTTTGCTCCTGAGTTTGGAGCTGTTGAGACCCCTGCTAATGAGATCTCAACATTATTCAGAAGTCCATATCTCCCTAAATCCCGAAAAGCTGAGAGTTTAAATTCAAGTTCAAGCAATTACTTATATTGTGCAGCAGCACCACCTGCTTCTCCCTGCATTGAAGGATCAGATGGGAAGAATGGCACGGTAATTAATCCAAAAGCATGTTCTGGTAAACAAGATACTTTTATGGGGCTCCAGTCGAAAAATTACTACATTTACATGGAGGGTAAGAAAGAGGTAGATGATAAAAGGTCAGGTACATGTAATGATAAAAGCATTGGAAAATCTGCGGGGATGGTGCCACCTCCATTACCGGCCATCGGTTCTAATTCTGTTGTCAAATCTGTCCAACGGAAGTTGACTGATGCTACACTTGAAGCAGAGCAGTTCCTTCTATCTGCAAAGACTTTGTTGGCTACTGATGTTGCTTGTTTATTGTTTCAAGCATCCATGTGCAGGCTACGGCATGTTCTCCTATCATACAATATCCTCATTCCTGCTGGTTTGGGTCGGTCAGTTGGGGATGCATTAATGAATCAGCTACCTGGTGACCCAGGTACCACCCCAGATAACATATCCAGTAAGTATGAGGTGAAGAAGAAAGAGAATATCCCGGTCCGAATAGCAGGTGATATTGATGGAGGAATGCTTGATGGGCATATCAATGTGCCTGTTGGTGTTTGGCGTACACCTTCGGTTGGAGTTTCAAAGGTTGTAAAATCTTCAAATTCACCAAACATGGACGTTGCTTCGTCATTTTCTCATAATTCATTCAATGAGGAAGGCATCCTTTCTTATGGTCAAAGGCAACCGCTTCAAGAGCTTCTTGACGGCATTGCACTTCTTGTCCAACAGGCATTATCTTTTGTTGATTTAGCTTTGGACGCTGACTGTGTTGATGGTCCTTATGGTTGGCTTGCTTTACAAGAGCAGTGGAGGCGTGGATTTTGTTGTGGGCCTTCCATGGTCCATGCTGGTTGTGGTGGAACTTTGGCTTCTTCTCATTCACTGGATATTGCAGGTGTGGAGTTAGTGGATCCACTTTCTGCTGACGTAAGTAACTTGAATATATTTTTTGGAAGTGCTTCTTTTGGACTCTGTTTTTCCTTATAAAGCCTTGAGTCACTTGTTTCTAGCTTCTTGAGGGGTTGATGGTCTTGTGAAATATAACTAAAATGAAGTGCAAATTCTCTTATAAGCTGGGTGTTTTGAAGTAATTTTTTTGCCTTGAAATTTGCTGTAATATTTCAGTTGCAACGTTGATGAATTTGGAATCTTATTATAAACATTCATTGACTAGTGGTAGATGTTACTCCCTTCGTTCCTAAATTGAAGACATATTTATTTAATTTGATTAAATTAAGTATGTTAGTTAAGTTAGTTTAAATCATATGATATTACTAAAACATCCTAATCACATTCTTTTATTCCTACCCTCTCTCTCTTGCTTATTTATTTTTGAGGAGCATAAATAAAGATAATTTAGGAAAAAGTGAGAAAAAATAGAATGAGGTCTTATATTTAGAAACAAGGTTACCTCCCCAAATAAGTCTTATATTTAGGAACGGAGGGAGTAGTATCTAACATGAAAGTTTGATGATGTCATGTTTATTGGCGACTTTGATAGCATCTCAATGGTGTAGTATTTTTGTCCATGACTATCGTCTGGCAAACACATGCCATCTAGTTGCAAGGACTAACTTTGAGATTTGCTTAACCTAGTAAACAGTAACTCAGACTCAGATGTGCTCCTAATTGTGTGATGTAATCTTGGCATACATAGGGAAATGCAGATTCCATTTTCTGAAAGGGTTACATTTTTTTGGCTTATTTCACATAATTTGAGTAGCATGTGCTTAACTATTCATATTTGATTAGCTCGATTTTATATTATATTCTTTTTTAATTATATAAGACGTCCTAGAATTAATTAGTTCTCTTATCCTTTTTTTAAATCTTGCAATCTTATTGGTAATAATATTGCTTTCTGTGTACATTTTGCCCTTTCCTTGCTCTCATTCATTACTGCTTTCAGTAGTATATTTTGTATCTTATTTCATTAATTGTTTTCTTTATCATTATATGATATTAATCATGTCAATAATATAAAATTTCAGGTTCATGCATCAACTGTGATAAGTCTGCTGCAATCTGACATCAAGACAGCCTTAAAATCTGCATTTTCCAATTTGGAAGGGCCATTATCTGCGACTGATTGGTGCAAAGGACGCAATCAATCAGTTGATGCTGGAAATATAATTGATGGAGTTTCTGCTGAGTCCAGCATTGGTGAATGCCGAGATTCTTCAGAACCGATGAGCCCATCCCAGTCATCTATTGGTGGATCATCCAGCCTTAAGGGTAGGAATCTGCTTTTATATGTGTGGTAAATGTTTTGATTTTTCAGTAACACTAATATTTAAATTGACTGTTGAGTAGTGTCCGGCATTACAGATGGTGCCAAGGCGGATGAGAATTCCCAAAGGAGATCTGGCCAAGATATTCCAAATTCAGAGTCAGAGCAGCAGCCTTGTTCCCGGCTGAAGCCTACTCTTATTGCCCTTCCATTTCCTTCAATACTTGTAGGGTATGTGGCCTTTGCATAAATCATATGTTTGAGGATAAGTTTCTGTTAATAATGCCTAGGACAAGAAGCTCTTGATACCACCATCATCTGACAAAAATCTTAACCCTCAGAGGGTGTTCCAAAAAGAAGTTGCATGGACAGCATTTTGAAAGAAAATCTTTCTATTTTCTTAAAAAAAAAAAAAATTAGGAAAGTTTTATTGGTGAAACTTGGGGATGATTCTAAGGTCCATTTTTAAAAGTGAGAAATCAGAAATTGTAGACATTTGTAGTCCTATCTGCATATCATGAGAGGTATAAATTTTGGAAAAGTAAGGATGGCTTGCACTAAGATCTTACAAAAACCTGTCATTCTGCTATGCAGCCTGCTTCTAGGCTTGTGTTCATTTTGGAATAGACAAAACCTTATGTGGGCTTTATTTCAGCAGAGTTCAATAAGTTGTAAGTAACCGGAATTAGTGTCCCTTAGGTATATTTTTACAGTGGGTCATAGCTAACCAACCAACCAATATAACCATACTAACATCCAACCTACCCTTACAAACTTTTTATCTTTTTAGCTTGTGCAAATTACAAGTTAGGTAACTGATGGGCCCGTTGCTGGGGAATGGGGGAAGATTTATTAGAGGAAAGGGAAATTAGGTTGCAAGAAGGTGCAAAGTCCAAACCAACAAGTGGAACCTAATCATGAACGCGATGAGGGGCGTAATGGGATGGAGCAAGAGTAACAAACTTTCTGACATTTCAGAGTAGTGCGTAGATATTATTTTGGGGTTGTGTGTGTCTGTAGGGAGTGTTTTGTTTTGTTTTGTTTTGGGTGAGAAAAGGACCTGGTCGCTTAAAAATCAGGCTGAGAGTTGTTTTTTGTTGTTTATTCTCCGTGAGTCATTTACAGTATTGGCGATTGCAATCCTCAGTTTTCCCCTGTTTAATAGAGGATTTCGAACTATCTATGCCATCATCACTGTGTCCTGAACCTATCAGCAACGTAACTGGTATCTGATGGTATGAAGTTCGGATGTTAATACTTGTGTTAGGAACTTATTATTAATATGTGCCGCAGCTATCAGGATGATTGGCTCAAAACGTCAGCAAACTGTTTACAGCACTGGGAAAAGGCTCCTCTGGAACCCTATGCTCTGCAGAAGCCTGTAAGTTAATTAATAACTACCACTGCTTTCTGTATACTGATTGTCTATTGATACGCTAAAGTTCAAGTACTTGAATAATAAGTTAAAGGTTTGAATTTCATAAATGTCATTATATGGATTTTATTTATTATTATTATTATTATTTATTTATTTATTATTATTATTATTATTATTTTTTGCAGATTTCATATTGTGTCGTATGTCCAGACATTGATCCCCTTACCTCTGCTGCTTCGGATTTTTTCCAACAACTAGGAACAGGTGAGTGAAGTTGATTGGGCTACTATTCAACCAGGTGGACTGTTTTTGGATGTCCATGTTTTCAATATGAAACAATCTATGCTTCAAGTATCAGACTGTGCGATGTGCTCGAAGCAATTAATGTTTATGGACTTCTATATGAGCCTTCTTACATCTTAGAATAGCTCTATGGAGTTCCAATAGAATACTGTACTTCCAGATTTGTATGCTCCTTGATTGTTGATTGAAGATTCATATCATTCTTGATTGAAAAAAAGATTCATATCATTCTGTTTCTTCTCCCCACTTTGCTTATTGAATTATTTTATCTAAATATACTTCTATCATTTTCAGTCTATGAGATATGCAAGCTGGGGACTCATTCACCTCAAGGTTTAGGGAATCAGATGGAGATAGAATCTGGGAAATTGTCATCTTCTGGTTTTGTTTTACTTGATTCCCCTCAATCAATGAAGATTGAGAGCAGCAATGCATCTCTTGTTGGTTCAATAAGCGATTACTTTCTCTCCCTCTCCAACGGTTGGGACCTGACTAGTTATCTAAAGTACCTTTCGAAGGCTCTTAGAGCTCTGAAGCTTGGTCCATACTTCTCTACAAACCCAAATGAGGGAAACAACAGCTCATGTATGGTAAGTGGATGATTCTTTGGGTTTGACCTAGTGATTAAATGTTCATAGTATATCCCTTTTTCCAGCTACCCTTTGATTACTACCCCCTCCATTCCTTTTTATAAGACAAAACTACCTAATTTATGTTTACCAATAAAACAATTTAGCTGATTAATGTCTTAATTTTTTTTTCATCTTTCCTCTCTGTACCCTCAAGTTGCTTACCATTTCCGCTTCATGGGATGGCTGCACATATATTTACTCTAGAGTGGGCCAAGTCCTTTTCTTCCTTTTCCATTCTAATCTTCTTTTTTTTTGGGTCTTTCTATATAGGTAATCTATGTGGTATGCCCTTTCCCTGATTCAACAGCAATTCTTCAAACCGTGATTGAATCTTCTGTTGCCATTGGGTCAGTTGTCCAACAATCAGATAGAGATAGAAGATCTGCATTGCATGGTCAGGTTGTGAAGGCATTAAGTGGCTTGGCAACTGTTGATGAAGCTTCAGCATCTAATATCATTGCACTTTCTGGGTTTTGCATTCCAAAATTAGTGCTGCAGATTGTGACAGTTGATTCAATATTCAGAGTAACAAATCCATCTCTGGGTGAGCTTGTCATTCTGAAGGAGACTGCTTTTTCAGTATACAACAAAGCTCGAAGAGTCTCACGGGGATTTTCTAATGACTTTGCCGCATCAGCATTTTCAGGCAGATCTCATTCAGTTTTGACACAAATGTCTTCTCCCATTTCTGGGATGTGGAAGGACTGTGTTGGTCCTCGAATAACAGGACATTCGCTTCCAAGAGAGGGTGACATTGATGCCAGCTTGAGGTCTACTTCATGGGATAACTCTTGGCAATCAACAAGGTCTGGGGGACTGAGCTGTGACCCTAGTAGATCTGGGGATTACTATCTTAATGATGAAAATTGTTACATGTTCGAACCCCTTTTCATTCTATCGGAACCTGGTTCTGTGGAACATGGTGTTTCAGTTATTGGTAGCCCCATTTCAGAATCTTCAAAGGTATTAGCTGAAGATAGTAGTGGAAACTCTATTCAGAATACAGGTACAGCAGGAAATCTGGATTCTGCTTCAAACCTTGATGGGCCTGAGCCTGATCAGAGGACTCCTCCAAGTCTACATTGCTGCTATGGATGGACAGAGGACTGGCGTTGGCTTGTATGCATCTGGACTGATTCAAGGGGAGAATTATTGGACAGCAATATTTTCCCTTTTGGTGGAATTAGTAGTAGACAAGATACAAAGGGTCTACAGTGCCTATTTGTACAAGTTCTACAACAAGGCTGTCATATACTTCAGTCTTGTTCCTCTCCTGATACTGGTGTTGTCAAGCCTCGAGATTTTGTGATATCACGCATTGGAGGTTTCTATGAGCTTGAGTACCTTGGTAAATTTTTCCTCATCTCTTTCTCTATGAGTAGACAAGATACCATTTGTTTAGTACATAAAATAGGAAGGGTCTGTTGAGTGCCTCGCTAACTTATTGCTTATGATGTGTAGAATGGGTAGGAGAGAGAGAAAGAGGGAGAAAGAGAGATATGGAGGGAAGTAGGGAGAGTGGTAGATAGATGAGAGAGGAAGAGGATCAATTATATCATTCCCAATATTTCAATAACCCCTCTTTTGTCCTTTTTTAGACCATAGTTCATAATCCCAATTAACTAACCACCAATTAACCTCCCTCAACTTACTCTTTTTTTTATTAGGCAAACTTTGGCCATACCAATCTCACCACGAGTATAGTAAGTGTGAGCTATGAAGTCACATGTGAAAACAATCTAGTAATATATTTGTAATAGTAAAATTAGATCAAGTACATTCACAATAATTTAAATCAATCTTAGCATTATTATTATTGGGTCATTAGCAGTTTATTTTATAAAAATGAACTATCTATATTGGAAATGATAAACTTAACTAAAAGCTGTGGAGGCATAAGCAAATCAAAGATGTATATTAATGCTAATCTTTCGGCAATATTGAAAGTGGTCCAACCTTTTGGTATACGTATTACCAACATTCCAGCACTTGCTGAGACGTGCATGCTTCATCCTGTCATCAATAACTTTTTGTGGGAATATTAGGTAATAATTGTAGATAATTATCTTTGATTGAATAGCCTTTATTAGGTGTTATTAGCCTTAATTAGTATTTATTAGGCTTTGTTATATTGTCTCCTTCTCTGGCCTATATATAGGCATTAGTATCTCAACATTATCAAAAATGAGAAATACATTTATTCTCTCAAATTTGTCCACACTTTTAGTAGTAGCCTTTGGTTTTCTGTATTTTCTGTATGGTTGATGTCTAACAATCAATACTAAATCATGTTAAATTGACGTTTGTCTTTCTCATATTTGTTGTTATGTTCCCTTTCCTATTAATTTACTGTTCCAATATATTCAGAGTGGCAGAGAGCCATTTATTCGGTGGGGGGATCTGAGATGAAAAGATGGCCCCTACAACTGCGTCGAACTCTCTCTGATGGGATGCCTGCAACTAGCAACGGTACTTCTTTGCAACAACCAGAGATGAGTTTGACCCCAGAAAGAACTCTTCCTTCCTCACCCAGTCCTTTGTATAGCCCTCATGCCAAGGCATCTGGTTTTATGAAAGCCAGTTTAGGGCAACCTGCTGCTAGAAAGCAGCTTATGGGTGGGCATTCTATGGCTGACAACTCTAGGGGTTTGTTGAATTGGGCACAGAGCATTAGTTTTGTTTCAGTTTCACTGGACCATTCACTACAACTTGTTCTGCCAGCTGATTCATCTTCGCCGGGTGAGTAATATGTGCAATAAGTTTGCTTCCAGCTCTTCATTTTTCGTGGTGCTGCACAGATGCTTTTCATTGGTTGAAATAAATCAAATCCATTGATAATTCTGTCTGACTATATATATAATCACATGAATTAAATCACCAAGAACACGTACATATGTAGCTATATCTTGATGTTCTCTCCAGATTGCAGCTATTATATTTATATCAGTTGGTTATGCATTCTCATCATATGTTTCTTGGAAGTATACTTAAATTATAGGGGTAGAAAATACTATTGTTTCTTTGTTTGGCTGCTAGACTCAATTATGCAGGTGACTTGAAAGAGGGGAAGGCTCTGGATGAGTTGTAGAAGATAGGCCGATAATTGGATATATTTTGTAACAGTAGTGATTTGGAAGCCATGATGGGTTTGAAAGGTTAAATTCTTGGATGTCTGGGTGGTACCTGCTGAGCAGGGTTTCTGGGATTTATTTTCTTAAGGGAAAATTGCAACAAAAATCAATTATTGTTTTGCTTGAATGAACTTTGATTGCCGTCTACAAAGACCAGTTAGATTTGAGCTTTTGCGATGTTTTTCCTTTCTCTTTCCTTTTAATTGTGTAAAGCGTAGGGATAATTGTTACTTAGGCATGATTGCATCACAAAGCCAAGGACACGAAATACATGCTAGAGTGTAGGCTATTATAAACTTGAGTTGTTTTTGTACATGTGTAACTGTTTAGAAGTGCAGTATAAAAGCCCGAACAGGTTGAATTTTGATATTCACTGGAGATTAATTTACATTTAAGCATTCACTTTGATTTAGGAGTTATTTCATGAGTATTGAGAGACAAAATTTTGCAGGAGGAACTCAAAGTGCTAGTGGGATGTCTATTTTAGGTTACATTGAAGGTTTTACTCCAGTGAAGTCCCTTGGTTCTACATCTTCGGCATACATTCTAATTCCATCTCCTAGCATGAAGTTCCTTCCTCCAACAGCTCTTCAGCTCCCTACTTGCCTCACTGCAGAATCTCCTCCACTGGCTCATCTGCTTCACAGCAAGGGCTCTGCCCTTCCTCTTTCCACTGGATTTGTGGTTTCAAAAGCAGTCCCTACCATGAGGAAGGACAATAGAAGCAACCTGAAAGAGGAATGGCCTTCAGTACTTTCTGTGAGCCTCATTGATTACTATGGAGGCACTAACATTAATCAGGAAAAGATTATCCGAGGAGTTAGCAAACAAGGTGGTAGAAGTGTAAGCTGGGAAGCTAAAGATTTTGAGTTCGAGACCCACTTGGTTCTTGAGTCTCTTGCGGCAGAGCTGCATGCCCTGTCATGGATGACTGTGAGTCCAGCATACTTGGAGCGGCGCACTAGTCTTCCTTTTCATTGCGATATGGTTCTAAGACTAAGGAGGCTTCTTCATTTTGCTGATAAGGAGCTATCGAAGCAGTCAGAGAAGTCTTGACTCCTTGAGGTTGAACAGAATGGCCATTATAAATAATGAGCTCTGAATGTAGACTGTATCATACTAATTTTTAGGTCTATGTAAATTGCATGTAAAGCCCGCAGATGCGTTTTAGGAAGAAATATATTTAGCGAGTGTAGATATGAAGGGAAATTGTGGATATTTATTCATAGAAAAGTTGATTTTATCCAGGGTTAGTGTGAGTGGTAGAAGTGGTTGATGCTAACATTTTGGTAGGAATTTTAAAACCCATTTTTTTGAAACACAATCGCTTACTATTGATACGATATTGATCTGATGGCCCATCATTATTTCATGTGCCTGATGATGAATTGATGATAGAAATCATTGCGACTGACCATTTTGTTGCTTCGAACTTGCTCAATCTTTTAGCAGCCATTTAGCGTTGCCAATTTTTGACTAAGCTTGAGGTTCTGTTAAAGAAGTTACTATGAACTGCGGGTGTCTGTTATAGTATTCCTGTATCCTGATCAGTGATCCCACGATGACCCATCATCATTATTAGAGCTATTGTAAAATTGGGACGGGGGGGTTTAAAACTTCTAATGGCAGTTTTTCACGTTGGCCCACTTTGTAGTTCGGATATTACCAGCATAACTTGCTTTTCCTGTGGTGCCATCTTTTAGAGCACACATCTGCCTTTTAGAGAGCCAATTGTTGGAGCATGTAGCGTTCTAATGCATCAAGCTACTGTTATTTTCCTCCATATCAACCAAACTTTATTAGTTTAAAGAAAATGCCAAAATAGTGTTTAAGGAGCAAGAGTTGCACAGTTGAAGTGGTGTGCTCAGTAAATGGTTCAGTTTTTACTGAGGCAGTAATGTGAGTAGCTTTAACATAAAAGTTAATCTTTTTCTTTCTTTTTTTTTGAACTGAATAAAAGTTAATATATTGGTGCTATTATAAAGTACAGAAAAGTTTTTTGAATTCTATTGGTAAGTCTCATCAATATACAATTTTACTTTTAATTTATTATTGATGTAGATTTTATACCCCTGAAATGGAATGCATATTAGATATTGATGAAATTAAATAAATTGTTAAATTTAAATAAATGATTAATGAGATTTAAGATTTTTTTTTGGAGTAAAACATGTTCGAAATAACTAATAAACAAGGCTAAAAGAGCACATAAGGCTAGTTTTAGATTGGTTTTAAACGTGTGCTAAGAGAGTAAATTACTTTTTTCACATAAAAGCTTATTTGTAGATGAGAAAATAAAAAATACATGAGCCAAGAGAAAACGTTTTCACCCTCTCTGTGGTGGGATAAGTCAAGACCGTGTTTGGTGGTTTTAAGGAACATCGAGTGGGTACATCGAGTGGGAGTTTGTTATTACTTTGGAGACACGACTCAAGGAGTCATATGGGTCTGGATTTTTAATTTTCACTACCATTTCCCAATGTTTTTGTTTATCTTGTATGTATCATTGTAATAACCCTTTCTTCCAAATCAAGAATGAGAGATTTTGACCCCAAAAAAATCAGGAATGAGAGAGACAATGTTAATGTGATTTTGAGAGGTTGAAGGTGTCAATTTGAAGATTCAAAAGCTCAATCGTAACACTTCAGGACTTCCTTTTATACTTGTCAAACATGTTAAACTGAGTAGCCTTCTTTGACAGGTTTGTCCATTCTATTTTTTTCTTTGTTTCCACTATCCGTTTTATAAGAAAACTAAACACATTGGAAGTCCAGTCCTCCTTTCTATTGATGATGCAACAAGGGTCGTCTTCCAGTCATTTCACCCCCCCTATCCCTCATCCATGTTCACATCTACTCATTTGATTCCTAGTGGTGACGGCTATTGCTACAGCAACAATTCTCTCTGTTGGCGGCTCGTTAGTGATCACGATGGTGACCTAGTCTACTTTCATGGCCTTGGCTGTGGTGGTTGTGCTTTTCTATGGTCGTAGTAGGTGAGAGAATCTGATGTAACTGTTAAAAATCAAGATTAGAACAACGAGAGATTTAAGTCTGGTGTAGGTGATAATATTATTGATTATGATTCTATTCCACAGAAAAAAAAAGTGTGTAAATAATTCAAATAATATGAGCAAGTGATTAAAATAATTAAAATGACATGAACAAGTAGATACAACTTTATAAAAAAATGGATATAACTGCGTGAACAAGTCGGTTGAACTACGTGAACAAGTGAGTAAACATTAACAATAATGTAAAACTTCATAAACAAATGCCCTGAACTGCGTGAACAAGTGGGTAAAATGACATAAACAATAATGCAAAACTTCATGAATTAGTGCAATGAACTGCGTGGAAAAGTAACTCACTTGTTCAAGTAGTTCAGGGCACTTGTTCGTGAAATTTTACATTATTGTTCATGTTATTTTTCCTATTTGTTCACGCAATTCAACCCACTTGTTCACACAGTTCAGGGTAATTGTTCATGAAGTTTTACATTATTGTTCATGTTATTTTACCCACTTGTTCACACAGTTCAATCTACTTGTTCATGTAGTTGTACTTGTTCACACAGTTGTATCCACTTGTTTTTGAAGTTGTCTGCATTTGCTCATGAAGTTTTACCCACTTGTTCATGTTATTTAAATTATTTTAATCACTTGTTCATGTTATTTTAATTATTTACACACCTTTTTTAGTGGAAACAAAATCGGAATCAATAACTTGATCACCTACACAGTACTTAAATTTCTAGTTGTTCTAATCTCAATTCTTAGTAGTTACATCAGATTCCCTCACCAACTGCCACCATAGAAAAGCACAATCACCAGAACCATGGCAATCAATGCCGTGAAAGTAGACTACGTCGCCACCGCGATCATTAACGGGCTACTGAAGGAGAGAAATGTTACTCCAGCAAATGGTGCAGCCACAGGGAATCAAGTGAGTAGATGTGAACATGAAGGATGGATAAGGGGGAGAAATTTCACTAGAGTATCATTGGTATTCATTAGTCATTACCCCACTCCTCCCCCTCTTTCCTTTTTCATTCTTCTTCTTCAACTACCGCGACAAAGACCAATTGTTTGGGTTTCTTTTGCTTTTTGCACTTTGATTTTATGTATGTCTCTCCACACACACACACAGAGAGAGAGAGAGAGAGAGGAGGAATGTGTCTGGTGGCCGGTGGGGGCCAGGTGGGTAGCTTCTTCTTTTTCTTCTTTCTAAATTAAATAGGGTTAATATAGCCTTTTGTCTCCCCATTTAATTTCATTTTCCTCAAAAAATACTAAATAAAATTTCATAATCTTTTGGTCATTCGTTTAAATTAAGTTGCTACTAAGGTCTATAAATGAAATTCTCCCTATAAAATTTTGTAAATTACTCCCTTGTTCCTAAATATATGACCTATTAATGAGGTGAGTATGTTCATAAATATAAAACCTCTTTTTAATCTTTTTCAACATTTATGCAAATTAACCCTATAGCTACTCCTCAATAATAATCAAGAGAGGGAGAGTGGAAATAACGGTAGGTGGTTAGGGTGTTTAGGTAATATCATATAATTTAAACTAACCTAATTTACATTTTTAATTTAAGCAAATTAGGTAAATAGGTCTTATATTTAAGAATGGAGGGAGTATTAGATTATATGTTACTCCCTTCGGTCCTAATTATAAGATTAAGTTGACTTTTTTGAGAAATAATTACGGATGCAAAATAAACTACTTTAAATTGTTTATATTCATTATTTTTATCAAAACTAATTTATTTTACTTATAAACTAACCTATAATCTAATTACATGTAGCATATGTTATAATTTAGTGGTCTAATTTGCTTCCTTACCCTCCAAAAAAAAGTCAACTTGATCTTATAATTAGGACCGGAGGGAGTAGCATATAAGTCAAATAAACTATAGTTTAGAGAAAAATTAAGGTAAATCAATTAATTAGTAACTTATTTAGCTTTTGTAGGATTTTCCAAAAAAAGTCAACTAGATCTTATATTAGATAAGGAAGAGTAATATAAAAGAATAGTAAAATTTAACTGAAAATTTTTAACCCCAATCAAAAAAAAAAAAAAAAAAAAAACTTCTCTAAGGCCTATTTCCCCTTCCCTCCCTTATATGAAGCAACCCCTATTTAGCACGACAACGTCATTTAAGAGAATTTGGGGTTAAAGGTATCCAAGGAAAATGGGACAAATTTTTTTTAGAGAAAATAAATTATTTCATTCTTGTAGGTTCACTCAATTTGTAAATCAGTTCTTATAATTTGACTTGTTACAACGTAGTACTTTTAATGTATTAATTTTTATAGACCTTTTGAGTCACTCCTAACTCACGAGAATTGCTTATTTAGAATCTTTGTCAGCGTTCCCATTTGAAAAAAGGCTAACATATTCTCACTTCTCTCACCTCTCCTCTCCCAGCACTATTCACTTTCTTCCTCCAGTTCCTAGCTTCTTCATCGGAAACAAACAAAGGAGGTGAACTAGATACCTCTGCTTCCACCTTATCCTCGCTGGAGGAACCACTTCTTCCCAAACGTGAAGGTGAAGTGTCCAAACGAAGTATCTGCTCCACCATTACACTTAAGTCTTGTTTGGTACGAGGGATTTAGAAGGGAGGGAAGAGGAGGGGAGATTTTTGTGAATTGAATTTAAAAAAATTGAAGTGGGGTTATAATTATTGAATAAATATTATATGTAAGATAAAAGAGTAAGAGAAAATGATTATAAAATTTTAACCCCACATCGTTAATTTTTTTAAATTCAACTCAACATTTTTTTCCCTCCTCCCATTTTCCCTCCCCTCCCCTCGTACCAAACAGACCCTTAGCTTCCTCATTTTTGTAAATGGGATTCAAAATATATACAAGGTGTTAACCAACACTATCAGAATAATCAGCACTATCAGGGACTTGTTGATTCGTTTTGAAGGTGCAGATGGGGAAAAATCATAGAGAAGTCCAAATTGATGATGTGGCAGAGAACCTGGTTCTTGGGTTTTTTGGAATTGTTGAAGAAGTTAATGATGAAACTTTAGTCCAGCCTTATGGTCGTGGTGAGAAAGTGAAGGAAAAACAAAATTTCTTGAAGCTTGGAGAACACCATGAGCTGGAGGAAGAAGAAGGTGAACAATACGGGGAGAGGAGAAGGGAGGAAATAGAAGTGAGAAGATGTTGGCCTTTCTGCTGATAGCAATGCTGACAAAAAAAATGCCAAATAAGCAGCTCTGATCAGTGTCATAAAGGATGAGTTAGAGCCGGTAATACGGACCAAAGCCCGTGGGTCAACCAAAAACTCGTAAAAAATATGGTTATGGACTTGGGAAAATAGGGCCTATAATAAAATAGGTCTTCTAAGCCAGAACCCCGTCAAGCCAACACAAGGAAATCGGGAAAATCCCCGGGGGATCCCCCATTGAAAATTTTATTCGTAAGGGCCTAAATTATGGCACCGGTACTTTGTCTACAAAATGAAAGAATCAGTACTTTCTGTATGTGAAAAATTAATAAAAAAAATGGGCTCAATACGGGCTGACCTGAATCAGGGCTTAAAAATCAAGCCCATATTTAAAACGGGCTTTTTTGGGTTCAACTCGTGACGGGCCGGTAGGAACACGTCGGGTCGACTCATATTACTAGCTCTAGGATGAGTTAGGAGTAACTCAAAAGAATTATACAAATTAGGAAACAATAAGAACTGAGTCGCTACGAGTCAAATTATAAGGATTGATTTGCAAACTTGGTGATACTATAAGGATCAAAAAATTAATCTTTTGGACCACACTTATGAGCATGTGATTAAACAATTTCACAATATTTACAAAAATATCACTGCTCCTATATTTTTTATATAAAAGTTGCATCAAACAATAGTAACTACCATAGCTATTAAGGAGCATCAACTCAGCTTGATTTTTTTGAAGAAACATAATCGCCAACTATGAGGAGGATTGCAGTACCACTAATTCTATCAATAAAAATACAAGATTATGGTGTGAGAGGGTCTGCAATTGAATTTGTTTCACAATTACATAACACAGTATCAACTTCCTAACTCCACTTTTGTAAGTGTTGTATTTATGCTAGAATAGCATGATCCAAATGATAAATGAAGAGTGAATGTCTAATAATATAGATCAACTCGCAATAGTTATTCTCAACAATGATTTTACAAATGCCCCAATCCTAAGACAATTTTCAAAGGCCAATGAACGCCTCATACTTCAGCAGCAAAACTCAATTAATTATTCGCTCTGAACATTAAACCTTGATCTCACACAAAATCACCACAAGCACATAGTTCAATATTTATGTGAAACAATTCATCTATGTTAAATTTATACATACCGACTGGTAGAGGACTCTTGGTGGACGGTAATAACTTACAATCATTACCATATACAATATCAAGTTGACCCAAGGATAGACATGCAAAGAACGAGCAATGAGATCAACCTTATTCGAGTGCACGCCATTAAAAAATCATTCATTTCAAGTTAGCCAAATGTTTGTGCAAATATATTTTTAGAACGCATATATAAAAAAATGGTTTGAATAGTTTTACAATATTTACCAAAATGTCACTGCTCAGTTTTTTAGCCCGCACCTATAGGCAAATAGTCCAAATAATTTCACAATATTTACAAAAATGTCATGAATCATATATTTTAACCACAATCTTTACAAAAGATCTAAATAAGGTGGTCTAAATAACTTTTTTTTACTAGTGAATGTAGGTGCAATTTAGTATCTATATAATTTCGATAACTAATTTTAATTACCAAAAATTTATCTGCACTATATTTGTATATATTTTCACTAGCTGAAAATTCTAATATCACATTAACAACTCGATTATTTATTCTATTCACATTTACATATGGGAAAATTCCCCAAAACAAATACCACTTGAATTTCTAAATTTTATATATAAGGGATTTTGACTATTTGAGTAATGATTTTCACAAAAATGAGTAATAACATTGACAAATTGAATGCACTTATATGAGATTTAGAAATTCAAGTGGTATTTGTTTTTGAATTTTCCCTTCAAATATTTTTCTTCATCCAAAGAACTCATTTGATTCACAAGTTTACCTCAATTCCATCTAATTATACAAAACCCTTTTCTTACATTATATATGTTCACTTCATTCAATATTGTAACCTATTAAAAGCTTGATAATATCTCCAAGAACACAATAAAGTCATTTATTCTTAATTTTATTGGGCACAAATGACCTATATAACATATTTGAGTAGCCTGTAATATCCTAGAAAATTAATTGAGGGCTAGTGGATGTAATTAGGAATTAATTAATGGAAATTGACGAATTATGGGGATATTTAAGGAATTTGAGGTGTTTTTTAGGACTTAAGGCTTAGTTTCTTCCTTATTTTAAGGAAAATAATTTGAAAAAATTATTTTAAGGCTCAAAGGAGGTTATTGTGATAGAAAATAATTATAGAATATTAAAAAAAATTTTGAAAGTGAAAAGAGAATTTTAACCTAAAAGAAAATATTTTATTTGAGGATTTTAGGACCTAATAGTCTATTTTTTCCCTACCCTCTTTACTTTTATTTTTCCTTTCCCTTTTTCTTTCGTTCCCTTTTTATTATTCCTTCTTCCTCTACCCCTTCATTTTCAAAAACACATAGAGACCCCCATCAACTCATTCTTGCAATCAGTGAGGAGAGAGGAGAGTTTGGCGAGCCTCGTCGGAATCTGCCTTCCTCCGCCGCCCTCCCCAACCTCCTTCTCCTTCCTCTCTCCTAGTTCTCACCGAAACCCCCCCCCATTTCATGACAAAGTGTGTGTTGAGAGAGAGAGAGAGGGATTCCGGCGACTCATCACTAGAATCGGCCGTTCTGCCGTCGGCCACGCCCTCCCCTGCCTCCTTTGTCCTTCTTCCTTTTTCCTCTCTGATCGGCTCGAGTAGAAAGAGATTAAATAAGGGAGGTCTCTGGATTTCTCAGGCTCACCGGAGCCAGAATCAAATGTTTTCCGACCAACTAAGTACATTTTCAGACTCTTGTAAGTCTCCTCTAAATTCTTATGTCATTTGTTTCTCCGATTAGCTCTATTTCAAAAATAGGTCTTGTTTGAGTTGGGGTGTTTGGGAGTTATAAACTCATCAAATTGAAGCTTAAGCTTTGAATTAGAGATTACCTTGAAGAGATTTTTAACTTGCTTGAGGTTTTCCATTTTATTTTGAATTTTTGAGCTTTGGAAAAATTGGGATTTTGTGATCTGAATTGTTTGAGATTAATTGGTGGTTCCTAAAGGTTTATTAAGGTTGTATGATGCTATAATATGGTTGGTTTGGTTGGAATTTTACTTGGGAGAATTTTTTATAGATAAAGTTTGGAATAAGTTAGGATACAGGAGAAATTCTTTGATTATGGTGGTTTGAGGTTAATTGGTGGTTCCAATAAGTTCATTGATAATAAATGATACTGTTGGTTGGTTAAGTAGGATTGTAATTGAGATTTTATAGGAATTGGGAGGATTTGGTTGAATATGTGATGTTGGATATTGGAATTTTAGGATGGATATGGATTTCGGATCTTTATGGACGAAATATGACTTGAGGAAAATGTTTGAGGGAGAATTAAGGAATGTTTAGTTGACGAGAGGATGGGGTTAAATTTCTTAAGGATGGATATTTTGTTTGGGAATTGAATTCCCAAATTTGTATACTTAAGTGTTAATCTTGTTGTATGTGATTGTTGTGTCGACTATGAATCGTCTTGAGTCGAGCACATGGACGTTATTCTGTTGCGATATTCTTGGTGTATTGCTTAAAGGTAACCGCTTCTATTTGTTCTATAAGTGTGTGTTTTGTTGGTAAGAGATTTTGAACTCTTTCAACCTTGGGTTTATTGAAATGATTATGTGAAAGATTATTTCAACTTGCTTACGAACTGATTATTTTTAGTATAAACTGTCTTGTGGGATTCTTAGTTTGTAAAGTATCATGTGTTTTGATTATCATATTTGAAAATGATATATATTAATGGGTTAAGGATAAAAAATACACATGTGATTTTGTCAAAAGTTTATCCAACACCAAATGTTTTTTTTTGGACCAAAAATACATATGAACTTTCAAATTAGATCAAAAATGTGACTTTTGATCCAATTTGAAAGTTTCATGTGTATTTTTGGTTCAAAAACATATTTGGTGCGGATGAACTTTTGATAACATCACATGTGTATTTTTTACCTTTAACCCTATATTAATTTGGAAGTGTTGCATTATATGAGTTTTGGAAATATTGAAAAGGTCAAGTGCCTAGTTTTAACTAAATTGCATTTTGGGTTATGATGCATAAGTTGTGGTAGTTAGCATTGATGTATTGGATACTCTTACCATTATGTTATGAGGTACCCTGTTGCACCATAGGGACTGATTATATTCATCGATTTACTCGGTATGGGTTAGAACCCCATCGAGTAAAACCTCCTTTGGTGTGTTGGGTATGGGCAAGATCCCCATCGAGTACTACCCTTTGTGGTTCTAGGTATGGGCTAGAACCCCCATCGAGTTCCACTTTTCCGTGGTTTTGGTACGGGTTGAGATCCCCGTCGAGTTCTACTTTGGTCCACCTAGTGGCAAGGGACAACCATAACGATTTACAAGATGAACTTTTTGATGGTTGTAAAAATATTTTGAATGGTTTTGCGAAAGTTAGGTATATCATATACATACAGGATTCAGTAAAGGGTTTTGGGCATATTGCATATTCTTGGTATTTGCGTTGCTCATACATGTTTTGAACATATATATTGTATAGTTTCCCATATTAACATCTTGCTGGCACACACTCACATGTAGACTGGTAGTAAGCGTGTTATCGTAGACATTGTCTACCCCCCATTTTTGCTCACTCCTTGTAGGTGCTAGATCGATAGCATATATGCGGGGAAAGGAGTCGTTGTTTACTCATTAAGTTATAGTGAGCATTTATTTTGGGCTTTATGCAAGAGTGTTGTATATTGCCATACTTACTTAGGCTTTCATATTTCACTTCCGCATTTTATGATTCGATATCTTTGGATAACTGTATAGTTTATTGTTTTGGTTGGAACCGGTCCATTTCTGGCAAACAGGGCTGATGCCTTCTGGTATTGGTTGGTTGTAATCCATTAGTCAGGAATTACATTATCCATGCCTTGATACTAGGGTTTCCTTTGGCTATGTCATGATATTTGAACAGGTCGGGAAGGTTATGTTTGATTATTTGGAAAATGAATGGATTGTTTCGATGTATGGTTTAGTTCGATGTGGGATTATACTTTCAAAGAAAAGAGAGGTTGTATTGTTGTACACACTTTCAATTATCATGATAAGTCTTTTCCTTCTATCATGATATATGTTTCCAAAAGTGTCATGATTGGTTTGATTTACTATGTTAGTTAGTGGGGTTCTAATATAACATAGTTAAGGTCTGAATTGTTTGAGAAAAGTTTTAGAGATATCTATGAATATAACATAGTTAGGCGAATCCTTTATAACATAGATAAACTGATTTTAGTCGATTGAATTTTTATATCCCTGTTAGTCTCTTGATTTAAAATGTTTATTTTCTAACATGGATTGGCTTGTTTTAATGGTTGGTTTTATTATCCATGTTAGATTGTGACTTGGTGAAATCCTTTTTCTATCATGGATTTCCACTTGTTAATCAAGGGAAAAACTTTTCTAACTATGATAGGATCATTTAATATTTTAGAGATTTTCTTTCTATCATATTTAGTCAAATATGGATTTGATTCCAAGAGAATTTTTACGAAAAAAACTTTTTCTAACTATGTTAGCCGATATTGTTAGATAAACTCTTTTAACAAACATAGTTAGTCTTAACTAAATCTTATTTATGTCCAGATTAATGGTTAAATAAATGGATTTAGAAAATGAATGTTACATAGTCAGTTGCTCGGAGACTTGGTAATAGAATTTAGAAAAGGCGTTGATTATCAGTTGATATATCAAAAAAACTATCAATCAATGAAACAATAAATAGTGTTCCTCCAAGCCATTCCTCTAAACTTCTCCTGACCTAAAACATTGTTCATAAGCCATTATGGAGTGTGTTGGGCTCCGTGCAAGCTTTGGAGGATGGAATTGCCTTTTCAGCTTGTCTTGGGCTCCGTGGACCATGGAACATAATATGCAAATCATGTGTTAATTCATTAATAATAGTTGATAATATCTATAAATATATTATTATTTTGGGCAGATTATGATTATTTAAATATATAATTTTAAATTTTCTATATCATGTAAATATATGATTGACAAATAGGTAATAATCATTAATGATATAATTATGAATGATTCTTAAATTAATAATTGGTTTTAGAAATTTATTTTATAAACAAAATATTATAAAATATTTTATAAGATATTTAAATCTTTTTGAACTTGCTAAAAATATTTTGTTCTTAAGGGTGGCCCTCTACCTTATAATAAAAAAATCCATTAAAGAAAATCAAATCTTATAAAATCATTAATCCACTAAAATCTCATAAAATTTTCTTTTTCAAATTATTTTATCGTTTACAAAAATGAAAACAATTTTTATTGAAGAGATTTGTTCTTTAAGGGAGGCTTTGTGAAACAAAATGTGAAAAGGCTAAAATGAAAAATAAATGTAGAATCCCCTTATGAAGACCTAAATCCCCATCTTTTTTCCTTCTTTGTGATACGCTTCAAATAGATTACTTAGCTAAGTTAGCTTATAGTTTAGGTAGTAATTGGCAGCTTTTTGATCAACCTCCACCTTTAAATCAAGAGGTGGATGTTGATGATCTTCATGCCTAGAAGGATTGTAAGGACCCTTATATTTTGATAATATGATTCAGGTTTCTATTAAAAAAAAAAAAGACCTAAATCCCCATCTTTTTTCCTTCTTTGTGATACGCTTCTAATAGCGCAGATGAAAGTAGCGTCAGGGTAACCACGAATCGGCAATATGGCAGAAAGATGAAGACGAGCTCTTCACTTTATTTGAGTCTCTCTGATATTGCATTCAAATTTTTGTCCTCTCTTCTTTTCTTACCCTCCTCAAGGCTCTAGTTTCACACTCTCTCCTCATTTTTCCTTCCCTCCATTCTTTCAAATTTCAAATTCTGAATTTGAATTACAAAATTCAGTATTTATATTTGTGAGTCAAGTACTTTGGAAGCGGTTAGAGAATAGAGTTGGCTTTGAAGAGATTGGGATTGGCCTGAATAAGAAGCCAATTCCAAATCTTTGCAAGCTGCCGTTCAATTTTCCGTTGCTCAGTATTTGAAGATGTCAAAATAGTCGCAGTTTGTTGGGATCCATTCCCTCTGTCTCAATATATAAGGTCTTTTTAACCGAATTGCGGGTTTCTAAAAAATTAGTTAAAGTTAGTTAAAAACAATAAATGTGTAGAAAATATACCATTTTTCCCAAAAGTGCCCTTATTTATGAATAAGTAAGAGAGTGGGTAATTATAAAAAGAAGATGAAAGAGAATGTGTGGAAAAATTAATGCATGGGTAAAATGGGGAAAAACACATTTATTATTTAAATAAAGTCAAATAAGACCTTATATTTTGAGACAAAGTCATTCAAAAAATGGACCTTATATTATGGGACAGATGGAGTATATTATTATCTTGGGATTTGGGAAGGAGTGACAAGTGCTAGCTCCAAAAGGCAGTCAAGCAGTCCTCAACTTCCCCATGCAGGTCGGCACTGATCTGGTGCCGGCATCATCATTATAGTGTGTAATAATGTTCATCATGGGAATGGGGGAAATAATAATAATGTTTCACGGTCTGAAACAGATAAGAATAATCATTATTAGTTTGTGAAAAAGAAGCCATATTGGACATGCCAAATTGGCTGATGGACATAGCCGGAGGAATGCTTCCTTCCCCTCTGAGAAATGACCCACCTCCCTCCAATAATGGGGGACATGACTCTCTGATTTCAGAAACCAATGAATTATTTAATCTACCCAACTCTCCCTCCCTCCCTCCCTCCCTCCCTCCCTCCCTGGTTTCTGGCTGCAGATCGTGGTCAAAGCAGGAAGGAGAAGTGTGGAGTTCTTTTGCTGGCGTGGCCTCTGACACATATGCCACATATATAGGACGAACTACAAGATACTCATATGTTTTATAAAAATCTGAAAACTTCAGGAGAATTGAGCCGCGGGACGAATTAAATTATAAGGACTGAATTGTAAACTCAGTTAAAGTATAAGGACCAAATAATTAATTTTCCCTTCTCTTTAAGAAAGATAAGCATGCCAAACATGTAAGCTATACCTTATGCAAATAGTCCTAAAAATAAGTTTGAACCTGAGTATAACATGATTAGTAGTAAGGCCTATCTACTTACACATCAAACTAGACCATTTATTGAATAAACATTGCAACCTATAGTTTGTCTCAGGAAAAATACGACGAATCACTTTTCTATAATAAAAGCAAAACCATATATCTAGTTATCCAACTTTATATAATGTTTCAATTTGGTTTTTTATTTTTATAAATAAATCTTTTTAGTCCACTAACTCTACTATTAGTCTCAGATGGTTTTTTTTTTATACCGATCATTATTATTCTTGAAAATTAACCATAATATGTCAACATTCAATTATGTTTTGACAAAATTTAATATTTTAGGGTTAGCATATTTGTTGACGGCATTATGATCATAGGACTAAAAAATTTAAAAGAACAAGTCCGAAGTTAAAGGACTATAAATACATTTTCAACAATAAAAAAAATGAAGATACTGATCTAAACAAATAATTAAAATATATTAAAATTACTTTTTGGGCCAAAAGTTATTTATGAATGTATAAAACCATTATTTTAACTGTGGATAAATATAATTCCAAACCCTTATATCATCAATATACCTCTTTAAATCTCATGAACTCTCTATCATATTGGTCCAAGTCAGCATAAAAAAAATTCAATTATGAAAAGAAGAAATTTAATCTTTATGGTGAATATCATGAACTCTCTATCATTGGTCCAAATCAGCATAAAAAAAATTCAATTATGAGAAGAAGAAATTTAATCTTTATGGTGGCTTAATTTAAATTTAATTAAAAAATAAAAAAGGGTTTAATAAAGAACATAGACACCCGTTGCTAATCTTAATGGCTTAATTTAAATTTAATTAAAAATCAATCTTCTATGAAAATCAATAAAAGAATAAAAAAATCAAAATTTAATCTTAATGGCTTAATTTAAATTTAATTAAAAATAAATCTTCTATGATAATCAATAAAAGAATCAAAAAATCTTTTTGTTTCAAAGTTTAAAATTCAAATCCAAATGCTTTAATGGATCCATGATTTTAGGATACAAATTAAATAGAAAATTAAGAAAGTTAATCTTAATGGCTATAAAAGAAATTTAATCTTTATGGTGAATCCAAATGCTTTAATGGATCCATGATTTTAGGATACAAATTAAATAGGAAATTAAAGAAAGTTAATCTTAATGGCTATAAAAGAAATTTAATCTTTATGGTGGCTTAATTTAAATTTAATTAATCTCATAAACTCTCTATCATTGGTCCAAGTCAGCATAAAAAAAATTTAATTATGATAATCAATTAAAGAAATTTAATCTTAATGGCTTAATTTAAATTTAATTAAAAATCAATCTTCTATGATAATCAATGAAAGAATAAAAAAATTGAAATTTAATCTTAATGGCTTAATTTAAATTTAATTAAAAATCAATCTTCTATGATAATCAATAAAACAATCAAAAAATCTTTCTGTTTCAAAGTTTAAAATTCAAATCCAAATGCTTTAATGGATCTATGATTTTAGGATACAAATTAAATAGGAAATTAAAGAAAGTTAATCTTAATGGCTATAAAAGAAATTTAATCTTTATGGTGGCTTAATTTAAATTTAATTAATCTCATGAAGTTTCTATCATTGGTCCAACTTAGCATAAAAAAAATTCAATTTATGATAATCAATTAAAGAATTTTAATCTTAATGGCTTAATTTAAGTATGTGTATAACAAAATAGTGAATTATGCATATGGCCAAAAAAAATACAATGAATTTGAAATTAAAGAAGAGATCCAACAAATGTGACTACCACATGATGGAACTACAGAAATTCAAATGCCAGATGAATTATTGTTGTCAGATGGGGGTGATCCTATTAAATCAATAGTTGAAACTATATTTCCAGATTTATCAGATCACTTATTTGAGGAAAACTATTTAACAAACCGTGCAATTCTTGCTCCTACAAATGGGGTGGTCGATAGTTTAAATGACTACATTTGTTCTTCACTCCCAGGTGATGTGGTTGAATATCTCAGCTCAGATGCAATCAGCCACACGGACAATGTGAACGATAGGTTTGAAGATTTATACAATATTGAGTTCCTGAATTCGATCAATTGTTCTAAAATGTCCCATCACATATTGAAGCTGAAGGTTGGAGTTCCGATTATGCTAATAAGAAACATTGACCAAGCCGCAGGTCTTTGTAATGGCACCAGGTTGAGGGTTACGCATCTTGGCAAGAATTTCATTAAAGTAGTTGCTCTCAACGGGAGCAGCATTGGACAAGAAGTTCTTATACATCGCATGGACATTAATCCATCAGAGTCTAAGTTACCATTCAACATGACAAGAAGGCAATTCCCTGTTATCATTTCTTTTGCAATGACAATAAACAAAAGTCAAGGACAATCAATGTCGACTGTTGGTTTTATACCTACCGAGCCCTGTATTCTCACATGGTCAGTTGTATGTCGCTTTGTCACGTGTGAAGAGTGTAAAAGGCTTGAAAATACTAATCTTGGATGACAAAAGAAGAAGTATTATACAGAGAGGTTTTCCAAAATTTGTACACCAATTGACCTCATTTATTTTACAATTGAAAGAAATTTCTTTTACCTTCACGGTTCAAATTTTTTAGCAATCCGAATTGCATTTACATAATTTTTATTTAGGTGTTCGGATTGTGCATATGCATAATTTTCATTTTATTATAGCTCCTACTGATTGCGCATCCCTTATAAAGATATCGTTCAGCTTAAATTATCGTTAGTGTAGAACGCTTAACTATAACTCATCGCGCAACGCATAGGTCCAGAGTCTTATTATAAGTTTATAACCACAACTTGTTTTAGTTGCACCAAGGATGTGGTTCTTGTAGTTGGGGTGTCATAGCCAACTAACACCAAATACTTCAAAAGAAAAAATATGATTTCTATATAAGGAATTAATGATCGTATCTTCTCTTGAGTGATGGTCCTGAACGAGTCCCCATCCCTTTTAATTTAAATATTTTAGCACATCGCTCTTACTTCCTTTTCTTTTCTTTTCTTTTCTTCTTCTTTAGTTGCCAAACTTCCCTTTTCCTTTTAACCATAGCTTTTTCTTTCTTTTTAAATTTATTTAATTTTAATTATACTCTTAATGTTTAACTTTATCATTTTGTTTTCATTTCCAATTTACTTTACATTAATTTCGATTGATCACATCTTCCATATATGTGGTACGACGGGAGGGAAATTGGGATATCGAAATTTTTTTACGTCAGATTTAAAATAATCAGAGAAATGTGGGGTTAAGAATTTTTAATTACGTTTACTTACTCTTTTATCTTAAATTCACTATCTATTTAAAAATTACAACCCCTAGTGTTTCAATTTTTTTAAATTCACCTAACAAAAATTTCCCCTCCTCTCTCCTCCAAATTCCTCATACCAAACAAGCTCTAAGATTCCCACTTACTTAAGTTGGGAAAAACAAAAACTTGAAATTATGATGAAATTACAAGGAATCCAACTCCAATCTAATCCTTCAAGACTGTCTCAAATAGGGGTGTTCACGGGACGGGACGGGACCGGGACGACCCCGTCCCGTCCCGTCCCGAAGAAAAGTGTTCGGGGACGGGGTTTCCGTCCCGTGTCCCGTCCCGTCCCAAACTTGTCCCGGTCTCGATCGGGACGGGACGGGACAGGCCTTATCCCGAAACTTTTTCTCAATTAAAAAAATTGACCCAAAAATCTTTTTTTTTTTTGCAGAGCAACACACTTGGTGGGTGATTTTATAGCATAATTAAATCTCCTCCAGTGCCATGAACACTCCATATTAATACATAATAAACCAAAAACATAATAATTAGAGCAAAAAAAGTAGCAACAACTACACATTTAAATAGAGTTTAAAAAAAACTTCAAATGTGATGTGTTACACATAGAGCATAGTGGCAGCGGACAAGAAAATTGAGATCAATGAATGGTTGGAACTTAGTTTAGAAGTTAGAGTTATATATTTTTTAAAAAAAATTCATATATACTCACATATGAGACAGATGACACATGTATTTTTTTTAAAAAAAATATGAACATACATATATATATATATTCGGGACGGGACAAAAAAAATATGAACATACATATATATATTCGGGACGGGACGGGATCGGGACGACCCCGTCCCGAGTCCCGTCCCGTCCCGAAGCGGTACTCTGTCCCGTCCCGGTTTGTCCCGTCCCGAAAATTTTCGGGACAGGACTGTCCCGTCCCGAAATGGCCGGGACGGGACGGGACGGACCGAGACGGGACAGAGTTGAACAGCCCTAGTCTCAAAGTTAACTTTAAATTTTAAATTACTAATAGCTATATTTCCTTGAATACATTTCGCCTTTCTTTTTTCCCATTAAAGTCCCTAGGTTTATACCTTTATATAGAGTTTACATTGAAACCTAGAATTTTTAATCTCTATTTAAAAGTGGTAGCACAAAATCAAATTTTACTAACAAGTTTCGATCTTTTGGAATTATCATTAAAAGTTGTTGTCAAAGTTCTTTTTAACCTTTTTAATTTAAAAGGTAGTTAGGCATGCGCTAACAATATGAGGTCATAAATAGGATCAAACATACTATAAAAAACTTTTATGTTATTAAGTTATGAAGCTTTTCAAATATAAGTCTTTTTTTAAGAAAAAAAAATGATGGCTACTAATGCTTTACGAGACGAAGATACAAATATTTGGATAACATAAAAAAAGTTAATTCCAATCGGTTATGGCCCGCAAATAAATTTGTCCAATCGTTTATGTGAATATTAAAGTTTAAAGGCGTCGCTCGTTTGGCAGTTAGCCCAACACAATATCGCAGCGCAATATATGTGTTGTGCAGAATTTATTTATAGGTCAAGTCTTTACAAAAGCTATTTAAAAAAAAAAAAATCATACTCATGAAAGAAAACAAATACCAAAGACTTTCATATTCATTTTTTAAGGATTTGAAAGGCAGGCGTAGAGCTTGAGGAATTATGGGAATCGAATACTAAATTTGATGTCACAGACAACAACACTTTGTGCAACTAGACCAATAATTTTTGGCAGCTCATCCATTGTTATGAAACCAAAACAAATAAAAAGAAAAAAATATCTCCATACAATAACCAGGAAAAATTGTGCCTAAAATCCAACATAATATTACTTATAAATAAAAATGTAGAAAAATTAAAACTATCCTATAAGATTATATGTTGACTTATTGAAAACAAAAACTTCATTGAAACATATTTGTCGTCATTTAAAGCTTTATCGAAACTCATAAATTTATATAATATATTTTCAATTTCGATCCTTTCATTAGTTAATCTCTAATGGAAGGTATCCACATTTAGTGCTTGACCAATACTCCGAATATAATAGACTTCCAAAAGAAGGGTCCATATGCCAAGCAAAAATAATTTGTTAATAAAATAATTGTTCACAATTAGTGTGATTTACATGAAAAAATGGGATTCAAACTCCATGTGGCATGCCACCTCAACGTAATTGAATCAATTAACAAGTGACTAGTTGGGCAGTTAAATTAGGGGTGACATTTCTAGGTTCAAAAACTTTTGTACATGGATTCAAAAAAGTCGGTGAACCAGTTCTAGATTTGCTTCAAAATATTGGGTTAGGGATTAGGTCAAACCAGCGAGAGTCGTGGTTAAACCGGTCAAAAACTGGGTTGGTCCTGTTCATGTTGACGGCTCTAAATGTTATTTACTTCCAAATGTTTAATATTAAAATGTGTTTATACTTCTTAAATTTAAATCCTTCAAATTTCCTTTTACTTCCTTTGGAGGTCAAACAATGGATTAAGAGAAATAAACATAATTTTTATGTAGTTTTATTTGGAGATTACAAGAGTCAAATAACAGGGCCACCAGCAACTCGTGGTGTGGATTACAGGAGCACGGACTTACAAGACTAGAAATTGAATACAAGAGCAATAAAATGCAAATACAAAACAATTTGAAAGTGAAGTTTTCAGAGAGGCGTAATCGCTGGATCTCAATGAGTAATGTTTGCTTGTGGTTATGCCCCCTTTGAGACTCGATTATTGTTTTCTTTTATCTTGTTTGTGTAAAACCCTCAATTTATTTTTTCTTTATAAATATTATTATATTTTAAAGAAGATATATAACTAATAAAATATTCTATTGATATTGATTATCATAATTTAGTACAAAAGGTAAATCATATTTCACCATGGACATAAAGTTTCAAAAAGATAATGCTATGATTATCATTCCCTAAAAAGAAACTAAAAACAACTAATGAGACTCCTTGTCTACTGCGCTTGGTTAATCTTCATAAAAATATAATCCACATGAGAAGTTTAAGCTATCCGGTCTGAACCATCTCCTTGTCTCTATCTTTCATCTGGGACATTACGACAAAATATGAGTGATACTAAATAAATAAGTTTTAACTAATAATGCCCAGCTGCTATTTAAGCAGAAAACATTTTCAATCCGTGCAATAAAAGATTTGAGAAAATATGTGTAGATATATTAAGAAAATTTATATGTATGAAATTATGTGAGAATTTGCACAGATATAACTTTTCTGAGCACCCACGTCACACAGACAAGCTAGGGCGTCCCCTAGAGTGGATCCACAATCAACAGAAATTCACACAAAATTTCTTTGGTGTTCAAAGAATTCAGCACACAGCAGAATTCAATACACAGCAATAATATCTGACCTTTCTCACATACTTTAATCAAACCAGTAAGAATAAAATATTATATTCAAAACCAGTTTAAAAATACTATAATTTAGGTAGGGAAGCATCATTCAGTAAGAAGACTCTTACATGTAGCAGCAGTATTACTCCCTTCTTTTCTTTTCTAAGACTTTTGTTTTCTTTCTTGCTTTGAAGCAAAATAGAAGAACATATATATATATATATATAGGCATTGATCTTGTTCACTTCTTATCTCTCATTCTAATCCTTTATCCATTTATTAACCTCTCATCCTTTTTATTTCTTTTCCTCCAAGTCAAGCCACTCAAACTTATCCTTTGTTTTTAAATATTAATCATATCATTTCCCAACTTGTTCTCTAAGTTAGTCTTCTAATATCATTCATCCCTTATCCCTTATATTAAATGGGATGTTATCTTCTTCTAATCCTTATCCATTTCGTCTTGATCCCCAAGTCACCCAAACTTTGTCCATTTCAACTTCTCTACAAAGTTACTAATGATGTCATCTATTACCTCATCAATACATAATTTATCTCTTATCTTTATATGTATAAATATATAAGTATATAAATTAATTAATTTATAAGTTAATAATAAGAAAATATCAAATAAAATTTACAACAAAGCTGTTAATACTTATTAATTTAATATTTAAATATATATTCTTTTAAAATGTCACAGTTTGAAATTGAATATAGGAGTTGGTTGATAGATCATGGGGTGTGTTGGTTCCGCTATTTACTCCCAAATCCATCCGTTGGAGTATGATCGTTGGCCATAACGAGAAGATCGTGTTTATAGCCTGATTTCAGGAGTCTCTGTTGACCTTGTATTCTGGCCGCCACGTGGCACTTTTCTTGACTAGAGCTTGCTTCTCGATTGAGCCTCTTGAGTAGAGCCGATAATATGGGCCCAAACCCATGGGTCAACCCGAAACCCATAAAAAAATATGGTTATGGGTTTGAAAAAATAGGGCCCATATTAAAATGGGTATTTTGGGCCCGAACCCGTCAAGCCCGAGCCCGTGACGGGCTAACCTGTTAAACCCGTGGGCTAACCCGAACCCATTTTCCTTTTTTCTTTCTTTTTTTATTTAAAAACAAAATCAAATTAAACCCTAATAGTCTAATAATACATTTCCCTTCCTCACTTCCTCACTTACTGTCCTTCATCTTACTCTCACAAGTACCGCCGCTGATCTCTCACTCACTGGCCAGTGAATCGTCATTTAGTATTGGTGCACGAGTTCTCACAAAATATAGGAGTTCTCTTCTTCCCGATAATGTTCAATCCCCTATTTGTACTCGTAATTGGATGCTTGGTTTCCCTACAGAGGAGGATATCGATGGTAGATTATTTATATTTATTCATTTATCACATTCTATTTTATCATATGTTGTACTTATGACTATTGACGTGCCTCTATTTTGTTCCAACAATGGCAGATGTACCAGAGCAATGTGAGAATGCTCAGGCTCAAGATACTCTTGTCGCTTCAGACAATGCTTAAAGTTCAAATCTTATTAACATTGATTGATTGTTGATCATTGATGTTCAGGGATTTGCTGTATTTTGGAATATTTGAAGTTGAACAATATGTTCTATGTTTTACTATCACTTTTGTTATTTGTAATGTGTTAAAACCTTGAATTTGAATTTATAATCTTGTGTTGTAAATTTGTATTATAACTATATTATAAAACCTCGGTCCTCGGGGGGTTCATTCGAAGAAAGGGAAGAAAAGTGATAAAAAGGGGGTTTTTTTGGGCCATCCCGAAACCCGAACAATATGGTCCGGGCCTAAAAATCAAGCCCATATTCAAAACGGGTTTTGTTGAGCCCGGCCCGTTTTTTGACCGATTTTTTTGGACCCTACCCGAACCCGACTGACCCGCCCATATTACCAGCTCTACTCTTGAGTAGAGGCGTGACCCTTGGGAGTTGGGAGAACAAGGCTCTTATAAGATTTGGACCTCACGAATAAATGGGCTTCGTCCTTCCTAAGCGCAAACGAAAACTGGGGCATACACTTACAAATGTGTAGTACGTAATGGGGTGATCTTCTTTTATTTCATCTTTAGAAATATTATAATATTGAAGTTAAATGAACTATCTATAATCTAATCTATATTTATATTTTGATAAAAGTTATGATTATCATTTTGAGACATAAATTCATGGGAAAATGACAAAAAAATTCTTTCCAATTTGTAAAATCCTAATAACAACTTTATGATAGGTATTAATAACTTCATTATAGGTATTAACAACCATTAACAACTCAAAATTCCTTATTTAGGATTTTACAAATTAGAATGAATTTTTTTGTCTTTTTCCCTAAATTTTCATTAATTCAATAATTATGAGTCATGCGCAAGCGACGAAAAGAGTAAATTCATCAGAGATTGTGCCAAAATAGTGAGGCCCACACTACCACAACCACTCCCTTCCTTCTCTTTTAGTCAAGTTTCAAACAATTTTCATTTCTCTCTTTCACACTGTGAGTAGTCCTGGAGAGACAAGAAGCAGAGAGCACAGTGAAATTATGGCGAGTGTGGCTATAACAATGGCGATGGTCGCCGCGCAGTTCTTGGAAGTTGGCTCGAACACTCTCTTCAAGGCCGCTACAACCAATGGCATGAGCAAATTCGTGTTCGTTGTGTATTCTAACGTTTTAGCACTCTGTTTTCTTCTTCCTACTTCCTTCTTTTATCACAGGTTTCATTCCTTCAGTTTCTTGACCTAACTTGTAAAGTTGCGTTGTGTGTGATTTCTGGCTGTTTTTTCTATCTTCAATTTGAGTCCTCGTGTTCTTCTTCGTTGTCGATCATCATCTTTTAGGTCGTTTGACTGTGTGGATCTGTTATCATTGAAGTCGATTTTCAATAACATTAATTACCAATCGGAAGAAATAAAGAAATTAATCGTTGTATTTTGTATGAATGTAGAACGTGTATAAAATCCGTGTTTATTGTGTATTCTAACGCCTTAGCCCTCTGTTTTCTTCTTCCTTTTCGTTGACCTAACTTTTAGAAGCATTATATCCGATTTCAAGCTGTTTTTCCGGTTAATTTGAGTCTCCTTCTCCTTCTCCTTCTTTGTCGACCATAATCTTTCAGGACTTTTGACTGTTTGGATTAGTTATCAATATAGTCTGAGAAAATATCCTTGATTATTGGAATTTCTTCTTGTTCAAAGGAGAGCGAGAAAGTAATGTTGTATTTTGTACGAATTTTTTCCGATTAATTTGAGTCTCGTCTACTTCTTCACTGTCGATTATCATCTTTGAGGACTTCTTACAGTTTAATTTTGAATTTCTTCTTACTCAGAGGGAAATCAAGAAAATAATGTTGAACTTTGTAACGCGAATTTTGAACATGAATCAAATCCAACTCAGTTTAATTTCTTTCGCAGCTTTTGACTTGAATGGCTCTTTGCTTTTAACGATTTTAACAGGAAGGTAGCTCCACCCTCAATCTCGAGGTCAATTATCGTTAGAATCTTTGTGACTAGCGTGCTCAGGTATTTTAAGTTCTTTGAAGGGGAAAAAAAAATGGTGTCTCAAGTGTTCTGATTTTATGGGAAGGTAAAGGTAATGTGGAATTTGATTGTTTGTTTGCTGGTGATAGCTGTGCAGCGCAGACGCTGATTTATAGTGGTATTCAATTAAGCTCTCCCACTTTGTCCTCTGCTTTGATGGATCTTCTTCCTGCTTTCGCCTTCATCCTTGCCATTCTTTCCAGGTCGGTCTTCTTCTTCTTCACCCTTTTCCTTTCTTTTATCTGCTTTGTCTTTAAAATTTTGAATAATTAATATTCATTTATGTAAAAAAAAGAAAGAAAGAAAAGTATAATAAAATATGCAATTTTGTGTGAGATCTTTGTACCATTTTTATGACCCCCCACTTTAATCGATAAGATTCAGATGCTTCATATTTAATATTGTTAAGAGGGTTGACAAATGGTAAATTTGGTTGGGAGAGAGTTATTTTTAGAATATCATGAAACAAAAGTAATATTTATGTGTATGAATTAATTAAAAGCAAGAAAGTTATTTGTACCTGTAACAAGAAACAATATACTCTCTATTTCTAAATATAGAACTTATTTAAGGATAGACGATTGTTCCTAAATATAAGATATCTTTCTATTTGTTATCAGATTTTTTTAAAATTATCCCTATTGATAATTTTTAATAATAAATAAGTAAGAGAGTGAGGGTAAGAATAAATGTGGGTTGGTTAGGATGTTCTGATAATATCATGTGATTTTAACTAACTTAACTAGTATTTTTATTCTAATCAAATTAGGTAAATAGATCTTATATTTAAAAATAGAGGTAGTAGTAATTAGTCATTGATGCAGCAAGCAAGCTCCATTAGAATTGAATATTAACTAGTTACAAGATGAGTTTATAAATTATGTAGTCCACCACCGATGACTTTTAATCTAGTGGAATGAGTTAGGGTGTGTTTGAATTGGCTTTTTTTTAGAAGGACTTTTTCAGAAGTCCGATTGGATAAAAGTCAGATTGTGTGAAGTGATTTATGTTTGGATTTGTGATGACAGAAGTGACTTTTTTTCAATCTGACTTTTAAAACATGTTTGGATGATTATTTTGAAAAGTAAGTTTAGATAAAAATTACTAAAAAGGGCATTATTGTTATTAAATAATACATATATAGTATGCATATATTCTTATAGTTTAGAAAGAAAAATTGAAATTTGGGTTTTTGAAGGATTTTAAAGGCTTAGTTTCTCCCTTATTTTAAGGAAAATAATTTCAAAAAAATTATATTTTTGGCTCAAAGGAAGATATTGTGGGAGAAAATAATTAGAGATTATTATGGTAAATTTTTGGAGATAAAAAAGAAATTTTATATTACAAGAAAATATCTTATTTAAAAATTTTAGGGGTCTAATAGTCTAAAATAAAACACACAAAAAGGCTTTTGAAAATGTCAAATCAACTCTCTCTCTCTCCTCACCGAGCTTCTGGCATCGTTAGAAGCTAAAAATTTTAGCTTCTTCTTCTCCATTCAATCTGACTTTTGAGGGAGAATAACTTTTTTTTTCTGCACCCAAACATGTGATTGAATGGATGAATAGCTTCTGTGGGCCCGCTAAGCTTTTGGGTCTGTAGAAACTATTCCAAACACACACTTAGTCTGTCACAAATATGATGAATCAATGTTTGAATCCATATTAAAAGAGGTGCTCATATTTAGTCTCCAATCAATGCCTCTCATAAGATTGTCTCCAATAGAAAGATGCATATATGCTGAGGAAAAAAAAAGATGTTCTCCATTTTAGTTAATCAATTCATAATGAAAGAATGTTAATTTAAATGTGTTTTAAATTGATAGAATTTACCTATTTTACAATTAAGGCGATTTTTCAAACATTTCATATATTGTAAGGGGGTAAAAGTAAAATAATCACTAATTAGCCAGACAACTTCTTATGTTTTAATCAAAATTTCCATTTAAAATATTTCTTATATTTTGGAGGACATAATATAAAAGTACATTCTTAATTTCAAAATCAAAATCCCAAGTAAGTTTATATTTAAAAAAAAATCTGAAATAACTGATTTGTAATTATTAATATCTATACTCAACTACTTAAAATCTCGTATATGATGTTTTAAAATTCAAAGATATTTTTATGTCATTTTTCCTGTATTTTGGTGTATTTTGGGGTAGTTTGATGAGCTTTCCACTCTTTTACATGATTTAAAAAATGCAACAAATACACATATAAGTTTCTTTAAGATTTCAGCATGTGCTTCAATTCATGTGAGATCAACACTTGCGTTCCATCAACGATTGGCCTTTTCTTTTAGGCCAAGCATTAATGAATGGCTAATAAATTATGCATTGTACTGTTGGACGGTTAAGGATCAATTTTATTCTGAAAGCTTTTATTCAGGACCGGTTTTGTCTCGAAAGTTTTTTTGGTTTTAAAAATGCCATAGAATTTTTAAAACGTAGTAATATCGTCATATTTTGTTAAAAAACTCATATTAATTGTTAAAATTAATAAATAATAAAATTGTTCCTTTTTAATACTTTTGATTAAAATTGGACCAAAAATATTTCTGGTACAAAATTCATCCTAAATTAAAACTTTCAGAATAAATAAACCCTTAGCCATGTGATTATCAAGTACGGAGAAAAATGGAGACCCAGTTGATCATTCAGCCCGGGTGGTCCCCACCTTAACCCTTTATTTGTGTAAATTGGACATGGACATGAGTCATGCCAAGTAACGTCACCTCATTCCACAACACATTGGCTAAATTTTTTGTTATATATTTAACAAAAAGAGTGGGGCCCAGTGTTTACGTGAAACAAAAACATTTGATCAAAATAAAAAAAAGAAACAAAAACATAAGAAATAAGATTATGTATAATGTTTAATTTAGTTATCCTCTTATTTCACTCTATATTTTTCTCTTTTACTTTTTCTTGTTGGGTGGGGCCTATTGCTTCATTCTCTTAGCTTCACTGTTTTACTTCAACTAATCTGGATTACCTGGATGTAACTCCTTTTATACTTAATATAAAATTAAACTGATTTATTTGTGGATATTAAAGAAGAATAAATGATTTTAAAGTATTGATATTTATTAAACTGATTTATTTGTGGATATTAAAGAAGAAAAAATGATTTTAATGTGAGAATAAGATAACCATACATATAACATATATCATTCATACATGCTATCTTTAATCACCCAAAGCTCTTGACAAGCAGATCCATAAACGAAATTACCATACAAAAATTAATTTCATGGGATCAACAAAATAGCAAGGTAGAGAAAAAATGATGACTCTGATGCCACATGTGAGAAGAAATGCTCTCTGGAATTTGGTTATCTGTCGTATCTAACGATTTTGGCGTTGGTATGTTTTCCCTATCAGAAAATCCCCTTATATAGATAACCTATGTATGAAAAACCCTAACTTTGACAATTGGGCCTATGTGTTGACTACGGGCCACCTAAACATTATTATTAATCCTAAATATAACTAATATAATAATAATAATAATAATAATAATAATAATAATAATAATAATAATAATAATAATAATAATCTAACATTTAAAGTATTGATATTAATTGTTTTTTCAAAAAACTAATTTACTTGACATTGATATATAAAAATATGTAATATATGTTATAATTAAACATCTTATTTAATTTCATTAATCTCTAAAAGAAAATAAGTTAATATAATCTTGGTTAAAGTATACTTTTGGTCCTTTATCTTTGCATCAAGTCCTCTTTTGGTCCCTTAACTTTAAAAAGTGCACTTTTGGTCCTTTTTCACTAACGCCGTTAGTTTCATTTAAAGGAAATAATTCTTATATTTTAAAATTTGACCATTTTTATTAATATTTGATTATAAAATTACTTTTTAGATTTGTTAAGTCAGCATTTTCCGTTAAATGAAACTAACGGCGTTAGCGAAAAAGGACAAAAAGTGCACTTTTCAAAGTTAAGGGACCAAAAGAGGACTTGATACAAAGATAAAGGACCAAAAGTATACTTTAGCCTATAATCTTATATCAAAGACAATAGGGAGTAATAATAAAAGAAAAAAATCACTTCTGTTTACCCAAAAAAATTACTTCATTTTATTGATACAGAAAAAATTCTGTAGCTTCGAAAGATTTAGGAAAAATAAGTTAACTCCATGTTCTGAAATTTCAGAATGGAAAATCTGGATTTGAAATTACGAAGCAGTCAAGCGAAAGCTATTGGAACGGTGGTCTCAATAACAGGAGCATTAATTGTGACCTTATACAAAGGTCTTCCTATTACTCATGAACCTGTACCAGAGAAGACACTGAGCTGGGTTCTGCTCTCACAGCCTTCAAATTGGCTATTGGGAGGCTTTCTCCTTTCCATTGCCACCCTTTGTATCTCTGTCTTAATTGTTATGCAGGTACTCAAACTTATTCCATCATTGAGAAGTAGTACTCCATCTTTAAAAATATGTTTGGATAAGACATATGGGTGCATTATTTAATTATTGTTATATGAGAGAGATCAGTTATGGATGACTATTAATAAGGGTATTTTGGAAAAAAAAAATAAATATAGAAAATAGGCCTTACATTTAGTAAGAAAACAAATTGTTTTGAAATACTCTACTAATGGAAGTATGCGGGATCTACTCAATGCTCAATCTAAGATATTTGAATTATAGTCTTTGTTGGCTGAAACTTTGTCATTGCTTTCTGAAAACTTATCCCAACTTCAAATATAAATGCAGGTTTGGGTTCTCAAGGACTATCCCACAGAGATCATGGTCACAACAATTTGTTGCATTTTTGTGGTTGTTCTTTCTGCCATTGTAGCTCTCATTGCAGAGGGAGCTTCATCAGAAGCTTGGATACTCAGGCCTGATATGGAATTGGTGGCTATATTTTATTCAGTAAGTACAATAAACCGCAGAATAAACTAACTAACTGATTCTGAACTGTAATTAGTTAATTTGGTAGAAAAACTTAATTACATTTACTGGCGTATATAGTTAGTTTATGTAGTGATGGATCATTTGCAGGCAATATTTCTGATATCAATCCGAAGTGTTGTGTTTGCATGGGCTTCTCGAAAGAAGGGGCCAATTTTTGTGGCCATGTTTACCCCTTTAGGGATGGTCATTGCAATCGGCATGGGAGTCATATTTCTGAGGGAGTCTCTTTATCTCGGAAGGTAGGTACACATGCACTCAAAATCCAAGTTGTAGGGAGTTTCTGAAACTTCTTCTTTACTGCCTTTATACTTAATACAAGGGTAAGTTGACTTTATTTGGGAGATTAAAGAAGTTAAATAAGCTACGTCAGATAATTTTTTCGAAACTAATTTGTATAACTTATAAAATTTTGTATAATTCAAATTAATTAGTACTTGTGTATAATTGAGTAACTTATTTATCTTATTTAATATCCTCAAATAAAGTCAACTAGCACATATATTAAAGATAAATAGGTAGTATTTTATAAATGCAAATACATACGCATGGTTAAACATGTCAATGCTAGGTTTGAGCATGAAACTCATTCAAACTTTTGAGCATGGTATTGCCACTAGGGCAATTATTGACATTTGTGAAACTTTTAAGCATGAATGGTGAAGAAGAGTGATTATTCAACATCTGACAATGTGGTGTTTGATTTGTTAATGCAGCATTATAGGAGCATGTATAATAGGAATTGGGTTTTACTCAGTGATGTGGGGGATGGCTGAAGAGGAAAACATGGTGAATGGGGAGAAGAAGAAGAGTATACCATCTCCTACATCCCCTTTGCTAGAGAATAATAGCTTTAATGTGTAGAGAAACAAGACTCAGTTTTTCTAAAGAGTATCTATCTATCTACAAACTTGTAGCAGGACGGAGACAAGACATAAAATCATCACAAGGATGGAAACAATTATATTAAGGGTAAATCAAGTCATTTCCACTAGTAACATATCTGTACATTGTATTAACTATTTTTGAACATATATGTACATGGTATTATCTATTTTTGTCGACCGCATTATGATTATATAACTAAAAAACATTTTAAAAACTTAAGAGAACAAGTCCGAGGTTAAAGGACTATAAATACATTGCAAAAAAAAAAAAATCTTTTTGGATCAAAAGTTATTTATGAATGTATAAAACTATTATTTTAACTTGGACAAATATAATTTCAGACCCGTATATTATAACCATATTTTGTTTCAGTTGCACCAAGGATGCGGTCCTTGTAGTTGGGGTATTATAGCCAACTAACACCAAACACTTCCCTTATTTAAAGAAAAAAAAATTAGGGAAAAAGACAAAAAAATACCCTTAAATAAGGGAAAGGACAAATCACTCCCCCAACACTTTAAAATGCCATTTCAGACCCTAGGGAGCACTTTGGGATTTACATATGTTTATGAAAGACAAATATGCCCAAAGTTATTGAAAGAAAAGCAAGACTCTTCCTCTTCCCTCAAGCTCCCTGGACAAAACGCATAAGAAACCTCCTCCCTCACACAAAATGGCTGATGGGGTTTGGATGGAGTTAACGGTGATGAAGCTGACGGCAAACGGAGGTGAGGGCAAAACGGAGTAAATCATATGGGTTGATCGGTTATTTTTAAAAAAAACTGAAGGGAAGTGACGCACAGAGGGAAGGAGTAAATCAAAGTATGGGTTGATCATTGGGATGATCATTGTTGGACGTGGTTGCACAGGGGAAGGAATCCAAGTTTGGGAGTTAAAAAAAACCACCATTAATGCCCCCTCACACTTTTTCTACTACACGTACATTGCATTGAAAGAGGAAAAGATTGATTCATTGGCTATCTTTTCTACTACACACGCATTAAAAGCTAGCGTAGGCCCTCACAATTTTAGGAGTTAAAAACAAACCATCAACAATGCTTTTTTTTTTTGCCAACCATGACTGCTTGTGTGTGGATTATTAGTTTTAGGAGTTAAAAACTTTTAAATGATCCCTTAAACATGTTAATGTTGAAATAGTTGTAACCTACATTTATAAAAGAATTTTTGTGAAAATTTGGAAATTGAATTGATATTTTTTTTGAATTCTTCCTTTTGTATTTAGCCTTTGCTTTTTAGGCTGAAGACATAATTGGTGTTAAAGTTATGTTGTAAATGTTTACAGAGTGGATTCAGCTATTGTGTTGTCAATCTGTTGTAAAAGAAGATATTGCGTTGTAAATACCTATGCTATAAATGTTAAAACCTACTATGAGTTGTTGATAGAGGGGTTTAGCTATTGTTCTTCACGAACTATGTAATGATAATAAACATGGGATGGAAAGTGATATATTGAAAAGTTAATCGTTTTTTGTAGGGAGGAATGAAAAAATGGTACTTGATGGTGGCTCAAGAGAATTAAAAAAATTATATTGTTATTTCCATGTTGGAGGCAAGTTTGTATGTAACTTTGAAAGTAAAATTGAATATAATGGAGGTGGTGTGAAGATGAAAACCATAAAGAAGGGGATAACGTTTGAAGTTTTGATGTTTTTGATATCATCATGGCTTGGGATGAATTGTAATATGTGAGATGAAATATACTGTGAGCTTTAATGAGAAGATGTTGGTACTTTAATTTCATTTGAATATTCGCAACTGCAAACATCAAAGTTGTTAATCTCTGTGCAGAAGTTGTTAATCGCTATGATAGAGTTGTTTATGAATAAGTTGTTAATGCTGACAGCAAGTGTGCTGATTGTAAATGACATTTTTGGGTTAGTGACAAGGAAACATTAAGTGGTATGATGATCTTAATGTTTACTTGTCATTGAATATGTAAAAAAAAACTCTATGTGAATGGAGAATGTGGTTTAATGTTGGTACTTTAATTTCATTTGGACATTCACAACTGTAAACATCAAAGTTGTTAATCGCTATGCAGAAGTTGTTAATCAATATGATAGAGTTGTTAATGTCTATGAATAAGTTGTTAACGCTGATAGCAAGTGTGCTGATTGTAAATGACATTTTTGTTGTTACTGGAGAATGTGTTTGTTGTTAATCACTACGAAGAGATTGTTAATTCCTAAGATGAAGTTGTTAATGCTTACGAGGAAGTTGTTAACGCCTAGAGTGTTAATCTCATTGACATTGCTAGCAGCAAAGTTGTTTGTTGTTAATCATTATTCAAATGTTAATTCATATGACGAAGTTGTTAATACTGACGGAAAAAGTGGTAAAAGTAGTTTGTTTTTTAATAAATATATTCAAATACACCTATAAATAGACCACCAAAAAATATAGAGAAAAGGGAACTTTCTCCCATACTTCATGAAACATACAAATTCAATCTTCCATACAACATACCTCAAGGAAACTTTGTCCATACTCCATGAAACATACAAATTCAATCTTTTATGAAACATACCAAAAAGGAACTTTGTCCCATACTCCATGTAACATATAAAAAGTGGAACGATTATAACTTGTCAAATTGTCTCAAAACATGTTAACTTTACAATAACACAAATACAAGTCCTAAAGTAACATTGATGCAATCCATCTATAATCAGGCTCGTCTAAATCGCTTTGAAGTGGTTGGTTGTTGAAGAATACCCAATGCTTTATCCTTTGCAACATTGTGATTGTAATGTACAGAAAGTTTAATTCACCTGTCAACCAGAAACAAGTGTAGCAACTCAACAAACTAGATTCCAAAAACAATGATGGAAGAAACATTAGATACAAATCAGTTCAAATGAATTTCACAAATTCCAGAGGTTAAAAACACAACTAGGAGCAAGAGCATAAACATATTCATAATTTTTTATCTCTAAACACTAGTGATTGTGCAGTAGGCACTCAAGAAGAACAACAACATCAGAACCAAAATGTCCAATAGAAAATTAGCAACAATAACAGATTATGCAAGAATTTCCAATCAACAATATCAACAATTTCCAATCTGAATATCATTGTTAATAATCAAAGTCCTGTTTGATTTCAATGTTGCACATCTTTTCTGTTGGGATTGTAGAACTTAGGATAATCATCCTGATATGTGAGACTTGCTCATTACAAGAAGGTATTATAAGAATTACAGCAAAATTTTGTTCACAGGTGTCACATTATATTATAATAGCTAACAATATTAAATGAAAGGTGGCCCTTAAGGGGGCTGTGTCAAATGACACAACACATTGCCTCAGCTTATGGACTTCTATTAGTAACATCACCTATAGTAGTTTTTGGCTATAAAACAAGTCACATGGCCCAACTAGTTATTGTAAATAATAGAGTTTGCTGCTGGTAATAATGGAATCTCCCTTGTATATATTGCTATCAACTAGTTCAGTTAAATAGTGAGATATTTAATGACAAACTTGATAGATACATAGGAAAAGATAGTGAAAGACAAAAGCAAATTAAACATCTCAAGCTTTTGTGTTTAGTAGAGAGGCAGCATTTACCACTAATAAACCAAAAACTTGAGAGGTTGGTGTATATTCAAGTAAATAAATTAACTCTCGTTGTTGTTGGCCCACCTGAGTTTTCTCAATGGCTTTCTAACAGCATTTCGTTTGTTGCTGCAAGGTTCCTTGAATGATAATGAGAAATTAATGAGAAAACCAATCTTTGTTTTCATTTTCTATCACAAAGTACATATTTGTTTCATCTGAACTTCTAACCAGCCCATATAGACGAACTCATATGCTTTCACAGGATTAAATTACAAAGGATTCACAAGTTTATTGCACATGAAAGGTAGGAAAGTATCTTACAAAAATTTTACCTCCACCCATTAGAGGAACAAGTATGGATGAAATAAGAACAATGTTCCAAGCATCAGTAGTGCTGAAAACCATAAGGGAATTAAACACATAAACATGAAATGTTTGTTCCTGAAACTGAAAATCACGACAAACTTAGAAACCCAAAACGGAATTAAACATGGAAATTCATCCCTAGAACATGAAATTGGCATTTATCAAAGTAGGGAAAGAAAGAAAAATGGAAAACCAGATAGGGGGAGTAAATTCTAATGGGAACTTACACCAAGAGGGAGAACTTCCGATTTGAGTTTAGATTGGGTTTTCAAGGAAATGGTCTTTTCTCCAGCGATGGGGCTACAACCACTGAGCTCCCCCTCCATTTTCTTCGACAAACAAGATTTGTCAGGCCCTGTTCTCTAACGCCGGTGACAAAGATGAGCTTGCTAGACAAAGATGGACGAGAGAGGAGCAAACTTCCATTGACACACGCCCTAGCATTTTCCTTACCAGCAACAAGGGGCAAAAAAGTCTTTTACTAACATTTGGAAATCACAGATTCCTCCCCAGGGTCTGATATGGGATTTTCAAATGTTGAGGGACTGAATTATCCTTTACAATATTCAGAGGGATTTTATTGTCTTTTTCCCAAAAAAAATATGATTTTTATATAATGAATTAATGATGATATCTTCTCTTGAGTGATGGTCCAGGCTAGTCCCCATCCCATCCTGTGCTCTTTCCCTTTTCTTTTCTTCTACTTTATTTTTCCCCCAACCTTTCCTTTTCTTTTGGACCATAGCTTTTTCATTCTTTTTAAATCTTATTTAATTTTAACTATGCTCTTAAGTGTTTAACTTTATCATTTTGTTTTCATTTCCAATTTGTTTTATATTAATTTCAATTGATCACATCTTCCATAAGGTATGAAGGGAGGGGAGGGAAAGCAGTATGAGGAAAATGTTTTTAGTCAGATTTAAAAAAAGTTAGAGAAATGGGGTGAAGAATTTTTAATTACTTTTCCTTACTCTTTTATCTTACATTCACTATTTGTTTAAAAATTATAACCATACTTATTCATTCTTTTTATTCACCACACAAAAATTTCCCTCCACTCCCCTTCAAATTCCTCGTACCAAACAAGTTCTTAAATTCCAACTTTGTTAAGTTGGGATCAACTAAAGCTTGAGATTATGATGAAATTACAAGGAATCCAATCAATATACTTCTCTAAATCTCATGAACTCTCTATCATTGGTCCAAGTCAGTATAAAAAAATTCAATTATGGTAATCAATTAAAGAAATTTAATCTTAATGGCTTAATTTAAATTTAATTAAAAATCAATCTTCTATGATAATCAATGAAAGAATAAAAAAATTGAAATTTAATCTTAATGGCTTAATTTAAATTTAATTAAAAATCAATCTTCAATGATAATTAATAAAAGAATCAAAAAATCTTTCTGTTTCAAAGTTTAAAATTCAAATTCAAATGCTTTAATGGATCCATGATTTTAGGATACAAATTAAATAGGAAATTAAAGAAAGTTAATCTTAATGGCTATAAAAGAAATTTAATCTTTATGGTGGCTTAATTTAAATTTAATTAATCTCATGAACTCTCTATCATTGGTCCAAGTCAGCATAAAAAAATTCAATTATGATAATCAATTAAAGAAACTTAATCTTCCTATTGTGTGGGAGCAAACGAAGAAGATAATATATGAAGATTTATTATATGTCAGCCATAATGACCCACGTCACTCTGGTACCAATTCCTCATTCCTCAATCATATTTATTTAACGCATAATTACTATTTTTTTGAACTGAAATTTAACACATAAGTAAGAGCTTTATGTCTCTACAACATGCATCCATAGTCATTACTTTATAGTACTACTATTAAATATTAAATATATTGATAACTGCAAATGAAGGACAACAATATTTGCATTTGCAATTTGTTTATTGATTGACATACTTTATATTGTTTTAACAGATATTGAATTTAATGAACTGAGCAAGGAGGAAGCTGGACTGTGTCAAATTGAGCAACTTCTACAAAGAAATGGGAAGAGTCTAGCAGATTATCCATCTATGCCAAGAGCAAATTCAGTAGACTACTTGATACAATGAACCAACTTATCCTTCATGAGCTAAACTTCAATAAGGATCTGAAAGAGAAAAGTGTGAGATGTTGAAGTGATCAATGAATGAGGATCAAAGAATCATTTTTGATTGTGTGATGGTAGCTGTTCAATCAAAAACCGGGGGTTTCTTCTTTGTTCAAGGATGCGGTGGAACTGGTAAAACCTACCTTTGGAATACACTCACTGCAGCAGTACGAGCATGTGGGGGGATTATATTAAATGTAGCGTCAAGTGGAATAGCTACAACTTTGTTGCCATCTGGTATAACAGCGCATTCCAGGTTCCACATTCCTATTGCAATTAATGAGGATTCAATCTGTGGTTTGACCCAAAATTCGCAAGAAGCAAACCTCATCAAAGCATCTAGCCTAATCATTTGGGATGAAGCACCCATGATAAAGAGACATAGTGTCGAGGCTGTTGATCGTACATTGAGGGATATAATGAAATGTGATTCAATCTTCGGTGGTAAGTGCGTTGTCATGGGAGGTGACTTTAGGCAAATACTACCTGTAGTGCTAAGAGGTGAGAGGGCAGAAATTGTTGATGCAACATTAAACACGTCCAACTTATGGCGTGAGTGTGCATTAATGGAGCTCAAAGAAGAACATGAGACTACAATCCTCAGACGATCCAGAGGAACAGGCAATAATTAGGTCATTCTCCGAATGGTTATTGAAGGTTGGAGATGAGAAGATTGGACTACCACATGATGGAACTACAGAAATTCAAATGCTAGATGAATTATTGTTGTCAGATGGAGGTGATCCTATTAAATTAATAGTTGAAGCTACATTTCTAGATTTATCAGATTACTTATTTGAGAAAAACTATTTAACAAACCGTGCAATTCTTGCTCCTACAAATGAGGTGGTCGATAGTTTGAATGACTACAGTTCTTCACTCCCAGGTGATGTGGTTGAATATCTCAGCTCAGATGCAAGGGTTACACATCTTGGCAAGAATTTCATTAAAGCAGTTGCTCTCAACGGGAGCAGCATTGGACAAGAAGTTCTTATACATCGCATGGACATGAATCCATCAGAGTCTAAGTTACCATTCAACATGACAAGAAGGCAATTCCCTGTTATCATTTCTTTTGCAATGACAATAAACAAAACTCAAGGACAATCAATGTCGACTGTTGGTTTACACCTACCGAGCCCTGTATTCTCACATGGTCAGCTGTATGTCGCTTTGTCACGTGTGAAGAGTGTAAAAGGCTTGAAAATACTAATCTTGGACGACAAAAGAAGAAGTATAAGCAAGACCAGTAACGTAGTATACAGAGAGGTTTTCCAAAATTTGTACACCAATTGACCTCATTTATTTTACAATTAAAAGAAATTTCGTTTACCTTCACGGTTCAAATTTTTTAGCAATCCGAATTGCATTCACATAATTTTTATTTAGGTGTTCGGACTGTGCATATGCATAATTTTTATTTTATTACAATTACTGCCGATTGCGCATCCCTTATGAAGATATCATTCAACTTAAATCATCGTTAGTGTGGAACGCTTAAATATAACTCATCGCGCAACGCGCGGGTCCAGAGTCTTGTTCCAATCTAATCCTTCAATATTGTCTCAAAGTTAACTTTAAGTTTTAAAGGGTAAAGATGTAATTTTACCGATAAAATATTGTGACAAGAGCATATGGCACAAATATATTTTGACATGTGTTAATATACTAATAAACTTTTAAAACAGAGCAAAACGACCAAAGCCGTTTATTTTCCCCAAGTGTCCGTTAATTTTTCAACGCATCTATACTATGCATTTATTTTGATGGACGTTTAGGGAAAATAAACGGCGTTGTTGGTTTTGCTCCGTTTTAAAAGTTTTTTGCTATTTTAGCACCTGTCAAAAAGTTTATTGGTATTTTAAGACTCTTCAAAATATATTTGTGTTAGATGCTCTTGTCGCAACATTTCAATGGTAAAATTGTACATTTACCCAACTTTAAATTACTAATACTTATCTTTCCTTGAATATATCTCGCTTTTCTTTTTTCCCATTCAATTCCATATGTTTATATCCTTATCTAGAGTTTACATTTAAACCTAAAATTTTTTAATCACGATTTAAAAGTGATAACACAATAAAATTTTAGCGACAACTTTCAATCTCTTGGAACTATCATTGATAGTTGTTGTCAATTTTTTTTTTAATTTTTTAATTAAAAGGGAGGTTAGGCATGCGCTAAGGACATCGGGTTACAAACCAGATCAAATTTGTGTTTTCCTACTTATCAAAAAAACTTTTATGTTATTAGGTTATAAAGCTATTCACGTCATAAGTCTTTTTTTTTAAATGATAGCTAATAATGCTTTAAGAGACGAAAATACACTTATCTGGATAATATAAACAAAATTAATTCCAACCGATTGTTGCCGGCAAAAAAAAATTTCCAACCGATTGTTAATATTAAAGTTTAAAGGCTTCCCGCCAAAAAAAAAAAAAAATCTAAAGGCGTCATTCGTTTGATGTTGTGCAAAATTTATTTATAGGTCAAATATTTTTTTTGGCCCACAATTCATAGGTCAGGCTTTTACTAAAGCATTTTTTTAAAAAAGAAAAATAAATCATACTCATGAAAGAAAACAAATACCAAAGACTTTCATATTCATTTTTCAAATATTTGAAAGGCAGGCGTAGAGCTTGAGGAATTATGGGAATCGAATACTAAATTTGATGTCACAAACAACACACTTTGTGCTACTAGACCATTAATTTTTGGCAGCACGTTCATTCTTACGAAACCAAAACGAAAAAAGGAATCAAACGATAAAAAGACAAAAAGAATATCCCCATACAATAACCAGGAAAATTGTGCCTAAAATCCAAAATAAAATTACATATAAAAAAGTAAAAAAAAAAAAACTATTCTATAAGATTATTCTCCTTCCGGTCCTAAATATATGATCTATTTAACTAATTTGATTAAATTAAGGATGTTAATTATGTTAGTTAATAAGTTGTATTTTTCTTAAACACCTCAATCATCTTCCCTTTTTCCCTCTCCCATCTCTTACTTGATTATTGTTGGATAAGCAACAATAGAGATAATTTTAGAAGAAATTGACAAGAATTAGAATAAGGTTATATTTTTAAGACCAAGATCGACTCCCTAAATATATCATATTTTAGGACCAGGGGGAGTATGTTGACTTGTTGAAAACAAAAAAATTCGTTGGAACATATCTTTCGTTATTTAAATTTGGTTAAAGTACAAATTTGCTTCGGAAGTTTTTGCTCAAGAGCTATTTGGTCTTGAAAGTTTTTTTGGTTCAAAACTGCTATAAAAGTTTTAAAATTTAGCAATTTTACCCCTTTTTCCGTTAAAATATCAACGTTGATTGTTGAAACAATGATATTGACCGTAAATATTTTAACGATAAAGGCAAAATTGTTACTTTTTAAAACTTTCGGGATAATTTTGAACCTAAAAAACTTCTGGATTAAAATAGCTTTTGAGCGAAAACTTCTGAAGCAAATTTGCACCTTAGCCTTTTAAAATTTTATCCAAACCCATAAATTTACATAATGTATTTTCAATTTCAATCCTTTCATTAGTTAATCTCCAATGGGAGAGGTATCCTCATTTAGCGTTTGACCAATGCCCCGAATATAATGACTTCCAATAGAAGGATACATATGCTTAATTAGCAAAAAAAATGCTTGTTAATAATAAAAGGGTAAAAGGTAAAAAAATGACCTTATACTTTTGTCACATGTTCATCTGACATCTTTTACTTTTTTCAGGCTCAAAATTGCACACCAACTTGTAAAATTCAATAATGCTCCCCACTGTCAAACAACTAAACGTCCGTCAGTTTTTTATATATAGGCCTCACATTGTGGGACAGGTGTGTTATTAATGTGACTCTTTTGATCCTTACGTGGCAGGGGAAATGCTCAGAAACATGTTCAAATTTGTTCATGTCCTGCCCAAAACAAAAGCCTTTTTACAGTTATACTCCATATTTCTTTCCTCATCCTAAAGAACCAATGAAGTAAATGCACGTATTAGAAAAATCTTTATTCTTTTCCCCTTTAGATTTTCTTCTCATAGTAGAATTCCAAATCAATCAGATGTGTAAGAATTCTTGAGAGAGATTGTGGCGTTGATGTGTTGAGGATTTAAAGTTATAAAACAGTCATCCTCTTGTTAAATTTCGGCTTCACCAACTTGCTAAGAACATAAGCTTTGGAGCGAAGCTCCTATACAAAGCAATTTTGTTACTTAGCACTATAAGTCCTCGTCACGACAATCATTTGAGCCAACGACGAATACCTCTTCTACCACGGAGGTGAAAGATCGGAAGCATAAGGTGAGTGTGTTCTCTCGAATAAGCTTCCCTAAGGGCGAAGTCTCCAAGAAGAAGAAGATCGCCATGTCATCTTCTAGAGAACTAGCGAGTGGATCAACGGCATCAGTGTAACACCTCAAATTTTTGAAAATAGAAAATAGGGAATTATTCAAGGTTTGGGAAATATTACCCAAAATATTAAAAAGCATTGAAAATATGTTTAGATATTTTTAATAATTTTTAAGGTTTATTTTCTTTATTAGTTAAGAAAAAATAGTTAGGAGATAAATTTAAATATGGGAATATTTAGAATCTTGGGGTATTACTTTATTCTTAAAAAGTCTTATAAATAAATTTAGATATAGAAATATATCCGGATAATTTATTTAAGGACTAAATTTGGACTAACAATTTTAGGAATGGTAATTAAATTTTAATTGGAAGGGTAGAAAGGGGAAGAGATGAGTGGCAGATGGTAATTTGGGGATCAATCAGGGGTAAAGTGGTAAAATTCCTCTCATCCGTATCCTCTCAATTGGCACATGTGATGAAATGAAAATAATAAAATACACTCCCTCTTCTTCATTCATTCATCACCGTCTCTCTCTCTCTGTTTATACTCCCTCACGCTCTCTCTCGCTCGCTCTCTCGTCCCTGTCTCTCTCGCTCTCCGGCAACGGACGGCGTTTTCCGGCCAGATCAGCGGCAACTGGCGGCGCACGAAGGAGCAACCCGTGCCAGACACCAAGGCTAACCTTGGGTAAGCCCTATTCCTTTCATTCCTTCACTTTCTCGTCTAATTTTGAGCTCGAATGGGAGGAAGAGAGATTCGAGTTTTGGGAAATTTACAAGCTTCTAATCCCATGGAACTGAAGCTTAGGACTTGGGTAAGAGTATTCCTAAAGTGATTTTGTAAGGGGATGAAGTTGGGTGGTTGATTTCCGTTGATTTGGGGCTCGGGTACTGTTCATCCGACCCTATTTCCTTTGATTTTCAAATATTCCTTGTTCTAAAGTTTAATTAAGCATGATTTAGAGTAAGTTCAAGCTTTATAGAGTGTCTTGCATGTTGATTTCTGAAGGCTGATTTCTTGTTCTTCCCTTGTCTCGTCGGATTCTTGTTCTTTCTCCTCTGTTCAGCCGAATTCTTGTTCTTCATGTCCATTCGAATTTTCTCTTCTTTCTGGTCACTGATTCTGGTGTTTATTGGGTTAAATTGATTTGTTGTTTGATCTGGTTAAATTTTGTTTCCTTCGATTCTTGTTCTGATCTGCCGAATTCAGAGTTCCTTTGGGTTGCTTGATTTTGTTATTTCCTTGGATATACTAACATCCTAAACATGAGGAGTAGATGATGAAATAGGTGAAATTGATTAAGTGTGGATTTTTGTGTTCTCTTGCTTCTCTGGTTCTGTTCTGGCCGTGGAGTTTAGGAGGAGTATCTTGAGAATTTTGGTACCTCTGCTCCTGATTAAGTGCTATGCATAAGCTGTGATCATAGATGAGGAATCTGAAATTTTAGTGATATAAGTATGCCCAGTATGTCTGATTTCATGGCTTGAGGTAATTAATATCGTATGATGGAATTGGTACCATTGATAATGAATGATTGAAGATTTGAAATAAGATAATCTGAAGCTAGAATCATGTTTAGATTAATGAATTGTTAGGAACATAATTTCAGAATTTAGGGACAATTCGGAATCTTGTAATTGTTGCTAAATATTTAGATGAGTGGCTAGGGTTCCTAATTGCCTATGGTTGATTGGTTAAAGAGGGAATGAAAGCTTTAATTATGTGTGGTATTTTAAAAGGTTCAATGAAGCTTGGCTTGCAAGGGCATATCCTATTCTGATTTTTGGATATATTTGGTTGGTATTATTAAGTATTTATGTAATGATATAGTTAATTACTGATTAAATGGAAGAGTTAATGGTATTGGAACTAAATTGAAATTTAGTTAATTAGGTCTATAGTCAGTAAAGTCAGAAGGCTTAAAGGCAATAAGTAAATATGTGGCGAGTTCTTCCTTCAATTTTGGGTAATAGGAAGTGGGTAATAGTTGTAAAAGACTTTGGTTATCCAATCATAAGTAAAAGATGGTGCAAATGGTGTTACACGTATGTTATTAGTTTCAGTTTTGATAATTATTATAGATAATTGACGATTTATGATTTCAGAAGTTAAAATCAAGAATTTACTTTAAATGTAAATAATGGATTGTAAGTTTTGTGACTTATTTCTTTTAACTTAATTTTCTTTAGTTTTAGAGCTGTCTAAAGTCAGGAAATATAATTAGTTAAACTTGATAATTTGGTAATTGATTAGCTGATGTTAAAAGCTTAAAGAAGCTAAGTGGAAAGATATAATCGGTGATTGATGAGACATGGTGAGGTTTTGATTTAAAATGAAATTTGAATTTCATTTCTCAATTGTTGGCTTGGTGATGATTAGTTGCTAGGTTGGATTAAGGTTATAGTTGAAGAAGAAATGAACGGGAATTTGATAAATCACTTGTGTGGTCAAGAGTTGGATTCTTTTAAAATATTGTTTCAAGAAATTGAATTAAGATAAGATTAATTAGAGAGAAGGAAATTGATTAGTTATTTATTTGGTTTAAGTTCTAAGTTAATATTTTCAGATGTTCATAATTAGTACAGTCAAGCTTAGGAGTTGCAAGTTTAATTTAGAAGTTTAATCTATCGCTCAAGGATTTTCAAAGATTAAGATAAAGCTCTAAGTTTGATTATAAATATGCGTTATTGCATTAAGTAGGTAAATTGAGAGTTAATCATTGTTTAGTTAAAATTAAGGATTTGTAAATAATAACAGGTGTAAGTTTATATTGTTTTATTGAATCATTAATTGGCGATATTATTTTGGGAAATAGAATGTGTGCTTCGTTCTGTTTGAAATGTTGTCTTTGGATACTTACATAGTGAATTAGATTCCTAAGTTTTTAAGTAAGTAGTTGTATGGGTTACCAAGAAATTTAGAAAATAAATTGGATTAAAAGATGATTAATAGGCAATGTAAGGTTAATATAAAATGGTGGAGACATTCTTATGCTTGTACTTGTTGTTAATTGATTCTTGACACATGTACGTGTTTATATCAATTGAATCCTTGGTTTTCCTTATTCGTAACGGAAGAATTATATATAAGTTAAGTTATAGGTAATAATTATTAATGTGGAGAAAAAGTATGATCATTAGAAATTTATTATAAATCCCTTGAATCTAATTAATTAAAGTAAGTTGTTTTATATATATATATAATTTAAAGTAATTAGGATATTTCTATGCTTGTGTATGTAATATTTGCTGATTAAAGTTAGAAATATTGATTTAAGAAATATATTAAAAAGGGAAGGGTAGAAGTATATAATATCATAGGAACGTGAGAGACGCTTAGTAACTACATGAAAGTATAGATATTAATTTATTCTTTATTATATGTAAGTATAGGTTCTGATAGTGATATAGACGTAATGAGGCAGCGAAATGGAAAAGGACCAGTTAAGGTTGGAAGCTTGCGGTACAGGTAGCAGTTTATTTCAGTAACAATTAAATTGCATGTATTATTTTGTAATAACTGTTGCATTTAGTTGGTAAGTTGTTATTCCTCAGATGGAGTACTCCAGGCTTAGGTGATTAGCTACACCTTTGCGAGATTAGTTATGTTTTAGCCTTATGTGCTTTAACGAGAAACCCTGCAGGTAAAGCCTTCACTATAACGAATATATTGTTATTAGTGGTTGGCAGGTGCTTTTAACACACAGATTAATAGGAGTAAGACTATCATCATTTGTACAGCTTTATGAAATATATACATGACAATTGTTAGCATGATAATATATGTTAATGAAAGAAACTGCTATTGGGATTTCCAATCTCACCCCCTTCCCCAAACATTTTCAGTTTGGCAGGTCGAAGGAAGCTAGCTGGGGAGAAGAGTAGACGAAGAAATTATGATTAGAAATTTAAAAGCCAGAGGTAGTAAATATTTTAATAAGATTATTGGTATATGTTGTAAAAGTAAATAATTAAATTAATAATAGAGAGTACATGGAATAGAATTACAATAAATTTATTAAAGGAATTAAGTTTCCTAGAGGTTATGAATTATGAATAGATACTTTAAAAAGAAAATGTATGTATTACCCTAATGTCGCTGCGTAATCTGATAGAAGGGTTATCAACTGAGATGACCCCAACGTTTTAATATTGGAAAGGTAGAAACCCATCAATAAATGTAGAGGACCCTGAGTGGGTTTTCGCTCCCCACACACTATCATCAAGGGGAGAAAATTTTGAGGGAACTTAAGTAGTTTAATTGTTTTATGCACCACTTGGTCTTATAAAAGTTTTAAATTCTGAGCTGTTCGAAAAGCCCATTCCAACTAACCGAAGGTTGGATAAATATTTTAAAAAGAAAAAGTTTTAAATTTTCCGTATTTTTGGGCTTCGAATATTTATAAAAGTGGTTATAATTCAATTAAATTGCTATAATATAGTAGTAAAAGTCGAGGTGTTACAATCAGCGAATCATCACAAGTTGGTGACAAATGGTTATTATGATGATTACAAATCTCCATCGGCGTCAATAGGGAAGGTTGTTGTTTCGAGTGATGGTGGAAGGAGGAAGAGTGTGGATTATGCTTCTTATGACGATGAATGGCATTTCAAACATCAGCCGTCTAGGTATGACCCTTCTCCATCGCAGCCGCTGCCGCCATTAGATTGGGAGGAAGAAGGAAGGCATAAGTGCATGCACAAATATATTCATTTTGTGATCTCACTCCAAAATCCAGCTCAGAAGAAACTTTATTTAACGGTGAAGATAGTATTGTGTGAGAGAGGGTTGAAGATGGTGCGTTTCTGAGCTTCTCCTCCTCCTCCTCCTCCTCCTCCTCCTTTCTTTTGGAACTATGAGCATTTTCACTAGCACATAAGGGTCGAAAGGCCATTTAAATTCTTTACCTGCCATGTAAGGGTAAGGAACCATATTAATAGCACACTTGTCTAGTAATGTGGGACCCACACTTAAAAACTAACAGACACTTAGTAGTTTGACGGTGGGGACATTATTGAACCCATTTTGAAAGTTGGTGTGCAATTTTGAGCTTGAAAAAGGTAAAAGGTGTCAGATAAACATTGGACGAAAGTACATGGTCATTTTTGACCTTTTCCCATAATAAAATAAGTGTTCACGATTTAGTGTCATTGACCAGCAAAAAATGTGACAAATTCCATGCGGCATTCTACCTCAACACAATTGAGTCAATTAATGAGTGAGAGTTTGGGCTGTTAAATTGAGGGTGAGATTTCAAGGTTTAAAATTTTTTGGACATGATTAAAAAAACCGGTGAACCAGTCCTTGGTTTATTTCAAAATATTGGGCTGGGGATTGGGTTAACCTAACGAGAGTCATGGTTAAACTAGCCAAACTGGTGTGAAATGTTCTAATTGCTATTTTAATTACAAATTGTTAGTATTTAATTGTGTTTACTTTTTAAATTCGAATCTTTAAAATTTCCATTTACTTATAAATGTTTTGCATGTAATGGCTTAATCTTCTTTTATTTCATCTTTAAAAATATTAAAATATTGAAGTTTTATGAATTATCCATAACCTATCTATATTATATGTTGATACATTGATGATTATTATCTTGAGATATGAATTTTTCAATTTAATACCTATGACAAGTGACAGAAGGAGTAAGTAACTAACCACACCCACATGGTCACATCAGCTACACATCTATTTCAATGTTGCCATTTTATGTTCAACTCGATGCAGACCGCCTTTTTTTGTAGAAAGACAAAATGATATTCCAATAATCAACCAAGGTTTACATATTACAATCAAAAGTAGAACATAGATTGCAATTTACTAAACTTTGATAACATGACTAAGAAATAACCCTAATACTAATATTTGAAAAGTCAAGAAGTAAAGCAAGTATTTCTCGCCAAGTGATATTAAGTCCTGAAGGATGATCAATAGGGATGTGATGAAGTATTTGTTAACACAATAAATGACCAGTTATCTCTTATGATGGAAGTTCATATTTCTGAATCCATTAAAGAGCAACACGAAAATATTTTATGAGAAAACTTGTTTCAGGTTCAACTTGTTTTTTTCATATAAACTCTTTAATAGAAGATCCCTTGTGACAAATGATTCCATGACAATGATGATTTCCAGGCTTCTTTTACTTGTGTAGAATAATATCTTATCTATCATCATCATTATCCATGATATGTGAATTAATTGTTTTAACCAATTTGTGAGGCTTGACTCTTATAAGGTTTGTGAAAGCCATATTTGTGAAATAGATAGCTTGCTTGATTTACTTTATTGCCATTGAAATCACTCGTATCCCATGATGAAAAGCCATATTACGCTTTCTCCAATTAGTGTACAAGAGAAAAATCACATGGGATACCAAATAGATAAGACCATCATTACCTAATGTGAGTAATGTATCCTTCAACCATCTTTTAAACTAAAAAAAGTACAATTTGGTATCCTAAGGTCAGGACATCCATACCAAACACTTCTAGTAAAATGGCGTCCAATGAATAGATTCTCCAAAGATTCTTCAACATCACACCCAAATAGACAAAGAGTATGAGAAGAAAGGTGTTGCTTATTTAAAATATCATTTGAAGGCACAACATCATGTAGACATTTCCATATGAAAAGTAACTGCTTGTATGGAATCTTAATTCTCCACAAAAACTTCAAGAAGTCATCACTTTGAGAGTTATTTTGTGACAAAAGATGTATCCTATCCTTAACAGAATAATTTCCTACTACGCTACCTGTCCAAATGAGTTTATCATATGAGTTTAAGATGGAGACATGCATGTCAATGATGGCCTGGGCAACAAATGACAAGTATAGAGATGTAATCAAATGGTGATTTCATTTGTATGAAGTGCAAGAGAATGGGACATGCACTAATAGATCAACCACAAGTTGAATGTTCAACAAGGCAGCAAGATCCCACTGCATGGGCCACCAAAGGTAGTGATTAATAGAAACTGAAGATCCATTCCCTATACGCCATTTTGACTTACTAATAATGACATCTGTATTTTCAAAGATACCCTTCCAAATCAAAGAAGAATTTTAAGGCATATTAATAATAGAAATGCTATCAAAGGTCCAAGGTCCACCAATCCTTTCCCAATTTATAATCGAACCCTTACATGAACATTAGACAATGTAACAATCACAAAGTCCTCCAATTTCAAATAATGCTATTCTCAATTTCATCTTTCTAATACATTAACTTGATTTAATTTTTTATACAAAGGGAACTTTGAAATACACCCAAGGGGGATCAAACCCCCTCCCCCACCCCCACTAGCCTCACCAAGGAGGCATTATGCCAGCTGATCTAATGATCATTGGCACATTACTTGATTTAATTGACTCCATATTATGATGACACTAGCAATCCATATTGCTAACTCATTAATTCTTCCCAAAATTTACACAAATTCACTAGCAATTAGCCATAATCCATCACCTTAACATGATATTCAATTCCATTACATATTCCATTATCAATATCTACTCATACATTTATGCTTGCGAATTTCGATTCGTTACTTAGATAATTCAGATTCCCAGATTCACACCAATTACACATTATACCTTAACCCTTGTAAGAACACCCATATGTTCATAATACTCTCACTAATATAATGGTTTCCCAACAGGTAATTACTTATAAATCCTCACAAACTTTACCGATAAGCATTTAATTCTCATAATCTCGGTTAATCACCAATAAATTTTCATCACTTCCTAATCCCAATCACTTAACAATAGTCTTGACAATTCCTTATTCTCAATTCCATTATTATCTGGACACCACCCTCTATCTTTGATGGAATCCCAACCTTCCATATCCATTACACACTACTACAAAAAACAGTATTTACGTCCCCATTTCACGTCTCTTTTTTAAATATGAGATGTAGAAAAAAGGCGGTGGCAAAATTGTAAATATGTAAAAAAGTTTCAACGTCTCTTTTTTAATTATGAGACGTTGATTCTCGAAAAAAAGCGGTAAATACAAAATAGGGTGAAAAAGAAGGCGGGAAGAACTTTCCACGTTTCACAAATTTTATGAGACGTGGAAAGTCACTTTCCACGTCTCACAAATTTTATGAGACGTGAAAAGTTGTTAATCCACGTCTCATAAATTTTATGAGACGTGGATTTAAAAAATTTTTTAAAAAAAAACACTTTCCACGTCTCATAAAATTTATGAGACGTGGATTTAAAAATTTTTTTAAAAAAAAACACTTTCCACGTCTCATAAAATTTATGAGACGTGGAAAGTCCTTAATCCACGTCTCATAAAATTTATGAGAAGTGGATTTAAAAAAAAAAACTTTCAACGTCTCATAAATTTTATGAGACGTTGAAAGACGTGGATTTAAAAAAAAAACTTTCAACGTCTCATAAAATTTATGAGACGTTGAAAGTCCTGGCAACGTGGATTTAAAAGAAACAGACAGAAGATCTTATCTTTGCTTTTGGTCTCTCTCTCTCTCTAAATTTACAGATATAATTTCGAAATTTCCATTCCATCTTCTCTCTCTCAGCATCTCCCTCGACATCTTCTCCCTCGCCGTCCTTCCCTCACCACTGCCTTCACCTTGCAGCCATAGACCTATGTCGTGGCCGTGAGCGAGATCAGTCGCGATTTGCATCCAAGAAAGCCAGGTAGAGATCAGTGAAGCTAGGGTTCAAGCGATTTGGTATGTAGTTGTTTTTTTTTGGAATAATATAGCAGTACAATGATTTATCAATTACTTTGTGCCACAGATTTTGTATCCCTACTTCCCCTTCTTCAACTTCAACCTCTCTTCCCCTTTCCGTCAGTTTCTTTTTCTTCTCCAAGCTTAGATCTTTCCATGTCGCCACTGCCACAACGAAGCCATTGTCTCTTCTATCTCTTCCTTTCTTATATTTATATTCACTTCTAGATCGTCTATGATTTATATACAAATTCCCAATCTAGTTTATTCGTTGATTTTTTTTTGTTTGAATTGAAATGTGCTTTTTTTTTGTGATTAAGAGCTCGCTTGACAACCCCAAAGAGCACCATAATTAACAATCATCATAATTCGAGACTCATCCTCAATGATTACGTAATCAACTTCTAACATCACTTGATTTCAACGTGAAGGTAATAAGGTCCACATAATCATTTGATCATCAAGATCATTGCACTTAACCTCAAGCAATTAGGGATTTCCCCTCTTACCATTATTAGGATTCACAATCTATTGTCAGAATTAGGAGACATAAACTCAATCTTAATTTTTCTAGATTAACAATAAGCATGTCACACTCATATATACACACTTAACTAAATATATCATTCATATGATAATAATCTTGATCTGCATCTTGGCTTTGAATTTGATTTGTACCTTTCCTAATTTTCGTTGAGTTGCAAATGCAAAATTTAATTAACCAAGGATTGCATAAGTGGTGCTCTCCCAGATCATCTCACGTGGAATTGGACCGGTTCCAAAATATCATAATAGAAACTACATATCAAATCCCAAAATAAATCACAAGATTAAGCAGAAGCATAGCAAATTTATGAGCCTAAATGTGGCAATACAGTTATGTCTTGTTGGCCCAGAATGACTCACTATCTTAGTGAGAGGTTTTCGGATCCTTCCTTTGACCTCCTTCTTCGCTCCTAGGACCTGTAAAAGTAATATAAACGGAGGTAACCCCAACATAACCACTCACTACTCATCTACATGCAGTGTATACTAGCAAGATGTCCAGTGGAATAGTACATATAGATATATGCATATCACTTCAGAAACATGCCGAGGTATTCACCTAAGATGCACATCATAGATCCATAATTAGTTTTTACAATTCCTTGAGGTATAAGATAATATATTCAAATTATTTCCAAGAATAATATATATTTCAATAATAATAACAACAATCACCCCAGGCGAATCTTAAACGAATCACTGGAAAAACAGGTGGAACTAGTTAGGATTCTCTACCCACCCTTAGAATCCATAGTACGGATCAGGAGGGACTCTACTATCCCTGAACCCGTGATATAGATAAGAAGGGACTCTCTACCCTTCTTGAAGCCGTGAGGGGCATTCTACCCTAGGGTATCCAATTAGTCCATGCGGTGCATCAGGGTACCTCATCACGTTATGGAAATATTTAGATTCGCTGGTGTCACCACAATTAATCACAACATCAATCAGACAGATATGCAACACACCAAATCAAAACTAGTATATATATTCGGTCCTAAAGATGCACAATCACAGCTTATGCCATTTTCAAAAGTAATATTCCACTAGACGGTTATATTATAAAAATAATATCTCAAAAACCTCATTTCCATATATCATCAACCATCTGTTAATAATAAGATCTCAAACTGCAATTCAAAACCCCATTTCCATTTAACATTGTAATTATCAAAGGGTTAAGGGTAAAAAATATACATGTGATTTTGTCAAAAGTTCATCCAATACCAAATGTTTTTTTGGACCAAAAATACATATGAGCTTCCAAATTGGATCAAAAATATACATTTACTATTAAATTAAGGTCAAAAATATACATGTGATTTTGTAAACAGGTTCGTCCAGCACCAAGCGCTTCTTTTTGGAATATAATTGTAAATATGACCTTTGATCCAATTTGAAAGTTCATGTGTAGTTTTTGTCCAAAAAAGACATTTGATGTTGGATGAACTTTTGACAAAATCACATGTGTATTTTTGACCCTTAACCCATTGTCAAATAATAATATTTGCAAACTACTTACTAACACTACACACACACACAAACAAGCAGAAAGCGGTTACCTAATAGCTGACACCAAACTCACAATAGTGTAGTTCCCCCATGTTGACTCAGCGCAATTCAAACACTACACAAATTTACATATAACCACAATTAACCATCTACCAAAATAATTTCACACACTGGCAATTAACTCCCTAGCTACCCTTTCTTGCCCTTGCTTAATTTAAATCTTACTATCAACTTTTCTTTCTCTTTCTTATATCCATAATTCACCTCTAATCCAACTTACACAAATTCAAGCTTAACCATTAATTCCCCCCACAATAACCATTTATTCCAAACCTCAACATCCAATATCCCCCCATGATTCATCACTAATCTCAATTACTAAATTCAAGCCTTTGCACAATTTTTCAAACATCAACCAATCATTTCTCAATCTTCAAAATCTATTCATCAATCCACAATTAATTCCCTCAACCTTCATAGTTCAATTAAATCAAGTTCTAGCATAAGAAATGTCCCCTTCCCCCAAATCAAGACCTACACCCAATCTAACCAAATTAACCTCATCAATATTATTGTTAGAAATAAACTAACCCCTTAAATCCATTAATCAACCTCCAACACTCAGAATCATAGAATTGCATTAACAAATCCAACTTGTTCAAAACTTTAACCATCAAAATTTTTCTTAGGTGCAAATCCAATCAAACTCATCAATTCAACATCATCATATGACCTTAATAAACATATAAAAATAACCAATTTATCCATAAGCACCTCAGATCACAAAATCCCTAATTTTCCAAAACCTCCAAAAATTCAAAAATTCCAAATAATTAGAAAAACCTCAAACAAGCAGAAATCTCTTCAGAGAACCTAGAATTCATGATTTAAGCTTAAGTTTAATAAGCTTAGAACTCCAAAAAACCCCAACTAAGGCAAGACCCAATTTTTCAAATATAGCTAATTGAAAAACTAAGGACATAGGAATGTAGAGGAGACTTACAGGAGTCCGACTCCGGTGCAGGTAAGCTCAAGAATTTTTGGCCAAGAAATTTTTCGATCTCCTCCTATAAGCTCCGATTGGACCAGAGAGAGGTGGAGGAACGATAGATAAGGTGAGAGAGGATAAATGGTGGTGGTGGAAGGTAGTTTCCGGCAAGTTTCGTAGGAAAACTTCCCCCCCCCCCAAGAAAACCCGATAGCACTGCAATGGAGGGAGAAGACGGCGGCTTCTTGGGTGAGGGAGAAGGGAAGAAAAAGAAGGAAAGAGGGAGAGCAAAAAAATTGAAGGAGAGAGGGAGGTTGTGGCGCTGTAGGCGGAAGAAGAAAATGAGGAAGAGAGAGAGAAGAGGAGAGAAAAGGGGAGGGATAAAAGAAAGGAAAAAAAATAAAGGGGTAGAGAAAAATACACTACTATGCCCTAAAATCCTCAAAATGAGATATTTTTCTCTAATATAAAATTTCCATTTTATCTCCAAAAATTTCTCATAATAATCGCTAACTATCTTCTCCCACAATATCCTCCTTTTAGCCAATAGTATAATCTCTCCAATTTATTTCTCTTAAAATAAGGGAGAAATTAAACCTCTAAAATCCTCAAAGTACCTTAAATTCCTCAGATGTCTCCTTAATTCATCAATTTCCATTAATTACTTCCTAATCACCCCTAATAATTCTCAGTAAATTTTCCTAGGATGTTACACATTCAATTATTAAAAAGGCAGTTGTTAATTCCCAACTAGGTAGTGAAAACTAATGATAATTACGCAAAGAGTCTCTTATTGAAAGTAGATCAAACCTTACAATATTGGACCTAGTAGCTAAACATACATATGATCACACATGCATCTAACATATACTAGCGATCTAAAGTACATAGATATTTAAACACATCTATTGTATAATACCATGAAATAATCCCAAGATTCATACATTTAAAAGAAATCTTTTGATTACATGCATGACCGATAAGCAAAGTATTGAAATTCAAAGCAAGCTTGTTCTGAAACACATACATATGCCAAAACAAAAGGAAATAGAATATATAAATGAAATTGAACAAGAAAAGAAATCTAAATAACTCCTAAATTATGACGATGAAGCTTTGGTTGCCTTCTTCTATCAAGATCCCCACAGAATCGCCTAACCACTCATACTTTCGATCAACATAGACTGAATTTGATAGGTGGAATCTATGGGAGTGTAGTGGAGGAAAAAAGTTGATGCAAACAAGGTGGAAGTGATGAGAGAATTCGGACTTGGATGGAAGAGAATGAATGAATGGTGTGCTGCTATTAGAAATTCGGATATATCAATTAGCATAAGATGCAATTAGAAAACCTTCCAAATTAGCCTAAGATTACTTGTTTAGGTTGAAAACATCAATTAGGAAATGTTTAGACCAGACCTAAATGTAGAAATTCAATCTAGCCCAAATATTACCACCCTAATCACTTTATCACCATCCACTAACATCATTTGACTCACTAAAACCATTAGATTACATAGAACAAGCTTAGGGTTCAAAAACCCCTCTCAAATCCCAACTTTTCAAAACTTCATTAAAAATCAAAATTTGGTTTACGCCAAAATCGAAAGGAACAAGGTATTAGAAATCCCTAAGGTTTCAAAACTTTGATTGGATTTATATGCTTATTATTGTAATAAGAAATGGAAATGAAATATTCAAAAGAGATTTTTCATTGAATGACTATTTATCTAGTGTATTTTCATGGAAATAGAGGCAAGAAAACTCTATAGAAAAATGGTAGTTCAATTCTATATTATTTAATAGGGAGTTAGAATACAGGTGTGGGCAAGGTAAATTAATGGAGTGCAAAAATTTATTCTAGGCCAAAATTCAAGAACCCAAAGCTTTTAAAACCATTTGTGAGTCTAAATAAGTCTAATGAAATAACAAAATCCCCAAACACATGTGCATTTTCAGATTCCACTCTCAAACCCTAGAAAATCAAACTTTAACAAACCCAAATCAAACATCAAACTCAAATTTAATTGGTACAATTATCATATCTAGATTTCCATAACCTTCAATAGTCCTTTCCAATTAAAGAATAGCCTCTACTCATTCAACTCAATTATAAACCACAATTTCTCAAACTTAAAGTTTCACAAAAAAAAAATCCCAATATTGATTTTTCATCATCAACCTCAAAATCAAACCATCCAACTATCCATATAAACACCAATACACTAAAATAATTTGAAATTTTTGAATTTAAGAGTCAAAATATCAAAATCTAACAAACCATAAAATTTGTAAAAGAGAAAATTACTTTTAATTATCAAGTCACCCAATAAACAAATCTAAACCCATAAAATCAACTTATTAATTTACCTCAACAAATCTATGGTCACTTATTGTCAAAGCTTAACACCCACTTCAAACATAAATAGAAAATTTTGCTCAAATCACTTCAAAAATATATCCATTAGAAATCTTTAAATGAGTAAAATAATCTTCATAAAGAGAGTTTTGTTGATAGAAATCAAGGTTCAAAAAGCCGGACCGGACATCGAACCGGACGAGGCACTGGTTCAAGGGTCAAAAGTTCAACCGGGGGTCGGATCGGGTCAAACCGGTTATATTAAAATAATAAAATTTTATTAATATTAACATTAATAATCATTAATATCAAAATGTAAATGTAGATAGGTATGTATGATTCATCAAATATGAATATTTTAATGTTTCTATATAGGGAAAAAAGAAAATATTAGTTGATTACACGTGAAAATAAATATTATTCTACAATTTACAGATTAAAATATAAATATTAAGAGTAACAATAATTAAATATTAAGTATATGCAAGTAAAATAGCATTTAAAGTATTATATTTTCCTAATTTCTAAAATTGAGTGGAGTGAAAGTTAGTAATTAGGTGAATTATAATAAAATAAAATTATTTTTTTTAAAAAAAAAAAAAAAAAAGTTGGCCGGTTCAACCCGAGTCTTGACCGGGTCGGCTGGGTTAACCGGTTTTTCCCGGGTTAACCCGGGCCGTGACCGGGTCAAAAGGTCCCCCGGGTTTTTGTGCCAATCGGACCGGACCAATGGCCGGTTCACGGTTGAACCGGCCGGTCCGGTTCGGCTTTTTGTTCCTTGATAGAAATAGTTTTACTCTCCAAAATGCTGACAGTTTCAAACTAGGGCTAAATTGAAAGGAAATAGAGGAGAGCTCCAACACCGCGTATTTCACACACTCACACACACTCTCTCTCTCTCTCTCTCTCTCTCTCTCTCTCTCTCTCTCTCTCTCTCTCTCTCTCTCTCTCTCTCTCTCTCTCTCTCTCTCTCTCTCTCTCTCTCTCTCTCTCTCTCTCTCTCTCTCTCTCTCTCTCTCTCTCTCTCTCTCTCTGTCTTTTTGTCATTGGTCTTTGGGTGTGTGTAAAGGAGGGGGCAGAGGGCATTGAATAATCCCCTCCCACGTGATTTGTTGACATACTATAATTTTTTTATTTTATTTTTTTCTTTCTTTTCATTCTTTGTTTTTTTTGCCCCTTCTTTCCTTTTCTTAACAAAATTTGTTTTCTTCTTCTTCCATTTTTTGAAAACAATAAAAACTTTCTTCTGTGTGTGTATATATTGATACATATGCACACTTTGATTTTCCATAATTAATATTTTGGATGAATTCTCCTTATTTAAATAATCAGATAGAAATTTCATTTATTATGAATTAACTCCTTTTAATACCACTTAATTTATAAGCTAAAAATTTGGGGAAGTTACAATTTCAATGTAATTTAATAATTCTTAGATCTGATTAGGGCTGTTTAAGTACCGGGACGAAACCGGGATACCCTTTATCCGAGTCCCGGTACCATAAGAAGGCCGGGACGCCATTTGTGTCTTGGTCTCGGTACCGGTATTGAAGGGGTCCTGGACCCATCAGGACGGGGCCGGGACATGGACCAAGATCGGGACGTCCCGATTCTCTTTGACACAATCTGCCTTATCAAGAAAAAAAAACGAAGCACCTATGTATGTTTATACTTTAGTTACTAATAATTTAATATAATTATTTTTTTTAATATCACATGTATATTTATGTGTAAAAAAGGATTAATCATTCAACAACCATCCAGTCCAACAGATCATTTTTAACTACTTATAAAGTCTCTAAAATATTATAACGAAAAAACAAGACAACAACCATAAATCTATAATGAAAATTTAAACATTCAAATTCAAAACAACATCATTGTTCGAAAAAGAAAGACATTCAAAGCAATAGCTAACAATTCAGTCATTTTCTATTTCTTCGATCCTTCCTCTTCGTTAATGACTGTGGAATGATGGAAAAGAAAAAAGAGGTGTGTCTCTTAAAAGGTTAAACCCTAAACCTTAAATGATTAAATCAATCAATCATCAATATAATTAAATGATTTTGTGAAGAAAGAGAAGAAAATAATATTTGGGTAGGGAACTAATTAATTAATTGAAAAAAATTAAGGAATAACTGCATGTTGAATTAGGAAAAAAAAATTAAATAAGTAACTATACTTATGGTACCGGACGGGACCTGGAAACCCGGAGATATGACCATATCCCGGTGCCGTCCCGGTTTCAATTTGGTCCTGGTACCGTTGATTCCGGTACCAGATCCCGTTGGTCTCGGGAAATTTCGGTCCCAGTAGGTCCGGAGGTCCGGGACAAGACCAGGACAATCTGGACAGGAATTTTTTGATTAGCCCTAGATCTGATTGCGATTAATTCTTATTTATAATCCTCCTTGAAAAAACATCCTTCTCTCCAAATACTGTAAATTCAATAATTCATCAGAGATTCCGATCAAAAAATAATAATAATTCATCAGAGATGGTGCCAAAATAGTGCTGATTACACTGCCACCACCAGTCCTTCTCTATCAATCACCTATCAACAATTTTATGTTTCTCTCTCTAAAACTGTTAGTAGTCCTGGAGAGAGAAGAAGCAGAGAGCACAGTGTAATAATGGCTAGTGTGGTTATAATAATGGCGATGGTCGCCGTACAGTTCGTGGAAGTAGGCTTGAACACTCTCTTCAAGGCCGCCACCACCAATGGCATGAGCAAATTTGTGTTCGTTGTGTATTCTAACGCCTTAGCCCTCTGTTTTCTTCTTCCTTTTACCTTCCTTTATCACAGGTTTCTCTCAAATTCTTTGACCTAACTTTTAGAAGCATTATGTCTGATTTCAAGCTGTTTTTCCGATTAATTTTAGTCTCCGTCTTCTTCTTCTTCATTATTGTCGAGTGTTATCTTTTAGGCCTTTTTACTGTTTGGATTAGTTAACAATGTAGTCGATATCATTGATTAATGGAATTTCTTCTTGTTCAAAGGAAAGCAAGAAAGTAATGTTGTATTTTGTACGAATATTTTCCTACTAATCTGAGTCCTCGTCTTATTCTTCAATGTACTATCATCTTTTATTATGTCTTTTTACTGTTTAATTTTGAATTTGTTTTTACTCAGAGGAAAGCAAGGAAATAACGTTGGATTTTGTAAATACGAATGTTGAACATGAATCAACTCCAACTCACAGTTTATAATTTCTTTCACAGCTTTTTGACTTGTTCGACTCTTTGATTTTGCTGATTTTAACGATTTTTTTTTTTTAACAGGAAGGTGCCTCCTCCCCCAATCTCAAGGTCAATAGTCTTTAGAATCTTCGTGACTAGCGTGCTCAGGTATATAAGCATTTGAAAAGAAATTTTGAAGTGTGAAGTGTTGTTATGAATCTGATGGGAAGGTGAAGGTAATGTGGAATTTGATTGTTTGTTTGTTTGTTTGTTGGTGATAGCTGTGCATCGCAGACACTGACATATAGTGGTATTCAATTAAGCTCTCCCACTTTGTCCTCTGCTTTGATGGATCTTCTTCCTGCTCTCGCCTTCATCCTTGCCATTCTTTCCAGGTTTGTCTCTCTTCTTCTTCACCCTCTTCCCTTCTTTTCTCTTCTGTGTCTTCGAAAATTTCAATAATTTTTATTGATCTATGTAAAAGGAGTATAATAAAAAATGCAATCGTCTGTGAGATTCTTTGTATAGTTTTTGCATTGGAACCCCCGCTTTAACCTATTGATTTGTTGGACTGACGCCTTCACCTATTGATGCCTCAGATATAATATTGTTTCACATAAAATATTCCTAATAATTAATGGTGGAGTTATTCTTAGAATATCATAAAACAAAATACTATTTTATGTCTTTGGATTAATTCAAAGCAAGAAAGTTATTTGTACATATAATGAAGAAACAATACAGTAAATACTCGTCGATATAGTAAGCAACTAAGCAAGCTCCATTAGAATTTAATATTAAATATAGAACCTATTTAGGAAGATAAAATTGATTGTAAATATAGGAGCTCTTCTTAATTGTTGTTAACATTTTCCCACATTATTCCTATTAATGCTTTTCAAACATAAAAAGGCAAAGGAGAGAGGGTTATGATAAAGGTATATGGTAAAAGTACATTGGTAATATCATGTGATTTTAACTAACTTAACTTACATCTTTAATCTAATCAAATTAGGTAAATATATTTTATATTTAGGAATTGAGAAAGTAACTAGTTTCAAGATGAGTTTATAAATGATGTACTCATCTAATAAAAAAATACGAGACCTTATTATCTAATTCATACTAATTAAAGAATTAAAGAAAAGATAAATTTGATTGTGGTCCTCAAGCAAGGGAAGTAATTGGCTAAATAGTCAAGTGATGTATCTGAGTAGGTGGTGGTTGTTTTTTCAGTCTTTTTGTTGTTGTTGTTTTGTATTCTGCAAGTGTTGCAAAGTTTTTCTGGTGTATTGTTGGATAATTGTAATATGGTGACTCTGTTTTGCTTTGATAAATGAAAATAGAATTTCCTTTGGTAAAAAAATATTAAAGAACTAAAGAATGTTAGTTAAGTCATTTGAATATATGTTTAATTGATAAAATTTATTTATTTTATAAGGAGATATTTTTCAAATATGTCATATCGATTTCTTGTAAGAGATAAAAGTGAAAAATCATGAATTACCTGCCAACTTTTTGATGTTTGGATCAAAATTTCTTTTTAAAAATATTTTTTATATTTTTGTGATGAAAAAAAGGAATTCGTATACTTCACTCATCTACGTTATTAAAAAATTGTAACAAATACACATAAAAAGGTTCGTTAAGCATGTGCGTCAATTCGTGTTATCGTGTATGGGCCTCACTTCCCTGTAAGATCGATACATGCGTTCCAACGATGAATGCCTTTTTTTCTTTTCTTTTTTTTTGTATCCATCGATGAATGCCTAACTCATTATGTACTATATACGCCACTGGACAAAAATGGAGTGCCAGTTGCTCATTAGGCCCGGGTGGTCCCCACCTTAACCCTTTACTGTTTTTTTTTTTGAAATGCAGTCAAAATGATATACCCCCTTATTCCAAGGGTTAATATAACTTTTGGTCCCTGAACTTTCACTCAATTTTTGTTTTGGTCTCTGAACTTTAAAATTTTTGGTTTTGGTCCCTGATATTTCGGTAAATTTTGGTTTTGGTCCCTGAACTTTGGGTCAATTTTGGTCTTGGTCCCTGAACTTTCAGTAATTTTGGTCTTGGTCCCTGAACTTTAGTAATTTTGGTTTTGGTCCCTCAATTTAAAAAAAAACTTCAAAAAAAAATATTAAAGTTGAGGGACCAAAACCAAAATTACTGAAAGTTCAGGGACCAAGACCAAAATTGACCCAAAGTTCAGGGATCAAAACCAAAAATTTCGAAGTTCAGGGACCAAAACCAAAATTGACCGAAAGTTCAGGGACCAAAACCAAAATTGAGTGAAAGTTCAGGGGCCAAAAGTTATATTAACCCTATTCCTAAATATAAGACATATTTATAATTTATCTAATTTGATTATATTAAGGATGTTAGTTAAGTTAGTTAAAATCACATGATATTACCACAACACCATAATCACTAACCTTTATTCCTACCCTTCATCTATTACTTGTTTATTATTGTGGAGCAACAATAAAGATAATTTACAAAAAGTGTGTGAAAAAATAAGAAGATGTCTTAGATTTAGGAGTAAGTTCACCTCTCCAAATAGGATCTATATTTAGAAGTGGAGGGAGAACTGTATTAAGTTGTTTGGAGTCTTACATAAAATCTCAAAATAAGGACAATAATTTTAAGTTGAGGTAAAAGGAGGTAAAATGATATTACACTAATGAATTGAAACTTCAGCATAATGACACAGGATATGTGGAATATCCCTGTTGATAATGTTGTCGGATTCATGAAGTGCTTTGATGGCCCTCATTGTTCTAGATCTAACAAACCACACAGCGAAGGGCACTCCTTCTTCCTCTTGGAAAAGACCACTCCCAAAGATCCATAGCAGCAAAAACCTTAACCCTTTACTTGTGTAAATTGGACATGGACATGCACATGCACAGGATACGAGTTATGCCAAGTAACATCATATTATTGCAAATTGGACATGAGTTATGTTTTTTTTTGGCACGCCTTCATTCCTCACTCCACACACAGGATTGGCTAAAATTTTTGTTTTATATTTAACGAAGAGAGTGGGGCCAGTGTTTACTTTGAGTGCCAAAAGAAACCATAAAAAATAAGATTACGTGTAATGTTCAATTAATTTTTCTCTTCTCATTTATTTTATTTATTTTTAGGATAATGTCTGAAAGTTTTCATATAGGAGCGGTGCGCGTATGTAAGTTTTTTTTAGGAGTACGATGGCCCTAAATGCATCAAAATATGAGCAATTTCATGATTATTTTAACACCCACTCATATTGTCGGTTAACTTTGACCGAAATCACATACATGTCAGCTGCACCATTTTCCATGATTCCACCTCATCTCCTTTCTCACGCTCCCATTCACTACTTTTCTGCTTTCTCTCTCCTCTCCTCCCACATTCCACAATTCCCAGCAAACATGGGAAATGTTTTTGACAGAAATATTTCCATCCCTTTACCCCCATCCCCATTTTTAAGAGTCTGCACAGAAAATATTATGACATACCACTTCGTTCCTTATTATAAGTTTAATTATCATAAATTTTTTGTTCCTAAATATAAATCTACTTTGGGGTCAATTAATGCTACAATGACTATTTTACCCTTGTATTGGAAATAGGGAAGATGAGAGAGAAGGTTTATAGTGCATAAATATTACTTTAATACCTATTCTTAAATAAGGGTAAAGTTGAAAAAATAGGTCATATTTAATGCTATAACTTCCACTCTTTGATATGTGAGAAGTAGTTAGGGTGGACTTATATTTAGGAACAAAAAAAATAAAGGGATGGAAATTATCTAATAAAATCAAGCTGATCTTATAATTATGACTGGAGGGAGTACAGCGTAATAATGAAAATTTTGTGGCTTCAATTAACCAGTGCATCCCAAAAATTTCTCATCTATATTTTCTTGAAGCTTTAGCTACTTCAATTTATCAAAAAAATTATCTCATATATTTTCTTGCACAAATTCTCTCATTCTAATTTTTAAGCCACTTCTCAAGTCTCAACTACTTATTATATATTTTTAATAATTACAATATAAATATAAAAAGAAAAAATGAAAAAAAATTATATTTAGACAACATTTTATATTAATGTACCAAAATTTGATTTTGGCTTAGAAAGTCCATTTTAAAATTTCAAAATTTTATTTTGAAACTTAATTTTACAGTAAATAAATGTGTTAAATTCGAATTTGATAACCCAAATTTGAATTTACTTAGGTAAAACTCTGGAGAACCTCAGTTATACTCCCCATTACTCACATAACATGAAAAATATCACAATAATCGCTAGTTAGCAAATTCAACTCAAATTTGATTTAAAAGGCCAAAACAAACCCAACCAACGAAAAAAATTAAAGAAAGAGGAGAGACCTAGATTTGAAGCAGTGAACAAGAGAGAATATCTCCGTCTTTTCTCTCGCAATCTGATTTCACGTTAACGAAGAAGCCACGATCTGTTGCGCTTGATCTGCTCATCCACTTTTGCCTCCTCAACGCTTCATCTCCACAATCGAAGAAGATGGGGTTCGAATAGTTGAAGGCATTTTGGTACTACACACCTTCCTTCGAACGAGGGAGGATCCGCCAACCAAATGCTAGAGAACTATTCGAGAATCTTCATTTTCCGCTTCCGTCATCACATTCTATGTGAAACACACGGAGGCTAACATGTCATCTCATTTCTCCCTCCATTCTGACTTGCAACCAAAACAGACGTCAGAGCACACCTCCTTCACCATCACTCCTCATCTGACTCATTTTCACCGTCATCGTGTACACAGTAAACTTCCCTTCGTCACTCTGTCAGCTGCACCATCACCAGAAGAGAAAACACCCGCCGCTGGCTCACTAATCCTAGGGAATACTTCATGAAGAACAAAATTTTCTACTAGCCACTCTTCTCCCGTCGACCGAGACCCATTCAAGCTGCGATGATTGGATGATGGCAAAGAAGGCGGAGGAGGGAAAAATGGTTTGGCACGGGTCTTCCAAAGGCTGGAGGTGAAAGATTAAAGAGCACACAATGGAGAGAAAACTACTTACTTTATTCAATAATATGGCCGTACATATATACAACATCGTGCAACAAGAAAAGGACGAGATACATGCGTAACAGCTTGCATGATATTCTCTGATCCATGCAAATAGCAACTGTACAAAATATAGTATTTAAATAATATTCAAACATAATATTTAAATACTCTCATATATATTCGGTTGACCAATTCTCACACTCCCCCTCAAGTTGGTGCACATAGGTTGACAATGCCCAACTTGCTAGTGATCGTTTGGAACTTGTCTCGGCCAAGTGGTTTTGTAAAAACATCCGCAAGCTGCGTCTTTGTGGAGATCTTAGTGGGGTTGACTTCCTTGCTTTGTACGCGTTCCCGTACAAAATAGCAGTCCATTTCAACATGCTTGGTGCGCTCATGAAAGACTGGGTTTGCGGCAATGTGCAAGGCTGCTTGACTATCACAGAACAAGGTTGTGGCTCTTGTTTGTGGTTCACCAAGCTCATCCAACAACCATCGCAACCAAATGACTTCACTCACAGTGTTTGCCATTGCACGGTATTCAGCTTCGGCAGATGACCGAGCCACAACGCTCTGTCTTTTCGACCTCCAAGATACCGGGGAACCACCTAAGGTGATGTAATATCCTGTACATGATCTCCGTGTTTGTTTGCATCGACCCCAGTCAGCATCACAGTATCCCATGAGTTCACATACCCCACCATTCCGTAGTAAGATACCCTGTCCAGGTGTGCCTTTCAAGTAACGAAGAATACGTTCCACCGCGTCCATGTGAGTGCGCGTAGGTCTGTTAGAATATTGACTTAGGATATTCACAGGGTACACTAAGTCCGGCCGTGTGACAGTAAGGTACAATAAACGGCCTATCAACCTTCGGTACCGTCCCTCGTCTACCACTTCATCATTTTCGTGAGGCTCCAAATTGCAGTTCTCTTCCATGGGAGTTGGGCTTGGGCGACAATCTTCCATTTTAGCATCTTTAAGTATGTCAAGTGCATATTTTCGTTGGCTAAGAACAATGCCCGTTCTAAGTTTGGTGACTTCAATCCCCAAGAAGTATTTGAGAGCTCCGAGATCTTTGATACTAAACTTTGCATGAAGGTGTTTCTTGACTGCTGTGATTATTTCTGGACTATTGCCTGTAATTATCATGTCATCGACGTAGATCAACACTGCTACAAACACATTTCCCTTTCTATAAATGAGAAGGGAATGATCAGCACGTGATGGATAAAAGCCTACTTGGAGTAATACACTGGTGAATTTGTAATACCAGTTTCGCGATGCTTGCTTAAGTCCGTACAATGATTTTCGGAGACGACAAACTCTAGCATCACCTTGTTTAGCAAAACCTTGAGGTATTTTCATATAGACTTCTTCCTCGAGCTCCCCCTGTAAGAAAGCATTGTTGACGTCCATCTGATGCATCTCCCATCCTCTCTTGGCAGCGATGGCAAGAAGAGTTCGAACAGTAACTAGTTTGGCCACAGGTGCAAAAGTCTCATGGTAGTCGATCCCTTCTACCTGCGTATAACCTTTTGCGACGAGACGGGCTTTGTGGCGGTCAAGCTCGCCGTTGGGCTTGAATTTGCATTTGTAAACCCATTTTGAGTCAATAGCTTTCTTTCCTGGAGGTAAGGCTTCTAATGACCACGTACCATTCCGTTCCAATGCATCAATTTCCTCTGCCATTGCTTTGCGCCAGCATTCTTGTTTTACGGCCTCCGCAAAATTCTTGGGTTCATGGTTGGCAGTAATGGCCGCTAGAAAAGCTTTATGTGAAGAGGAAAAATTATCATAAGAGATAAAATGAGAAAGAGCATGTACCTTCGAGTTGCCTGGGACTAGATTGGACTGTGATGGAACTATAGATTTTGGAAGCTCTACTGCATAATCTTGAAGTTTCTTTGGAAGTGCCCTTGGTCTAGAACTCTTGCGTGATGCTTCAGGAAGGTTTATGGGAGATGAGGCTTGATGGTCATGTTCACGTGATTCACTTAAAGTGGGTGATGTGTTTGTGTGGGGACCAGGTGCATGACTGGACAAAATTGTAGGATAAGTATGGTTATGCTTTGCATGGTCATAAGTGACATCATCGTCCCAAAAGTCAAGGATGTTAGGCCGGGCCCACTTAGGCTTTTCTTTATGAAGATTAAGGTGCTGGAAAGGAAATTCCTTTTCAAAGAATATGACGTCTCGTGAAACCACAACTTGGCGTCGCTCAAGATCAAAAATTTTATATCCTTTCTGTCCTACTGGATATCCCACAAATACCCCTCTTCGGCCACGTGCTTCAAATTTGTCCTGAATTTTGAGATCTTTATAGTAAGTGAGGCATCCAAAAGTTCTCATATTATCATAAATTGGCTTTGTGCCAAAAAGAATCTCATATGGTGTCCGATTTCCAGTCGCTTTTGTTGGAACACGATTAATTATGTGCACTGCAGTGAGCACACACTCCCCCCAGAATTCCTTCGGCAAGTGAGCTCCGAACCGTAGAGCTCGTGCCATCTCAAGGATGTGCCGATGTTTGCGCTTGACGACGCCATTCTGTTGTGGCGTATAGGTGCAGGTGGTTTGAAGCAGAATTCCCTTCGTTTCATATGTCTGTAGCATCACGTTTGATTGAAACTCGCTACCATTATCGGTTCGTAATACTTTCACTCTTTTTTCAAATTGTGTCTCTACCATATTAAGGAAGGCTGGAAGGAATCGACCCACTTGTGATTTATTCTGCAGGAGGTAGACCCATGTTGCTCTACTATAATCATCAACAATAGTAAGAAAATAATGAGAGCCACAGAGGGATGGAATTTTGTAGGGTCCCTATATGTCACAATGAACAAGTTCAAAACAAGAAGTACTTTTTATTGAACTTTCAGGAAAAGATAAACGAGCTTGCTTAGCCTTCATACAAGGATCACAAGACTTTATTTGCTGAGAATGAAATACATTTGAAGGGAAATCTAAATTTGCAAGTTTTGCATGTGAGATGTGCCCAAGTCGTTGATGCCAATTTGGATTCTGTGTTGCCTCTTCTTTAACAGCCAGTACTCTCCTATTTGATGGTGGCTCCAGTACATACAGTCCATCACAATGCCTCCCCAGTCCAATCAGGTTCCTCGAGCGTGAGTCCTGTATCACACAAAGATCTCTTGTGAAGTGCACAACACAGTCGTAATCACGAGTTAGTTTACTAATGGAGAGTAAATTGCATTTAAAAGTGGGAATCTTTAAAACATTATTCAGCTGTAACCCATTAAATAATGTCATGGATCCTGACTCATTGACTGCAATGCTTTGCCCGTTCGGAATCTGAACTGGTTTGTGACCTCCTCGCTTTCCATTAGGTGTCAATTTTCCATTGCAAGTAATATGATTGGTGGCCCCGTAATCAATGATCCAAGGCTTGTGGGGGGGAAAAATACCTGCCATGTTTGCACTGGGTTGAGCTGAATTGTTGCCTGTCATTGTGGGGTCGTCCCTGTTGAAGTACTTAGCTAATGCATTAAGTTGATCCACAAAAGCAGCTCTAGGACCGCGGAAGGAACCACTCCTCTTGTCACGTCCAGATTTCTTCCAATCTGCCGGGTACCCAATGATCTCATAGCATTGATCCTCGCTATGACCGTTCCGGTGACAGTGTGAACACTTCGGTCTTTCTTTCTTTGAGCCTCTTCGGTCAACTGCTTCCTTATGATTATGTGAGTGTTGCACATGAAATGCGGCACCTTCGGAAGTCGGCCGCTGCATTGAGATCTCGCGTTGCTTCTCGTCATCAGCCACAAGGTGGTAAGCTGTTCCCAAACTCATCATGGGCTTCGTACTTATGATTTGTGTACGAACTGTGTTGAAACTCTCATCAAGACCCATGAGAAAATCATATAACTGTTCCCTTTCTCTCATTTGTGATATCTCCTTCTCGACTCCACATTTGCACCCCCTGCACGTGCACTTTGGCCATGGCATTATGGAGTCCATCTCATCCCATAAAGCCTTCAATTTAGTGTAAAATGAAGGCACGTTCAGCATCTCCTTCTTCAAGAGAGCTACTTCTCTACGTAATTCATAGAGTCTTGGCGCACTGCCTTTCCCAAACCTTTCTTCAAGGTCTACCCATATTTCATTTGCCGTCTTCGCATACCTCACGCTGCTTCGAACTTCCTTGCCCATGGCACTTTTGAGCCATCCTTTAACCATTGCGTTGCATCGCATCCATAACGCAAGGTTCGACGAGTCCGCATTCGGCATCGTGATCGAACCATCAACGAAACCCATCTTGTTTTTGGCAAAGAGAGCGTTGCTCATATCGCTCACCCATTCACCATAGTTGTTTTCGTCTAGGAGGTCACTCACGTAAATTTGTCCAGGGTTGTCCGACGCATGAAGAAAATACGGTGACAACGTGTCGTGAAATGAAGTAGTGTTTTTCTCCTTCTCGGGTTCACTCAAATGCGTCATCTCTCTCTCAGAATCACTGTCAGATGTCATTGGTGGCCCTCAAGAAATCTTCTGCTCTGATACCATGAAAGATTAAAGAGCACACAATGGAGAGAAAACTACTTACTTTATTCAATAATATGGCCGTACATATATACAACATCGTGCAACAAGAAAAGGACGAGATACATGCGTAACAACTTGCATGATATTCTCTGATCCATGCAAATAGCAACTGTACAAAATATAGTATTTAAATAATATTCAAACATAATATTTAAATACTCTCCTATATATTCGGTTGACCAATTCTCACAGGAGGTGGTGGTGAGGAGGGCGAGCTAGGTCTAGAGGTTGTTGACGAGGGCGAATAAGCCGAAGGTAAATTGTGGTCGTAACATGTTTGCTAGGAATTGTGGCATGTGGGAGGATAGGAGAGAGAAAGCAGAAAAGGAGTGAATAGGAGAGTGAGAAAGGAGGAGACGAGGTGGAATCATGGAAAATGGTGTAGTTGCTATGTACCACTCTGTTACTTATTATAAGTCCAACTACCACAAATTTTTTGTTCCAAAATATAAGTCCACTTTGGGATCAATTAAGGCTATTATGACTAATTTACCCATGTGTTGGAAATAGGGAAGATGAGAGAGAAGGGTTATAATGTATAAAATATTATTTTAACACCTATTCTTAAATAAGGGTAAAGTTGGAAAAATATGATATATTTAATGCTATAACTTCCGCTCTTTGGTATGTGAGAAGTAATTAGAGTGGACTTATAATAAGGAACGGAGTGGTGTGCAATTTTGTTTGAAGTTAGGTGGGTGTTAAAAAATGGTGAAATTGCCCCTATTTTGATACTTACAGGGCCATATTGCTGACACCCACCACTCCTATGTGAAAACTTCCCAGCAAGTATGAGCCTTACCCCTTTTTATTTCGCCCTATATCAAAACACTTTGCAGATTTCTGATTTCTTTTACTTTCTTTCACTCTCTTGGCTTTACTTGAAGTGCCACTTTAATTAACTACTCTAGATGTCACTCCCTATCTATGTTAGGTATCCCCTCTTATTCTTACTTTAAGATCAAATTGATTTATTTGTGAAGTTTAAGGAAACAAAATAAATGACTTTAAAGTATTGATATTAATCATTTTTTGAACAAACTAATTTACTTGACATATAAATTATTATACAATCTAATAACATGTAACATATCTTTTAATTAAACAACTTATTTTGCATACTTAATCTTCCAAAAAAAAGTTTGCTTGATCTTATAGTAAGAACGCGGTACATTCAATTTGTACAAAAAATCATTAACTTTGATAGATTTAGGAAAAATAAGTGAACTCCATGTTCTGAAATTTCAGGATGGAAAATCTGGATTTGAAATTACGAAGCAGTCAAGCAAAAGCTATTGGAACAGTGGTATCAATCACAGGAGCATTAATTGTGACCTTATACAAAGGTATTCCAATTACTCATGGACCTGTCCAAGAAAAGCCACTAAGCTGGGTTTTGCTCTCACAGCCTTCAAATTGGCTATTGGGAGGCTTTCTCCTTTCAATTTCAACTCTTTTTATCTCTGTCTTACTTATTATCCAGGTACTCAAACTTATTCCATCATTGAGAAGTACTCCATTATGTATGAATATATAGAAAAGTATGAGGAAGATAAGGAGCAGAAAATATTAGGATGGAAAATTTCCAAATATAGTAAAAGATTTGCTACACTTTGGAGTTTTTCCTTCTAATATTCTTTCCTCACTAATTTAATTTCTTCTTATCCAAACATAGGGTATAACCGTATAAGTTCTTTAAAGGCTAATTATTTGGGTTATTCTTAAAGCTTTTGTCTCTATATTATCTGTGCGCTCTCTCTCTTGTTGTAATTGCTAAAAGCAATCGAATTGGGTGCACAGTCAAAGGAATTCAATATTCTTTTAAGTAAGATTTTTTTTTTTTAGATTCTTATGAATAAAAATCCTATTGTACTAAGTAATTAGCTACTCTCTTTCAAGACTTGTACCCTTCCTGTCTAGTCTTTAATATGAAATTCATTAAACTAATTTGATCGGATTAAAAATAGTAGTTAAGTCAGTTATTATAGTCTAATAAATATTATATGTTTTTTTCTCCTGAAATACTTTTTTTTTAAAATTAGATTTCTCAAAGTCTACACAATCAATTATCTTTTGTGTTTGATTCTAATTTATAGAATTTTCTAACATGAATTATTTGCCATCATGAGACTGGACTAACTTTCGGAGGAAAAAATCCAATCACTTTAAACGAGAGTGCCTGTATGAAAACATTTTTTTAAAAATGCTTAAAATTATTTATTAACAGTAGTAGTTTTTCTCTGTTTGTGTGGCGTTAGTGAATTTCTCTACAGTAGCAAGTATAATTCATTTTATAGGACATATGGGTGCATTATTAAATTATTGGTGTATGAGATCAGTGTTGGATGAGTATTAATAAGGGTAGTTTGGGAAAAAATATATAGAAAATAGGTCTTACATTTAATAAGAAAAAAAATCGTTTTGAAATATATACTAATGGAGGTACGGGATCTAATCAATGCTCAATCTAAGATATTTGAATAAGTCTTTCTTGGTTGAAACTATGATATTGCTTTCTGAAAACTTATTCCATCTAAAAATATATATAAATGCAGGTTTGGGTTCTCAGGGACTATCCCTCAGAGATCATGTTCACAACCATTTGTTGCATTTTTGTTGTTGTTGTTTCTGCCATTGTAGCTTTCAGTGCAGAGGGAGCTTCATCAGAAGCTTGGATATTCAGGCAAGATATAGAATTGGTAGCGATATTTTACAAAGTAAGTACAATAAACTACAGAAGAAACTAACAAATTAATGCTGAACTGTAATTAATTAATTTGGTAGCAAACCTTAATTACACTTACTGGTATGTATAGTTAGTTTATGTAGTGATGATGGATCATTTGCAGGCAATATTTCTGATATCATTACGAAGTGTTGTGTTTGCATGGGCTGCTCGAAAGAAGGGGCCAATTTTTGTGTCTATGTTTTCCCCTTTAGGGATGGTCATTGCAATTGGCATGGGAGTCATATTTCTGAGGGAGTCTCTTTATCTCGGAAGGTAGGTACACATGCACTCAAAATCCATGGGTGTCGGGAGTTTGTGAAACTTTTTCTTTACTACCTAGCTTTGATACTTAATACAAGGGCAAGTTAAATTTATTTGGGGAGATTAAAGAAGTTATTTACTTTAAAGTATTCGTATTGATAATTTTTTCAAAACTAATTGCATGACTTGTAAACTTTTTGTATAATTCAAACTAATTTAGTACTTATGTATAATTAAGTAAACTTATTTTTCTTCTTTAATATCTTCAAATAAAGTAAACTAACCCTTATGTTAAGGATAAAAGGTAGTTAATTTTGTAAATTTAAATACAGACACATGCATAAACATGTCAATGTTAGATTGAAGCCTGAAACCTTATCCAAACGTGGTGGGTGGTATTGCTACTAGGGCAAATATTGACATTTGTGAAACTTTTGAGCATGAATGGTGAAGAAGATGATTTAATGTCTGACAGTGTGAAGTTTGATTTGTTAATGCAGCATGATAGGAGCGTGTATAATAGGAATTGGGTTTTACTCAGTGATGTGGGGGATGGCTAAAGAGGAAAAAATTGTGAATGAGGAGAAGAAGATCATACCATCTCCTACATCACCTTTGCTAGAGAATAAAAGCTTGGATGCGTAGAGAAATAAGACTCAGTTTTTCTAAACAGTAATTAACTATCAAGGTTGAAGCATATCTATCTATCTACAAACTTGTACCAGGATGGAGACAAGACATACAATCATCACAAGGATGGTAACTTTTATGTTAAGGGTAAATCAGGTAATTTCCACTTGTAACCTATATGTACATTGTATTGATTTTTTTTTATTTCATTTGGGAAAATTACAAGCAAACAGCTTAAGAATATTTTAATGTTATGTGACACTTGTTTAAGGGGAAAAAGTCAAGACTCCATCTATAAGAAGCATGTCCTTTCCCCTTCAGTTTTGGGATTCAAACTTGGCTGGAAAGACCTGAGCTTTGTTAGAATGTTGTTTGTTTTTGGGTTATGTAGTTGTGGCGATTTTGTCACCCAGAAGAAATATGTGCTGCTTGTGAAAACTTCTTGTCGGAGTATTGCGTTTTAGGTTAATGTTCCAAGTTCGAGCTTTCAGATGTTTCTATCTGTGGATTTGCAAATACGAAATGGATGATGGTTGAATCGGAAAATTCGAGCTAGTTTTGTGAATCGATTCTCTTTAAAATTTATTTTGTTTAACCCATCGTCTGTTGGTTCAACTGGTGAAATGGATTGGACTTCGGCCATCTTGGTGAGGGTTCGATCCCTGGAAAAGGCCACTTTGTTGTGGCTCTAGTCGCTGCGTTTGGGGAGGCATCTTCACAGCTTAGTGAAGCTGGGCGTAACCTACCTGTGTGGATTGGGCGGCTTGCCAACCAGGAGTCCACAGGGACAGGCCCTGGTGGATCATGAGTTGGAGGCCCTGCCTTTGTATCGTGGGTGAGCCAATCTCCTTTTCTAAAATTTGTGTATAAAAAAAATTTGTTTTGTTTAAAATGAGTCATTCTCTAATTTAATCGATCATAGACATCCAACTTTTGAGAGTAAAAATCATTAATTTTAGTTTGTAGAATCATATAAACTTATCATGCTTTTATATTATGGTTAAGGATTAATATCACCAATGAATAACTGTCCGAGGAGTGTCCAACACAAATAACTATTAGATAGTACACATATAACAATAACCTTTTAATAATGGAGCAATTTTACCAATAATATTAATAAAACAAAACATCCGCTTATTTTTTGTGGGTCCCAATTTTTGAAAGGTAAAATAGACAGATGTTTGGAGTTAATTTAACGACATTGGAAAAATTGCTTTATTTGTTAAAAGTTTATTGTTATATTTGCACCATCTAATACTTCTTTGTACTGGACACTCATCAGACCATTGTTTACTGGTAATATTGCACCTTAACCCTTTATATTATCGAATATATAACAATAAAGATTCAATTTAAACAAAATATTGGCTACAAAGTTTAAACAAAATAAACTATTGGACCTCATTTAAAATTGAGATAAACTATAAAAATTTGTGAATTAGTTTTCTTCTAATGTTTTAACGGTGAATTAACATTATTGAGGACCAGATGAGTTATGAAAAGGTCCATGTGTCAAATATTAGTTAGAGAACAAAATAATTAACCCAAACTATTAGCAGTGAGCAAAACCAAAAGACAAATTAAACTAAATTCAGTTCTTTTGGTTCGGTTACTTCGGTAATCCCCAATAACTTAACCGAATAATCGTTTACTCACCCAAAAAGCAGCATCACATAAGTATCATGTGATTACTAATTAGACTCCTTTCCATATGACGTGTGAATATTTCCCTCACAGAAATGAATGATTGATTGAATACGAGGTCTCAAAAATTAGTCAACTAAATGAAATAAATACGCATAACACAATTATGGGAATAACACTCAATAGTTCGTTTCATGATGTAATCTCAAGAGGTCATTTCGGGCCAACGAAATTCAGCTAAAATTTAAAAATTATAAGAAAATTGTGGCGAGTATGCTCAATATATCTTTGATAACTGCTTGGTATCATTTGAAATATAAGAGCCCAGCAAGGAAGAGCAAATTATTTTGCAAAGGTTTTTCTCCTTTAAATTTACATAAAAGTTATATATCTTAATCATGATACCCCAACCATTTAAGTTCATTTAGATAATAAACATTGCCTAAAGAGGGTAAGAAATTGAAACCTCTCAATCTGTAGTGACAACCCGTAGTACAACTAAAGCTTAGCTATTTTATTCGTTACCAAAAAAGAAAAGCTTTGCTATCCTCACCACATAAATTGTGGTAATACTGAGAATGGCGAAAATAATCATTTTATAGTTTCTGTCCAATAAAAAAAAAAAAAAAAAGCCACGGGCATGGCTCCAATAAACCATTCGACATGATTGCCAGGTCACAAAAAAATTGGCTGTACCCTGAGAATGAAAAATATATATAAAATTTCAAGAACAAAATTATATCATGTTAAGGCTGCTTCATCCTCTAAAAACAATATGCAAACACCAATCGGTGGCTTCTGCCAGTTCTCCTATAGGTTTCTTTTTTCTTGCACAAAAAGGGCAGTTGCAGCAGCAGCAACAGACGATGACGACAACAAACTCCAGAAGAATGAGTTATGGAGAAGATAAACTCTTTCGTTCAAAGACACATCTATAATCGCAGCAGGAAAAAAAAGTGAGTGTCTGGGAAAGTATAAGAAATTACAAAAAATAATCTGGAGCCTTGCGTGTGATGTCGGGCTTGATTTGCCGGGGGGCTGGATCAAACTGCAGAAAATTCTGATCCATATTCTCTCCTATTTCCAGTACTGCAGCTATGTTCCCACACCGGTAGCAGTAATTTGGAGCGCTATACAGTCAGTCATCATGATTATGTTTGGATTTTATTTATTAAAAGTACTTACGGATGGATGTATATAATTATCGAAGTGCATGAATTTAATAAAGCTTATTAATAAAAACTATCTTAGTTGCAACAAAGTGAAAAATAAAAATTTAATTTAAAATCTGATTTACCTCTTGAGGTTGGTAAGGATATCTTCATTCAAAAAAAAAAAAAAAAATCAACCAAGAAGAAGACTTTGCCTAAACATATTTGACCAGAGGCTCTTAAAAATTAAATTTCTATATCTTACCCAAACATTTAAAATTTGATATTGCTTTATAACGTTTAAATTTGCTCAATATCAGTAATTTAAAATTGGGTTGATAAAATTTGCTCAATTTGATCCATTAACTTTGCAGATTAATTAGTTAATTTAATTACACCCTACTTTTTTGTTCCAAAATAAAAAGTTAATTTAATATACATACACATTACTTTTGTAGAATTCTATAGAGTACTTACCTTTTTCTCCTAAAAAAGTAATTAATTTATGTAGATATTCTTTAATTTATTTTTTATACTATCAAATAAGTTTACTTTCCTACAAATATTGATACTCATTCTTTATCATAAATATATTATGTGTTTTTTTTTCTTCAAAAAATCAACTATTTTAATTTAGATATATATAAATATTAATATGACTCTAAAAGAATAAGAAAGATAGACCTAAAATAATTTTGTTAAGAAATAAAAACGAAATCAAATAAATTGGGTCATAAGAGATTTTAGGCAAAAAACGAGGGTTGTGAGGATTTTTTATTGTTTTTATATTCAATCGTAATTTCTCTAATTGCAATCATTTCTGTAAAAGACGCTTAGAAATCCAAATTATGACACATCGTGTGTTATCATGATTTCAAAATGAATAGCCAAACAATATCAATTAAACATATTAAGTACCTTTTTGGAATCAATCTGGCTTATTTCATTTTCCACCGCTTAACAATTTTAAAATTTATCCTTGTACATGGGAGTCTTCGATTAAAGTTTGAAGCTTGATTCTGGTGAATCACAGATTTGGTGGATTCTGTTTTCAGCTATCACTTTCATGTTCTTTATTGAATTCCATTTCCCCTTCACTTGTGAGTATTCTTGGTTTCTTTCGAGTCTTGTAATTCCCTTCGGACTTCGTTTGACAATTTATCACTTTAAGGAAATGTGACAAATCTATCGTTGAGAAAAGCATATCAGCCCGCCCTTAAAGGTCGCCATGGCGGCATGGTCGCTGCTTCCTTCGTTCTTGGTCCGTACCTAATTCATCCACCAATTTTTTTTTGACCAGCAATTCATCCACCAATTGTTTTATTCTTCTTGTTTTGTATATATATTCCCATGTTTCTCAAGCTCAATTGTATTTTTTTTTTTTGATAAAATGACAATTTTTATTAAAGATGAGTAAAAAGTATAGCTAATTGAGTCCTCTATATAGTGGTGATACATCGTAAAACAAGAGGACCCAAAACAGTGCATATAAGATATACTAGAATGAAACCAAAAAATGAAAATAACATAAAATAAAGACGAGCCCAAATTGAAGATATCATTTTCAAAAAGAGACTACACCAAACCTTCATCATGACCCGGATGCATATTGCCATGTAAAAATAGAATGGTAGTTCTGACGACCAATGACCTTTTGAAAGCAAATAATTGTTTGGAACCTAAGAGATACGCCACCAGGAGACCTTAAAGTAACCCAAAGCCTCACGACGTATATACCGCAAGGGATATTGAAATATTATGGGGTGTTACAATGGATCAAGCATGCCACCACAAAGAAAGGTATTGAATGAACAGGGGAGGGGGAGAAGGGTAAAAGGGAAGAGATGATGGAGACAATGCATAAGAGGTGAGGAATAATACATGGCATTATATATTATGTGTCGTAGTTGAATCAGGAAAATTAGATCAATTAACAGTCAAAATTAACTTTATTAACGGATGGGAAAAATTGCTATATTTTATATAACTTTTGTGACAAACAAAATTGAAAAAAAAATTTGGAACACTCAATGATCATTAGTTAAGGGGTAAATATGACCCTCATCCTTTTTTTAAAACATCATGGCTTCACTCTTTCAATTTTCCAAAAAAAAAAAAAATTATTAACTAATCTAAATCTCTTGTACCAAACCGACCCTAAAACCTCGCTTTCAAAACTTGGGGTCTAAATAAATCTTAATACAAATATCACTCCACAAAAAATAAGTTTATCATATCTGTATATTAGAACATTGGACACATGGTGGTCCTAGTCCTCCAACATCAACGCCCTGTCAATTTCAACGTCGCTATTTTCTGCTCAAAATCCTCTCTCTCCCTCAAGTTTCACACTACCACCACTCCTTCTCTATCACTCAAGTTTCAACAATTTTTAATTTCTCTCTCTGAAACTGTCAGTAGTCCTGGAGAAACAAACACACGAAGCAGATAGCACAGTGAGATAATGGCGAGTGTGGCTATAACTATGGCAATGGCCGCCGCGCAGTTCTTGGAAGTCGGCTTGAACACTCTCTTCAAGGCCGCTACCACCAATGGCATGAGCAAATTCGTCTTCGTTGTCTATTCCAACGCCTTAGCCATATGTTTTCTTATTCCTACTTCCTTCCTTTATCATAGGTTCAATTTCATTTCTAATTTCTTGACCTAACTTGAAACGAAGCATTGTTTGTGTAATTTGAGTCCTCGTCTTCTTCATTGTTGGTTATCATCTTTTAGGTCATTTTTGGTTTGGATTTGTTATCATCATTGTAGTCGATTTTTGAAAACATTAATTACTAATTCAAAGGAAATCAATAGAATAATGTTGCATTTTGTAGGAATGTAAAACGAGTATCAAATTTGTGTTCGTTGTGTATTCTAACGCCTTAGCCATATGATTTCTTATTCCTACTTCCTTCCTTTTATCACAGGTTATATTCCTTCAGTTTCTTGACTTAACTTGTAAAGATGCATTATGTGTGATTTCTAGCTGTTTTTCTCTATCAATTTGAGTCCTCCTTTTCTTCTTCATTGTCAATTTTTGAAAGCATTAATTACTAATTCAAAGGAAAGCAAGAGATTATTGTTGTAGGCCATTGTGTATTCTATCACCTTAGGCCTCTGTTTTCTTCTTTCTTCTTCCTTTATCACGCAGGTTTGTCTCAAATTCGTTGACCTAACTTTCAGAAGTATTGTGTCTGATTTCAAGCTGTTCTTTTTCATTGTCGAGTATTTTATCTTTTAGGCCTTTTTACTGTTTGGATTAGTTATCAATGTAGTCGAATTTTGATATCATTGATTAATAGAATTTCTTCTTGCTCAAAGGAAAGCCAGAAAATAATGTTTTGTATTTTGTACGATTTTTTCTCCCATTAATTTGAGTTCTCGTCTTCTTCTTCTTCACTGTCGACTATCATCTTTTACGACTTTAACAGTTTAGTTTTTAATTTCTTCTTACTCAGAGGAAAGCAAGAAAATAATGTTGAATTTTGTAAGTACGAATGTTGAACACGTATCAAATCCGACTCAGAGTTTACAATTTATTTCACAGCTTTTGGTTTGAACGACTCTTTGATTTTGTTTATTTTACCGATTTTCACAGGAAGGTGGCTCCACCCCCAATCTCGTGGTCAATAATCTTCAGAATCTTTGTGACTAGCGTACTCAAGTATTTTAAGTTTTTTGAAAAAAATTTTGGGTTCTGAAGTGTTCTGAATCTGATGGAAGGTGAGGGTAATGTGGAATTTGATCGATTGTTTGTTGGTGATAGCTGTGCAGCGCAGACATTGATGTATAGTGGTATTCAATTAAGCTCTCCCACTTTGTCCTCTGCTTTGATGGATCTTCTTCCTGCTTTCGCTTTCATCCTTGCCATTCTTTCCAGGTCTGTCTTCTTCTTCCTTACCCTCTTCCTTTCTTTTCTTTGCCGTGTCTTGAAAATATTTGAATAATTTATATTCATTTATGTAAAAATAATTATAAAATATGCAATTATATTCTGAAAAAAAAAAAAAAATCACTTCTGGTTACCAAAACAAATTACATTTAATTTGTACAAAAAATCTGTAACTTCGATAAATTTAGGAAAAATAAGTGAACTCCATGTTCTGAAATTTCAGGATGGAAAATCTGGATTTGAAATTACGAAGCAGTCAAGCAAAAGCTATTGGAACAGTGGTATCAATCACAGGAGCATTAATTGTGACCTTATACAAAGGTCTTCCAATCATTCATGGGCCTGTCCCAGAAAAACCACTGAGCTGGGTTTTGCTCTCGCAGCCTTCAAATTGGCTATTGGGAGGATTTCTCCTTTCAATTGCCACTCTTTGCTCCTCTGTCTTACTTATTATCCAGGTACTCAAACTTTTTCCATCATGAAGAAGTACTCCTCCATCTTTAAAAGTATGTTTGGATAGATAGAAGAGCGTGAAGAAGATAAGGAGCAGGGATTCTTAGGATCGGATGGAAAGCCTCCATTTAGTTAAAAAAAAAAAATTTGCTATTCTTTGGAGTTTTCCCTTCTAATATTCTTTCCTTTCTAATTTAATTTCTTCTCATCCAAACATAGGGTATAAGTTCTTTAAAAGCTAATTATATGGTTATTTCTTTAAGCTTTTGTCTCTATTATTATCTGTGCACGCGCTCACTTATAGTAATTACTAAAAGCAAGCGAATTGGGTGCAGAGTCAAAGGAATTCAATAATCTTTAAGCAAGATTTTGTTTTATATTTTTATGAACAGAAATCCTATAATACCTTGTAATTAGCTACTCACTTTTAAGACTTATACCTTTCCTCTCTTTAATGTGAAATTCATTTAACAAACTTGATTGGATTAAAAATAGTAGTCAAGTTAGTTAACTATAGTAATTAATAAATATGATATGTTTTTTTATTAAAAATATCTTTGTTGAAAATGAAATTTCTCAAAGTCTATACAACTGATTATCTTGTGTTTGATTGTAATTTATAGAATTTTCTGACATGAATTATTTACCATCATGAGACTGGACCATCCTTCGGAGGAAAAAATCCAATCACTTTAAACGAGAGTGCCTGCATGAAAATATTTTTTTAAAAAAATGCTCAAAATTATTTAGTAAAAAGTAGTAGTTTTCTCTGTGTGGCATTAATGAATTTCTCTACAGTAGCAAGCATCATTCATCTTATAGGGTATATGGGCGCATTATTAAATTATTGTTATATGAGATTAGTGTTAGAGGAGTATTCATAGGGGTAATTTGAAAATAAATAAATATAGAGAATAGGTCTTAGTAAGAAAACACATTGTTTTGAAATATATACTAATGGCTATACGGGTTCTAATCAATGCTCAATCTAAGATATTTGAAGTAGTCTTTGTTGGCTGAAACTATGATATTGCCTTCTGAAAACTTATTCCATCTTCAAATATAAATGCAGGTTTGGGTTCTCAAGGACTATCCCGCAGAGATCATGGTTTCAACCATTTCTTGCATTTTTGTGGTTGTTCTTTCTGCCATTGTAGCACTCATTGCAGAGGGAGCTTCATCAGAAGCTTGGATACTCAGGCCTGATATGGAATTGATAGCTATTTTTTATTCAGTAAGTACAATAAAACTGCAGAAGAAACTAACTAATTGATTCTGAACTGTAATTAATTAATTTGATGGCGAAACTTAAATTACACATACTGGTATATATAGTTAGTTTATGTAGTGATGGATCATCTGCAGGCAATATTTCTGATATCAATCCGAAGTGTTGTGTTTTCATGGGCTGCTCGAAAGAAGGGGGCAATTTTTGTGGCTATGTTTGCCCCTTTAGGAATGGTCATTGCAATTGGCATGGGAGTCATATTTCTGAGGGAGTCTCTTTATCTCGGAAGGTAGGTTACACATACACTCAAAATCCAAGTTGTTGGGAGTTTGTGATACTTTTCTTTGACTACTTCTAATACTTAATACAAGAGCAATTGACTTTATTTGGGAAGATTAAAGAAGTTAAATAAGCATATTTAATAGTATTTATATTGATAATTTTTATGCAACTAATTTTTATGACTTGTAAGCTTATTTATAATTTGAACTAATTAGTAATTATGTACTCCTTCTGGTCTCAAAAATAAGAGGTAACATGTCAAATTTTTTGGTCTAAAATATAAGAAGTAACATGCAAAAATCATAGTAATAAATGTTTATTTTCCATTTATATATTTGTATATTAAATGATGAAAGGAGGTGAGAGAAAGTGTGTATAACAAATGAGTGAGGGTAAAAATGGAAAACTTTATTAAATTCACCCATAATAAATGATTCCAACATGTTTTTATTGATATGTGTAAAAAGGTTGACTACCTCTTATAATATTGACCGGATGGAGTACAGTTAAGTAACTTATTTAGCTTCTTTAATCTCAAATAAAGTCACTAACCCTTATATTAAGGAGAAAAAGTTTGTACTACTATGTAAATGTAAATACATACACATACATAAGCATGTCAATGCTAGGTTGGAGTATAAAACCTCATTCAAGCATGGCAGATGGTATTGCCACTAGGGCAACTATTGACATTTGTGAAACTTTTGAGCATGAAAAATGGTGAAGAAGGGTGATTTAATATCTGAAAATGTGAGTTTGATTTGTTAATGCAGCATGATAGGAGCATGTATAATAGGAATTGGGTTTTACTCAGTGATGTGGGGAATGGCTGAAGAGGAAAAGATGGTGCATGAAGAGAAGAAGAATAAGTATATACCATCTTCTACATCCCCTTTGCTAGAGAATAAAAGCTTGGATGTGTAGAGAAACAAGAATCAGTTTTTAGACAGTAATTACCTGTAAAGGTTGAAGCGTATCTACCTATCTACAAACTTGTCCAGGATGGAGACAAGACATGAGATCATCATAAGGATGATAACATATAAATTAAGGGTAAATCAGGCAATTTCCACTTGTAACATATTTGTATAATGTATGATTTTTTTTTTCATTTGAGAAATTTACACACTCTTTAAAATGAAATAAAAATAAATATGCTACATTTTAAAAAACAGTTATATAGGAAATAGATATTTTTTTTTGCTTACACGAAAATAGATATTATATAGGGAGAGTTGCATTCAGGTTCCTAGAAAGAGAATTAATATCAAACAAGTCCCATAACTTATCAATGACAAGTGAAAGTATCATTGTTAACAAGTGAAAAAGTATCACTAACAAGTCTTTGGGACCTATTCGATATTGATTCTCTTTCTTGAGATTTAAATGCAATCCCCCCTATTATATATCATTAACCACATAAATATTTTTTATTTTTATTGAATGATAACTCATTTAATATAACCACCAAAGGATTTAAAAAAAATTAAGAGAATTTTGATAGATTTATACTAAATTTAATTATAATTAAAGAGCATTGGTATTCCAAGTAAGTTGGTGGATTTAGATAGACCAAGGAAATAGTAACTACATCATAATTAAGTTAAAACTTGAAGTAAGGATTGAATATCCTAAAACACCATATTAATGCTATCTGATTGAACTATGGGTATAGTTTCAGTGCAAAAAAAAACTATGGGTATAGAGATGAATTATTTCTCTTACTTCAATTATCACTAATAACTAAATTGAACAATTGTTAGCTTACCCTACAAGCAACATCACATAATTTTTCTCCTTATAATACCACGTGATTACTAACTAGACTCATTTCATATGACGTGTGAATCTACCCTTGTTTGTATCTGTCCTTCACAAGAATGAATGATTGATTGAATACCAGGTCTCAAAAAATAACTGTATGAAATAAATAGGCATAACAACTATGGGAATAGCATTTAATAACCTGAGTTTCATGATTTAATCAAACTCAAGAGGCAAATACTTTGTTGAAGCATATAGTTTTTTTTTATAAACATAGAAAGAGGAAACCCCTCAACAAAAACTAACTCATGTCTCTAGTAACATGAAGGTCATTCTGAAGTAACTCGTACAGGTCCTGTGTAGGATGAAAAAACAGTTGCACACCAGGCAGGGCACTCAATGCCTTTTTCGCAAGGAAATCGGCTACACAATTAGCTTCTCGAGGAACATGAAGAATCTCCACCTCCCATTCACGTGCACTCATGGCTTTAATCTCTGCTATGGTTGTAGCATCAGGATGGCTGAAGAAGTCTGATTTCTGAAGAACTCTCACTACCTCCATCGCATCAGTTTCCACTATCAATTTACAAACACCTTGATCCCATGCAATTTTAAGACCAAGCATTACCGCCCAAAGTTCTGCAGCAAAACTATCCCCCTCCATGCGAAGAAGAAACCCAGCTTCCAATCCTCAATCACTATTTCTCATGACTCCACCACAACCCCCTCCGCTTAACTTTGACCAAGCGCCATCAACGCTGAACGTAGACCATCCTAAGGGAGGGGCACACCATCGAGCTCGACGATCAGTCACTGGGTGTCCTTCCAAATTTGTCCCTTTCAGGTGATCCCTTGCTCTAAAAATCAGGTTATCATCACCCAATCTTCTATTCTCAAAAATAAATTCATTCCTTCGTTTCCATAAGAGCCAACATAACGTTACAAAAAGATCACTCCAGCCTTCCTCTTTGTTTAAACACCTTTGCCGAATATTCATCCGAAGCCAGTCATGTATATTCGCATTGAAAAAATGAGCTGGCATGCTCCCTGGTAGAAGATCTAACCACATCCTTTTTGTCTCAGGACAGTCCCTCAACACATGTAACAGACTTTCTGAACCATTCTTACACCACAAACGCTCTGACTCTCTCGTCATGTGTCTATGACACCGTTCCTCATTGGTGAGTAGACGATTATGTAGGGCAAGCCAAATAAACATTCGGCACTTGTGCAGAGTATTTAATTTCCAGACTTGACGTCATATTGGATCACTACATCTCTCTTCCTGATTAATTATACCATAGGCGGGCTTTATAGTAAAGACCCCACTCCGGTCATGTCTCCATTGCACAACATTCCTTGAAGCATCAATTAAGCAACCGGCCTCAACATCCTTCCAGGAATCTCTTATCCCTGTCCACACATTAGAGCCCTTTTTCTCAATATTTATTCTTGGTATAAGATCCTCCCCGCAATCATACTTGCTTCTTATGACTCTCACCCATAAGTCCTGAGGCCGGTTAATAAGCCTCCACCCTAACTTCATCATATAGGCACGATTCTGTAACCTTATTCTCTTTAACCCCAAACCCCCATTCACCTTAGATTTACACATTGTATCCCAAGCTACTAAATGATTACCTCTTCTAACATTAGAAGCTCCCCATATGAAACTTCTGTTTCTCCTCTCTATGTCATCACATGTAGCTATAGGGAGAAAAGCAGTTTGCATAGAGTAACCAAGAATGGCGGACGTTACGAAAGACACCAATGTTACTCTCCCTGCTAACGATAAAGCATTAGCCTTCCAATTAGATAGGCGCTTCCGAACTTTATCAACCACGCCTTGGTAGCTAGTTCTTGTGACTTTTTTATGGTGAAGAGGAGCACCTAAGTATTTACCAAGGTCTGCTGCCATTTGGAAACCCAACACAGAACTAATTTCATTCCTCCGATTATGATTAACATTCTTTGAGAAAAATACCTGGGTTTTGGATGCGTTAACTTTAAGCCCGGAACTGGAGCAAAATTCATTCAGGCAATTTCTTACTTCCTCTGCTTACCCACATGAAGCTTCTGTAAACAAAATAATATCATCAGCGAAAAACAAATGGGAAATTGGAGGACCTTCTTTAGTTAACTGAATTGGGTTCCAATCTTGATCATCAACTCGCTCTTGAATAAGGTGAGCAAGCCTTTCCATGCAAATCACGAATAAATAAGGTGAAAGAGGGTCTTCTTGCCTTACACCTCTAGAGGAGTGAAAAGAATCCGTCTTTTCTCCATTCCATAAAATTTGCATCTTAACAGAAGAAACACCATTCATCACAATATCCACTAGGTGTTGAGGTAATCTCAGCTCATATAAACATTTTTGAAGAAACTCCCAATTAAGCCAGTCATATGCCTTCTCTAAGTCAATTTTTATAACCATGTATCCTTTCTTGCCTTGCATATTCCGCATAGAGTGTACTACCTCCTGGGCTGCAATAATATTATCTGAGCTATGTCTCCCCGGTATGAAGCTACACTAATTAGGAGATATTAAATGAGGCAAAAACTGTTTAAGACGATTAGAAATAACCTTAGAGATGATTTTAAAAATCACATTACATAGGCTAATTGGTCTCAAATCTTTCAGCTCCTCAAGTTGATCCTTCTTTGGAATTAAAACAAGCAAAGTGCTATTGATGTTACTTATCTGAGAAGGATTTCTCCACATATCCCTAACAAGCTCACATACTGAAGTTCCAACTTTCTCCCATTGACTTTGATAGAACAAAGCATTTAAACCATCCAGCCCTGGTGCTTTCAGAGCACCCATACTAAAGAGAGCATCTTTAATCTCTTTATCATCTAGGATTCGACCTAATCTCCTTAAACCTTCATCATCAATTCTGGGATACGAGTATCTACAGAACAATGGAGGGCGAACTATCTCATCATCTTTAAATAGTGTAGAAAAATACCTTATAGCCTCATCTTTTATCTTATCCACGTCATACAACCACCTCCCATCCTCACATCTTATAGCCCCAATATAATTCTTTTTTCTTCTTCCATTAGCTCTAGTGTGAAAATATTTGGTGTTACGATCTCCATGAAGAGCCCACTCACACCTCGCCTTTTGGGCTCAAATAAGAGAGTCTTGTAGAATTACATTCTCTAATTCATTCCACAACTTCACCTGTAACTCCCCTAGTCTCTGATTGAGACCATATTTAGCTTCAGCACGAGCTATACCTTCCATCCTGAGAATGAGTCGTCTCTTTAGTAAATGCGTGAATTGGAAAATATTTTTATTCCAGTCCACACAAGCATCTGTAAAATACTTAACTCGATCCTGCCATGCTAGCTCTGATTTCCAATTTTCCGTCACAAAATTAGGGAATTGCTCATGAAGAACCCATGCAGCTATGAAACGGAAAGGCCTCATTCTCCTTACTACCCCTCGTAACTTTTCCGTCTGTAATAACAACGGTCTATGATCAGACTTGTACCATTGTAAATGAGTAACCAGGGCATTTGGAAACACCTCCATCCAGTTACTCGATACTAACACCCGATCAATACGACTCTCACAATTTGTCCGTATCCACGTGAAACTAGGCCCCACGAAACCTTAATCATTCAGCTCAACATCTTCAACAAATTCACAAAAGTCTTTGTTCGGGTGGCTTTGTATCCCATATGATTGCCTTTCATTAGCACCAAGGATAGAGTTAAAATCACCCCCAACACACCATGGACCTTGGATTCCTCTTGCAATTCTTCTAAGCTCTCTCCAAAGGACCCGTCTCATGCTAGGAATGGGACTAGCATAAACCACAGTTAAAAACCACCCCCTGCAGTTAGCATCCTGAATTTTCAAATGGACAAATTGAGTAGACGTCTCAATTACTGTTATATTTTGAATTTTACTTGACCACATGCACCAAATACCCCCTTATATCCATCAGCATCAACTATATACTTATGAGAGAAACCCATTTTTTCCACTGTCCGAATTGCCTTGTTTCCCTCACTCCTCGTTTCTAGAAGAGCCACAAAGTCTAAACTATGAAAAGCCTTTAATTCCTGTAACAGATTTGGGAACGTTTTTGCTCCCGTTCCTCTGCAATTCCAGATGAGAAAATTCATTTGGACACCATTGAATCATTGGCGGGGCCCACCCTCTGGTTAACTTCTTCAAGAGTCACTGTAGGCATGTTCATAATTTCCTGCCGCCCATTCTCATTGCTAAACCCCTCGTCACATACACTTAATCCATAATCACTTGATATGTCTACTTCCATATGGCCCTTTTTAGCCATCACATTATCTAGGCCCGAAACCTCATGTTTATAATCATTGTCGTTGGGCTTCGAAGTTTCACCAGGCCCACTCTCTAAAAGTGAAAATGGGTTTGATGAAAAAATTGCTTTAGTTTTCTCTCCCACAAACGCATCAGATATCATATCATGACTAATAGCAATCTTTTTCCCCATTAAATTCTCCTTGCCACGTGTACGACCCTTTGACCCAGCCTTCCTTTTGCCCCCAACTGGGACCCACTTCTTCTCCTTCGTATCCCCAACATCCTTCCCCAAACTACGTCCTGTATCCTTATTTAAATCCCCATTCACACTTATTGAAGCATTCAGTGTGTTCAAATCTTTCCTAACTCGTTGGTTCCCCTGATTGAATTGCACCTCCTGATTTTTCTCCAATTTTCGAGAACCACTCCCTGTTACTTGCCCCTTAGAATTCGGCGTTGAAAACTTCTTACGAAATTCTCGCTTAACAATCATACTGAGCCCGAAAAATCCAGCGGATGATTTCTCTTTTCCATTTGCTACCTCAGCTGCTTCCGGCACCGGAGACGGTGGAGACTTCGACTCTGGTGGACTCGTCTGTTCTTGAGTCTCCTCCGAGCCTTTTGACTCATTCATAGATACCGAGCACTGATTCAAGTGATGGCCATACTTGCCACACTTAAAACACACAAGGTGCAGCCCCTCATATTCAAAGCTATATGTCTCTCCAAAATGGTTAAAACCTGGTAAAAGTGGTCTTTGTAAATCAACTTAAACACAGATCCTTGCAAATCCACCCTTTTCAGAGAACGCTGTGGTACGATCAATCTTTAGTATTCTACCCACAAGATTTCCAATCCGACGAAGAGACTCAACATTATACAACTCTGAGGGGAGATTTGGAATTCTTATCCATGCCGCTACCCGTTTCTGATTATCCGCCTTGATAGGATTAAAATTCGGTCTCCATCTTTGAACCAGTAAATAGTGATCAGCCACCATCCATGGCCCTTCTTGGAGAGCATAATCTCGATCTTCCGGAGAAGAGAATGAAACTAAGAAATAACCATTATTCATTGGTGTAACTCTCATTGGCTTTTTAGGACACCACATACGCTGCATTCTTTGAATCATGAAGTTTACTCCCAGTGTCTTACTTAGTAATTTAACAAACAGAGAGTTCGAATATGGTTTACACCATGCTGCATACTCTTCCGATGTCACTTTCAGCGTAGGAAGCTTTCCCTCCTTCTCCCATTCTCCTGTTTCATCCACATCCTCCTCAGACATTTCTGTATCTCCTTCCTCCATAATTGTACTCTTCTTCTCGCTCATCTTTGCAAAATAATCCTTCCAACCATTCATTGCTTCCTTTGCCGACAAGTTCATCTCAAGGAAACCAGAATCCCCTAGACTCAACAACTTGTCTCTGTATGAGAATTTCATCCCCTGACCCTGTCTCTCCCCTTCTTTCCTTACTCCCCCTGAGGTACCTCCGTCACCCATCGCTGTCCCACCATCTTTTGGAATCCCACCGTCCCCCTCTCCATCATCTCCCTCTTTCTCTCTCATCTAAATTCCCACTTTTTCTAAGTCAGAAAATTCATGCTACTACGAAGCATATAGTTTTAAGCTATGAAATAGTTCACCTAAGGTTCATGAGAAAATTGGAGCATGTACCCATTATATCATTCACACACACGATTCAAACTCACAACTTTACGTTCAAGATATCTTCAAAAGATGCTTTGTTATTATTTCAAGTACAAGAGCAGATTATTTTGCATAGGTCTTTTCTCCTTTCAATTTACATAAAATTTAAGGCGAATGTACAAAAATACCACTCATAAATTGTCACATATGCAGCTAGCACAATAATAAAACATTAGATGCAAAAATACCACTCGTAATTTAAAAATAGTGCAAAATTGTTTTTTCCGTCAAAATAGGCTAACAAGGGCTGAGTTGAGTTTTAGGTCCTACAATTTTTCCACATAATGAGTTAACGACAGTTAACGTATTTTAACGGAAAAACAATTTTACACCATTTTTAAATTATGAAAAGTATTTTTTCACCCAATATTTTATTATGGTGTCAATTGCACACATGACAATTTACGGTTGGCACCTTCACCCTAAAATTTATATCTTAATCATTATACCCCAACCATACAAATTCATTTTGAGATAATAAACATTACCTAAAGAGGGTAACAAAATTGAAACCTCTCAAACTTTAATGACAATCCCCGGTACAACTAAAGCTTAGCTAGCACTCCTTACGAAAAAAGAAAAGCTTTGCTATCACCACCTCACCACATAAATTGTGGGAATACTGAGAATGGCGAAAGTAATCATTTTCTATTATCTGTCCAATTAAACAGAAAAAAGGGGAAAAAAAAAAAAGAGCCACAGGCATGGCCCCAATAAATCATTCGACATGACTGCCAGGTCAACAAAAAAAGTGGCTGTACCCCGAGAATGAAAAATATATATAAAATTTCAATAACAAGTTTATACCATGTTAAGGCTGCTTCCTCCTCAAAAAAATATACAAACACCAATTGGTGGCTTCTGCCAGTTCTCCTATGGGTTTCTTTTTTCTTGCATAAAAAGGGCAGTTGTAGCAGCAGCAGCAGCAGCAGAGGATGACCACGACAAACTCCAGAAGAATGAATTATGAAGAAGATAAACTCTTTCGTTAAAAGACACATCTATAAGCGCAGCAGGAAAAAAGTGAGTGTCTGAGAAAATATACGAAATTACAAAAAATAATCTGGAGTCTTGCGTGTGGTGTCGGGCTCGATTTGCCGGGGAGCTGGATCAAACTGCAGAAAATTCTGATTCATATTCTCTCCTATTTCCAGTATTGCAGCCATGTTCCCACACCGGTAACAGTAATTTGGAGCGCTGAATACAGTCACGACATTCTTTTCCTATACGAGCCAGAAAATGTCAATATATTGAATGGATAAGGATAAAAATGTTAACTACACAGAATTAAAGATTTCTAAATTTTAGATCAGGCACCTGACACCAATTATATCCTTCCATGACAAGCTGGTGAGCTCTAGAAATCAAGGAGAGGCCATTTGTGTGGTTGAATTGAGAAGCTATATCCTGTCCAAATGTATACCCAGCACCACGGGGAGATATGCCCCATCCACAACGGTCATCTGGATCAGACCACAGGAGATCGCACATCGGTCCCTCATGTGGAACCTGCAATGCAGAAGCTTCATTGGTCATGCAAACATAGCACAAGAATTGCTATCCATTCAATTAAACTCATCAGTGAAGGAATATATAAGAAAAAAGCCAACAAGAGACATTCCGCCTATGGCCAAAAGAAGAGACAGCCTAAATTCCTCCTAAGGCACCGGGCCAACAACAAAAAGTATGGAATGAATCCAAGTGGAAAGAGAAATGGATCGTGATTGTGATCGAATCCTATAAAGCATTTTAAAAGCCCCAAAAAAAGAGGGTAAACTATAATCTATAACCCGGAAGAGTTAGTAAAAAAATTATTTTTCCCAAAAGGGTCATTCAGCACCCTTGTGAGTTTTTACTCATTACCCATTGTCACAACAACGAGATTTTTCTTAGTTGAACCCTTGGAGTTAAGTGGACTGCTTCAATCTCAAAATCAATAATAGACTAAAGATCATAAAATTATTCAATGCTCAAGTGAAACATACTTTTATAGTTCACCATCTCAACATTCACATGATACAAAAAAAATCACACTAGCTATTTAATACTGCAATCTGGTTTTCACCCAAGCCACCTCCAAAAACCATATAGAAAATGATGTGTGTGTATATAGTATTGGCTCAACTTCTACGCGTTGACATAAAAATGCTCTCAATACCAAGCATATCAATAGACTATGCAGAGCATTTATGCTAGCTATTTAGCAACTCACATACCTCCTGTATGCGATCCAGGGCACGAATATTATTTAGTGTATCCAAAGAAGGTGAAAGGCCACCATGCAAACAGAAAATCTGGAATAATAAAATGGAAGTTAGATAATGTGTAAAAATAGGGGGACAAGAATTCTGTGCAACATTTTAACTCAAACCTGACTCTCAATAAGGGCAGTCAGGGGTAAATAATCAAATAAGTCCGTGAAGAATTTCCAGACATTGGCATTTCCATATTTTCTCAAGCACTCATCATAAAAGCCATACCTGAAAGCAGAAAGTCAAAGGTAAGGATTAAATAGTGATCCACTAATTAGCATCATACTATTTATTTAAAACTTATATCCTTTCATGTTTTCATGGCATTCATTTGAGAATTACAGAATGCAAAGAAAACATTCTTACACTTGCGTAATTTGACGGCTCTCATGGTTTCCTCTAAGAATTGTGATTCTGTATCTATAACGAACTTTTAAGGCCACCAAAAGTGAAACAGTCTCCACTGAGTAGTAACCACGATCTGGTTGAATTCAGCCAAAATGATGAGAAATTGATAGCACATTTTATAGATGTTAAGACTGCAATTTGGAAAGCAATAAAAGAAGTGATAAGAAAAGACGTGTAAGCATCCTACAACCCAAAAACGTTGTATTTTTTATCCTGAATACAAATTTAGATTAAAGCCAGCCAAGGTCAAAAAATTTTCAGTAAGACACTTTCTGTAAGAAACATCATTGTTACTGTGATACACTATTTTTGGACATGGTAATATATACGAATGATCCACAAATGCTTCTGTCCATTGTCCAACGACTGCGTCTTTTATATTACAGAGCATTCCTTGCAAATGTGTATCCAACAAAAGTCCTTAAAATGCAATTTTCTACATCATCTTTTCACCTCAACATTGTATAGTGGAAACTGGAAAGGACATTCAATGCATGCCATTAATGTTTTAGATACATGATGTAGCTCAGATAAAGGAACAAACAGTTTAGTTTGCTTTAACAATGAATCTAGTACATAAAACATAAACAATGCCCTAAAAAATAATTCTGTAGAAAGCTTGAACTTTCTCACCATTAAATGCATTTTGAGTTTCTCAACATAATACCGAGAATCTCAAGGTAGACCTGATGACTGATAGTGGAAAGGTTATTCTCTCAAGAGGCTTGACACTTCATAGAATTATGATTTAACCACAGCAACAACAAGCCTACCCTCACTAGGTGGGTCAGTTATATGCATCATACAATACTGCTATACTTTATCGGCAACAGTTAGCTAAAAAGAGAACCAGAAGTATATGACTAGTAAGAAAAAGCTATTAGTTAATGTGAACAAGGGCTTGAACCAGCAGATAAACATAAAGGTGAAAAAATAACAGCAGCCAGGAACTATAGATAATACTTTATTCCTACATTAAGGCATTAAAGGTTATCATGAAGCCTTTGCACACTTAACCTGCTAAACAATATCAATATTCAACCAATTAGAGCCTTACCCTTTATTTCTTTTCAAAGCCGATAATTAATAGGTAAAACCTCTCATAGAAATCACAGATATCATGCTCAAATGCCCCATCCTATCAAGAATATCATGTCTAAAGGCTCCATCCTATACCATGCCATCCAATAATACTACCAAGGCATCTTTTGATGAACAAATGCCTACTGAAAGAAAGCTCCAAATCCTCAATCATCGGAAAAACATAATAACCAATCCTACATATCAAAGCTTCAAACCCCACAACATAACCCATCAAAACCTTTACGCATAGCCCCAAAAAAATTAGCAAAAAAATAATAATAAAAAGGTACGATTTTGAAAATCACTCACCCACATAATCTCCCATAAAGAGATAATTGGTATCTGGCGCACTACCACCAATCCGAAACAACTCGATGAGATCATAAAACTGGCCATGAATATCCCCACAAACAGTGACAGGGCATTTCACAGGTTGAACGTTCCATTCCTCCACCAGAATCGCTCTTGCCTGATCGCAAAGTGTCTTCACCTCCGCCTCCGACAAAGGCTTACACTTCATCAGCTGGTCGATCTGACGGTCCAGATCCGCGTGAGACGGCATCGTTAAATCACAACCACTGAATCTCTCTCTCTCTCTCTCTCTCTCCCCCTACCTCCACCCACACGACCAAAAAAAAAAAAAAAACAATCTTCAGATCCGAAGCTTCAAGATCTCCCTCGTAACAAACAGATCGACGATTTTGAAGAAGAAAAATAAGAACAAGAAACGCCGAAAAATTGAAATTTCCACGGAACTTGAGAGGCTTAATTCAACGGAAAACTCATAGGCGGCGAGGAATTGAAGGACGTTAGAGTACGGATTCGAGGCCGAAACGCGGAAATCAAAACGGGACGTTTCCGTGATAGGATTGGTTTGAATCCCAGAATCATTCCTAACTTGGTGGCTGGCTTCTCTTTCTCTGTATTTCAGGAAAATAGGAAATGGCAAAATGAGAGAGAGAGAGAGAGAGACTCAATCAATGGAGGCTTATTTCATTTCTTGAGAGAGGTAAAAGATTGTTATTTTTACCAATTAGGTTCATTGGTTATCAATCAGTTATATATATTTACCAATTGTGAAAATATTTAAGTGATTTTTTTTACCATGATAAATTTGTTGTTTTTGTTACTCCATGCATTATTTTATTCTTACAAGTTTTTTATTTTTTTTTTGGGGGCGGGGGTTGTTACATTGGTCAATAAGTTTTGATAAAATACAATAGTCAATATAAGTGTATAAAAAATATCAATATAAAATGTACGAAGTACAGAGAGAGAAAAAAATGACATGCTCCTCCAAAACTGCGTATGAATCTTGGAGGGCAACAGAGAAGGCATTGGCTAACTACATATCTGCTTTAAATTCTTTTGGTGTAATATTTGTAGCTACTTTGCTGCTATTTTGGTAACTGTCTCTGAATATAGACAGTAGATGTATGGGATGCAATTCCTTCTCTATGAAATGAGATTCTTAGTTGGCCAAAAAAAAAAAAAAAAAAAAAAAAGAATGTATGAATGAGCTCACATGAGGGTCAGGTCATTCTAGTTTTTTACTATTGTTTGTTATAAATCATATATAATCCAATAATTCTCCAACATACTTAGAATTCAAGGCGTTCATGAGGCCGCCCCGCCCTTGCCTACTTGAAAAGTGCCATCTGCCCCAAAAAAATATGCCTAAAAATATAGGCACTCTTGGGTAGAGAAGGGCTGGACGCCAAGCAAGGTATGCCGCTTCATCCATTTGACCCTGCCTGAAAATTATTTTAGAGTATATATATATATTAGTTTTTCATGTAAGATTTGATATTATATATTATTACAATTATATAGTGTAATCTTATACTTTTATATTATATTCTAACAAATTTTTAAATTATATCATTCATTTTTATATTATATTCTAACAAATTTTTAAATTATATCATTCATTGAGCCTTTTTGTAGTGTGAATATTTATCAAAACATATGATAGTTTTCATTTTCTTAAAAAAATTTGAAGGCTCAAATTGCATATTTATTTAGAATGATATAAGGTGTGGAATTATGAAACCTAAATTTATTTATATTTCATAATAGTGATCATCAATACATTAGGATTGGGGCAAGGTGTCACCACTTGGTTATGGATGCCCACCTTACCTACCCTGCCCAACCCAACCCATAATTACTTGGGCTTTAAACGAGTAAAGCTGGATAGCTGATTGCAAATTGCAGTCCACTCATCTTTCGGGCAAGACATCAGACAAGGGTCACGCCCTGCCTAACCTTACCCATGAACACCTCTACTTAGGATGTGTTAGGCGCGACATAAGGGAGGGAAGATATGTTAATATAACTTTGTTTGGAAGAGGGGGAATGGAAGGGATTTTAATATTACTAGTTTTATTATATATTTTTTTAATTTTTTAAAATAAATTATTATATGTCTTATGGATTTTGTTCGATATTTTATTAAAAATAGAGAAATATAAAAAATAATTTAGGTAAAATAGTGAAACATATTAAAATAGAGTTAATTGTCAATTTTGCCCTACAAGTTTTTGTTTAGGAGCTATTTTGCCCAAAAGGTATTTTTTACCCAGTTTTGCCCTGAAAATATTAAAATTGAGCAATTTTACCTTTTACCGTAAAATATTAGTAAAAAACGTCAACTTTTTAACAATTAACGTAAATTTTTTAACAAAATATGGCATATTGCCACGTTTTAAAACTTCTAAGGTAATTTTGAACCCAAAAAACTTCCGTTGCAAAATAACTCCTTTATGAAAACTTTTGAGGTAAAATAGACACTTAACCCTATTAAAATATGACTTTTTTCCTTCAAATGCCCCCACTTTTAGATTAGGAGATAAGGGGGTGTGAAAAATTTTTTCCCTCCCTTCCTAAAAGTTTCAGCTTGTGGGAGAGTAAAATCTCTCATTTTCCCTCTGGTGTTTTTATACCAAACAAACCCTTAGGGATATTTATGGCCAGGGCAAAACCTTTGTTCATTGCCAAGCTGAAAGATGTATATGCTTTACTTTCTTTTATTTAAATGTTTTTCCTTATATGGTGCAGATTTATGATGGGGAAGAGCCTTTTGATCAAGATGCAATTGATGAAATTCGGGATAAATTAGCTGCCAGGTTTCTTCAAAATATGGCTAATTAGATAGAACTTACTTGTTTTGACTGTAGGACATATGAATCTATATGTGATGTATATATAGACAACTCTTTTTTGGTGAATTCTGAATATTCAGCTCTGTTTATGGCGATTTGGACATTGTATCTACGTTTTATTTAGTGCAGATGGGGTATCTATTCTATATGTGATGTAACCTATAACTTGGAACGAAACCTTTTTTCTTAAAAAAAACATTCCATATCTCTTTTTTAATTAGAGACGTAAAATGTAATTTTCAACGTCTCACAATTGAAAATGAGACGTGGAAATTCCTTTCCACGTCTTAAGTTTCAATTTGAGACGTGGAAAGTGTTCACTGCCAACTTTCCACGTCTCAATTGAAATGTGCACTTTCCACGTCTCATATTTGAAAATGAGACGTGGAAAGTCCCGACTTTCAATGTCTCCCTGATCTACGTCCCAGCAAAAAGAGACGTGAAAAGTCATAAAAAAGAGATGTAAAAAATGTTTTCTACAGTAGTGATTTATATAAAGACAATATATATTGTAAGATGAAATTACTTAAAATCATATAAAGTTAACTTTTTGCCCATCAGCTTAAACAACTAAAACCAAGTGCCTTAACATTACATATTAATTGCTGATGGGCCTTGGATAATTCAAAACAAGAACAAAACATAAATTTAAATAAGCAATACTAAAACTTAATAACATAATAAGCTATAAAATCATAGAAGAAGGTGGATCCAACTGAGGATCCTATCCCCAACCAGCCTAAATATGAAAAGCCATTGCCTTCATGAGCATCTCTGATGCCTGCTGAGCAAAATACCCAAACCCTGATGGGCTAGCCCGCCACCCACAATTTTTACCCATTTAATGCCCGCCCAATTAAAGCCCATGATGGGTGGGTGCAAACCCAGCCCATTTAAGAATTAAATGAGCGGGCAATGGGCACACCATTGGGCTGCCCATACCCGCCCATTTATATATATTTTTTAAATTTGTTTTAATTTTTTCTAGTGAAAGTGAGTCAATGACCATTGGCATTCCTATAAATTTCAATAAGTAAAATGTAAAATTGTAAAATGCCATCGCCCACCCATTTTAATTTGAAGTTTAAACATTAAAAAGATGTTATTATGGTATTTATTTAAATTTAAGTTCTTTTGTGCAACAAACTATGATGTAAACATGGATGTGGAGTTGTAGATCCAACTGTTACTTTTAATATGTGAATGTGATGCTTTAATTTTTAACTTTGATAAAAACTTTAGAAATTTGCAATAATATAAAAATAGGTCAAGGGATTAATAGGTTTCCCCATAACCCATTTTGTTAGAATCTTAAGTTTTGATGAAGACTGACCACATATATAGCATAAGCAAATTTACCTTTGGAGTAAAACAACAAAAATCTGATAGGTAACAGATTCCTATCGCTAGAGCTAAAAGACTATCACTATTGAAAGGATAAACTATAACAGATGGAAACTTAGCAGAAATCTAAGAATAAATATCTTTATCGCTAAGTGTATCTCTATAGCTAATAGACAGAGCCATAGCAAATGAAGACTTAGAAATATCAAAGTTAATATCTATCACTAAGTCATTCACTATCGCTAAGAAATATCCTATCGCTAGAAGCTCATTGAAGAACATGAGTAAATAACTAGCAGAAAGATGAACCAAGTCTCTGGGCAAAGGAAATCAGCTAGCGATAACAGGTTAAGCTATCGATAACAAAGTGCTTCAAGTAATAGACATTCAGATAGCTAGTGCCTGAGAGCAAATGAGTTAAATAGCGATAATATAGTTGCTAGCGATAACACATTCAGCTATCGATAATAGGATACCTTGAAACACCTTTGAATAATCATATCAGTATCCTTAAAGCTAATAAGCAATCAAGTAACTAGCGATAATGGGATTAGCTATCGATAGAAGAGTGTTTGCTGATATGATATAGCTAGAACGCTGAACAATTGAACCAAGAGAATATGCTAGCCTAAATATCTATCATTAAGAGTAAGCTCTGATAACATAGATAATCTTAGCTGATATATATATTGTCTCTATCTCGTTGAGCTAACAGATTATTTATTCAACTAACAGCTTAAGTGCAGAACTTACTCTATGAAGTTAGCGATAGCAGATCTTGCTAGCGCTACTGAAAAAGCTGCCACAACAGTACAGTTCGTACAGATGCTCAGAACGCTAAGTCTATCTCTCTCCTAGCTCACCCTACACAAAAGTAGTTGAAGCTGGAGCAGAAAGTTAAGCCCGATGAAGAAGTTGCATTAAATGCCAACGGCTAGTGCTCCCAACGACTAAATTCAAACGGCTTCTTGAAGTTGAACGCTAGGGCAAAATCTGAAAAGAGATATAAATACAGAACTAGAGCATTAATGAAAAAGACGACGAAAAACGAGAATATTCACTAACTCATTCATTGCTCTCTGTTTTATGTATTTATTGTTTTAGAGATTTTATCTGTACTTAAGTGTTTATCAAAATCAGTTCATTAAGTGAACGTATTTATTGAAATCCTCTATTATTTGAGGTTGTTCTGAAAGCTTGGTGCTTTAGAACAGGGATATTTCCTTACAGGTTGTAAGGGGGAGTGTTTAGAGTGATTCTAAAACTCTGTAAAGGTTGACAGGTGAACCTGTGTTGTAAAACCTGTGGTTAGAGGAACCCAACAAGGTGTTGGAGAACTGGACGTAGGCAGAGTTGGCCGAACCAGTATAAAGTTTTTTGAGTTGCATTTATTTGTTATCATTTCAATTTTTTGAAAGCACAATTCATCCCCCCTCTTGTGCGATTGCCTATTTCACATTTAACCCAAACCCATTTAGTTCGGGCTTAAATGGGTTGAGGCTCGGGTATGGGCTAATGTGAAATGGGCGAGCGATGGGTTAGGGTTCAGGTTACCCAACCCACCCATTGCTCACCCCTACTTGTCGATATATGCAACATAGGAGTTCATTTTCACATAGTACAAAAGCTAATTAGGTATGTCATAACTGGATTTCCTCTGTGTCACACCATCAAGGAGCTTCAACATATGCAAGAGCTTCATGACGTCAACACCTGAATTGATGAATAGAGAGGGCCAACTTTCGAGCACAAAGACTTGATCGGCTATAGTAATATCCAAAAAGATTTTCCTTGTATATACATTAAAAACACACCAAGCTATAATATGTAGTAGGAGAATTTTATATGCTTTTCTATTCATCACAACCCTTCACTTATTGTGGTGAATCAAAAAATCAATAAAATAAAAAGAGCATAAATACAGAGAAAGTGGGATGAGGCAGCGACGAGTTGGCGGATGAATAATATTTTCGATCATGGTTTTAAATAATTCAACTTGTATGCTTGCTAAATATGATAAATAATAGCTTAGATAATAATTCTATAACAAATAGGGACTGAATCTAAAATAAAAAGTTTAGGGACTAAATTGAAAAGATTTTATTAAATTTTACTGTTTTTACCATTTTTATGAATTTAATCGATAGAATGAAGGAAAAGGAAAACCATATAAAATTCCCTTGATAGAGGCACATTAAAGCTACACGACAATATCTAGTGACATTGAATTAGAGATCCCGAAAATTAGATATAAAATTGGAAAAGAATAAAAGTGCATGTCTGTGTGAGTTTTACGCCCTGAAGGTAATAGTAAAAGTTAAAAGTTAAAAATAGGAAATATCAATATAAAGAGTAATTAAGTGCTAATAAAGTAATTAGAGTGATAAATGGTCAATATGTAGAGTGGCCTGTCAAAATCCTGAAACATACTAAAAAGTTCAAACCTAACTATGTATACCCCGCTTTCACCCGTGTACCATTCCCTTGACTAGATAAAATATAATTCTTAACAGCATTAGATTGAGGTGCCAACTGCAATGCTGAGGTGTCACAGCCATATTCAATTGTGGCAATTAAAGTGATTGGGTGTCGACGTATGACTGATTGGTGGCAAAGAACTGTTGAGGTATCACACAATGTAAGCTTACATGTTCTTTGATGTGGCTAGATGAGGTGTCTAGAATCCGACGGTCAGTAAATCTCACCGTGACACGTGGTAAGTTACATGCAAATTTTTTATTGATTTCCCCGCACTATAAATAGCTCATTCAGCCACAACATTCTTCACTCATCTCCTCTTACTCTCTTTGATTCCTTAAGATTTCTCTCTTTAGCAAGAGAAGAGAGCTTTTCTCTCTTGGTTTATCATTGCCCCAACAAAGAAAATCATGATAATTTTGCTGCTGTTGTTGTCGTTAATTCATGTAATATTTCATTCTTACAAGTTGTTTAAAAATATATATTTATTCTTAAAATGGTCAATATAATTGTATAAAAAATATCAATATAAATGGTAAGAAGTCACGGGGAAAAAAACATGGTGATCCAAACTGCATATAGTATGACCTCATGTGAAGGCCATTCTAGTTTTTTTTATGATACTAGTATTTGTTACAAATTATATATAATCCAATAATACCAAACTCTTCCTATAATTTTTTTTAAATGTGGAATTAGTACTAAAAGACAAAAGTTAAATGTCTAAACAAACAAATTAAAATTTCTAAAATGTAGTCACTATAATAAAAAACCAAGCCCAATCTGATAAGCATATAAAAAAATTGCACCAGGTGTAACATTAAATTATTTGTAATGATATCTAAGATTATGATTCGGTCGAGGTATAGGCATCATTTAAATTTAGTTGAATCAACATTTTTTGTTAGAGATATTATTAGCCATATTAGAATTATAGGATGAAAAATACATTTTATGAAGTTAAGGAATCAAAATGAATCTCATATAAATATAAATTTAAAGGACTAAAAGTATACTTTAACTCGTAATCTATAAATAATATTTCTCTAAGGTATAATTTCTGTGAAATAATTAATAACTCAACCTTTTAACACATTTATTAATTATTCAAATATTTCAAACTCGTAATATATAAAATGATCTAAAAAGTAAGCATTCAAATATATATTTGGAGTTAGTCTAATTTATTTACTATATAATGGGTAAGAGCTTTTTTAAACTTTTTTATGGATGTGATGAGAAGTGGCAAATCTAGGACCAGATAGCACATGCATTTTATAAATGATGACGATGTCGACGATAATATCACCAATCTTATTATTTTTAAATGACTATTTTATATTTAAAATAATTATTATTATCATCCTATGGACTTTATTTTTTTTCTTTTTAGACAAGTATGTTTATTATGATTTGGTTAAAAAATATTTTTATATCCTTTTTTAAAAAATAATACATTCTATTTTATCTCGTTTTCACCCCTTTCCTTCAGTATGCGCCGACCTAAGAGAGAGTAAGAGAGGGAGAGAGCACAACAAGAATTTGGGGGGAGCTATGGGTTCTTGAATGGTGCAAACTCCGTCGGCTTTTCCAGCGAGGTTAAGGGCTGAAGAGAGCTCTTTGAAGTGGGTAAGCTTCCCTATATTCCTCCCTCCCTCCCTCTCTTGTTCTTGATTTTTCAAAGAGGGAAGTTAGGGTTTTGGGGATTTTCAAAAATCTGAGTAGATTGTGTTTAATTGGTTGATCGGATATACTCATTTGGATTATATAATGATATTAATAGGGCTTCGTTTGGTTGGATTTGATCCTATATACTCTATGTATCATAAAAGGTTTGAATAAGCTAGGGTTTAAAAGGGATTTCCGAAATTCATGTTGAAATTTGGCAAATTGGTGATTCTAATAGACATATTGTAAATTATCCTGAATAGTTTAGTTTTGATAGGTTTCACTTTATGGGGTATTTTTCGTTGTTCAAAGTGGAAATAAGCTACGTTTAAACAAGAAATTATTTGATTATGAGCATTTGAGGTGGATTGATGGATTTTAGGGGTTAGTATATGCCCAACGATAATTCTAATTGAGTTGGCTTAGTTAAATTTAGAGTTAGATGTGACTTGGGGATTTGGGGATGCTATATAGGCTTGAATTAATTAAAATTAATACGTAGAGGAGTTGGGATGTAATTTGTGGATTATAAATGGTTATTGAGGTCGAAGAAGGTATAAGTAAGGTTGGGAATTAATGACTAGGCTTTAATGGCATGATTTTGGCCAACAGTGAAGCATGGACTAAGCAGCAAAATGAGAAAAGAAATGAGAGTGGGATTTGGATTGAAATAGGAAGGAGTTATTTATATTAGGGATTTGAATTCCTTAGTTATGTTTGAGCTTTTGAAAAAAAAGTTTCACTATGTTTTTATGTGTGTCTTGTGTAGAGTTTGAGTCAGTTAAGTTGAGCATAGGGGAAGCTGCGCCACTTGTGTGTTTGTGTTCAGCTAAGAAGGTAACCAATTATACTTGTTTCATATGTGTGTGCATGGTTGGTAAGGGTTTTAAACTCTCTTCCAATATTGCCCTGAAATTATATATATATATACATGGAATTAGATATAAACTAATTATTTTAAGTATACAATAGTCTTGTGGGATTTTTTATGAAACTGCATAAGTTGTGATCGAGCATATTTTGAACTATGGTATATATTGGATTTGGAAATGTGCACAATGCATATTTGTAAATATTGTATCGGCAAAGTGCCTATTGAGTTCTGATGCATATGTGTAATGATTGATTGTGTGACACCGATGTACTGGATTACTTGCCATCATGTGATGAGGTACCCTGTTGGCCCACAGGGATTAATGAGCTATTCAGGGACTCCTCATGGTTCCAGGGTGGGTTTGAGCCCTAATTGGTCCCACTAATGGTTTCCAGGGTGGGTTGACAGTCCTGATTGGTCCTACTCATCCCCTTGTTGAAATGGACAAGCCTTAACGATTCGCAAACGGTTGTTTTGGTATTTGTGCTTTTTCGTCCTAGGGAAGTGTCATTTGAAGGAAAAAACTTACCTCAAGTGCACTAGGACCAGTACAACCAGTTCACCACTCACTACATGCCATATGGATTTTGCACCACCTAAAAAAATTAACAGCGTTAGTCTCTCACAATCGCCATCTCCCTTTCTTTCCTAAACATAATCAAAATGCAATCAAAATCAAGAGAAAAAAACCAAATCCTATATCCATTTTCTGGCAGATTACAAAATCAAGAATCAGATCTCAACAATTCATTACAAGAATCAAAACATGAACTACCAATGAGGCTACTAAAGGTCAGATTTGCTCTCACCACACTCTTGAAGAAGGCTCTATTTTCGTATTTGGTCAAGTAAGAGCCGTAAAAAAACCAGAAGCATATACCATCTCATCTTCACCATCACCACCATTTACCGTCGCCGCCATTACTATTCCAGGTTTCAAATTGGAGCCTGAATTCGGCGTCGTTACCCCCGATCTTGTCTTTGTATCATCGTCTCAGTTGGAGATCAAAGAGATATCTTTCTGCGAATAGCCCTCAGCCTCTTCTGCCTCTTTGATCTCAACGACTTCGCCATTCTCTACTTTGTTCGATGCTCTCTCTTGTTTTTAGGGTTTTGGGGTTTTCACTTTCAGAGAGATGTGTTACATTACTTTGTATGTATCTATTTTATTTATATATTTTGCCCAAAATAACTAGGGATAATGTGATTGTTGATACTTGTAGTTTGGGTAAATCATACGATTTGACTTCCTTCGGTAAGAATCCGGTGGGCAAGCCTTTGGAGCGAAGGAGGTCGTTAGAGAAGGAAGAGATAGAAGGAGGAGAAGGAGAAAGAGGGAAGAGAGAAGGAGGGGGGAGACATGCCTATGGTGTTAATGATGATGTTAAATGCTGGGGTGATGTAATTTCCACATGGCATGCAGTGAGTGGTGAACTGGTTTCACTGGTCCTAATGCACTGGAGGTAAGTATATTCCTAATTTGAAAACATATTTTGAAATTGGGACTTTGAAGGGCGATATCATTATGTTTTAAACATGAGGTTTTGATCTACGTTTGGGTTACAATTATGGCATTGTATCTGAGCATGTGCTCATGTGCTGAAATCTATATGTGTATTGCATTATCCCACATAGACACTTTTCTGGCACACACTTACATATAGACATGTAGTAGTATGTTAACTTAGATTTTGTCTACCCCCTTTGCTTACTCCTTGCAGGTTCTAACTTAGGCGTAGGTACACAGGGAAAGGATCCGGCAACTACTCACTAAAGAAAGTGAGATTTCCCTAGACTTTTGTGGAGTATTGTATATTGCCACTTGTAATAGTAGTTCATATGTAGCTTCCGCATGATTTTGGGACTTGTTATACTTTTGGCTTTACTATGCTTTTGAATTACTATATTATGGATAACTGTATGTTTTACCGTTTCACTTGGGATTGGTCCATTCCTGGCAAACAAGCCCGAGGCCTTATGGTTGTGGTTGAGTTGGTTATATTTTTGGGTGGTAGTTATGATTTTGAAGAGGTTATTTATCTGATCAAACTGTGGGATTTCATTTTGGTTATGATATGGTGTTATGGACAGGGGGCGTTTTATGTTGTATGATTTGTATAAATGGATAGGTTTCCTGGTGAATTGTTAGTGAGACATTAAATTATGTTTTTCAAGAAGCAGGGACCATTTTGTGATAATCGTTAATTCATATTACCATGACAGGTGTTTTCCTTTTCTATCATTTTGTGAGTAGGTAGTCTATGAATTGTTATTTTAACTATGTTAGGTAGAAAAGGTCTAGTTCTAACATAGTTAGGGATTTAAACTGTTGGTAAAGTTATCGTAGAAGCTTTGGGTGTATGTTAGGTGGATTTTAATATCCATGTTAGGTAAATCTTATCTAACATGGATAGACTACCCTTATTCTGGTGAATTTTTCAATCCATGTTAGTCCCTTTGATTTGGAAAGACTCTTTTCTAACATAGAATAATTAAATGTTAAGGAATTGTTTTTCCATTTCAGCCTCTGTTTTGGCTAGTCTCTTTTCTAAAATGGATTTCCCTGTGATTAATCAAGGTAAATCCTTTCTAACTATGATAGATCTTTAGATATTTTAGAAGCTTTCTTTCTATCATAGTTAGGTAACTTGTTTTAGAATCTGAAGGAAGTTGGTAGTTGATAATTTTTCTAACTATGTTAGTACTTTATTAAGTGAACTCTTTTTCTTTACATAATTAGTTGGAAGTAAATCTTGTTTATTGTTTGTTAATTAGTTAATTAAATGTATTTTGAAAGCAATTGTTACAGGTTTCATCTATATCTCCATAAGAGATAGGCCTACGGGCCTTTGTGTTGAACTATGCTTTCATCAATGGATAATTATATATATTATTATGGTTGGTTAGTTGATAATAATGTGGTTATTGCATAGTTTAACAAGTATGTAAGTGTGTGTGCGCGCGCTCCCACTGAACACCCTATTAGCACACACTTACATTTATGATAAGTAGAACAACTCCGTTGCTCAAATGTTTTTCAGGTGACCGTTACCAGACAAAACCATCTGGGAAAGGACCAGCGAACATTCACTAGTTAGTTGTGAGGCCGACTTTTTGGTAAACTATGTTATTATGTATATTGCCAAACTGTATAAACATACTTTATTGCGTTCGCTAAATTGACATTTTACTTTGGATTACTATATGAATTATGAGTCGATGATCTATGCAGACAAGTGGCCTAAGGCTCTATTATGTTATTTTGATCATCACATGCGTGTGACCTTTTATGTACTGTTTGGTTTCGAAAAGTGTGTATTGTTGATAGTTGTGGTGTAGGGTTGATATTGATTTTGAATTCTGGGATTGTAGACTTAAGGGCTTTGTTTTATTGTGAAAACTGTGATTGACATGTTCTTTTTTGATCACCATGTCAGAGTATTCCTTTCTAACATGGTTAATTACTTTGATTTGAGGTTGATTGTTTAATAACCATGTTAGCATCCTTGTTTTCTAACATGGTTAGTTGTTTATATTGAATGAAATCATTTTAATAACTATGTTAGGTGAAACATTTTTATAACATAAAGTATTTCTAAATTGAATTTTGTAACCATGTTAGGGAAATCATTTTCTAACATGATTTATATTGAGCAAATGATTAGTAAGCTTTTAATATCCATGATAGGATTTTATTGTGATTAGAAAGTCACTTAAACTTCTTTTCTAACTATGATAGCTTTGATAAGCTCATTAAGTAAATTATTTTTCTATCATAGTTAGAACAATGATTACAATTTGGAAAGAGTCATTATGACAAATGATTATTATTTTTGTTAATTATGATATTAAAAAGGCAGGTTTCACAAAAGGCGTAATGAGTTGTTCATAGATAATAAGTAAACGTGAAACCTTATTTGTGGTTGTTAATGGAGGGGGGCTGCTATTCTACACATTTTAAGTAGTCACGTTGAATATAGTTAGAAAAATAATATATTAAAAACATTAATACTTTTAAAGGGAGGAATGCAAAAATGGTTGCTAATGGTGAGTCAAGAGATTTAAAGAAACTATGTTGTTATTTCCATGTTTGAGGGAAGTTTGTTTGGAACTTTGAAGGTAAAATTCAATATAATGGAGGTGGTGTGAATACGAAAACCATAAAAGAGGGGATAGCACTTGAAGATTTGAGGTTATTGATATAATCATGGCTTGGGTTTAAGTGTAATATGTGAAATGAAACAAATAATAAAACTGATGTTGTGTGGATTGCTAGTAGGAACAACATAGGATACAACATATTTAAGCAAGACATGTTTTGCATATAAATGGAACCCACTTAATTGAACCCTTATAAGGGAACATTCCTGTTAGCTTACGTGTATGATATAGACAATGATTTTTTGCCATTTACAATAGCAATTGTGAAAGGGGAGACATTAGAGGATTGGACTTGGTTTTTACACATGATAAAAATGATAGTTGGGTCAAGTGAGTTGACAATTGTCTCATATTGTCAACAAGAAATCAAAGGAGCCATTGAAGGTATATTTGGAAGTGATAGACATGAAAATTGTTATAGATATGTGTTTGCACCGCAAGTGCACGGGTCGTGCCAAGTAATAAAGTAATAAGAGAGTATCGTTCCCACGAGGATTTGGTTACAAATGAGATCAAGCAGAAGGCTTAGTAAGTTCAATTAAGTTAAGCTAATGCAAATTTTGGTTGGAAGAGTTAATTAGTAGAAAACTAGCATTAAAAATAGAAGTTGATAATTGCAATTGATTCTTTAACTTTAAGGATAAAATGGAGCCTATGATTATTTATCCCCCTTGTATTTCATAACCTCCTCTCACAAATGCTTTCAATAAATATACATGTATTAGCCTAGGGTTCAAAATATACTTGTAAAAGCTTTCTCAAGTCAAGAACAAGTGTCTCATTTCATCAATTGCTCAATCTCTTGTTACAATTAATAAAACCCAATTTTCAAACTCCAACCCTAATGTGGCTATGCAAGGTTAATAAGTATATCTCTATCTTACCAACAAAACCATCCATTCATCAAGCAAATTTCAAGTTCTTGCACAATTTCACCCAAGTTCTACATTTAACCTAGCTCTCTCAAGCTTCAATCAAATGAACAAAATATCTAAATGGTGATCAAGCATTTAGAAGCATTAAGCAAAGAGTAAAATAAACACATATATACCATTAATCACAAAAGAGAGGAGTATTAAAGAGTTAATCCATACAAGGGTTCAAAATAATCCTAGATAACAAGTTTAGCTACTCATAATCAGTGAAAAGCTACAAATCCAAATAGAATGTACAGCCATAACTGAAAACAAGAAAGGAAAGGAAGATGAAGAAGAAAAACCAAAGAATTTGAGCTCCAAATCTCTTCCAAAGCTCAATCCTTGCTTCCAAGTCTTCAAAACCCAACCCCTAGCACCCAAAATTGCTCCAAGAAGTCCAGAGAGTCGAATATGGAAGCCTCCCATCATTTTCCCCAATTTAAACCCTCATTTCCATGCCCAAATGATGTTGTGCGTTTTGCTGCGCAATTGAGCCGCGGCCCAGAAATCTGAGCTGCGGCTCAGTTTTCCTCTGTCCAGAAATGAGCTATGGCCTGATTTCTGAGCTGCAGTTTGGTTTTCTACTGTCCTAAGGTGAGCTGTGGCCCAGAAATTGAGCTGTGGCTCAATTTGCTGTTGGAAAATTTGATTTCTTCTCTTGCAATGAAGTGTCTTTTCCATGATTTGCTATCATTTTCATCATCTTTGACTTCCTGATTTCCTTGGCTCTAATTCTCTTTTCAAATAACACCTTGCACAATAATAAATTTAATAAGCTCATATTTAAATAAAGAGAACATCCCAAAATATGCACAATTGAGCACAAATTGCAACCAAAAACATCATGAACACTTTTCTATCTTTGAGTATCTAAAGCATGTACAAATGCTTCAAAAATGTATGAAATCCAATTGAAAATGCGCCAAAAGACATGAATTCCAGGAGGTTAACAGTATGTCAAGGAGAATTTTAATGTAGAAATGATCAAATTAAATAGAGGTAAAAAGAGGAGTAGTCAAGCAATGAAGGAAAATAGGCTAAGGTTTCCTGATAATATTGCCTATGCAAGGCTTGAAGGCAATTTTAATATAGTTATGGAATACATGCAATATTTCTCTTAGCTGATGTATGAGTGGTTGATTAATCATGTGGATACTGAAAATTGGGCTTTAAGCAAGTTTCCATTCCAATGTTGGGATAACATAACCATAAACATTGCTGAATACTTTAATGTTTGGATGGTAAAGGAAAGAGGGCACAATGTTGCCCAACTTACTAATGAGCATTGTGAAAAGGTTTCCAAGAAGATATATACAACAAGTAAGTGCCCATTAGTATTGGCATCAATGTCATTTTCGTTTTGGGATATACATATGAGGGCTTATTTAGTGTATTAGAGCCACTATTATTCCCTTCCTCATCATCATGCCAATCAATATTGGCATCAGATTTATTACCATTCTATTTCTGTCACTCTCAAAATCATCACCACTTCTCTACTTTGTCATTCATGTCTTTAACATCATCAAACCTTGCTTCCTCCACTTCAACCTCATTTGTCTTCCAATGAACATTTTTCAGTTATGTATCTCTCAACTTGAAACTTCAACAACTCGGACTCAATAAGACTCACAAGCCTTCATTGCAAGTTCCTCACATCCTGGATGACACCAACAATATTTTCAAATATACTACCTATTGTAACAAATAAAGTTTATACAAAATACACACAGTGTACAATTTAAAAACTATATTTTTCTTCTTATAAGTAGCAATTAGTTTAGCTTGTACTCCTCCATATAGTATTCCTTTATAGTTGTCCCTTTCATTTTGAACCATTTGCTTTATTCCTTTGGAATATATATATATATATGCATGTCCTTGTAGTTTCATCAAGTTTTGAGTTAGGTCCTTATAGTTTTTTCTTTTTATTCACTCCTTATAGTTTGCACGTTTGGATCTAAATCCTTCTATTATAACACTGTCATCTACTCTATCATTTTCTCTTTCTCCTTCTCCCACCCACTTAGTCGAACACCATAATCTCTCACTAGAGCCAGGATTTTGGGCTAACCCGATTCAACCTGCGGGCTAAATGGGCTAACCTACTTTCAGCATGAAATGAAGCTAGGAATTCTCTAGTTCTAGCTTGAAGTAAAGAGCTGTCAGGCCAGCCCGACAAATCGATATTTCCAGTTTTTTAAAAAAATTTAGATTCAAGCCTTTTCTTTTTGCTTTCCTACCTGATACTGATAAGTATGAGTTTTTTTTTTAAAAAAAATCAAAACAAAGCATTTTTTAGCTTTCCTGTGCACCTGATACATTAAGAGACCACTTTTTTTAAAAAAAATCAAAATAAAGGCTTTTTTTGCTTTCTTGCACACCCGAACGGCTAAAACTAGATGGGTGGCTGATGCGTCATGACTCATGCGTGAACTGAACTGTGAAGAAGCATGGTTGAACTTGCTACATTGGAAAAAACACATAATCCACACCCATTACGTTTAGCTTTTTCTTTCCCATCTACTATGCCTACTCTGGTAAATTTATTCCAAACCTCAAAAGTATTTTTCCTTACCTTTTTACTTTCATTATCTTCTCCTCCACAAGATTGTCGTCCAAATTTTTTTTGGCTAAACAACACTAGCATCATCATCAAGTTCAATTGAGTTGTTGTCATCGTCATCGTCATCGTCATCATCATCGTCATCATTGACAATAATATGCTTTCTTCTCTTTTCCTAATTTGACGCTGAAGCCATCTTTTATTTTATACTGCAACAACAATAAAACCCAAAATAAGTCTTTACCCAGAAACCAAATCAAAATCGAAATTCCATTGCCATTTCAGTAAAGAGCCAAAACAACCACAAATAACAAACCTCTACTGTCCAGTAAACAGCCAGTCAACCACAAGACAAAACATAGCAAAAAGCAATTATTCAATCAACCATCAAAACAATAAAATCAAAGTTCCCATTCCCCAACAAATAGCCAAACATGATCCAGTGTAACAAATTTTTTTCCAAAAAAACCCAAAAAAGGTCTCTACCTAGAAATTAAGAAACTTCAATCATTCAAATTCAATGCCGCATTTTGGTTTTAAAAAAGCGGAAAGAACGAATCAAGAAGAATAAACGATGCAAGCAAAAAAAAATAAAGCTCATAAACAGGAAAAGAGAGAATAAAACGAGATCTTCCTAAGCCTACCTTCAATTGGCAAGTAACAAAGCAAGCAAAATCCAAGAGGATAGTTTCGTTCCATCGTTGAAGGCTTGAAGCAATGACATGAAGCTGAGGTGAGAACGAAGGACAAAGACGAAGGATGGAGGACAGACGGAAAGGCGAAGGCTAGAGATTCTCCGACGAACGGTTGAGATTGAGAGGGTGAGCTGGAGAGAGTGATTCTGAGCAAGAGAAAGAGTGAGATGCTAGGGCTCGTTCAGTCTTTCGTGACTCATGGATGATTTGGGGAACGACGAAACAGATGAAATTTGAGAAGAGAGAGCCTTTTTTTAAGTGAGGGGTTGGGCTGGGGGGTTGGGCTTAGGACTATGAACTGAAGGAGGGATTTTTTCTTTAAAAAAGCATATAATCGGGCTAACCTGTAAGCCCGAAGTGGTAGCCCGATTGAACCTAGCTACTTTTTTGGGCTTATAGGTTATATTAGCTCGTTTTGTTTTGGGCTTCATTTTTTACAGCCTAAACCCGATTTTTTCATGCTTTTTGGGGCTTAACCAGCGGGTTGGGCAAAAAATCCTGGCTCTATCTCTTAACTAGTTCTTGTACTCTTCCTCCCTCTCTAGTATGGTCATTCAAATTCCATTTATTGTTAACATGTGGTCCTCCTTCACTAAACCTATCTTTGTTAACAGCCGGCATCTCACATAAAGTGGTGCATTCTCCATTGAATTTTGTGGTTTCTTCTTAATCACTAAAGCACAATAGAGGAAAAACACATGAAGTGAGTTCTTCGTATCTCTCTGACCATAACCTCATTGCTTGAATATGAACTTGCATCTTTTAAAAAAGGTTTCTCTGAGGATAGCTTTCACCTTTTTCGTCTTCTAAGGTGAAGAAAAAAGCTACCTTGGTATTAGATTGCACTTGATTATTATGTGTTTTTGTCCACTAATTATAAGGAATGTAGCACTTGTTATAGGCAAATATATTGGGAATTAAGCACTTTTATACTTAGCATCCAATATTATTGAGTTAGTTGCATAAAGATCATAATTTGGGTATTTTAGACCCTTAACTCATGCATTATATATTTATAGACTTGATATACTTCACATTTGCTTTAATTTCCTATTATAGGTGCAAAGAATGATGATCAGATTGAAAACAACAATTAAATAAAGGAATTGCCTCGCCGTGGGTTCGCCATGGCTAGGCCACAGCGAAGCATATCAAGGAAAATAGAGAGGAAGTTGCCTCACTGTGGGCTCGCCACGGCGAGGACACAGCGAGCAACACGAATTCTGGCAGATTTTTGGAAAGTTTTTATTCTTATTGAAATTGGAAGTTTGGGTGATTGGGTCCATTTTAAATATTTCCTAAGGCATGTTTTTTACCCCAACAAGCAACTCTAGGCCTAAATAGATTAGGAAGTTTCCTAATTAATTATCCTACTCACTATTTCCTATCTTAACTAGGTTTCTTGAAGTTTGAGTGATTGGGTCTTCCCAAATCCTTTCCTAATTGATAATCCTAGTCAGAATAGGAGATCTTAGGCCAATTTGGATTATATATATGTTGCTTAGTGTGCCTATGGAGGGGGGGCCGAATTTCACACTCTCTTCCACCCATTCTCTCCCCCATTCCACAATTCTTCACCGGTTCTTCATGGAGCTTGAGTTGAAGCTGCTCTTGGGCAATTCCTCCTTCTCTTTGATGAACTAAATCGGCCCAATGCTCTCTTGGAAGATGGGATGACTTGAAGCAAGCATTGAATCCACTTTAGGGGAGTTTTGTAGGTTTCAATTATGTAGTCATGAATTTCCATTTGTTTCCTTAAATATTTGATCTTCTTATGTTCGGACTTCATTTGTTTTAGAGATTTGAGACCATGTAATTGTTGAATTCTATTTGCATGTATTGATTTGGTTTTGTTCTAGTTTCATTTATCTTCCCACATTACCATGTTATGCTTAGTCTTTGTTGATTTTATTGTCTAGCATGTTTGTTGGGTAATTTAGTCCATTGTGCTTCATATAATTGTGTTATTTGGGAATGATTTGTGGGTTTGAGTTTGTTAATGTTGAGTTTCCATAGCGCTAGGTAATTCTATTAATCAAACTTGCCTAAAGGTGCTAGATCATTAATGGAGTCTATGTGCATGAATATGATTAGGTAGAGTTTAAGTTGGATGGTTTGATTATAGTCTAATATTAATTGGTTTTTGGATCCGAAGGATATTGAGTGACTTGGACGGGACCCAAGTTATTCTGTCTAATGGAATCTACTTCTAGTTGATGTAGGATTATAGTTAATCTAATTGGTCTATTGAGGTTGAGTGGTGTCTTAATTGACCTATTCCTTTGACTAAGGCTAATTGTATCCACTTGTGTTGAATTCAGCCCAATTAGCACCTCCCTAAGAGTGTGAACCGGTAGTTTGTCACATGTCATCCCTAGTCAAGAGAGCATCCCATCATTTCACCTATCCATATTTATCCTAAAAATACCGAAAGCAAGTCTTTATATTCCTTTTTATGAAAAACACCAACAATACCTTCTCTTAACCCCCCAATTTTTATAGCTTTAATTGCATTTAGTTAGCTTAGGATAGTTCATTAGGCTCCTTGAGAGACGATCTGGGAAAGCACCACTAGTGCAATCCTTGGTTAGAAATATTTTACATTTGCACCCTAAGGTGTTTAAGAAGGTGGCAAATCAGTATAGTTATTGTTGTTCGTGTTGATTTAGAGATATGCTATGTTATCTCACAGTTCACAAATGGGGTTGTTGAATAGCACCGAAATGGAAAGAAATCGGTATAGTGCCGCCTCGGATCCGCTCTCCAAGAATTTAAGACCCAAGGGGTAGTGGAAGCTATCCCAGGGTGTCGGTCTCAAGGAGCCTTAGTGTAAACGACTACATAATAGCTAGATGCTAAACTAATTGGATGGGAAAATATTTTGTATTTGATTTTTGAGATGTAAAAGAGAAGTTTGTATGAAAAGTGTTGTATGTTCAAGAAAGAATTGAGATTGGATTTAAGCGGGAGATTTGGATTAAAAGGGATAATTATTCTTGGTAAATGGAACCTTTGGGAATCATTGCTTCTTAAAATTGTTTGGAGTTGAAAAATGGCCAATTTCCTAAAGAACCCTAGAGGAACCCCTCTTGGCTAGGCTTAGGTTAATTTAACTAACGCCGGAACCCCACACGTTACTTAACTTAACCTAAGTTGATTAAGCACTTGACCCAATTAAATCTACTAATCGCAAGGGACTATTAGTCCTACAATCGGGACCCCGAATTGCAACCAAATTAGCCTATTAATTCCAATTTATTGGTGGAACCCCATCCAATAACTTGAACCCAATAGGTTGAAGTCCAATGTCACTCAAGCAATTAGTAGATTTACTTGCCAATTTCTAAACATAAATACTTGACACCATGATCCGCTAAACAAGAACCCTCATTTAGCACAAGATTTTAACAAGAAAACATATATTAAATGATGAACCCATACAAATAAAATATGCTTAAGTCAATAAGTTTAATGTCAAGCATCCATACAAGGAAAATAAACAAGATAGGTTGTTTCTACCACTCTCATACAAGATATAGAATAAGCTTACAACCAAATGCATAAGACAAATCCTAGAACCCTAGATAATTTGAAATATACAAGAGGAAGAGAGAGTGGAGAACAACACTCCCCTTTGAAGCTTCAAGCTCCACTCTTGAGCTCCATCACCAAGAATAAATGGGCTTAGCTGCTGCCTTTCATAGGAGAAGCATCAACCAAGGTGGAGGAAATGGTGGAAGCCATGGATGTTGGGTGGAGAAGAAGGTGGAAGATGAAGATGAAGAGAAGAAAAAGAGAGAGCTAGGGTTTAGGAGGATGTGTGGTGAACCAAATCTGCCTTCTAGGGTTCAAATTTAAGTATTTATAGGTCCCCCAAGTCGGGTCTAAGAGTGGGTATTAAGTTGGATTCGAAACAAAGGCCCAAAACGCGAATGAAAAATTCTGCAGAACAACGTCTCGCCGTCCACTCGTCGCGGCGAGCTGCCTTCCTCTCTGCCTCTTCAGGATTCCTCTCGTCGTGGGCTCGCCGCAGTGAGGCCACAACGTGCTCCAGTATTCTCTGCCAATATGAGGGGTTTTTCGCTATCTGCTCGCTGCGGCTTCGCCGCGACGAGGAGCCTTCAGTTCTGCCTCTTTTGTTTGACCTTCTTCTTCGTCCCGGGTCCGATCTTTTGGTCCTGAGCGACCCTGCAAGTGAGAATAAGATAAAACCAAGATCAAATAGCCCTATAAATTAATTAATACAATTAATCTACAATTATGGCTAATTACTCCTAATTTTACACTCATTTCCCTTGAGAGTTTGGGATATTCAACTAGACATTATTGGACCAAACTTGCATCTTAATCATGTTAATTGCCTTAAATTAGGCATATAAAAGCATTACAAATCAGAGATCTGTCAGTTGTTTAAGCCATCAGCACAATTTTAAGGCTTACAACCTTCATCCCCTAATAAAACAGCTGGTGTTGGAGACTACGATAGGGAATCTGGTGTGGCCCTTCATGGTGATAGTGGAGGAAGAGAAGGAGACAGAAGTGTACGAGTTGATGAAGAAGATGAGAGAGGGAATGAAGGAGTTCATAGAGAAGAAGGCAAGAAAGTTTAGAGAAGAAGGTGGGTTTGAAGCAATAATGGAGGTTATTAAGGAGAGAGGAGAGGGGAGAGAGTTTGAACAAGGTGAAGAAAGATAGAGTGATTTAAATATGAAAAATCTAAAGAAAGATAAAGTGATTTAAATATGAAAAATCTAACTCTATTTTCGCTCTCACTAAGCACAGGAGATGTAGTGTGTTTGAGAGGTTTGAGAATGATCAATTAGATCACAATATTTGAATTGTTGAATGCCCTAAATTTATTGTTCAACTGAGTGAGTAGGGGAGGAAGATAGAAAAGCATAAGGAGGATATGAAAATGTGGCATAGCCTCATCAGTCATGACCCTTCAAGAAGCAACAGTGTTATAACAGAAGGACTTTAATCCAAACTTTGGAAACTATAAAGAGTGGATAAAAAGAAAAAAAAATAAAAGGATCTAATTCAAAACTTGCCGAAACTACAAGGACATGTATGTACATTTTCCCTTTGGAAGTCTAGAATTCAACTGCACTTGAATGATCTTTAACTTTTTTCAATGGGAAGCTAAACATAATTTAGATTACATAATTTCAAATTATATTATAAAGTCACTAACTTTTGCGCTTGTAGTTGCACATAGAAATGTTCCAAGTGTATATAATATAAAAACTCAAAAATTTCATTATGCTTCCCAGCTTCTATAGATTTCAATATATCGCAGTATTTAACCTCGCAAAAGTCCTTTTTCAACTACTGATACACTGGGTCCTCTTCATTGACATCATTACTGACCTCTTCTCCATTATGTGACACACAAGGCAACTCTTTTACATCATCTGCCAATATTTTATTAGACATCCCCTAATTCAGAATTCATTAGTAGGTAGATCATATGCACAAAGAATGAAGACAATCAAATCACGTGGGATTCTCTTGCATTTTATATTAAGCAGATTAGAGAATTCGTTTACTTACTACTCCACACTCTCATCTCCATTTGCAAAGTTAACAATTTCCTAAATTAGTGGGGTGAGCACTGAGTATAGAAAGGTAATTTACTCTTTGCCACATTTCTCTCCGGCCTTGCTATTTTTGCGTTACAATATTTGTTCCTCTTCTTATAAGGGCTACGCTTTCTATCCTCTTATCACCCCATCATTTTGTTCTACTATGGTCTATTATATGTTCAATGCCTTATTCTTATAACAGTTCTTTCTATACAAGTTCACCTTCTCTTTTGATGTGTTTTCTCCTTTAACCACCACTTTCTTCAAGGACTTCCCTTCTTCATAAACCATAGTTCAAGCAATGGAAATTGGGTAAATCGTGCAATAAAATTATCAAATCAGGATAAAGGATTTAAACTAGGAGACATAAAACCAATATAGACGAGAGGCCACTCTCAGAAACACCAGATCCAAATATTTCATAATTTTATGTAGCACATAAGCTTAAGAACATAACTGTATTGTGTCTGACATTTATCAAACATTCATATCACACATAACATGCACTGCATGACACTTTTACATGGGATTCATGTCCCTTATCTATAATAGTATCCATGCTTTCTATGATGTTATCAAACAAACCACATTAGGTCAAAGAATTCATTACAGGAAAAATAACATTACAAGAACGCAAACAAAGCATCCCATAAAAAGAGATGATGAAAAATTAAACAACACCAAAGAGTTTAAACCAGAGTTTTATTTCTCATCAAGTCTCTCTAATTTACAGATCCCCAAACCATAGCACTACGTAAAAGCTAGATGAACTAATGAGAAACTCTAACCATAAATTATTTGAAGCTTTCTTTGTGTTTGTATCTACATATAGATTGCATAAGCAAGTAGCTTAATATGCTTATGAGTAATGCATATTAGCATCCTAATTTACTATTTTAATAAGAGGAATGGTTTTATCCTGCATGCAAGTGCATTTCTCAAACAAGCAATAAGTAGGGAAACCATATTAATATTCAAAAATTAACCTGGATTAAATTTGTTGGCGGCAGCACGTATAGAACCACAGCAATCTGAGTCGCGTCCTCTAGGACACTGTCCTATAGAGTTATTCCGCAACCACCGACAAGACTGGATGCAGCACTCCCCAGGATTAAATAGATCCTACCTGCAGAGCAAGGGAACAGAACAACGAAATAATATAATAACTCAGCAAGGAAAGAAAACAGAGGAGGAGGAAAGAAGGAGCTTGACGTCTCAAGAGCTTGGTGCCCCGAACCTCCAGCAGGCCCTTCCTTTTATAAGCAGCAGACGCATATGAATGTTGGGCCCAATTTAAACACATTGATGACCATAAATCTTCAGTTACGATCACCACCATAATCACACAATCGGTTTTGAATGTTGGCACCTTAAAGGCGACAGTTTTGCAAACGTTTGAAGCACAGAAGGAGATCTGAATGTTGCCATCATTTATGCGAACTTTTAGGAAATTAATCCAGACGTTAAGATCCTCTTATGCCCATGTAACCGAAGATCTAAGGTAAATATAAGTTTTTCTGGTAAGCCATTTAATTAAAAATATTTATTTGTATTTTTTCACTACGTTTGCCTCTCAGTGGCCCATCCTTATGCGAGCGAGGCCCACTCCTCCTTAGGTCCATTTACTTGTGATATGACACAAGGTACATTGTATACCCTTATATCCTCTCTATTCCAAGCAACCTGGGACTTCTCCCAATTTGACACACCCATTAAAACTCTTTAAATTCCAACAAAATTTCCTTTATCACAAACATTTTGACATAATTTGCAACCACATTTTCCTCAGTAGAGCAAGCCAATATGGGGTCTATTAGCAGAAAATATACTTATAAAACTCTATTAGTGCTAATTAAGTAAGATCAAGAATCTGAGAACAAAAAAACATGATATCATCTCATAATTTTGCTTCAAGAAATCTGATTACTAAATTCTTCCATGACAGTTTCAAAGTAAACAAAGAATGCTTCACAATAGCGTTCAAATCTGGAGGCAAATTAGCAAGCAACACTATTCTTAATTTCTTTGCCTTGCCAGCTATCAAACTCAGTCCTTTAGGTTTAAAGGCAAGGCAGTAAACCACAAAGGCTAGTGATAGGGAGCAGCAAGCAACACTATTATTGAGCTACAAATGTTAACAAAGACGAGGGAGAGGAATAGTTTTATATTTAGTAATCCAATTCTATCTTGCAAGTATTTTTGTAAAATGATTTGATTATGCACATATTTATAAACTATATCAAGCAATTAAACATTCCTCATTAGTGTGTTTGGAAAGCAAGAATATTTTTCAAGATCTAATGAAGATAAGCTCGAACAGTCAAGAAAAGAAGAGGCACAAATCCAAGATTCCGAGCCTAAAGACAAAGGATGGACTTTTAAAACCTTAGAACATTAGCCAACGATGGCGAATTGAGATCGAGGTGTGAGGCAAGGGTGAAGCATGGATCCAAATCTCTTCTCCAACTATGATTTCAACCACTCCGAAGTTGCTCTCTAATGCTGGCAAAGCAAAAGAGAGCACGAGAGGAAGGAGATGCAACATGGTATCAGGCCCAATGAAAAAACACTTGTGACACCTTGTGAAGACAAATTCTACCTCCTTTTCCTTATACTACAAATACAAGGGCCATTTGTGTATTTTCATAAGATATAGAAATCTCATATTCCTCCCTTATATCTGATTTGAGATTTTCATAATCCAAGGGTTTGATTTGTCATTTTTCATTTTCAGAGGGATTTTTGTGGGATTTTCCCAATAATAATTATGACATACATATTATAAAATAGAAATCTAAATAAAAATAATAAGGGTATGTTTGTCAACTATTAATTAAATCCTTTATCTCTTGAACCGAACAAGAATTATTTGAATGGCCCTCATCTCTCAACTAAACAAAGCCTATAACCTTCCCCTCCCCCTAAATGAACCAAACACACCCTTAAATGTTTTAGCACGGCTCAATCTAATTTATATATAAATTTGTTCTTGTATAATATAATGTAAAAAATTTGAAATTATACATTTGAAGGAAATTAATATTACTCAATGTCCAACTATCTATGCAATTTTAGTCCCTTCCGTCTTAATTAAATCATGAATTTTTGTTAATTTCAACTCAATTAGGATCTAATGGCCAAGAAAAGGGGCGAAAACCAGTATAATTCGAATCAAAACTGCAGATTCAAACTGATGGACAAATGGTCTTGAATGATGTCTTTAAATTTCAATCAAAGTGCAAGGTTTGAAAATTTGAATTGAACCTTGTTTTTTTTTTTTTTATCTTTTTCATTTTTAGTAAATGCCCATATTATTTTTTTTTTTTGATAAATCAACTAGTAATCAGCTCCTTTTCTATATCATATTATTAGGTATCTGAGTAACTAATTACTCAAGTTTTGAGGTTCGTGGCTTCCTCTTCCAATACAAGTGACTCCTCTAGGCTTCGAACTTGAGAACTCAAGAGATCTAGCGAGGTCTTATACTGTTGAACCAACTATGTGTTAGTCTTACATGCTTTGGACATTTTCTTTGCTTCCCACCCTATTCAAAACATATCTAAATTGAGTAAATAAATAAATAAATAATTTGGTAAAAAGGCTTGGGTTAAGAGCCTCCTTTAATTTAATTTTCACCTTGAAGACTTGGACCACGCAGCATATTAATAATGTTCTTTTTCTCTTTTCCTAATTTATTCCCATTTATTCGAACAAAAAAATTATTTCCATTCAAACTATTTTCTCATACTTATTTTCCATTTTCTAGTATTCTTACATTTTACATTCTATGATACCAAATCGTTAAAAAAATAGTATTAGCTACAAAGATTAGCTGGTATAGGAGGGATGAATGCTATAGCTCATAAAAATGAAGATTCAAATCTTAGTATTGATATTCAAGGTAAAAAATAATAGCCTTGGCATTGATAATTTGTTGGTAATGATATTGGAAAATGAATTTTATGCTCATGAGTGATTAACATAATCATGAATACAAACGATTCAAATTATTTTTCAAATGCTTCAAATTTAATTTTACTTTATTTTTATATTTTTGATATTTTTAGAAGGAATTACAAAGAAGTCCTAAGGAAGAGACATTATTGCTCACAAGTCCAATAACAATAGAGGGGCATCTAATGACAAGTATCAGTATAAGAAATAATATAAGGATTCAAAAGACCAATAATTCACCATACCCAGAAAAAGGATCGTGAAGAGATAATATAAGAATGTGATACAGTATTAACAAGTTGGAAATTGGACCAAAAGACAAATAATTCACCATACCCATAAAAAGGAATCCAGTGAAAAAGACTTACACAAGGTGCAAGCATCCTCCTTTTACAGGTGCTTCAATAACACCGCCACCTTTTAAAATGGTGGAATTCACTTTATTACCAACTCATCCCTAATCTTTAATTAAAATTAACAATAAAGAACCAAATTCCATAGCACCAAACTGAACACACCAAAAAGCCAAAGGCTAGCTAGCTGTTCCCTTTTTTCTTGGGTACCATGGAGACTTAAACTTGATGATACAACAGAGTCCTTTATAAGCAAGCAAGCATGCATGACTGCTATTTCTCGTATTATTATTGTTCTTGCTGTTGTTGTTTAATTAGACAGGCAGACACAAATATTCTGAGGCTATAGGTATGATTGAATTCACAATTTCCCGCTTGTAAGGAAGCTTTCATTTATTACTAGTAGGCTACAAGGTCATTGATGTATGTTTGTTATTTCTACCGTACTTCACTTCATTCTTCAGTTTGCGTACTTTTTTGGATTTTTTTAAAAAACTTTATAGTTATGTTCCTTATTTTCTTTACATGCAATAACTTTAAACTTATCGATTCCTTCAATGACATGCGTCCAGTCTTTTTCTTTAAGTTTCGAATCAGATATATAATTATTATTTTGTCATGTGCTGAGATGTTGTCAGTCAATTAGTTAACCTTTACCTATGAAAGCTTTAAGAACAAGAAGATCTTTTCAAAAAAAAAAAAATCATATATGTACATACATACGTAGTCATCAATCACTAAATTGAAGTTTCTCCAGAAACTTAATAATCTCTCTCTGAATTCTTTTGAGCTAATTATCTTTAAGACATGCCATCTTCTTCCTCCTCCTCCTCTCTTCTCACTTATCTTCTTGATCATCAGTTCGTTCCTCATCAACTCTTGGTGAAACTATATAATTTTGTCATATTCCCGTAGAACACTTCTAGACTTCGCCAGGAGGTCGACCTGAATTTCCTGCTCTCCTGATGATGAACAAAACAATCAAATAATGTTTCTTTTAGAAAATTCAATTGATGTCTGAAAGTTAAACAAAATTTGAATTGTTCTAATTTTAAGAAATAGTTTCAGGGTGAATCGCATATATGTTCCGTTATCCATAAATGTGCATGCATAATTAACTATATTAGTATTGGCATAAAAGTGACTAAGAGAGTATCAAAGGAAAGAGAAGTAGGACAAAAAGGTTTCTAAAGTTTCATAAAATGCAGAGAACCATATGAAGTGATAAATAACTTTATATACTTGTGCATTATATTACTTGTATAGGATAAAGTTCTTAGACATACTTTATTATTATTGTTCGTTAATGGGCTAAGCCTCTCAAAGTCCTCAAAGCAACAACTCAATGTAACAGTTAAAGCATAAAAACTCTCATATCTTGCTTTTCCTCTTTATTTGGATTGAAAAACTAGAGAATAATACGAATCTGGCTTCTCCATGAGGCATAGTTTACACACACACACACACATTAACTATTATTATTTCAGCCAAAAAAAAACAAAACAATACCGAAATATGAAGCAGATCTGATGGCTATATACAGAAGTTTGCTGTAACGGGAGACAAACAATATATCTTATATATATATATATATATATATAAATATATATATATTTATAAAGATATATAGGTGGGTTCAAGCATCAACTTGTTTCAACTAAGTTGGAAAAACTAAAAGCAGAATTGATTAAAGAGAGCAAGAAAGAACTACAAAACTAAACAAGATATAAAAGCAACACACAAATTAGTAAAACCAACTTCAAAAACCTTATACTATTAAGTGAAGTTAGTTACATAGATTATATGACGCATGTTGAACTCTATCCGAAAGAATAGGTAGAAGAACCAAACATGGTAAATTCCAACCTTTGACAAATAAGTAAACACAATACCATAAGTATACTGAGAAAAGTAAGAGTAACCTGTTATGAATAGGATCTGATCCATTTGGGACTCTTCTTTTGCTCATGTAGTTGAAATAATCCAACTGCTGCCGTTGGTTGTTCTTGTTCCTATTATTAGGCTTGTCTCTCCCAATCTCATCATCTCTGTGTTGGATTTTTCTTCCTTCTCCAATTCCTAGTATGCTTCCAAGCAATAGAAGACACACAAACCCCACCACAAAGAGTGACCTTAAAAGGAAAGAACAGCTAAGACCCATGTGTAAATTTTCAATCTTTTTTGCCATAGGAAGGAGAGACCTGTACTATATATTATTACTGCATTATGATATGGTTGTAGGTGAATTTGGATATGAGGTTTGCGTATATGAAGACAAAAGAGAGAGAGAATAGAGAGAGAGAGAGAGAGAGAGAGAGAGAGAGAGAGAGAGAGAGAGAGAGAGAGAAGGTAGCTAGGTGGGCTAAGGCAAGTATTTTTGGTTCACTCTTCAAACTCAAAGGATTATGGATGTAGGTTGGTTTTCTTTATAGGTTAGAGGGATTCCGTATTGCACTTTCTCGAACACAGAGTTAGAGAGAGGGAGGGAGGGAGAGGGAGAGGAAGAGAGAAGGCTTAGCTGGTTTGGTACTGACATGGAGAGAACCTTTGCTTTATACTGAGAAGGTTCCTATACGACTCTCACCTTTTGCTTTGATTTGCGTATTTTCATGCTACTACGGTATCATGCAAAGAATTAAAAAAATAATCATCTTCTATAACCATGATATGAATAGATTATCATTCATATATAACCACGGTATAATCTCACTATAAATATGATTAATAATAATAGATTTTTTTATAAGAAAAAAATTGCTCTTTTGGTAACAGTACAACTTATAATATTCTATAAGGACATTGATTTCATATTTTACTATTGACATGATGATAAAGCTCATCTTCATAGGTGGTTTGTATTTTGTGGGTATCACTTTCAATTTTTAATATAAGATCTAGTTTATAGTACAATTTGCATGTACTACAAATTAGATTTTAAATCAAGAATCAGAGATAATATATTACAAGAGTAATTATTTGAACGGAGAGAATTCTCCAAGAGCTTGTTAAAGTTACCTACACTTTAATAAAACAGACAAGTGTTTGGAACTAAGGATTTGAGTGAGAAGAAAAGGGCCTAAAAATTCTCAATAGGATGATGATTGTTATTATATAAAGCTGTTGTTGCAATAGGCTGAGTCATTTTTTTTTTTTTGCCAAATAATTACAATAAAACAAAGAATGAAAGCAGTGGAGAATGAAGGGGTGAGTCTGCTGATGTGTCGAATAAAGTAAAGCCACAGAAAGAAAAGTAAGTTAAGAACAAAATAGGAAAAGTAAATGAAAGATCACAATGAAAACATGTTAGATTCTGTGGGCATTCATTCTTCATATATAATTAGTATCTAACAATAATGACAAAAAACAAAAAAAACAAAAACAAAAACCATGCAACTTCAAATTACTTTAAAAAGTCACTCACACGCATACACATGATCAAAACTCGGATAAATATCATACGTATCAAGTTCAATGAATTAAGATTCAATAAAAACTCATAAATAATTTGTGTGAATCCCTAATTGATTAGAAATCTCACAATGAAAATATATGTTGAAAAAATAATATGAATCACAAACTCATGTTAATATTATATCTTGTGTGAAACTCCTGAGCATTTATTTACAGAATATACAAAAGTTTCTGTAATATAGGTGATCAGTCTTCGTATTGATCAGCTTATAGTATCAACAAATTAATAGTGAAGATAACATAAAAATACTTTTGTTATAGTATACTCTATCTAATAATTGAAATTAATACTTTTTAGTCAAAATGCCGCCATATTTAATGCCATATATAATATAGGCTTCTTAGATCATACCTAAAACACTAGCAGTCGGACAAATGGTATATGTGTGTGTGTGTGTGTGTGTGTGTGTGTGTGTGTGTGTTTTTTTAATTATATCTTTTGCATCTCTTATCAGAATCAATGGCAAAGAGATGTACACACACATACATTACATACATAATTATATGCGCGCGCGCGCGCGCACTGACTCATAGATAAATAAAAATTGCTTTCCTTTGATAGAGGGTTATGGTTAGGAGTGAATACATAACATATATAAATATATAATATAAAGGAGGGAGGGAAGGAGAGGGAGAGGGGGATGGGATATGGAGAGAGAGAGAGAGAGAGAGAGAGAGAGAGAGAGGGAGGGAGGGAGGGCGCGCCCCAAAGCACGATATTCCTAACTACTACTCCTTGAGGATGGAGCATAAAGCATTTTTTTACAGAAATACCAACCAGTTCTAGTACATTATATTGAGCTTTAACTGATTTGGATAAGTTGTCTTAAAGAGTATAAGTTTAAAGGTGTTGAAAATATTGTGTGCAGATGTGTCAAAGAAATAGTCTCTCCAATATTATTGGAATGTTTTAAAATGAAGAATTATGTTTTGAGGAGTTGTATATCCTTATAAATTAAGGAATTTATATTGGTTCATAAATCAATATGTGGGGTTCATAAATCTAACATATGGTTATAACTATTAAATTGAAGAAGTATAATGCTCTATAGAGCACTTCATTGTCTATAGATGCCCCTCATCAAAACACCATTTATTAAGTTAACTGAAGTGAAGATATAGAAGAGATAATTAGAGTTGCAAGTTCTCTATCTCTTACTAAATTACTTTTATCTTTTGCCAATTTAGTTTCCTTGTATCCTTGTAGAAAGTATTCGTTTAAGCCAACACCCTTGTGATGCAGTGGTATGTATGACAGCTTTTAATGGCTGTGATCACGGGTTTGAACCATGCCTGCAAGCAATATCCTTACCAAATCCAAAAAAAAAAGAAGAAAGGATTGTTTTAATCCTTGGTGAATTTTGCTTCCTATTCAACTGTTAGGATCATGGAATATATTTTAAGGACAGTGTTCATGACTCAAACCAAATATTTGTTGATATTTTAAGGTTTCACCCCCTCTCTCCCTCAATGACAACTTTGTGTGTGTTTGTGTCTGAGTGAGAGGGAGAGGGAGAGAGAGTTGAACTCAATACTTTGTTAATTTAGGAACTAGCTGTTGTTGGTAAAGTATAAGGCATATTTTGTCTTATACATTAATTTACATAAAAATAAAATTAATGAAAGCCCAAAAGTGATTATAGTTGGAGAATCCAATACTTCATACTGTAATGGCTTCATCTTGAAGGTACATATAGATAACTGATCAGTTTTACCAGAAAGCTTTAAGAATGGATTCCTTTGCCAATGCCACATGTTTGAGGTGGAATATTATTATATGTTAGTTGACACTTAGACAGTGATTTACCCTGGCGGACATATATACTGATTTATGCAATTTGAGAATTGATAGCTTTCTCTTTTTCTTTTGTTTTTTTTTCAGTTGAAATAATCGATTGTGATGTCTCTTATCAGTTTATTATCCACGGTACATTCGCCTTTTTTAGTGTAACTAGGTGAGAGATTTTCTGTATTACAAAGTCCGAAAAATTAGTCATAATACTATTCTTAACTCTAAATAATGAGTTTTTATTTGTTTTATTTTATGTTAATATTAATGGGTTGGATTTGTTTCATTTTCAATTAAATTAAAAGTAAATGAGCTGCAATACTTAGTTATGAATTTTGAATAGTAATTATAATTTTATACCTGACTTTGATATTGATATATTTTCAAATATCAATTAACTTAGAAAAGATTATTCATCTAGAAGATGGTCGTATTCAAAGAGAGGAATTTTCCTTTTAAAAGGCTGATTAGAAGGAAAGGCATATACTATAAAGGTTTATTTCAACTAAAGCTGGTTTTTAGGAGAATTTTCATTTATATAAACAAATGGTTATTAAGATGACATTGTATACATTATATTCGAGACCAGAAACCAAAATGATTATTTAGATTTTCAAACCAATTAAGTTGAATCATACTCTTGATTGACCAAATCATACAGGCCCTACTCTACCCGAATCTCACACCCAATATCTTTCAATAAAGTAACAAGATTTAGAAGTCACCATAAGAGGGGGGAGGGGCGTGTTTTTGTCGGCCGAAACGATGAATTATGCGTATTAATTTGAGTTGTTATTCTAAACCCTTACCCTTTCAAGTATCATATATATATATACAACGTGGACACACAGAGTACATTACTCTTAGTGTGCAGGCAAAACTAGATCAGATGACTCTTGTATTTTACTATTTGAGTAATACATAAGTAGGCTGTGTTCATCAATCTCTACTAAGTGGGTTTCTGCTATCCATCCAAGGTAAAATTCGAGCTACGTTCAAATCTAGTGTTCCCCCTCCCTCCCTCCCTCTCTCTGTGTAAACATCCTTCCCTAACCGTGTTTAAATCCTTTCTCAAATCATTCTCAGCACCTTCCCTAATAATCCTAGTTAACCGTTTAAACCCTTCCTCAAATCATTCTTAACACCCTAACTATGATAGTAAAACATTTCACTTAACAAAGAACTATTATACTTAGAAAAGTATTTACCTAAATCAATCATTTTGAACTCAATCATAATTCACCTAACTAAGATAGAAAAAGAAACCGCTGATAAATCGTTCACTACAAAAAAAAAAGAATGCCGGTTTGTAACGGTTACTTTGTGAGGTACCCGAATCGATGACTAATGTGTGCAATTTGTCACGATTTGACAAAAAAACAGTGACAAATATAAAAAAGCCATGTGACAAAAAAATTGGAGACATTTGTCACGGCTACAAGTTAAAAATCATGACAAATGTCACGGGGAGCTTCTCGCCATGTAGCGTGAAGCACTTTGTCACGGTTTAAGCAAACCATGACAAAGGCTTTTATTTTTTTTTTAAAAAAAATTGTTAGGCATTTGTCACGGTTTGTGCATGCAAACTGTGACAAAACCCTTTTTTTTAAAAAACAAATGGTTGGCATTTTTTCGAGGTTTGAAACATCAAACCGTGACAAATTCACTTGTTAGTAATGAAAATGGCAGGAAATACACAAGAGGGGGGGTGAATTGTGTGTTTAAAAAAATCTTTTTATGCAGCTAAAATCAAAATCAGAGAATTTATACTGGTTCGGTCCTAACTCTGACCTACGTCCAGTTCTCCAACCTGAGGTTGGGTTCCACTAGTGAATCAGGATTTTAATAGGTTCATGAACACCTTTACAACAAGAGAATTCTCTCAGTAAGAACTCACTCTCACCGAATTCTCTCCCCCTTACACTTTGTAAAATTACAACCCTTCCTCTAGGATCCCACTATCCCAATGAAATCACTCAATAGAAAAGTGTAGCAGAAATACAAGGCTGGCTCACACTTGAGCTGATAAGTTTACAGTTTGAAGAACAATTGAGAGAACTCATATTAGAATTGATTGCAGTAGGAAATTGGTAGTTGAATATCACTTAATGCTCTTTGTCAACCAATTTCAACTTCAACGCTTTTATAGTCTTGATTACTTTGAGTCTGGTTATAGCCGTTGTGAGTCTGTGAGAGAGAGAGTTGAAGATCTGGAGGTTGATGATGATTCTGAATTGCATTAAATACTCCAAAGTAGATTTTTAGTTCTATTCCCTCTTTCTTTCTCTTCCTTTTGTTGATCAGTGAATTAACGTAGTTGTAGAGTCAAGTACAGGTAGGTAACGGCTCTTAGTTTATATTTCTGTGTGTCCAACGTAAACTGCCTAAAATAAATACAAGTACAATGTCTAGATATAAAGTTAGTTAATCATGAGAAAAGAAAAAAATTTGAATTTCTTCATGTGTCAATCGATTGCTGGATATGCCAATCGATTGCTCTCTCTGGTCTTCAATCGATTGCTTTCAGATTGGTTCAGATTGCCACCTACAACACTCGATGGATATGTTAGTTATCAAATAAAACACAGGTGTATGCAATCGATATGCCATTGATTACGAAGGTACCACATACCACACCAATCGATTGCTGTTCTAAGCCATCGATTGCTTAACTTAGAATTTAAGAAATAGTTTTTCGAAGTATTTTTCTAAGTTAAGATCTCATGATCCTATAGCCTAAGTCATGTTTGGTTATCATCAAAATCTAGAGTTCAACAAGTAACGGTTAGAACTGTTACCAACGGTCCAGACCGTTACTAACATACCAGCCGTTACAAATGGCCACTTCTGATAGGGCCTCTATAAATTGTTTTGTGACATTTAATTATGGTGAACCGTTACAAATCTCCCATTTAGAAAGCGTAGTCTTGTGACATTTGCTTTGTCATTTTGTTTGTATTTAGTTTATTTATAATATCATTCGGGAGAGACAAGGGAAAGAGAATCGAACAGCCTAAATGTTTCTTATGAGGAGCTACTAGTAGGGGGCCATAGCAGAGGAGTAGGTAGAATATAGGTTGACTTACTATCCCAACCCAACAAACTCAGACCAAGTTCACCGCAAGCTCATCCACATTTTTGTGATGTCCTGCTAAATATAATAGACATTGGTGTAGAAGATTGTAATTTAGAGGACGAGTTGTTCAATGATTTTCACATGTATGAGGAAGAAAACGTGATGAATACCCAAGCGAACACAGAGCAAAATCATCCCTGATGATCGTCTTCATGGGCAAACGGATGGTGGGTTGAAGTTGAAGGTAAATAAAATAAAATAAATGTTGTTGTTTGTTGGATTTTGATAAGTTATTAAATTAAGGTTATTTTCATTGTTACTTAATTTGTGATATTTTGCATATCAATAGGGGAGTGTCAGTAGGAGGAGGTTGGACGTGACTGCAACGTATCAACTAGAATGGGGCCTACGAGTTGTAGTGCCCTGGAATGATAGTTTAAGGCAACCTAGATGTGATGGAGGCCATTTATTCAACCGATTTTTGACGAACTAGGTGGCAGTTGGAGGCGGTTTCTAATCTACTACAAGAACTAGAGGCATGTGGCCAAAGAGAATAAGCTCGTGGCTTGGAATAAGATTGTGAGGGGGAAAATTTGAATTAGAAAAATATGTGAATTTAGTAAATATAAAGTTATGATTTTTTGATAATTCATTATATTCATAATCTAATATAATGTATATGATAAATTGAATTTTAGAGGAAAAGTTTGTAATAGAAGGAGAAGCGAGGCAAGAGTACACATTTTTGAAGATGTGTAATGGGTGAAAGAGCAAGAGGAATCACCTATTTCACAAAATGGAAGGGCATAGCACAAGAACCTTGCAGGAGGTTATAGTGAATGTGCCAGACGGTGTTGATCATGATATGTGGACACATTTTGTCTAATATAGGACAACTGTAGAAGAAAGGGTAAATAATTTATTAAATTATATTTAAATAATTTTTTATATAATGTAGTAGTTAAATGTAGTTAATTAAAAATTTATTTACTCATAAAAAAATTAAAAATGTATTTGTGTTTCATGAGATGTCTGAACAGAACGCACAAAGTTGTTCCCAACTAGTTATCCATCATATTTTGGGAACGAAGGCGATGCAAGTTTGATACAGCGAGTTGGTGAGTAAGTTGTTGAATTTATTGATTTGTTCTATATATGAATTTATTGATTTACTTTTTAAAATTTGTGTAGGAGGAAGAGGCAGAAGCAGATGGTAGACAAACTAGTTATGGGGAGCTGTATGTAGTAACCCATAGACATAAGGATGGTAGTGCTATCTCCCTGCATACTGAGTGACAAATTGTAATTAATTTAACTATATAACTATTACGAAAAGATATGTTTATTAGGTATATATTTAATGAAATTTTTGTTTCATATTTGGAAAAGAGCGTATTCAACAAAACACAGGCGGAGCTGAGCCAACATGAGGAGCGAGAAGATAAGTCACAGGGGTCACAAGATCCCACAACCGTCCTAAAAAAGCCCCTCCCCCTCTCATTTTACACAATTCTCACACTCTCCTCATCTTCTTCTCTGCCGATGTTTCTCTCACCTCTCCCATTTGTCTTAGGTTATAATCATTTATGCTATTTATTTGATATATATAATTCAAATATTATTTAAAATAATTTTCTAATTTATTTTTTTTAATTTTTTCCTTGCAGGGTGCCTTTGGAACAATGATAACTACTATTCTTCCACATAAAAACAATTTGAAATTACAACTATATAATTTAAACAAAAAAACTAATTTTAAAAACTTTAAAATTACAAACAGCCTTCACAGTCCAGGCACAACGATGCAATCATCAGGGACGCGCTCTACCACTGAGCTAATAGTCTGTCGTACAGGCCTTCCACTGGGGCTATGCTATGCCGAAAGCAGGTTGTTCACCCATTAAAGCGGTATGTGAGCTGAGTTCAGAACATCATGAGACAGTTCAGTCCATATCCAGTGTGGGCGTTAGAGCATTGAGAGGACCTTTCTCTAGTACGAGAGGACCGAGAAGGACGCACCTCTAGAAGTCATTGGTTCAAATCCAATAGTAGGTATAGGTAGAACTTTTTAGCTACTAGAGTCAATGGCATATAATAAGTTTTTTTATTCACCTTTTTTCTTTTATGGATTTTGTATCTTTTCAATATTCCTTTTTATTTCTTATCAAACGAATGGCATCTTCTTCTGGAAATCCTAGCTATTCTTAGCATGTTATTGAGGAATCTCATTGCTATTACCCAAACAAGCATAAAAAATTTCTTGATTTTAAATACTTTAAAAATATTTAAGAACTAATATTTTAAATAACTAAATCCATTCGAAATTAATAAATGCAGCAAAAAAATTACTTTTTTACCCATTAATATAATTTGTCACGGTTTTTTGGGAGAAATGTGACAAATTTGTCACGAAATTTCTCTGTCACAATAGTCATGGTTTTATAGGGGAGAAACCATCACAAATTTGTCTGAGGTTTTTGAACAAAACAGTCCCAAATGTCGTAGTTCGGCCTGGTTTTTGGGGGCTAGGAATGCACCTCACGTAACATCCCAAAAATTTAAATTGGGATTAGTAAGAATTTAAAATTTGATTTTGGAATTGATTAATGAGTGTGGAGTGCCTTATAAATAGATTCATGAAAATAGAAGTATTTTGAGGATTTTGAAAAATCTAGTTTCTCCCTTAATTTGAGAAAATTAGAGTTAGAAAAATAATTTTGCGAACCAAAAGAGATGCTAGTGGGAGAAAACTCTAAGTGGATATTTAAAATAATTTTTTGAATGTGAAAGGAGAATTTTACTTTAAAATAAAATGTCTTATTTTAAGCATATAATGGTCTATTAGTAATTTCCTTATCCTAATTATTTTTAATTCTTTTTATTATTTTTCCCTAACTCCTTTCCCTTCTTTCCTCTTGATTCTCGATATCACATTCTTCTTCTCCTTCCTTCAACGATCATGAGGCCCGAGAGACAAGAGGGACTGGTGATCGCTGGCAGCGAGGTGGGGGGCAACCTCTCCCTCTCCATCCTTCATTGGACTACCTTCCTCTTTTTCATGCTTTGTAGTGTGCGATTCAAGAGAGAACGATGATGAGAATGGTGTGTTGTTGGTCGATGAATGGAGGTGAGATTCAGGTGATTTCCAGTGAGAAATCCAGCGGTCTTGAGGACTTTTTGATTTGGGTAATTTCCCTTCATTCCTTTCACTCTTTGCTTTTGATTTTGCAATGTGTTCTTGGTTGAAAATTGGGGCTTTTTGTCTATCTGAATCCTATGCCTTTTTGGGCGAAATGTTTTGCTTGAAAACCATCCTAGGGTGATTTCTAAGTAGTCTATGGGTTGGAATTACTTGATTTTGAGTTAGGATGATGATTTGTCAAGTTATAGTGTTAATAAGCTAGGATTTGACGAGGAATCCGAAAATCCTAGGAGTGTTATGGTTTTTGCTGTTTCCATATGGTTTCTAGAGGTTTATGGATGATGCTAAATGGTTTGATTTATTGGAGGAATTCTTGAAACAAATTTTGGAACTTTAAAGTTTGAGAAAGTTTAGGTTTGAGTGGGGTATTTGGGATTTATGTTGATAACAAGAAAATTTGTGATCCTAATATGTTAAATGATGTTAATAGATGATTTTGGAATGATGCAATTGGGAATGATTGGAGTAATTTGGATTTTGGTGATTGATAAATCCATAAATTTATATATTTTATCCCACCTTATTCCTTTATTTTGGGATTATTTGAGGCTAATTTGATTTTATTAGTATATATTTAGATTATTAGCCAATTTTAGGAAATAATATAAATCTGCATTAGTTTTGAGATATTTGATTTAAAAATTATGGATAGATTTGTTTAGATATGTTGTGATTAAATAATTATTTTTAAATCTGAAAAGATCACGATCTTATCTAATCCTTGCAGATCTAGGAGAGAAGATTAGAATATCCTACGGTACAGAATAAATTTTAATAGTTAAGGGGAAATCTAATGTCTAAATTTTAATGGGCTAATATAATTTTATTAGACCCAAATCTATACCTAGATTTTCCTATCTTGTTTATAAAAAGACCTGCCTCTCGCTAATCAGAGGAGGCCTCACGTTCACCGGTGAAGCCAACGCTTTCAATCACGCCTCGCTCACACTATCAGGTTCATCACGCCGCTCACAACGATCACGCCTCACAGCTCACCAAATACCATTCATCCAATCAAAACCTTTTGCACGGGACCCACGAGCTATTTGCCAATTATTCCCTTCCTCTCCCTGTACGCATATACACACAAGCCCATACACCAAGTCACCACGTGTATTGCCCTCCCATATCCACCAAAACTATCATTCATCTCATTAATTGTTTTATCAATTAGCATGGCTGTGGCGACAACAATAAATTCTGGAAGGAACAAGGGAGTGATGGAAGTTTAAGCAATTTGGGAAGCAATTTAGGAGGAGCATGGAGGAAGTTAGAGCCTAGGTTTGCATTTGAAGACTTTTGGGGAGTATTTGTTCTTTATCTTTTTAAACTGACATTTAGAATTATTTAGTTTTAAATAATTTTTGGGATGCAATTCTTGAGATTAATCTAGTTCTAGATTAAAGACTCATTTATTTTCTGAATTAAATTGATAATTGGATCTTATTTATGCTTTATTATTTGTTTGATTTTATATTTAAAAACCCTTGCATTGCAGTTAAGTTTATAATTGATTTTTCATTATTAATTTAATTGTCAGTGTGGATTCGATTGCAAAATTTGGGTTTTTACCACTTGATTGTTTGATTGAATGGTAGATTATTTGATTGTTTAATTAGATAATCCAAAATATAATTTCCACAATTACTTTAATTAAATTGTATTGGTTTTAATAGTTTTAGTTAACCAACTCTTAGGCCATTATGAGTTCTTTAGTGGAATATGAGGTGTTGTGTGAGGGTTTCCCATGCAATACATAGTTAATTAGATATGTTAATTCCAATATCGTGTATCTCCCTTTTGTCTGATTAATTTATTTAGGCTAAGAAAGTTGACTCCATGTGATCCCTAAATTGTTCCCATTCATCGTAACTAAATCAGATTTCATTTTCTTCATTTGTTGTTAATTAGTTTCTTTAATTAGTATTTTAATTTTTCATCATAAAAAAACCCCAAAAATTACCTTTGCATTCATATAGATTAGTTTCATTTTTAGGAGTTAGATTTGCATTTTAGTTTAGTTCCATCATTTTATTGCATTTTTCACCTAAATTTAATTCTAGAGAAAACCCATAGATTGCTCCTTGGGAGAATGACCTAGGTTGTCACTATAGCACATTTGTAGTTGGACCTAATTTTAATTGATTACTTTAGCGATGAAAGTAAGGACATCAATGATCTTAGGTGATTTATAGACTATTTTGGACATAAGCTAGAAACATTTGATGTGGTTAAGGATAATCATGATTTGAGATGGATTTTTGTATCAATGAACATGTAGGAATTGAGTTAAATTTGTGGTTGAGCTTAATTTTAAGGTTTTGATGCATATTGAGGAATTTTGGCCTAGAATGGAAATTGGGGGTTTGATGTGTAGAATGATGGATTGATTAGTGGTTTAATGGGTTCAATAGGCTTGTTGATGCTTGATAATTATTTCAAACGATTAGTATTATGGAGAACTATGTCAGATTGTATTTTGGGTGTTTAAAGTTTATGAATGTTTTAGATAGACTAGGGAGATTGAGTGAATGATGACTTTGGGATGAGGTGATCATTATCTTGAGATTTATTGAGATTATTAATTGAATTCTAAGGTGTTGGATTGTTGAGATTCGGTGAAATCTTGATGGTTGCTATTTTGGCCTGGAGGAAAATTTGTGGTTCTAATAGGTGTAATGAAGAATAAATGGTCCTTTGAGAAGCTTAATAGACTATTATGGATTTAAAGAGTTGTGGTTAATTATTAGGGGTATTTTTCTAGGTATGATTGTGAGTTGAGATTGAATTGGGCTAAGTAGTTAGGATAAGGAGAAAGAGGGATTTGATTTTGCTAAGAGGTTTGAGGATAGATAGTTGTCTTAAGTTTGACAAGGGTTTAATTTAACTTAATCAAGCCAAATAGACATTAATTGTTTATTGACTTTCTGTTATTGTATTTTCTAGCGACTGTAGACACCAACGATTCGAATTGAGCTTGGGAATCCTGCTAACCTGGTGTTTCTTTTGCTTTTGGAAAGTTCAGGTAACCCCACTCCCCTCACTATATCTGTGTATGTGATGCTAATCAAGGTTTTCAAAATCCCTTATGCTTCATTATATGATATGAATTAAATTTAAAACGTTATTGTCATATTCAAAGCATCTCTTAGGTATTGTTTCTATAAGTATGTTATTATAGTAAAGATGATATTTTAAGGAGTATGATTTGATTAATATGCCTATGCTATTGGATGATTACTAGGTGTTGTGAATTGGAATAGTGATGGAAATTGTTGACATTGTGGTAATTGTGTGGAGGTTGGCTTGATTAATGAATGTGTGGACTAAGATTTGTTGGATGTCTAGTATATATGTCGATATTGATTAATGACTACATGTTGCATAAGACACTGCGTGATGTAACCCCTGGTCGGCCAACCGGGTGGTTATTTATACATGTCTCTGATTGAGACATAGACCTTTCTCGATTATAGACAAAGAAGTCCCCATCCTAATTGTAGACAAGGGTAGTCCCCATTCTGATTTTAGGCAGAGGGAAATTACCATCCAAATTGTAGACAGGAGCACAATGTCACTTCCCCATCCTAATTATAGACTGGGGGAGTCCCCATTCTGATTGTAGACAAAGGGGAATTGCCATCCTGATTATAGACAAGGGCTTATTTTCATTGTTTCATAAATTGATCTTGGTGATATGTATAATGTAGTGAATAGGTGTTATATATATTTGAGACGAATTGATTATCTGTGTTTCATTCATACTATGTAGCATTTTGAATTGTGGTACCCAATTAGACACTCTACTAACCCATTATCACTTGTGTATTAAGTTAAGACAGAGGTTACTGAGACAATTTGTCTCACCCTATCATGGTTTACACTTTTACAGGTGACCATTCACCGTAGAGGGCACAAGGGAAGGGGACTATCCGAATCACACTGTTTTGTGAGTTAGCAATGGTATATATATATTTGGAATTCTGTATATTGCCAATCCTTAGGCTATATTATTTCGCTTCTGCATTTTCATATTTTTGATTGATTGTGAACTTGGATTACTATATCAGCATATTTGTGTTATTGGAAATACTTGATGTATATTAACTGCATGTTTCTATTGTAGATGACTTTCCAGCTTTTGGATTGTGATTTGAATGATTAGTAGGTTACTCACATGCATGTAATGGATGAATGGGATTTATGATATGTTTAATTGCTATCTTAACCTATGATATGGGCTAATATTGTATCATTCTAGGGATTATATACCCGAGGGATGACATGTGTATGTATTGATGATTTGGGCAGGTTCCGTTTAATAACCATGTTAGAACATTCCTTTCTAACATGGTTATATTGAATGGTTAATTGATGAAATGATGATAGTTATATGTTGATTTTTAATAACCATGTTAGGTGGTGTTTTTATTGAATTAAAAGGGCAAGCACTAACGGTTTGAAATTAAAATGGGGATATAACCCACTACCTCCCACTTATCGGGGATATATCATACCACTAGGCTAAAAGGCCTCTGGTAGCCGGTTTTTTTTCTATCACAGTTATCTTCTTTGTAAATCAGGTGGCTTTTATTAACCATGTTAGGAGAGTCATTTTCTAACATGGTTAGGTGATCTATTATCCATTATAGAGATCATATTGTATTAAGGGTGGCTCTTTCTATCATGGATAACAACTTGAACTATTTGAAAAACCTTTTTCTAACTAATATAGGGTTGTAATTGTATGGAAATCCTTCTCTAAATAGTTAGCATTTATAATGGTGTTTTATGATTGATTATTAGGGGTTTATTATGTATTAAAAATAGGACTGTACAACTCAACTAGATTTTGGACCAGGTTTTATAACAGTCTGTTAATTAAAAAAAACCGTTACAAACCATTGCTTACTTGTAACGATTATTATTTTTGTGTAATGGTTTGGCCGAATCGTTACTAAATGGTTTGTCATGGGTGATTTAGTCACGATTTTGGGAACTGTGACAAAGCATGTTTGACCAACGATTTAAACCGTTACAAACCCGCATTTTTTTGTAGTAGTTCAAAGATATCATAGGTAGAAAAATGTTTGGGACAATTGCACATAGGCCCCAAGCAAGAGAATTAATTTCAGAGAGTTCCCAAGGAGTTGTTAATGACAACTATTAACAATTGCAGTAGCCTTGATTAACAAGTGAATGAGTTGTCAATGGACCTGTTTGAAATTAATTCTCTTGCTTGGGACCTATTTGCAATTCTCCAGAAAAGACATTTTCTAAATTCATACAAACCCTATCATGGATAGTTAAAAACTGTCTAATCATTTTCAAACTCTAAAATATTAGAAAAAGCAAAACGCTAACATAATTATTAAAAACTTGACTAAATGACAAAATCTTAACTATGTTAGGAAAATACTCCATCTACATCTAACATAGTTAACTAAAATCCTTTATTAATCTTTAGAAATTTACCATGTTAGAAAAGGCTAACCTAACATGTTAAATAGAAATAAACTTACATAATATTTCTTGCATTTATTTTCAAAATCTTAACATATGTATCCATATTCAAACACAACAACTCTTCATCATACACATCCAATCATCATCATTTCCAAAGAGAGACTCTACCATAATCAATCTCCCTGAAATCAGGGGTTTCAAATGCATTTGATCAATTCAATAAAATCAATAACTACCCACCACAAGAGGCCTTAGACCAATGACGAAAGGCACACCGGTCTCAAACAATATATATATCATGAAAAAGGCATCCGGCCTCTACCGAACATATGTCGGCGCAATAATAAACATACTAACAATAATCCAAATTGATTCAAAATATAATATATGTAGAAGCGAAGATCGGAAATATATAAAACTCCAACATTTAACCAAAAGTGAGTCTCACCCTAGGCTAATCAACACTTTCTGACACCGTATTCCCTAACGATCTCCAATAGGAGTATTCACCTAAGAAGGGTTGAGCAATGGGGGTGAGATGGATGTCTTAGCAACACATAATCCAACTCATTAAGTACATAAGTTAGTGCAAGTAAGGTAAAACATAAATTTTCAAAACCCTTATTTTCAAGTAGTTAAAATAATCATAAATGGCTTATACCCCTATTCAAATTTTCATACACCAGTTAGTTTCACAATTGAAATGAAATGTCTTTCACAAATCATTTAATCCAAAACTTTAACACCTTTGTAAAAAATTAGCTCCAACAAACCTCTCCCTAGGGAGGATTTTAAAATCATCATCTCAATCCCGTAGGTCTATCCCTCTTCTCGAGAAACGTATACAATAACCATATGCTACCTTAATAAACTATGGATAATACAATCAATAATGTCATGTCTCGATCCTAAACTCCCATCAATTCATCCTAACTGCCTTATTTCCTCAACAAGACTCATGGGCAAGTGATATCCATTTGATTGGTCACATAACCGCTTACCAAGTCATGACGCCAAACCAAGGGTTCAAACCCCTCTTGAATCGATGGAGTTTCACATGCCTCTCAACATACGGTTGATGTAAATCATCAACAAGCATGTGGAAGATATACATAATAAGCCAGCCATTGTGCATCGAACGAAGGATATACTACGTGGATTTCAATACAAACTATCTACATCTTAGCCCATCTAATATACCCATGACATGCATATAATTGTAACTGAAAGTAAGTTCAACAATGAATTTAATGATATATCATCTCATGATTATAATCATGGTAAAACGGCATCATAAAGATAATAACTCTCTTTCAAAACACCTTTCACATCATCCATATAGATACGTTATTATCTTAGCTATCAGTGACATTTAATCACCTCATGAATTATTCAAGGTGGAAGAATATGGAAAACTCTTCTATCTTTTTAACAATTCCATTATCATTTATATACATCAAATATAATATATATTCATTCCCTCCAGAAACATTTCACAAATAGCCTATATATGGCATATTATTGCTTTCTCGCAATCATGTTTCAAAATACTAATAACTGGTAGAGTTATCTAATGACTTTGTCATGGAATATAACCACTATTTGACCACAAACTTCTATTTTCATTTCAACAAACATTAACTTTCAAAATTGAAAATACTTAAGAGAAAGATAAACATACAAAACAAGTGAAAAGTGGTTACCTCTTGTAGACCAAGGCGAAGACCACATCATACTGTGTTTTCTTCTGTGATCAATGCCATTAACAAACAATCTACACAATACAATCATATATGCACAATCAATAGTTAATCATTGACTAAACAAACATTTAGAGACTTAATCCCCTCTAAAGTCCAATCTAGGCACTTTAGGTAATTTAACACAATTTCATAGTTCCATTAGGTTAAACAAATTCCAATACATTCAAAATCCTCTATGAACCTCCATTAACAAATTTCTAATCCCAAACTCAATCTTTGCAACTTAGGAATTTCCACCAATTGACCAAAATCTCAATTTCAAATATAAATAATCATTCCAATACCATAACCCTCAATTCATAATCAACATAGCATATTCAAATCATTAATACTATATCAAAGCCTCAATCAACTAAGTCCTCAATCTTTGTTACTCAATCTACCTTTCAACACGTCAAATCCTCAAATCCAAGCCTATGAAATATTCTCATTCCATCAATCAATAATTTATAATAAACATAAGGTATTCTAACCTTCAAAACTACAATCAAATCCTAAAGCGACCAAACTTAGACAAGTTTAGACTATAAGTTCAACCCTAGCTCCATAATTCCACACAATTCAATTCACACCAATCTAAACCATTTGAAACCTTTTATTAGCATCATTGAGCCTAGGGAAATCATTAAACCACTAAGAATTCTTTCCAAATTAGAAATTCCCTAAGAACCCTAGCTTTTCAAATTTTTAATTTGCAATAATCTCACTTAGCCCAAAATTAAACAAACTAAACTGATAGAACTCTTAGATCAGGTTTTATGAGTGACTCGAAGCAGAAAACATAAAGCAAAATGGACTACAACTTGAAACCCTCCATGAACCTTAGGTTTTCCAAACTTTGAAATATGATATTCCAAGAAGAACAAGGTAAAAGTTAGGTTGGAACCACTTACCAAAGAGTTCACAAGCTTAGAATGGCCTTAGAACCTCAAGAAAATCAAATCCTAGTAGAGCCAAGTCACCCCTCTTTGTTTCATCTAAACCTCCCTTTCCGATTTTGTCAAAATATGTTGTTTTTAAGTGATAGAATTGTGTATTCACTGTGCGTTCTCTGCGGCAAACTCACGACTAGTTTTAGGCCTTTTTCAGGCCTTTGTCATTGACAATTTGCCGTGGGTTTGCTCTAACAAACTCATGGCGAGTGTCACTGATAGTAACACTGGGTCAACTTCAAAAATTTATAACTATTGCTATAGATCTCTTTAAATCATGATTTAAGACTATATGGAAAGCTTAAGATATGTACTTTCCATTGAAAAAGAAATAACTCAAAAATATTATCATTTTGATCCTTCAAAATGAAATATTACCATGATTTTCCAAAACAGCCACATGTAACAAGAGGTCTGATTTCATAATTACATAACTTACTCCACAAATTTCCAAAAACATTATAAATTCATTAAGGTGGATTTTCTTCATCATTAAACATGATGAATATGTAATGTTCATGAGATACTTTTGAAATTATTGTCATTATGTTTAATACCTTTTTGTATTATGATGTGTATGGATTATGTATTTATTTGGTTAGCCACGGCCAAGTTGTACAAATATTATTATATGTAAGTAATGTTCTGTTTTTCTAAGTTCCAAATCCAAGTTATGTTTGTTTATTGGCCAATTCGATATAGTAAATGAATTTCTTTTACCCTAAAATATTTATGTAAAATATTAGACATAGAGGACTTTCTGAAAACCAAAAACCAAAATGAATTGGAGTTGTATACCTCCAATTAAAAATCACGTAGTTAGACAAATAATTTTGGGCGTGTGAGTGAAGGCATATTTGGATATGGTTTGGTGCATGCTCTATTTAATATTTTTCCCAGAAAGAGGACTCTTCAAGCTTTAATCTAGGAATTGAACCATGTTAAAATCATTTTTGTGCAATTAGTTATGATTTTTCAAAGTCATTAGAAAAGTTTGCCCCATTTCAAGATTTTCTAGAAATTCCAGAAAAGTTTAAAAAAGTTGTGATTTTTATGTTCTAAAGCTCATACAAGCTTGAATAAGTTTCTTATTGCTAATATAGCTTGGAATTGAGTCCTAAAGGTAGGGTGTTACAAATTACATGTGTATTTTTTACCATATTTAATGGAAAATGTGACCTTAAGCCTAATGTGGAAGCTCATGGTTGCTTTTGATAAAAAAAAAAAAAAAAGAAGAAGAAGAAAAACACTTGGTGCTGGATGAACTTTTGACAAAACCGCATATGTATTTTTTACTCTTAACCCTAATATCAATAAAATTTTCTTAAACATACTCAATTTCACAAGATGTTAAACACACATCTTCTTGTTTTAGGTTAGTTTGGTATTAGTATGGACACTTTCTTTAAAATTTTTATTTCTTTATTTGGTTTAATTCAAATATTGTTGTGCTCAATTAGGAGTAACTACTGCACTAATTTATGTGGATAATTAAAGAAATCATAAAGGACATATAGGTTGGTTAAAGCGAAACTGATTGCAAAAAAGGGGAAATTGGCCTATAAATCTATTCTCATATTTTTTTATTTGCAATTCGGGAGTTGGTTCTTGAATTTAAATTTATGTAATAAAACAAATCTATATCAGTATTCAAATAATAATTGACATATGATCCTCATCAAAAATTGAGAATATATTCTTTTAGAAAAAATCAAGGCAATAACGCTTGCTTAGCTTTGTATAAAAAAATTATAGTGAATTATTTCTTTGTGTCATTTTGGTGGATTAAGACTGGAATATTTATGTTAAACCTAAGAGTTTTTATGATAACTAAATATGACTTAGGCTGTGAAAATTATAGGTATCTTAACTTAGAAAATATTTTGAAGCAAGATTTTGAAACTAAGTTAAGAACCATCAATGACTTGGTAAGCCATTGATAAATTCTGAACTTCAACCATCGATGGGCCTCAGAGCATACATCGAGTGTTGAAATTCACAGAAGAAATTAATCGATAGTTGCAAGTATCAATCGACTGGCAGCACAATATTGACAGAAGAATAATCAAAGAATGAATTAGCCATCGATGGATCAAGTCCCATCGATAGTTGTTCTGGTCATCGAGTGCCATGCATGGATATTAGAAAATTGATGTCATATCTGATCATCGATTGACAAATCAACCATCAATGATTCAAGTTCCTTCGATAGAAACAATTTTCCATCAAGTATTGATATATACGTTCAATCGATGACTAACATTTTCCATCGAGTGTTGCAGGAAATTCTTCAGAGCATTGAGGCTTCCATCGAGTAAAGCATGAATACTCAACAGTCAAACAGTTTCATCGATGGAAGAACTCCAAGAACAATCGATAGATGAGAGAACCATTGACGATTGATTTGAAAGTTTGAATTTACTTACCCTTCCTATGATTAACTGATAATTGCTTTATATTTCTGGAGTTTCTTGCTTGGTACATTTTAGGAAAATTCTGTTGGACAAAGAAGTCAAGCTAAAACATGTAGACAGTGTACTATTCTAGCCGTTAGCAGTCTGCATTCTGGACAAAGCTAAAATTCGATAGTTTTACCCAGCAAACTAAGTGAAAATCTTCTAGAAAAAATGCAAGGAGTAATCTCAACCGTTGATCATCATTAAATCACTCCTGCATCTCAAATATTCTCAAAGGCTAGTTCATCAAGTTTCAATGGGCAAATCAGAAGCTATATAAGCATTTGAGGCTGAAGCTTGGAAGGTAAAGACATTAAGTGCACCTCGACTAGAATTCCAAAAGCATTCAAGTCTACAATCTACATTCTCTCATTGTTCTTCAGTGCATATTATATACTTAATTGAGTGAACTAGCATTTACTCTTGTAATCAATTTTTACTGTGTGATTTCCTTAGGAAATTAGGGTCATAAGGAAATGGTGTAATCTTAAAAAGTGTAAGGGGGAGAGAAATTAGTTAGATAGAGAGATCTTATTGAGGAAATTCTCTTGAGTTGTAAAGGCATTCAGAAACCTAGTTAAATCCTGAGTTATCACTAGTGGAACTCAACTGTGGTTGGAGAATTGAATATAAGTTAGAGTTAGGGCTAAACCAATATAAATCCCGTGATTATTTTAAGTTCCTTGAAAAATTTTAAGATACATGAAGAGCACCGTGACTAAGTGTGCGATGTAGCGCGCCCTTGGGTCCGCCCTTCAAGAAAATTAGAACCAAGGGGATAGTGAAAGCTAACCCCCGGGTGTCTTTTGCTTAAGGAGCCTAATACAAAAGAAGACCTAGTAGCTAATATGCAAACTTATAAAAGCGGGTAAAAAAGTATTGTATTTGGTTTTTTATATAAAATACGTGCAAAATGTGTGATATGTTCAAGGGTAAAATAAAAATAAGATAAAAGTGAGATTTTGAGGGGAAAGGAAATGGAATCATTCTTGATAAATGGAAACCTTGGGATTCATTTCTTCTAAAGTTTTTTGGGAGCTTCTTGTTGATTTTCAAAAGGCCCATAGAGGAACCCCTCTAGGTTAGGCTTAGGTTAACTTAATTAATGCCGGAACCCCGTACATTACTTAATTTAACATAAGTTGATTAAGCTCAAAATCAAAGTGAATTTGCTAATTGTAAGGGGCTCCTAATCCAACAATCGAAATCCCTAATTTCCACTTAATTAATCCTAGAGTTTAATCAATTATTGGAACCCCACATAATGAATTAAGACTCTAGGATTGAAATCCAATGCCACTCATGCAATTTGACAAATTCAAGAACTAATTAATCATACAAGACTTCAAATCCACAACTTGGGATACCCCACAATTGCACTTAATTTCTCAATGAACCTTAATTCATTGATGGCCACCCAAACAAAGACTAAGGTTAAAAAGAGTGATTACCTAATGTCTAAACACAATTAATTAATTCCTATGCCGTTTCATTCATGCAAAATCACTTAACATTTTTCATCCACTAACCAAGCCATCTTGAATTAGCATAAGATATTCACAAAGAGAATAATAAAATCATAAACCCATAATTTCATCACACTCAAAGTTAATGTAGTACAATGTCAAGTATTCAACAAGAAAGAAACAACATAAAATAGTTTCTAACCCTTATACAACATGTAGAAATGGAGAGCACAACCAAATGTCATAAATATACTCCTAGAACCCTAGAAAAGCATAAATACGACAAGAGGAAGAAGGATTAGAACGAAAACTTCCCTATATATGCTCCAAGCTCATCCCTTGGCTCCCACCATCAAGAATGGTGGAGCCTAACTATTGTTCTCCATGAGAAAGCAAGCAACAAGGAGTGGAGGTTGAGGGAACATGGAGATTTGGATGGAAGAAGGTGGAAGATGGAAGATGGAAGATGGAGATGAGAGGAAATAAGAGAAAATGGTAACTAGGGTTTGTGGTGGCTCCAAATCTGTCTAATGCTCTTCAAATTCGACCCTATATGCTCCTGAGTCAGGTCCTAGAAGTGTGTCTTGGGTATGGACTTGAATTGGACCCAAAAACTAGAAAAATTATGCAGAATCGTGATTGAGCTGCAGCCCAGAAATTTGAGCTGCGGCTCAGTTTTTCTCTGTAAAGCGAATGAGCCACGGCATGGTTTGCTTCTGTAATAAAAGTGAGCTGCGGCTGAAAAATTTGAGCCGCGGCTCAGTTTGCTTCTGTGAAGAATTGAGCTGCAACCCAGAAATTTGAGCTGCGGCTAAATTCTCTTTTGGAAAATTGGGTTCTTCTATTGCAAATGAAGCGTTCCACCCAATGGTTCTTCAATGGTCCTACAAGTAAAAATACAATAAAAAAGGATCAAATGCCCTAGAATTTAATTATTTCTAATTAACTACCAATTATGGCAAATTAATCCTATTTTTATGCTAATTTCACCTAAGGATCTAAGATATTAGTTAAGCACAATTGGACTAAAATTGCATCTTCATTATGTTAAAAACCTCATTTTTAGCATAGCAAAACCATACATATCCAAGGATTTATCAATTCACAATTCACCTCCTCTTGTGTATTTTCTGTCATTTTCAATTTAAAGTGTTTTTGTGAAGAGTTTGAGTAATCTTAGAAATGATGCTTGAATAAGAAATTGTTTAGGAAAAGATGGTTAACAGAGGGGTTGAAGTCATGTATCTCAGAGGTCAGATGTTCAAATCCTAATTTAGCTTCTTTGCTAATGCATGGAGGTAGTATTGTAATATTGTGTATATTTATTCCTCCTTAAACCTTATTTAGTTGAAGTTGTGTGCATCAGACCGTCGTCTATATATATATATATATATATATATATATATATATATACTGTTTAGGAATGATTCCCATATTGAGATGATAAGGCATGTGTCTCCTTGTTGTAAATTAGTTTTTTGTTGTTGAAATTTTGGGAGAACTAGATTTTAAAATAATCCAGTGATTTTGTATTCATGTGGTATAATAAATTTTAGAATATTTTTCAAATTGAGTTGAGGTTTAACAAACATACTAGTTTTTTCGCTACACTTAAGCTGAAATTAGATTGGAAATTGAAGAAATTTATGGTTAATTTATGACTTAATTAATCTGGTGGTATTCATGTTTTATGGCCAATTTCATGACGGTTCTAATAAAAATCATTAATTTGATAAATTTTATGCTAATTTTAGTTAGGTAGTAAATAAAAATGAATCCTACTTACAGTTGGATAAATGTTCAGAGAAGAAGTGAAATGTGTCAACTAAAAATCGGATGTATGTTTAACCTCGTGTCAACTATTTAAACAGAAGTAGATAATTCACTTTTTACATCGTTCACTTAGTTTCAACCGGCATATCATGGTAGAAGAAAACCGGCATAAAAAGAGTTATCTATGCTTGTTGTTTTACTGATGTTGTAAATTGAAGAATTACTACTAAGCTCAAATTAACTACCCTCCTCCATAAAGGCATAAACTGACGTAAAAAGTGCTTTTTGAAAAAAATAAAAATAAAAGTATGTTTCTATTGTAGTGTAATATGATCTCTATCATATGCAAGATTAGTTTGTTCAAGAGAAATTAATCCTCGTCCACTTAGTATCCACCATTTATAGCCTGTAAACAAATTATCCTACAAATATGTTACATAATAAATTTGTCATTTTTATGCAGGATGATCATAACGAATTTAAAGATGGACTTTAATTTTAATTTGTTTGAAGAGCTGCACACATGTATATAAACAATATTTGGCTATACAAATTAAATCAACAGTTTTGCTCTTCCTACCCTTGGTGTTTGAGGTGGGACCCCGTTGTAAACGAAAGTACAAAATCATATTACTCTTTTCTGTCCTAAATATAAGACATATTTATCTAATTTGATTAGATTAAGGATGTTAGTTAAATTAGTTAAAATTATATGATATTACTGATGCACTCTAAGCATCTATCTTTATCCCTACCCTCACTCTCTTACTTGTTTATTATTATGAACATTTAAGAATAATTTGAAAAAAAAATTAGAACAATTAAATAGAATTCTTATATTTATGATCAAATTTATTTCTCCAAATAGATCATATATTTAGGATAATAAGGAGTTGTTTGTTACAAGCAAAACAAAGTAGAGGAGAGTAGCTAGCCGCTTCCCTTGAGTTGGTTATGAGCCCATCAGCAACCACGTGAACCTGCTCATTCCACTGTATTCACCTGTTCCGATGAGGCTAGCCTACCCTAATAGCCCAACCCATAGTACATAGCAATTTTGTTTTGTTCAACTTGCGGGCACCTTGGGTTTTTCATCATCTTCATATAGGGAAACAAAAGTTCTGATATCACTTGTTAGGCCCTTGAAGGAAATTGGAGAGGTACAAGTTACTTGCTTCAATTTTAGATATAAGATTTAGTTAATTTTTTTAGAAAATTTTAAAAAAACTAAATAACTCATTTATAAATTGATTTATTTGATTTTTTTTAAAAATAATTTATTTGATTTATAAACTAATACATAATTTAATAATTTATCACATATGATATGATTGACTTATTTTGCTTCCTTAGTCTCTCTAAAAATAGTTCAATGACTCTTATATTAAGGAAGGAATAGATTACAACAAAACATGCATGCATGTAGGATTGTCCTAGGTTTGGTTAGTTGTTATAGTTCTTGGCAAAAAAAAAAAGTAGTTGTTATAGTTGTAGTTGGAGTCAATGTTTTCCAAAACAATGCTTTATTGATATTCCCTCAATAATAATCAAGTATGAGAGGCTCGGGAAATGAAGGGAGATAGTTTGAGTGTTTTAAAAAAATATATCATATTAACTAATTTAACTAATATATTTAATATAAATAAATTAGATAAATATGTCTTATATTTAAGATTAGAGAGAGAAATTAGTTATTTTATAAAAATAATAATAAATTTGACCAACACTATATACCGTTATTATGTTGGGAAATTTTCATTAAGTCCCAATAGGAGGGAATTTATTTCAGTTAACCCAAAAATAATATGAAAACTCACTACACCCTAAGGGACAAAGGTGATATTATTAAATTTTTCAGCTAAAAGACCAAAATGTGCTTATTAAATTTTGTAACCAGAATCCAAAACATATGTGGAGAATTTTCAATACGTTTGTAGTTCTTTTTAACATCAATGTAAGTATTTCCAAGAATCCAACACTAAAGAATTCATCATTTCACAACTGGATTTCTAAGACACATATAAAGAATTTCTAAGACATTTGTGCTTATTTTCAATATCAATGTGAGTATTTCTAAGTCTTAAAAATTATGAAATCCAACACTGAAGCATCCAAAATTTCACAACTAAATTTTTAAGACACATATAGGGGATTTTCAAGATATATATAGGGGATTTCCAAGACGTTTGTACTTATTTTCAACATCAATGTGAGTATTTTTAAGTCTAAAAAAATCATGGAATCCAATACTAAAGTATCCAAAATTCACAACTATATTTCTAAGACACATGTGGAGAATTTTCAATACACATATAGGAAATTTCCAAGTCACATATGAGGAATTTCCAAAATGTTTGTGCTTCTTTACACAATGATATTTTGGTCTTTTAGTTAAAAATTTAATATCATTTTGGCCCATTGAGGGTACAGAGAGTTTTCAGATTCTTTTGAGTGTTGAGTGAAATAAATTTCCTCCTATGGTGTTTAATGATATTTTCCCCATTATATTCAAGGTTGGAAAGCCAAGCTTTAAGGTTTTTTAACCATTCACTTGAGTGGTTGGGTCCCCAGCACTGTTATTATATACACATACACACGGTATTTATATAGATATGGTAACATTAAATATATAATGTAAAAAAATGAAATATACCACCAAGCACTTGGATCAACTGAATAGGGTTGTTCTAATTTAACCAGTAGTATCGAGTTCGAACCCTGGGTATGTAACTACGACAATTACTTGGAAGTAGCGAGGTTCTTCCAATTGTGGGCTTACATTCCCACGAGTTGAATTAGTAAGTTGTTAGTAGTGCCGGATACCGATGGATAAATAAAAAATTTAAAAAGAAATACCACTCTGTTCTTTATTATGAGTCCATCCAACCACTTCTCACATAATAAGGAGTGGAAGTTATAACATTAAATATATCATATTTTTTAAAAAAAAAATTCAACTTTACCCTTATTTAAGAATAGTTATTAAAATAATATTTTATACATTATAAACATTCTCTCTCATCTTTTATATTTATAATATAAGAGTAAAATAGTCATAGTAGCATTAATTGATCCTAAAGTGGACTTATATTTAAAAAAATTGTGATATTTAAATTTATAACAAGTAACAAAATAGTATTTATGAATGGCCATCACGATCCATAGCATCCAAAACTTCCTGTCCTCCTCCTATGTTGGCAACTTGACATACAAACGTAATTTTATATTGATGCCCATGGAAAAGTACTAGTCAATTATCTAAGGGCCTATTTGGGGTGGCTTTTAGAACCATGATTTGGAGAAAAAAAGCTGGAAAAGTGCTTCTTTCAGCTTTTCTGGGAAAAGCTGAAAAAATAGCTTTTGATGAAATGAGAGTGTTTGGATGATTGTTGTGAGAATAGCTTTTTCTATGTGTAAATTACTAAAAAGGATATAAGTTAATGTGTTAGGAAAGAGAGAGGATAAGGGTATTTTTGGTAGATCAATATGAAATGTATAATTATGGTATATTTCTAACTCGTACTTCGTGTAAAAACTGAAAAAAAAAACAGCTTTTTCCCAAACCATGGTTTGGGAAAATTTTCATCTGTTTGGCTGAGAGCTTTTAAAACCATGGTTTTAGACCCAAACCATGTTTTCAAAAGCCACATCAAACGTTCCGCTTTCCTAATTAAATAATGCACATCACAATTTTATATATTAAAAGTAAGTACAGGGCTTTACTTTTGAATTTTTTTCTGGACAATAGGGCTTTTCTTTGAACCTACCAGATACAAGAGTTCGGAATTAATTCTTAGAAATTAAGACAATTAGTTAAATTATTAGTAAAATGTTTGTCTTGGTTTTTCTAAATATGTCAAATTCTTAATATCTATGACATCAAGTGTTTCGATTATAAATGATCATATGTCCTATTTTTAAAATACTATCATTTAACTAATAACTCACATTAAAAAAATAGAACACACGGCTAAATAAGATTAGAGAACTTAATGTAATAAATATAAAATTTTGATGTAAGCATAATCATTTTCTAAAATATCCTTTTAATAATTTACATTTGAACATTAAAAACTCCATAATGTGTACAATTAGCAAAGGGAATTTAGGAAAAATATTTTTAGTTCAAAAGATATAAGATCTCATGTTATATTTTATGAATTAAGGTGCAAATTTAATTCAAAATTTTTTTATACATGAGCTATATATATTTCCAGGAACCGGCTTCTCTCCTATGCTCCCTCCCTTCTCTTCCCTCCTCTGCCTATCTTTTTTATCCTGACCATGGTCCAAATTTAATATTTTTTAAAAAATAAATATAATTATAATAATACTTAAGAATCTCATTAATATATTTAATCTTTCACTATTCGGTCTGAACAGTTCATAACTTTAATAAAAAATGAAAAATAAAATCTAAATTTATAATAATAGTCTACAGTTCTTTACTATAACATCCTAAAAATTTAATCGAGGATTAGTGAGCTAATTAGGAATTGATTTACGAGTAATTATGGAATTATGAGAATATTTGAGGAATTTTTGAGGTATTTTGAGAATTTGAAAGACTTTGTTTCTCCCTTATTTTAAGGAAAATAAATTTAAAAAAATTATTCTTAGGTTCAAAAGAGGTTATTATGAGAAAAAATAATTAAAAGGTTCGGTAGATAAATTTTTGAAAATAAAAGGAATTTTGTGGCTCAAAATAAATATCTTATTTGAAAATTTTAGGGCCTAATAGCGTAATTTTTCCCTTTTTCTTTTATTTTGTTTTCCTTTTTTTTTATTATTTCTTCCTCCCTCTTTGTCTAGACACCCCCGGTGTTCTTTCTCTCTCGTCTTCCTCTCTCGCTCTCATATCTCTCTTTCTCAATGTTCAAAAAACCGAACCGGACGTCGAACCGGATGAGGCACTGGTTTAAGGGTTAATGGTCGGATCGAAGTCGTACCGGGTCAGACCGGTTATATTAAAATAATAAAATTTTATTGATATTAAAATTAATAATCACTAATATCAAAATGTAAACATAGATAAGTATGCATGATCCATCAAACATGAATATTTTGATGTTTCTATAGAGGGAAAAATATAAAATATTAGTTGAGTACACGTGAAAATAAATATTATTCTACAATCCACAGACTAAAATACAAATACTAAAAGCAATAACAATTAAATACTAAACATATGCAAGTATAATAGCATTTAAAATATTATAATTTCCTTGTTTCTAAAATTAAGTGAAGTGAAAGTTGGTAATTAGGTGAATTATAACAAAATAAAAAAAATCAAATTTAAAAAAAAAGAAAAGAAAATGAGAGAACCAGTTCAACCCCTAGTTCTGGCCGGGTTGCCCGGTTTTGGGCGGGTTGGACCGGTTCTCCCCCGAGCTAAAGGCTCACCCGGACCGGCCTTGTGGCCGGTTCACGTTTGAACCGGTCCAACCGCCCGGTCCGATCTGGGTCAACGAACATTGCTCTTTCTCGCTCACTCTATCTCTCCCTCTCTTCCCTTTCTCTTTCCTTTCCTTCTTCCCTCACCTTGCGCACTTCGGTCCGACGCCGAGCTTTAAAGGAGGTGGCGTTTTCCGGCGAAAACTTGCCGGAAACCACCTCCTATCTCCGCCATTTATCTTCTTCCCCTTCCTACATCATTCTTCTACCTTTATTTGGTTCGATCCGAGCTCGTAAGAGGAGATTGGAAGATTTCTTGGTTGGAACTTCTTGAGTGTTAGAATCTTAAGTTTTGATGAAGACTGATCTCATAAATAGCATAAGTAAATAAGCGCAAGTTACCTTTGGAATAAAACAAGTAAAATCTGATAGGTAACAGATTAAAAGGATCAACTATAACAGATGGAAACTTAGCAGAACTCTAAGAATAAATATCTCTATCGCTAAGTGTATCTCTATAGCTAATAGACAGAGCCATAGCAAGTGAAGACTTAGAAATAACGAAGTTAATATCTATCACTAAGTCATTCACTATCGCTAAGTAATATCCTAACGCTAGAAGTTTATTGAAGAACATGAATAAATAACTAGCAGAAAAGTAAACCAAATCCTTGAGCTAATGAAATCAGCTAACGATAATAGGTTAAGCTATCGATAACAAAGTACTTCAGATAATGAACATTCAGATAGCTAGTACCTGAGGAGAAGAAGAATGAGTCTAGTGATAACATAGTTGCTAGCGCTAACAGTTTTATCTATCGATAGTAGGATACCTGGAGTTATTCTTGAATATCCATATAACAGTATCCTTAAGCTAATCAACTAGCGATAATGGAATTAGCTATCGATAGAGAATGCTTTGAAAAATACTTTAGCTGGTATACTGTCTCTATCTCTTTGAGCTAATGAAGTACCCTATCGATAATATCCATTGCATGAGTATTTGTTTCAGCTAACAGCTTAAGTGCAGGATTCACACTGTCAAGATAGCGATAGCAAATCATGCTAGCGCTAATGAAAAAGCTGACATACAAGTACAGTGGCAGGTAGTAGCAGGATAACGTTACTCACAGTCTCTGTCTCTCCTATCTTATCCTCTGCAAAATCAGTTGAAGCATGAAAAGAAAGAAAATGTGCTAACGGCTAGTTCTCCAAGTCTCCAATGGATGGAAAAGTATATCACCATATATAAAGACTTGAAGATTTCAGAATTAAGTGTGCGAATATTCTGAGCATTTTTCATGACGAGATGATGCGAGATGAAAACAAGAGGCTCTACACAGAGTATTAGATATATTTCAGTGAGCCCAGAAATGATGAATCAATTGAGTTAGAAAAATAGAGTTAAAGCTCACATTGTCAGAATTGATAAGCTCTAGAATTATAGTTTCATCATATATTCATTTGTACTTAAGTGTTTATCACAATCCGTTCATTGAGTGACCTTATTGTTAAAATCCTCTACTGTTTGAGGTAGTTCCAAAGCTTGATGCTTTGAGAACAAGGTGGTAACCTTACGGGTAGTAAGGGTGAGTGTTTAGAGGGATTCTAAAACTCTGTAAAGGTTGGCAGGTGAACCTGTGTTCGTAAAACCTATGGTAGGCTTCTCTTGTGCCAGGTTTAAACAAGAGGGTAGTGGAAATCTCAGGTGGAGCCTGAGGACTGGATGTAGGTCTGGATTGACCGAACCAGGATAAACTCTGTGTGCATTATCTCTCCCCTTAACTCTCTTAGTTTCAAGCATACCAAAGTTATTTACTCCTCAGTGCATTTCATTTTTTGAAATATTCTCTGTGATAAACCTAAAAAGATTTCAAAGATTAACATCCCTTGTATTTTGTTGAAGGAGTTAAAAGAATTTTATTTTATCACCCAATTCACCCCTCTCTTGGGTGACAGCCAGTACTAACATTGAGCTCGTCGATGCCGGTGACGGAGTTTTTCTGGCCACCTAAGTACATTTTCGGAATTCCGTAAGTCTCCTATACCTCTCTATGTCCTTATTTTTTCAATTGGCTATGTTTGAAAAATTAGGCCTTGTCTAAGTTGGGGTTTTTGGGAGTCCTAAGCTTAATAAACTAAAGCTTGGACCTTGAATATGAGTTTCTCTGAATAGATTTTTCATTGTTGGATGTTTTACTAATTATTGGGAATTTGTGGATTTTTGGGTATTTTGGAAATTTGGCCTTTTGATGATCTGAGGTGCTTATGATTAAATTGATAATTTTATATGTTTATTAAGGTTATATGAGGAGATTTAATTGATTGGTTTGACTGGAATTTGGACCCAAGAAAGTATTGGTAGATAAAGTTTGGAATGAGTGAGATTTTGTGTAGGTAATGCTGCAATTCTGGATGTTGGATGTAGGTTTATAGATTTATGGGATTAGTTTATACTTAACAAAAATATTAATGAGGTTAATTGGGTTAGATTGGTTGTAGGCCTTGATTTGGGAAAGGGAATATTTTAGGCTTGAACTTGAATTCATTGCTCTATTAAGGTTTGGAAGATAAATTGTGGATTAAAGAATGGATTTTTGAGGTTAAGAAATAATTTGTGGATGTTTGGAATATTTGTCTTTAGCTTGAATTTTATAAATTGGCATTTGTGATGAATTATGTGGGATTATTTGACTGTTTTTGAGTTCAAACTTTAATTTATTTTTGATGCATTGTTTTAGGATTATTTGATTATTTATTATTTATTCTGGGACCGGTCAAAATCCGGCAACTCTTATTGTCTATTGATTTTGGGAACACTATTTTATAATGATTATGAACGATTTGGTGCCTTGGGGTGATGGAATGGATTTGATATTGGTAAGTCAAGGAGAATGTATAGTTTGGAAACATGGATCCATAACTACTATTGGTTTTATAGAAAAGTTGAATATTTTATGCATGGTTTCTCTTAATTACCATGATAAGGTATTTCATTCCTATCATGGTAAAAGTGAATTTGTCTGGATAGTTCTTATTGTGTTGTATCTATGTTGCTTTAAATATCAATGTTGGGTGAATTCTTATCTAACATGGATAACTATGTTTAAACATTGGTGATTTTTAATATCCATGTTAGTTTTATAATTTTAGAAAAATCATTTTCTAATATGGATAAATAAAATGTAATATTTATTGCTTTTGAAATCCATGTTAGTGTTATTTAAATTTATGTTCATCCTTTTCTAACATGGATCTCTAACTTATTAAGTTGAACTCCTTTTTTTATGATAGGTTGTATTTATATTTGGAAGCTTCTTTTCCTATCATAGTTAGCCCGTACGATTTGAGTTAAACGGAATCCATTATGAGAAGTCTTTTCTAACTATGTTAGCTATTTTACTAAGCTAATTTCTTTTCTAACATAGTTAGCATTTATATTATAATTTAAGTTGTTTAAGTATTTTTGAAAAGTGTATTGAGAAGTTAATGTTTTATTTACTGTTCAGACTAAATTTTAACAGATTAAATTTATTTATGAGATTTTTAAATATTATTATAATTACATTTATTTTTATAAAATATTAAATTTGGACCATTGGATCTTTTGGATGTAAAGAAAAAGGCAAAGGAGGGAGAGAGGAGAGGAGCTGGACCCATATTGACTTAGAAGTTTTTTTGTTTTTTAATATTACCCTTAAAAGTTTCAAAATATATTAATATTACTCCCAAACTATTTTAAAATTAACTTTAACCGATAAAAAAATTAGTGTGCAAAATTGTTCATATTTACTCCTAAACCCTGTATTCTTTTGCTAACTTTGATATGTAGGGCAAGTGGGCAACCCTATTTTATTTTTATTATACAAAAGTAGAAGACCCAAAAAATTGTCCTCCACAGTTCCATTCCACCTAGAGCTGGGAAAATGGGCTCAATCCGCGGGCTCAACCCGCCAGCCCGCGGGTTGAGCAGGGTTAGGGTTGGGAAAATCCCAACCCATCAAAATGCGGGCCGCACAGGCCCGCACCATTTAGCCCGCGGGCTAAGGCGGGCTAGCCTAGCCCGCGGGTTGGCGGGTTGGCCCGCCAAATATGTTTTTTTATTAAAAAAAAAAAGAAAAACTCTATTTAATTCATTAAGGCATATTTTAGACACTTCACTAATATAAATTGTGGTTCACATAACAAATTGTGGTGTTTGTATGGTATAATATAAAATTTTTTAATAATATTGTTAATACAATAAAATTAGGAAGATGTTTATACAAAAAAATATATATAATTGTGGAGTCCATATTTGTATACAACTTGGGGTATTATATTTTACTTGAGCTAATTATGATATATTTTTGTTGATTTAGAATTTTTATTTTTTATTATAGTATTTTTAAAACAAAAATTAAAAAAAAAAAAACTGGCGGGTTGGCGGGTAACGGGTTAGGGTTGGGGTTTTCCCAACCCATTAAGTTGCGGGCCGCACAGGCCCGCACCAGTTAACCCGCAGCCCATCACGGGCCAGCCCGCAACCCGCGGGCTGACCTGTTTTCCCAGCTATAATTCCACCCACCAAGCAAACATGGCAGTGTAGTAGCACATCTGAAAAAAGATTCTGTTGATGGTATCAGCTAAAATTAAAGAAAGTAACACTGAAATTCTCGTTTTCCACCTTCCACTCTATTTAAAAACCACTCAAATTTCCTCTCCTACACCAAACAGTAACCTCAGAAACTGAAAACCAGAAGAGAAGAACAGAAAAAAAAATGAGAGTGACAAGAAAAGCTTACATCGCAGTCTTGATTTTATCCCTTCTAATCGCAAACGAATCTTCCCCATTTCTTCTCCAACCAGCTTCTGCTAATCTCTTATTCCTCATACCATTAGGCCTAAGAATCCTCAAGTTCCTAAATTATACCACCATCTTTGAAGCAATAGATCTATTACTTTCATACTTGAGCTCCAATCACGGCCCCATTAAAAACGGAACAGTCATCAAAGGCATATCCACCTTCAAACGCTACTTCGATCTCTTCGGTTTCCTAGATCCCACTTTTAATCCAAATTCAAATTTCACCGATCAATTCTCCAACGACCTCGAATCAGCCATCAAATTCTTCCAGAAAACCTTCCACCTCAACGCCACAGGCCAGCCCGACAACTCCACCGTCGATCTAATCTCACGGCGGAGATGCGGCCTCCCTGACGTCATCAAAAACAACCAAACGACGTCGTTTACCGAGTGGAAGAAGAACCACAAAAATCTCACTCTCACCTACGCTTTCTCAAACGACACGGGACTCCCGTTTAAGGACACGGTGGCAAACGCGTTTCGCAGGTGGTCGGAGGTGACGAGGTTGAATTTCACGGAGACGGATTCGGTTAACAGATCTGACATTCGGATCTTGCAATTGTCGTTTGGGGAGAATAATAATAATAATAATAATAAAGGAGTGGTAGGAGGCGCGTGGTTGGATAATACGACGATGAGTTGGGATGTCGTTTTGGGCTCTGATGAGAAATGGATTTTGCTAGGGGATAATACGACGACGTCTGAGCGAGATGCACTGGATTTGGAGACGGTGGTGATGCATCAGATAGGACACGTGTTAGGGTTGAATCATTCGGCGATTGAAGAGGCGGTTATGTATCCTTTTGTTGATCCCATGAAGAAGAGGAAGGTGGATTTTGATGAGGATGATTTGAACAAGATTAGGGAAGTGTATGGTGAGAAATTGAATTCCGGTGAGGTGGTGTCTCCGGCGAAGTCTCCGGCGGCGGAGGACGGCGGAGGGGTCGCCGGCGTGGGGAACAGGTGGGGCCCGTTTTCGAGTTTATGGCCTGGGATGATTATCTTGCTGTCCTGCTTCTGGGTAAATGAGATGTGAAGTTTACTTAGACTTTTTTTTTTTGGGAATAAAGTTCACTAGACTTGAAGAGTGAAGACGAGTAGACGACCATAATTATTGTAGCCTGACCTATCAGTGAAGTAGACGTGTCCAAAAGTTGAGATCAGTGCAGTCTTTTTCTTTTTCTTTTCTTTTTATCTTTTTTATTGGGCCAGGGCTTACTTTTGTGTTTATCGTTATTGTAATCGTTGCTCTTTTTATATATATATATATATATATATATATATATATATATATATATATTTTATTGGTGAACGCATTATGGTTTTTATCTCAGGGAAAATATTAAAAATGTTTTACTTGTTTGATAATACGGTTAAGGTGAAAAATTCCCTTCGGAAGTTTTTTATTGGAGTTATTTTGTTTTGAAAATTTTTTTAGGTTTAAATTTGTCCCAAAAGTTTTAAAACATAGCTATTTTACCATTTTCTATTAATATAACAACGTTGACCATTAAAAAATTGATATGAACTATTACTATTTTGACGGTAAAGGTTGAAATTGCTACTTTTAAAACTTTCGAGGCAATTTTGAATCCAAAAAAAACTTTCAGGGTAAAACAACTCCTGAATGGGTACTTCCGAGACAAATTTGCGCTTTAACTCTTGATAATATGATAGAAAATAACTTTTGAATTTCAAAATCTCATCTAGGTTATTTGTAATTGTTAATATCTTTACTCAATTGACTCAACTAGTTAAAATTTTCTATATGAGATTTTGAAATTAAGAAGGTATTTTTTTTATCATTTTCACTAATTATTTTTAAAATTGAAGAACTCAATCTTTTACCCCGAGAACCATAAAAAAATAGAAAAAAAAATTCACTTTGATAATTTATATAATTTGTGAGAAAGAAAGTGTTAGAGTGAACATGTGCAAGATCAATAAAGCCATTTTGGAACAGCACAAACAATGAATGAAAACAATAATTAAAGCAAAAGTAATGCTAAGAAGAGAAGATTGGAGGAGGATAAAGCATGTGGAGGGAGTGTTCAAGAATAATAAAGAAAATGGCTCCTCCACCCTCACCACAGGTCACCATTACTTTTCATGATGAAGCAAATCAAGTCAATTGCTCAACACAAGAAGACTTGAATATTAGAAGCAGTTCTTTTGGCGACAAGGACAAGCAAGACCTACAAGTTTCTTGTGTAGCTAGTGAACATGAAGAATAGAAACAATGGATGCGACCGATACGGGGCGAGGTTGGGTGATTTGATGATGACCCTTCGTTTATTTAGATTTATTAACAGTATGTGACGCCATAATAACTGACTAGCCTAGTTAATATTTGTGTATGCATACCCAAGTTATAAGCATTAGATAACTTGTTAAGTTAGAACAATTCTTTATAAGCTTATCTAAACAATTGGAAATGACCACGACTCTTTATAACCAATTTAAAAGGTGTTTGGTTGGAGCCAAAAAGTCTTCACCATCCCGCAAATTTGGGAAAGAGGGAGAAGCCAACTCTAAGGTTAATTGTGATCTATGCTATAGTTCAATGAAATTGTTTCAATTGTTGGCAAAGAAAAAATAAAAAATGAAATTGTTTAGTGTTCAAAGACCCGGACCGGTTGAACCGAGAACCGCACACAAACCCGGTCTGGGTGAGCCTTTAGCCCGGGAGTACAGGTGAATCGGCGGAGAACCGGTTCAACCCTGCCAAAACCGGGCAACCCAGGCAGAACCAGGGGTTGAACCGGTTCTATCCTTTTCTTTTTTTTTTCTTTCCAAAATTTGATTTTTTTTTATTTTGTTATAATTCACCTAATTACCAACTTTCACTTCACTTAATTTTAGAAATAAGGAAACTATAATATTTTAAATGCTATTATACTTGCATATGTTTAGTATTTAATTGTTATTGCTCTTAGTATTTGTATTTTAGTCTGTGGATTGTAGAATAATATTTATTTTCACGTGTACTTAACTAATATTTTATATTTTTCCCTCTATAGAAACATCAAAATATTCATGTTTGATGAATCATGCATACTTATCTATGTTTACATTTTGATATTAGTGATTATTAATGTTAATATCAATAAAATTTTATTATTTTAATATAACCGGTCTGACCCCGATCCGACCATTAACCCTTAAACCAGTACCCCATCCGGTTTGATGTCCGGTCTGGTTTTTTGAATCTCAATTAATGATGTGAATATGTGAGGATGATTTTGACGTTAGGACAACAAGTGTGCACTTGTAATAAAGCAAGCATCAATATAAAAACAATTATAATAGACTTATTTCCTATTTAAAATATAATGTGAAAAGCTGTGAAGGGGTATAATTTTTTATATAAGGTGAAGTTTGGATTTATCTAACATTTTTTTAATTTTTACCTCTAATTAATTATATGTAACCTTTAACCTTTTTCCATTCATACTCTCTTATATTCCTTCTCATCCTAAATATAAGATATATTTACCTAATTTGATTAGATTAAGGATGTTAGTTAACTTAGTTAAAATCATGATATTACCAATTCACCCTAACCTATACCTTTATCCCTCTCCCTCCCTTTCTTTTTTACCTGTTTATTATTGAAGAGTATTAATAGAGATAATTTAAGGAAAATGATATACACAACAGGAAGGTATAGATTATGAAGATACTTTTTCACCTGTTGTGCGTTTCAATTCAATAAGATTAATTCTAGCAATAGTAAACAATTTAGATCTGGAATTACACCAAATGGATGTAAAGACAACTTTTCTAAACAGTGATCTGGATGAAGAAATCTATATGCAACAATCATTAGGTTTCATTAAGAAAGGAATTGAGAGCAAAGTTTGTAAACTCAAAAGGTCCATATATGGACTAAAACAGTCATCCAGACAGTGGTATTTGAGGTTTCACAATGCAGTAACCTCATACAATTTTCAAATGATTGAAGAAGACTACTGTGTTTACATAAAGCGTTTTGAGGGTAATTTTGTGATATTATCCCTATATGTGGACGATATACTATTGGTTGGAAATAATCTAAATTTGGTATTAACTATTAAAGAATGGTTATCATCGAATTTTGAAATGAAAGACATGGGTGAGGCAGAGTATACACTTGGAGTTAACATCCAAAGGGATCACTCAAGAAGAATTTTATCTCTTTCACAAGAGAATTATATCAAGAAAATTCTTGAGTGATTCAATATGAAAGATTGCCATCCCATGGATACTCATGTAGCCTTCGGAGTAACCTTGAGCAACAAAATGTGTCCTAAAGCTGAATCAGACAAATAGAAAATGGAAAGAGTTCCTTATGCCAGTGCAGTTGGTAGTCTAATGTATGCAATGTTGTGTACAAAACTATATATATATATATATATTATGCAGTTGGATTGGTAAGTAGATTTCAATCAAATCCCCATGAAAAGCACTAGAAAGCAGTGAAGAGAATCTTGAGATACTTGAAGGGCACATCAGATTATGCATTATGCTATGAAGGAAGTAATCTACGTCTAGTTGGATACTCAAATGCAGACTTGGGAGGAGATGAAGAAAAGAGAAGATCAACTTCTGGTTATGCTTTCTTGCTGAACAATGGCGCCATAAGTTGGAGCAGCAAGAAGCAAACATGTAATGCACTTCATCTTATGGAAGCTGAGTTTGTGGCATGCACTTCAGCAGTTCAAGAGGCTATTGGTTGAAAAGGTTTATTGAACACCTAGGTTTTATTAATGAGAGTACTAATCCGGTGTTAGTATACTGTGACAATATTGCAGCCATAGCCTATATGAAAGACCCCAAGTATCATAGCAAGACGAAGCACATTGATATAAAGTATAACTTTGTAAGAGATTATGTAGCACAGAAAGTTGTTACTATACAACATATTTCGACCAAGGAAATGGTCGCAAATCCCCTAACTAAACCGATAGCCAGAGAAATGTATGAAAAACATGCAAAAGCTACTGGTATGCGTAAAATGTAGAATATGCAGACATTATGTAATTTATTTGTGATAAATGAAGTGTTTTATTTTTCCCATATCTATTTGTATCTGCATAAATGTATACAATGTCTTGTATGTCATACAGGCAAGGGAGGTTGGCGCTCTCACACGAACAAACCACCTTTGCACTCAGGAGGAGTGTGCAAAGATGAAACATTTGTGTTCACCAGCAAAGTACCAGGAATGCTAATGTGTTAGAGAAGTAACGCAAAATCATATCGCCTCGACAAAAGTGTAGCATGTCAAGATGAGATCTATAAACATAAATTACAAAATATGGATTGTATCATGGATATCCACTTCCATGATGCCTGTTGCCAGATAACAAATTCCTCAACTTTGACGTCATGAGATGAGTAAAAAGAGTTTGGGTTTGGATACTAGGAGTGTTTGAAATTAAGTCTGTACAGTGTTATTGATAAAACTCAAAACGACATATGCTCTTATGATATAAGAGTAACACTGTAGCATGTGATTTATACCACATGTGCTAAAGAACCGCAAATAGGAAGAAAATGAATGGATCCCTGCTTCATTGCTGTGTGAGTCCTAAGAAGTTTCTATCCTTCTAAGGTATCCTTAGACTTTGACATTATCATGGAAATGTACTTTAATGTCAGCTACCTTAATGCATGTATTACGGTCATGGTTTATGCGATCTAAGGTATTGTGTTAGGAAAGCGATTGATGTATGTGGAGATGATATATGGGCGAAAGGAAGATTACCTGGAATGTACACACTTATGCCAGTATCTGAGACATGTCCCTTATGATATTATTTGTGATTTCATAAGTGTGGATACTATGCATATGAGAAAGGCAATCTGAGTTTTTACAATAACTCAAGAGGGATTAGATTTTTCCATAAGAAGTGTGTATATATATTGGTAAATTTAGGATATCTAAGGCAACAATATAATTCAAGCTACACAAGAAAGATTGTCTTGTGCTGATCCTATAAAAGGGGTTACTAGTACAGACACCAATGAGATGTCATGCCTATGAGGTTACGGTAGAGCACTCAGTATGATCAAAGAAAGAGAAATAAGAGAAGTCTGTGAGAAGTTAAATCCACCAAGTGTGAGTGGGAGAGTCCACTCTTGGTGCATTTATAAGGCCCATTTGTTCTTTGGGGTCTGAATAGGATTATTCAGAAATATTAAGTCCTTATGTGTAATATTCCCATTTTGTTTAAATTTAAATTAATTTAAATTCAAACGAAGAGTTGTGTCTTTTGGTGTCACAGTTTATAAATAGGAGACTGGATACACAGAAATGACACGAACGATAAAAATAATAGACACAAAAAAAAGGCTTCTCTTGTTCTCTCTTCTTTGTGCTTCTACTTTATTCTGAAGTCACAGTCCCTATGGTGATTCTGACTCTCTGCAAGGTAGTAATTAATATGAAGAGTGCTTTAACCGGGTATGCTCCCTAAACCCTACAATAAGATATAAAAATATCATATTTCTCCTTTGGATCGGAGCTGACTTGATATTTTCCTAATTTAAATGTCTACTTTACCCTTTCCCAATTTTAAAGGGACTTTTTTTATTTTGGATGCTCGTGATTTACTATTTATTGTATTGTTAAAAAAATACTAAGGAAGTCATTATCAATAAAATCCGTGTGCTCGTACACAATATAGGACATTTATATTTTAATAAGTATAAATAAGTACCAAAATATTAGGGGAGAAAATTGCATTAAAGTTTCAAAGAATACAATTTAATAATGTAAAGTCCCTAGAAATCTAAAAATTACAAATTACTAACTTCTTACAGATTTGTGGGTAATATAATGCAACTGAGGAAGTACCAAATTACTCTCATTGATTAATTAGTTGTTCATACATACTGTAATAATAGTTATTAATATAGTTTAATTTAACAATCAATAAGTATGTTAAAATATTTATATCACTTGTTAGTCGGTTGTCAATAAATGGACCTGAACTTGTTCACTGATGCATATCTACTTTTCAATATCCTTCTTTGTTCGTTCGTTCCTAAGAGCAAATAGATAATTTTACAATAGTTTTCTATTGCCCTTAAGTTCCTTACTTAGAATCTATTAATATTTTTGATATTTTAAAAGACTTTGTTGTATTAATTTGTTTACTGGGACCTGCGTGAAATGTTCCCAAATATATACCCACTGCCATCTTATCTCCCAGCTGGGTGGCCAATGAGGCTATGATAGCGCAACACCGATCCCTGTAACTTCCGCTTCCTATTTCCTTCGTAGTTCGTACACACAATTTGGCTCAGCTGGCTCTACAAATGTTGACTTTTTTCTATCAATCAAATTTTCACTTTGTTTTCTTCTATGAGCAGTCCACCTTCATATTTTCCTACAAAAAAAAAAAAGTAATTTCCGGCGGAATTTCCGTCGGTAAATTTACCGACGAAATTCCGTCGGTAATATTTACCGACCGAAATTCGTTGGTAATTTTTTTAAAAAAATTAATAATTTTTAAAAATTACTGACGGAATTCAGTCGGTAATTTATTTAATAATTACAGACGGAATTCCGTCGGTAATTTATTTATTGTTTTTTAAAAAATCACCTACGGAATTCCGTCGGTAATTTTTAAAAAATATTAAAAAAAATAATATTATTTATTTTGATTTATTAACTATTTTATATATAAAATATTTAATAAATATATTTTATAAATATATATGTATGTATTAATATTTATACCCTTAATTTGAGAATCTTAAAGTTAGAGAAATTATTTTTGGACTCAAAAGAGATCCTGATAAGAGAAAATATTAGTGGGTACTTGAAGAAAATTTTTAGAATGAAAGATGAGGGTTTTATCTTAAAGAAAAGTATCTTATGTTAATTATTGGGTGGCCTATTAGTAATTTATTCCCTCCCATTTAAATTATTTTTCCATTCTTTTTATTTCTTTTTTCCCTCTTCCTTCCTATTTCCTCTCCCTCTCTCCCGTGTTCCCATTCTCGTTCCTTCCTCTGCTTCCCCGGTCCCTGTGTCACGCGAAAGAGAGAAAGGAGAGAGCGTCGCGCCGCTGCCGTCGCCGCCTGAGCCTCAGTCCCCCTTCTCTCTCTCAGTTCCTATTCCCGTCTTTTTTCCCTTCCCTTTTCCTCTTGCCGTCGCGAGAAAGAGAGAGATTGAGGGAGTTTGGTGGTGGTGAGATTTGGTCGGCGGTGAGGGGCGGAATCGGGCGGGAAATCCGGCGAGTTGAAGGTGCAAAAGAGAGAGCTCATGGATGTTGGTAATTTTTCCTTCTACTCCCATTTGTTCTTGATTTTTCAAAATATAAATCTTTAGGGTTTGTTGATTTATGAATTTCTGGCTTGATTGGGGCAATTGCTTGGTTCTACATGTTTATTTAGACTACTTGATGATGGTAATGTGGTTAATTTGGTTTAATTCGGCCCTATGTGAGATTTTGCTTGCTTAAAGTTGAATTAAGCTAAGTTTACGACAAGAAATCCTTTGAATTTGGGCTTGTGAGTTTGATTTATGAATTCTAGAGGATTATTGGAGTTCAACGATAATGTTGGTTGGGTTATTGAATGTGATTTAGAGTGTTGTTGAGAAGTGGGATTTTTAGGTGTTTTAGAGAGGCAAATGTCGCAATTGGGAATATTAAACATGAAAAATTGAGTCAGATGAATTAAATAAGGATGATTGTAGCTACTTAAATTGTTCGTACGAGCTTATGCAAAGTGATAACGGTTTGATTGGCTAGGAAGGAAACTATAGGAATTGTTGGGTGATTAAAGTTTGTTTTGGTTGGGGTTTGATAAAATTCATGAGAGTATGGTTGTTTGGAATTAATTGGAGATTTAGATAAATCCATTGAGGCTAAATAATGATGATTAAAGGTTTGGGTGAGTTAGATTTTTGACCTATATGAATTTTTGGTTGATTAAAGCTTGAATGGGTTAGTATTGTAAGGAAAATTCTTTGAAATTGATTGGTTGGGGGTTAATTCTGGATTATGGTGGGTTCATTAAAGTTAAATGGTGTTATAAAACTATTTGGCTTGATGGAATGGTGGTTTAGAAGGGCTTTAACTCTTTAAATTATTGAAAAATTGTCGTGTCTAAAGGGAGTAGGATTTGGTGGTAATTCTTGGTGATATAAGGATCTTTAAAGGTAACTGAGGTTAGTTGAGGTTGTTAATAAGTTAGGTTTAGTTGGAATTGTGTTTAGAATGATCTTTGAATGATTGAAATTGAATAAGTTAAGGCTTTTGATGAGTTTAAGTTATTATAGTCGTTTGAGAATGGTTGATTGTCCCTATGAGATTGGTTATATTAAATGGTAGTTTTAATTAGTTTAGTTCGGTTATATGTGGAATTGATTATGATTTGGAAGTTGTAGGTGATTATGTGAGGAGGAGGAATATGGAAACTGGTAGGGTGAATATGCAATTATGGTTTTAGAGGTTTCATAGGATATGATGGGTTGAAAGAGATATGTTTAATAAATTTTTGGGTGTTTATCCTCTGTGTGAATATTCAAGTTAATTTGGAGTAAGTAGCTATAATTAAAGAGGGGGTCCTTGATTCAAGATGAGAATGTTGAGGAAGAATGTTGTTATAGGCATGGTATGGGTTTAATTTAACTTAACCAAGCCAAATAAATGTAATTTGATTTCTTTGTACAATTGGGACTTCTTTTTGGCTAGGTCCCAAAGCGTCGGGTTAATGTCACTTGAAATTTGTCTTGACCGTGTGTATGTGCTTTCTGGTAATTGTAGACGCAAGCGAGCTTAGTTGAGCTTGAGGATCTTCGTATTCTGATATTTTTCTTTTGGTTTGACAAGCTCAGGTAACCACTCTCACCTCACTACTTGGTTGTGTGTGATGTTAGTCGGGATTTTCTCAAAAATCCCTTTTTATATCTGTATATGTCTAATAGCATGCAAATTGAATTTCAATCGATACATTTATATAAAAGAGCCTATTAGATACCTTTGAAATCCCTCCTATTTTCATATGAAATATTAAGAATTTTCTTATATTATATGTACTATCCTGGTTGGCCGTTTTATGACGATGATTTTATTGCTACATTGATGGTTTTGTGAGATATAGTGTAACTGCCTCTGCTTGTGTATATGTGCATGTCAGTCAGTAAGCAGTTTGTAAACTGTACGATTTTGTGGCTACAGGAGACATGTGAAATAACTATTGAAACTCTTACTTTTCTGTTATAACATTCTGTGTAATTATATCTTCAAGCTGGCATAAGTTGTGAATTGACATATGTGGAATGGGAAACGATACATTGGCTTTGAAATCATTGCATATACATACTCTGAAAATACTAGATAGGTAAAGTGCTTTATTATTGGTGTTGTATACCTATTTTGTGGTGTGAGTGTGTGTGTGGGTGTGATACCGGTGAGATGTATCAATTACCATCGCGCGATGAGGTACCCTGTAGGCCCACAGGAACTTATTTGATATGAGAGGGAGAACGCCCTCTGAGGGGAGAACGCCCCTCATGGTTCAGGAAGGGTAGAAAGTCCCTTCTGATCCGTACTACTGCTTCAGGGAGGGTAGAAAGTCCCTCATGACCAGTACCATGGTTCCGAGGGCGGGTAGAGAGTCCCGACGGGTTCCACCATGGTTCCAGGACGGGTAGAGAGTCCCCGTCTGGTTCCATTTGTTTCTGGTGATTCGTACAACGATCACTAAAGTGCTTGTGAATATTTTAAAACGCTGGTTGTAGAATGTTTCATACTGAATGTCAAATAATCTTAAAAAGGAATTCTAAGCTTGATATACATATTTGTTTGATCAACTTTCCATGGTCTAGATGTATATATATATTCGACGATGTATGAATATTTATGGAAAGTGGTATCCCTTTAGGCACTCTGCTAACCACTCACACTCTTGTATTGAGTTGAGTTGTGGTTACTGAGACAAATTTGTCTCATTCTATCGTTGTTTATATTTTTGCAGGTGATTATGGACAAACCAGAACGAAGGGGAATAGTATGGGATTGTCTGGCCCGAATTGAGCCAGTAAGTGGCCGGTATTGGAATTTTGAACTGTATATTACCAATTGTTATGCTTGCATCGCTTCCGCATTTTTTTATGTTGGTTGATTATGAATTTGGATCACAGAATGGCTAGGTTTACTTAAGATTGATTACTAAATACTTGTATGATTTCTTTTCTGTTGTCGAAAATATCATTGTGTATGACTATGAGTTGATTTGTGAGCTGTATTGTTTTATTCCGGGATTATAGGCCCGAGGCCTAGGGGTGTGATGATTGATTAGGTAGGCAAGTTTTCGTTTAATAACCATGTTAGACTAGTTCTTTCTAACATGGTTGTACTGAATGGTTGGTTGATTGAAATGCCCTAGGTATTTATAATCTGTAATAACCATGTTAGGTGGTTCTTTATCTAACATGGTTAACTGTTTGGTAAATCAGGTGAATTTTATTAACCATGTTAGGGAAATCCTTTTTCTAACATGGTTAGGGCTTTATTATCCATGATAGTCAGTATTGTATTAAGTTCTTGCTTTTTCTATCATGGATAACGCTTTGAATGATTAGCAAGATATTTTTTTTCTAACTATGATAGTGTGCTTGATTTGTATGGAAAATCCTTTTTCCTATCATAGTTAGCAAAGTAATTGTGATTAGAGTTGATGGTTAGTTATTGATTTGTGATTAGCTAGTAGGATTTTACATTCCGCCGGTAAAATTTCCGACGGAATTCCGCCGGTAATTACTGACGGAATTAAATTTCCGTCGTTAATTTAATTAGCGACGGGGAAATTACCAACGGAAACATTTCCATCGGTAATTTTTTTTTCCGACGAAATTCCGTCAGTAATTCCGTGTTTTTTTGTAGTGTTTAGATGTCACCTATTTTTCTCTTTAAAAATGAGAGATAAAGAATGATATCTTAATTTTAAATTCAAATCTAAATATGAGGCTTATTGTCCATTCTGAATGATTTATATTTGGAAGTCATACTTCTAAATTTTGTAAAAAGCGCAATTATTTACTTTTTAAATTTTACATAATGTTTTATCTTATACTCTCTCTGTTCTTAAATACAAGGCATGTTTACCTAATTTGATTAAATTAAGGATATTAGTTAAGTTGGTTAAAATCACACGATATTATCACAACACCCTAACTACATCTCTTTATTCCTACTCTTTCTTTCTTGTTTGTTTATTATTAAGAATTATCAATGGGTTTAATTTAGGAAAATATGAGAAAAATAAAAAGTTGTCTTATATTTAGGAACAAATTCACATTCACAAATATGTTATATATTTAAAGATGAAGGGAGTAGTTTCTTGTATCATTTTTCAGTCATTTTTCCCAAATGTTTTTTGAAAATGCCAACTTCAAAATTTTAAGGGTTGAAAAATAAGACTGATACGAAAATATTATATTCGACATATTAACTTTAATTTTTAAAATAAGATTGTTATAAAAAATAACTATTTTAAACTAAACGATGCTAAACTTATATTTCTAAAAAAAATTAAATTGGGAAACCAAAATGAGATTTTATATTATGCAGGCATGAACACATACTAGATATATATAAAACACTACATCATCATGCAAATAGCTGCCCATGGAATGGAACGTTTTCAAGGAGCTTCAAGCCTTCAAGATAAGACTTTCAATAATTTATTGGCATTGTAAATTATTGGTAATTTCGTTTTCAAAATTCCGTTTGACTAGTTGAATAACAATAATATAGAGATGGTTTACGATAGCAAATTCCATTATTTTATACATAAAATAAAAGTAAAAAGAAAAGAATCAACTTCCTTTTCACACCATATGCAAACATATTAATTAATTAGCAGAGTATTTCTAAGAAATTCAGTTGATAGTATTATATATATTATAGGCTTAAGAGTCAATAGTGCCAATCCAGCACGAAACGCGTAAAGATCACAGAAATTAATCACATTCCAGATCTATTTAAGAGCTAGCAACTCAAATTTTCTTTCCTATGCCAGACAACAAACCACATAAACTGTTTTTAAGCTTAGGAAGAAAAATGAGGGTGACGAGAAAAACTTACATTATGGTCTTGATTCTATCCCTTTTGATTGTGGATGAATCTTCCACCTCTCTTCTCCAACCAGCTTCAGCTAATTTGTTGTCTCTCATACCTCAGGTTCTAAGAATATTCAGAACCATAAATTTTAGCTCTATTTCCAACATATTCAATAGATTGAGCTCATTGCTGCGTGCCAATGGCGGTCGTTTTCGAATAGGAGATGTCTTCGATGGCATTTCGAAGATTAAAGATTATTTTGATCTCTACGGTTACCTTAATTCCACGTTGAATTCAAATTTCACCGATGTATTCACCGCAGAGCTCGAATCAGCCATTGAAAACTTCCAAAAGACTTTCCATCTCAACGTTACGGGCCAGCCCGACAACGACACCGTTTCGTTGATCACGTTACCACGATGCGCCGTTCCTGACGTCATAAATGGGACGGCGTCGTTTACCAAGTGGCGGCCAGAGGAGAAGAAACAGCTTACTTATGCTTTTTCACCTGAAAATGAAACGACGTCGTCTTTAAAGGATGTGTTTGCGGATGCCTTCCACAGGTGGTCAAACGTGACCAAGTTGACCTTTTCAGAAACGACGTCGTTTAATGTAGCTGATATTCAAATAATGTTTTTGTCATTGGACGGAGAGTTGGGGGTTGTAGGCGGCGCGTGGATGAATAACACGACGGAGAATCGGGAAATTTTTTTGGACTCCGACGAGAATTGGGTGTTGCCGACGGAAGACGCGACGGACAGCGACGACATGGACTTGGAGACGGTGGTGATGCACCAAATTGGTCATGTGTTGGGGCTGAGTCACACGGCGGTAGAGGAGGCGATTATGTATCCTTTTATTGTGCCAACAAGGAAAAGGAAGGTGGATTTTGCTAATGATGATTTGGAGAATATTCATAAACTCTACACTACATGATCGATTAGATTTAATTTCAGTACATATGTACAACACGTGGTTTAGCAATCACGTATGTGACATGTGTGTTACTTTTACATTTTCAGTAAGTATAATAATTGCGTAGGATTTAAGGGTAATGATCAGGCCTAGGTTTCAGATCAAAAAAAAAAAAAAAAATCAGGCCTAGGTAGTTGTATTGAGCTTTACTTTGTTGGTATGTGCGTGTGTATATATGTATGAATAATAGTATACAAGGTTTTAATCACTATTAATTCAAAGTAAATATGAAGTAAACCGTGGTTATCATAATAAAATAAATTAATAAGGAAAATATTTAAGTCTACTTTATCAACCAAAAAAAAAAAAACACACACACACACACAACGAAGGTACTTATCATCATGTTGAAATTAGACCCCTTTTTTTTGGCGATGACCCCACTATGACCATGTACTTGATCGAATGTCATAGTGTTGGTGGAAACTAAGAGTAAGAAGAGAAGATTGGAGGAGGAAAGCAAGTATTGTGGAAGGAATTGTTGGATATGATTAGTTTTGATGATGTTAAATATGGATTTAATTATAATATACAAAAATTTTGTATGAAGTATGTAATTCCTACTTTGAATGTTATGTGGCTATCCTGATAGAAATAATGGAGTCTTTGGTTATGTAAATTGATGGATTTGTCATCATAAAAAAGGGAGAGAATGTTGGATATGATTAGTTTTGATGATTTCAAATATAAATTTAATTATAATATGCAAAAATTTTGTATGAAGTGTGTAATTCTTACTTTGAATGTTGTGTGGCTATCCTAATAGCAATAATTGAGTCTTTGATTATGTAGAATGATGGATTTTTCATCATCAAAAAGGGGGAGAATGTTGGATATGATTAGTTTTGATGATGTCAAATATAGATTTAATTATAATATGCAAAAAGTTTGTATGAAGTGTGTAATTCCTAATTTGAATGTTGTGTGGCTATCCTGATAGCAATAATGGAGTATTTGGTTATGTAGAATGATTACTAATGAGATTGAAGAAGATTTGAATTATTAAATCAAGAGTCAAGTTATTAGATTTGATATTCGAAGTTTCTATGATCAATTGGGAGCTAAAAGAAACTCAAATGTTCTGCAAACCATGAGTTCCAATGCATATATCATTACATAGCATGCTCATAGATGAATTTTATGTTTTGCAATCAGTAGTGATCGATCAAATCATGATAATCGATCATAAAAGAGTGTTTGTGATCAATCATGAGCATTACCAATCGATCATAGGGTGTTGATCGATCAGCATATGCAAGTGATCGATCATAACATCATCAGCTATTCTGTTTTTCGTTCACTCTAACCCATGTTTAGTATTTTAATCATATCTCATAGAATATAACTCCTATTTAGATGAAACTTGTTTTGTATGAAACTAGACTCCTAACACGGTTTATGGACACAATGTTCACTCTCAAATGATTTATAGCCAAGGGGCTATAAATTTTTCAATCTGCCCAATATTTCCACATCATGTATCAGACAGACAGTCATATTTTGGATCATATCTTTCAAAATACAACTTAGATTGGGATGAAACTTGTTTCATATAAAAGTAGACTTAATACTTTTTTTTGAACACAAGTTTCACTTTAAAAGATTTTAAAATGAGGGAGATATGAATTTTCAAAATTTTCCTAGTGAACTGTCATTGTGCATGAGTCTGGCAGTCAAGATTTTAATTATAACTTTTGAATATCAAAGAGTTTGGCAATTATTCTTTCTTAATTGAAAAGTAGATTGAATTATCTTTCCATAGATATATTATATGCTAAATTTGGAGTTAAATTGAGAGCGTTATGATTTTTCAAAGTTTATCCTTAAATTGAACAATGCCCAATTGATCAGTCATAAGTAATATAGTTGACAAATTGGTCATAGTCGTATAATCGATCAGGAAGTATGTAAGTGATGTCCTGTGATCGATCATGAAATCTTAGGATAAATTGAACCAGTGTTACATATAACCTAAGGCCAATCGATCAACATTGCCTAATCAATCAGGATGTCTTGTGATCGATCAAGCGAGGAATTGTAACTGAACACTAACTTTATGATCGAGTGATGTATGTTCTAATCTAAGTAATCTAAGCATGATCGATTAAGGAGCAAAGGCAGTGATCGATTGGAGCTAGTTGATCGATCTGGCAATAGAATTACATTATTCTGCTAACTTTGCTTTTTATATCAGTATGTGTCAGGCCTACTTTTAGGAAGTTACTGTTAGACACATACACCTGATATTAGAGCCGTTGAAGCAAATATTTGCTTTCTGCATTTAATAAAGATAAAGAAAATGAAGCTAACCAAGTACAAGGAGTAAATGCATCAACAAAACATCTACCTCTCAACACTCCATTAGATTAATCACCTCTCACCAAAGATCAAGTAACGGTCTCCAACGGACAGAAATCCAAGAGAAGACTATAAAAGCATTAGGTGCCCAAGTTCAAAGGTAGAGACAGAGATGACTACACTTGAACATATTCATTCTTAGAATTCTAAGCTTTACCTTCTCTCAGATCAATCAAATCTTCTATACTTCAGTGTGTAACATTATCAGTTCATTGAGTGAACGAGAAATACTTTGTATTCTATATCAAGTGAGATTTCTCTTAAGATAGTGGGATCTTAAGAGAGGGTGTAGTCTTACAAGCTGTAAGGGGAGTGGTTCTCAAGTACCCAGATTAAACTAGAGGGAGTAAAGGCCTCACAAGTGCCTGGCTAAACTTGTGGGACTGTGAAGGCTTCTCTTGTGCCCGATTTAAACAAGAAGGTAGTGGATTTGAAATCTTAGGTGGAGCCTAGGGATTAGATATAGGTCAAAGGGATAGACCGAACCAGGATAAATCTTTGTTTGCATTCTCTTTTCCCTTAACTCTCATCATATTTCCAGCATAACAGATTTACACATTTTATTATGCTTTCATGTTTCAATGTGCTATCCTTAACTAGTGAAGAAGATCTTTAAGAGCACTACTTATCACTTCAACTGTGATTTTGACAAGGAAAGAATTTCTCAGATTTTCTTCTATCACCAAATTCACCCCCTCTTGGGTGACAGCCAGTACTAACATGAATAATATAAAGGAAGTGGCTACTCCGCCGCCGCCGCCACCTTTCATGATGAAGTAAAGCAAGTCAATTATGCTGAACACAAAAACACTTGAAGCCAAAAGCAGATATTTGGGTGAGAAGAAGAAATGATACATAGAAGCTTCTTGTGCAATGGAACATTTTTTTTATAACAAAGGAATTTTGCATTTATATTATAAAGTAATAACATGGAAAAATAGCAAGCATGGTTCCTATTTCCCGTACAAGGAAATTGAACTGCCAAGGGACCGTAATGTCTTGCTGAAATATTTGAACATGAGAAGAGCATGGAATATATAAAAACATAGAAAAAGTTACTGCACGATCCATTAATTGTTGATTAAGCACAACCACCAAAGCATCCCGTAATGCTGTAAGTTGTAGTTGTAAAGCTCCGAGAGTGATAGTATGATGAAGACACCATTGATGCAAGATTTTTGAATTATAATGGATCCGGATAATTGCATTTCTTCTTAACCGAGGCAGATTATTTATCTTGAAAGTGAGCAGCCAATGATCCTGAGATACCGTCTGGAAGAGATGAGAAGAGATGATGTGCGATGGTAGCGTCCTTAGGACAACCCCTTGAACTGCATCATTTGTTTGAGTTGTGTCTTTTTGAAGCACTATTTATTCTGCATTTGTTCTAGCTATTGCCATTACAATTACCTGGCTAGGAGTATAAGATTTTCCTGGAAAACACACCTGGTTTCTTGCATACCATATGGATTCTAATAATTTAAAAGGGAATTGAAAAGTATAAGAAGTCATAGAATTATGAGTGGAAAACCAAAGTCGAATTCATTGTGTTAAAGTCCAATGTGCATGAACATCTGTTTTTAAATTTAAAAAGGATCCAAACCAACATGCTCTTGCAAAAGGACAATGTAGGAACAAATGCTCTAAAGATTCATTATTTTCTGAACAAAAAAAACAAACCTCATTCATTACCATATGGCGATGCTTGAGGAAGGTGGTTGTTGGAAGAATTCCTTTCAATATCTTCCAGAGAAATATTTTTGTTCTTGGCTGAAGATTATGTTTCCATACCTGAGGCCACAAATCTGAAAGGACATCCTGCAATTGAGATTGACGTGATTGCCGGAAGGGATGAGCTGTAGTTAATAATTGATAACCATCTTTGACAGTGTAAGATCCTGACATATTTCCTTTCCATCGAATTATATCCTCTGTTTGAAAAATCGGTAAAGGAGTACCTTTAAATTGATTGACCACTTCCAAAGGATATAAAGAGCGTAAAAGAGGGAAATTCCATCTTATGTGAGGGCGCAGTATAAGATCTAACACAGTATAAGAATTATATGCCAAACCTGACTGCTGCAAAGGCCACCAAAGCTGGTTATTAAGAGGGAGAGTAAAGTCAGGACCAACATGACAAGTAAGGTTATCTGATATAAATCCCCAATTTTTGACGATTTACTTCCACAATCTACAACTATTGTAAGTCGTTCTGAGCTGGAAAGATTTCTCATCATCTAAATATTTATGTAGCATAATATGACTCACAAATGATTGATCATCATGAATTATTCGCCAAAGATGCTTTCCCAATAAGGCTAAATTGAAATATTCAATTTGCTGAAATTGTAAACCACCACTAAGTCTTGGTTGACATAGGTGATCCCAGCTAAGAAGATGAGTTTTCACCTTTTGTGCTGTAAAACCCCAAAAGAAATTTGCCATACGCATTGCAATTTGTTGACAAATATTTTTTGGAAATTTTGAAAAGGATAAAGGATAAACCAACATGGATGAAAGGGAACTGTTGATCAAAATCACCCAACCTGCTTGAGACAAAAGACTACTTTTCCACCCCGCAAGTCTTGTATCTATTCTCTAAATTGCCTCATCATAAATTCTTCTGTCTCCTCTGTAATCACCTATATAAGTACCAAGATATTTCCCCAATCGAGAATGAAATCTAACACCAAGCATATTTGCCAGAGATCGCTTCAATAAATGAGAAACTGAAGGGCTACATACTAGTACCGACTTTTGATAATTTATATGTTGTCCTGAGATGGTACTATATCTATTGAGAATGGCCTTCATGATCCTTCAATGTTCATGTGGCGCTTGACAGAACAAAAGAGTATCATCCGCATACATAAGGTGAGTTATGGCATCACTATGATTGGAGATTTTAATGCCCTTCCACCAACCAAAATTCTCTGCTTGGTTGATCATACAAGATAAAACATTAGCACATATGAGAAATAGATAAGGGGATAATGGATCACCTTGTCGTAGTCCCTGCAAAGGGAGAAATGTTGTGCCAGGTGATCCATTAATCATTACTTGATAAGAGACAGTAGAAACACATTGCATTATCAATTGTGTCCAAGAAGCAGGAAATTGCATTTTTTCCATCACAGTTTGTAAAAGCTGCCAAGAGACCTTATCATAAGCTTTGGCTATATCAACCTTAAAAGCACACTGTAACACCTAAAATTTTCTACTATATTATAGCAATTTTAATTGAATTACAACCACTTCCCAATGTCATAAACCCAAAAAAACGGAAAATTTAAATCTTTTTCTTTTAAAACATTAAACCAACTTCCTTTAAGTTGGAATGGGCCTTTCAGACAAATTAGAACAACTTAAAACTTTATAAAATAAAGCGGTTAATAAAACAATTAAAAGTACGCTAACCCTCTCAGGGTAATTATTCTTAATTCATAATACTTGGGAAATTTAAATATCTTAATAAATTTATACAATTCTATTTTTTTATGCTTTCTACTATTAATTTAATAATTTAATTTTACATCATATACAAATAAACTTACTTTTAATAATCTAATCTTAATTTCTTCACCTAATCTTCTTCCAGCACTCATGCCTTATCTCAACCATCTCACTATCTCCCAGTTTCTCTGAAATAGCAGTTTAACGCAGTTTATGTCATTAACTGTAAATTTTTATGCATGCATTGGCATGTATACATTTTATAAATCTGAACAAATATTACAATCACATATACTTCCTGCGCTAATTCTCTACCAGCCACTGATAACAATATATTCGTTAACTAGTGGAGGCCTTACCTGCAGGATTTCTCGTTATAACATTTAAAGTTATAACGTAACTGATCTGGCAAAGGGGGAGTGACCCACCTAAGCCTGGAGTACTCCATAAACTTCTATGCAGGAATTAACAAGGTTATTCACCTTCATGCATAATGTAAATTTGAAACAGATATTACAAAATTATACATGCAATTTAGTATAATGGGATAAACTGCTACCTGAACCACAAGCTTAGTCCTTATCTGCTCATTTTCTTTCCATTGATCTTCTCAACTTATGTTACTATCAAGACCTATTGACATTTAATATAAACAGTAAATTAATACCTAAACTTCTAATAATTATTCAGCGTCTCTCTCGGGGTCCTAATATACTTAATACTACCCCTTTCTTTATATCTTATATAAATAGGTTTTACTTTAAATATTTTGACCCTTTTAAAATTAAAAGGCCACTTAATATAATTTATTTCAATTAATCTTTCTGATTCTTATTATCATCTTTTCCGAAATTAAATATAAAGAAAAGTCCTAATGACTTAATCATAATTAACTTATTAAACATTATCATCTTCTACTATATGTGTTAATTCTTTATTCTTGTACCGTATAACTTTAATCTTATCAGAATCACAGCTTACAACTGATTCGCTGTTGTCACTGAAAATGTTGTTTAAGAGAACATAACTATAACAAAGATTTCAACTTATAATATTTAGTCCAACAAACAGACTGTAGCTAGATTTAATTTCTATTTCTATTACTTCCTATGATTAAAATACAGAGCAATCAGACACGGAACCAGGCACAGAAATAAATTTAAACTTTTAGAAATCTATAGTTTCCACCCAAATTATAATATCCTTTAGATATAATAACCCCAGTTAGAATCTAGACTGGGATTAATCAAATGAAAAGCCAAAGTACATAAATCCTCTTTCCCCATTTATTTTTCCTACTCAAATATGAACAGTTAGTTCCTACAAATACTATAGAATCAATTCTTCCAGAAATCTTTTAAAATAACTGCCCTAAATTAAATCTCATACAGCACTAATAAACCATAGAGTCTCCCACTTCAAATTTCTAAACAAGGTTTACCTTAGAATACAACTTTAGCTTCTATAATTTATTGATATCCTCAAATCAGACTTCTTTGAACATTACCCACAATACAAGAAATGCTTCAGATTCAAGATAAGTAAATAAATCATCTCTTGAATGTTTCTAAGCAACCTCTAAATCATATGAAGCTAACTTGATATGTTACCTGCTTTTGAACCCATGACCATTTATAATCCCTTACTTAATCATTCAGCCAACCTACCAAAAAGAACCTTTAAACCATTAAATCCCAAACACCAACTACATCCTCTTCAGTAAATCCTAATGCATGAAAAGCAAATCCTTAAACCATCTACGTTCACAAATTCACACTTAATCATTTGATTAATTCTTTATATTTCTACAATAATCTAAACCTCAACTTAGATGCCTCCAATTTCCTACCTATTTTAAACCATCATATGTACCTTAATATGTGGTCCAAAAATTCCAATTCCATTTCAATACCTTTATAATCCCCAATCTGATCATCATTAGCTTCAATTACAACCTAACTAATACCTTAAGACCTCAAACATAGAATTATGATCTCACAGTATAAGGAGACAACAAATACTAAAACTTCTAGATACTGAGAAGAATAAATCCCATACAAAACAGAAATTGCTTGAGACAACAACAAACTGTTCCATTAAAATTCATTATACTGTTTTAAACATGTCTATTGGTTATACAAGTATTACAAAACGTTCTCTAATTATTAAAATTCGATAGTTTAACATTAAAAAAACACTTTTATAGTATTCAAAAACTCAAGACAGCAATAGCATAAGCTTAATAGTTAAAACATCACCTTCACAGCACTAAGGAACTTCAAAACAAAAAGTCTGACCCATAGTTCCAGATTTGATATACCATTTTAGGTATCCAAAATAACATTGCCCATAATCAAGTACTCCCTCCGGTCCTAATTATAAGACTACTTTAACTTTTTTGACTTTTTTTCTCACTCCAAAAAACAAGTAGTTTCAGTCCCAAAAGAAATCTTTTTTCCTCAAAACTAATTTATTCTACTTATAAACTAACTTATAATCTAATTTTATGTGACATATGTTATAATTTAGTTGTTTAATTTACTTCCTTAACTTCCACAAAAAAAAGTCAAAGTGGTCTTATATTTAGGACCGGAGGGAGTAAGTATCAACACTGCAATTCACCGAACAGCCAGGCAGAGAATAGAAAAACAAGTGAAACAACAATACCCTCACTTAAAATCAATTCTACATCATTACATATCCATTTATCCTCTTTCCACTAAGCCTAGAAAACCAACCAAAGGGAGAAAACAAGAATTTCCCCAATCTTATTCCTCCTTCTCAGCCAAACAGAACAAGAGGAAAGGAAAGAAGAGAATAACCAAATTCCGCCTACAATTAAGAATTAATCATTCACAACCAACACCCATTCCATACATTCCGAAGCCAAGATAATGTTATCTGAGATTAATCTGCCTTTCAAAAAAGCGTTTTGATTTGGAGTTATAAGGTCTGGGAGGATTTTTTTGAGTCTATTACATAGGACCTTTGACAACAATTTATAGATGACATTACATAAGCTAATTGGGGCGAAAATCTTTAAAACTGTTTGGATAGTTACATTTTGGAATTAAAACTATGAAAGTTTTGTTTAGTTCCTTAAGAAGATATCCCGCATTATAAATCTGGAAAATCATGGCAATAATATCCTCTCTCAAAATAGACCAATAGTGTTGAAAAAACTTTGCATGGAAACCATCCGATCCTGGAGCACTATCCCCCTTAATTTCAAAAACAGCTTTCTCAATTTCATCTATTATCAAGGGATTTGTCAAAATTGTTTGATGATTACTTGAGATGGTAGGAATATTTATATTATCTAACGTTTGATTGGCCCTTTCCTGATCAAAAACAATAGATGATTGGAAAATGTTTGAAAAATAATGAATTGCCTCATCATGAATATCATATGGATTTTCCAACCATATCCCTTGTTCATTCTGAATTCTTAAAATATGATTTTTCAATCTTTTTTGAGATGCAGAAATGTGAAAATATTTAGTGTTTCTATCCCCTTGTAAAATCCAATTATAACGAGCTTTTTGAGACCACAAAATTTCTTCATAGTCATACCAAAATTCTAGTTGATAACATAGAGAATCAATCTTACCTTGCCGAGATGAAATAAAAGATGGATCTTGTTGAGATATATGCAATTCCTTTTCCAAAGAAACAATGTTATGTTGAATATTTCTAACACAATGTTTATTCCATTTGGTAATGGATTTTCTGATTTGATTTAACCGAATATGATTTCTAAATGCAAAAGATCCATGAACTTGTAAACTCCATTCCTTAGCTACAATGTCATTACATGAGGGAAAGGAAAACCAAAAATTCTCAAAACGAAAATGTTTTCGACCTTGCTTGAAACATTGAGTTTGGAATAAAATCGGTGAATGATCAGAAGCAGCTATGGCCAAAGTCTCAAGGGTAGAGTTAGGATATGATTGAAACCAAAAATTATTACAAAGAGCTCTATCTAGCCTTTCAAGTACTAATTGAGAACCTTGTCTGTTGTTTGACCATGTATACCAACCGCCCTTTGGAACAACATCAATTAAATTACATATATCTATCATATTACGAAAGGAGGAAGAACCAAAAGTGGAAGTGGATACATTAAATTTATCCTCCGAATTAGAAATCTGATTTAGATCACCTATAATTAACCAAGGTTTACCAATAGAAGATGCCAGAGAAGTGAGCCAAGACCAAAGAACATATCTATCAGACAGATGCAAAAAACGATACACAAAAGTTATATAATATTCATTACCATCAAGAGAGGTACAGGATACATGAAACCAGTTTGAAGTTTGGTCCAAAATAGAACAGGATTTAAGTTTGAAGTACTAACATTAAGAGAAGAAGTAGGAGATACGGCTGAGTTATTCGACCCTCCGAAACCGACCTTATAAGTGTTGGTTAATGGGTTGAATAATAGTGATTATTGGTGTTGGTTTTGATTTGAGTATGGGAGGATTACTTGTTATAAAAGAAGCATCATTTTAAAAATAATACCCTGAAAACTAATAAACCCACCAATAAAAACCAAACCAAAACCCGTTAAACCGAACTGGAAAAATCAATTGAGTTCAACTCAATTTTTGGTTCTTGGTTTTAATCTGTTTAACCCTACCACATTGATTCAGTTGGCCTCAGTTAGTAAGGAGTTCACTCATCACTTGTTAGGTCATGAATTTCAATTCCACTGTCTGATGGAAAACTTTCATGACATGTGCCCTAACCTAAGATCTCTAAACCCAATCCACCTAAAAATTTTTCTACCAAAAAAAAAATCCTGTGTTGTTTGGGTGGCCTATAAAGACAATACTAAATTATGACAACGTTACACTTAATACGCCTCATGTAGATTGTCGTCGAAGATGGTTTTTAGTAATGAGTAATGTTACATGTAGGTATCTGGCCTTCCTCTAGGTATCAGGCCTTCTTTCTATATACTATATCCATCTGCTCCTAAATATAATACCTATTAACATAATTTGATTAGATTAAATATATTAGTTAAGTCACTTAAAATCAGGTGATATTACCAAAACATTTTAACATCATTCCTTTATTCATACATTCCCTCTTTTGCTTATTTATTATTGAGAAGTATTAATAAGTTAATTAAGGAAAAATGTGAGAAAAAATTATAACAAAATCTTATATTTAGGAACAAACCCACCTCCCCAAATAAGTCATATATTTAGAAACTGGGAGTATATTTTGTTTATGGCTTTTGTATTGGGGGATGAAAGCTCAATGCTCTGCTCCTTAAAATTGTACCGTTGACTTGACCGGGTAATAAAAATGTATACGCTCATACATAGTGTATTATTTCCTCCAATCCTAATTATAAGATTAAGTTGATTTTTTGGAGAAATTAATTATGTAAAATAAGTTACTTTAAATTATTTATGCCTAAATTGTTTTCTCAAAAATAATTTATTTTTTTGTATAAACTAACATATAATCTAATTGAATATAGCATATGTTAAAATTTGGTGCTCTACTTTGCTTTTTTAATCTCTACAAAAAGTCAACTTGAATTAATGATGTAAAATAAGTTACTTTAAATTATTTATGTCTAAATTGTTTTCTCAAAAATAATTTATTTTTTTGTATAAACTAACATATAATCTAATTGAATATAGCATATGTTAAAATTTGGTGCTCTACTTTGCTTTTTATCTGCGCATTGACATATTATTATTAAGTATGATATCATGGAAAAAGTTCCCCAATTTAAAAAAAGATGAATAGGAAGAATTCAATATGTTTATATCCTCTAAATTTCATCTAAATAGTCTAGATTTGATTTTATTAATAATACTGGGATATATACGAAATATAAAATTAAAACAAAATATCCAAATAAGATATAAACAATTTAGATATGCTTTCATTTTAGTATATGGATGGATGGCCTATGAAACTTCCACCTTTCCTATTGGATTGTATACCAATGCAACAGTGATCCCCATGAGTCATGACCTTCGCTTCCGGTTTCTTTCGAACACACAGGCTTGGTCAACGGACTCTAGTCTACAAATTTGGCTGTCAATCAAATTTTGAGTTTGATTTTTATAATAACTACTCCTTCTTGTTTTCAAATATAAGTCACCGTCAATCGGAATTTTTTTCATAATATATGTTATTAAAGAGTAATTAATGATTATTTGTCAATTTAATCTCTCTAATTAATGTGTAAATATGGTTTATTTTATCTTATTTCTCTCATTGAAAACCTCATTTAACAGGTATAAACTTAAAATTTTATAAATTTAAAATAGCTTTGATGAATTAAACGTTGTTAGGTGGTTACAATAATATATTTGACTGATGCAGTGCGCATCTTCATACTTCTCTATATGCCTATATTTTTCCTCTATATAAATGAGAGAAATTACTAAGGATATGATCATATCTTAACTCTATATTTAAATCTTAATTTTAAACTTTAAAATAGTTCTATTATTAATTTCAAAAAGTATTTTTAAGTCTTTTATCACTGAAGGTACTACCATTAAAATTTTAAATGTTACAAAATATATTTTTGCCAAAATGTCGAAAACTGACAGAAGGTACTACCATTAACATTTTAAATGTTACAAAATAATGTTTTGCCAAAATATCGAAAACTGACAGATTGAGTTTAATTTTTAAAATATTTTTGTAAAAAAATCATCATTTAAAATTATAATAATGTTGAAATTAGATGTTTGAAAAATACTTTTAAAAAATTAATAAATCAGACTAATATCCAATAAAAAACTAAGAAATCAATTTTACTTTTCAGATGAACATGTTCTATCATGTCTATGTGTATTTATGTATTTATATGGCCACACAATAAAACATTCGCCACCATGCACCATGCAAATAGCTGCCCCTGGAATTACGTTGTCAATTTAAGGAGCTTCCAGCTAGATAAGACTTTCAATTTTTACCATTATAAATTATGGATCATTTCGTTTTCCTGATTACGTCTAATTAGTTGAATAACAATACTATAGATATGGTTAGAATGCTAATGCTATTATTATATATGTAAATCGATAAAAGAAAAATGATTAACTTCTCTTTCACCTTGAAAACATATAGCCATAGAGTATTTCTAAGAAATTCAGTTGATGATAATACTCCATTCGATACTAGTTATAATATCAAGTTGACTTTTTAGTATACTTTTGGTCCTTTATCTTCGCATCAAGTCCTCTTTTGGTCCCTTAACTTTGAAAAGTGCACTTTTGGTCCTTTTTCACTAACGCCGTTAGTTTTATTTAAAGAAAATAATTCTTATATTTTAAAATTTGACCATTTTTATTAATATTTAATTATAAAATTACTTTTTAGATTTACTGAGTTAGCATTTTCCGTTAAATAAAACTAACGGTGTTAGCGAAAAAGGACCAAAAGTGTACTTTTCAAAGTTAAGGGACTAAAAAGAGACTTGATGCAAAGATAAGAGACCAAAAGTATACTTTAACCTTGAAAAAATTAAGGATGTAAAATAAATCACTTTAAATTATTTATATTTATATTTTTTCTCAAAATTAATTTATTTTACTCATAGACTATCTTATAATCTAATTATATATAGTATATCTTAATATTTTGTGGTATATTTTGCTTCCTTAATCTCCATAAAAAAAGTTAACATGATCTTATAATTAGAATAGGAGGGATTATATTAATAGAGGATTGAAATCGTCAAGTGTGCCAATCCAACACGAAACGCGGAATGATCACAGAAATTAACTGAACTGAATAATCATTTTCCATGGCTATTTAAGAGCTACCAGCTCAAATTTTCTCTCCCATACCAAACAATAAACCACATAAGACAGTTTTTAAGCTTAGGCAGAAAAATGAGGGTGACAAGAAAAACTTACATTGTGGTCTTGATTCTATCCCTCTTAATTGTGGATGAATCTTCCACCTCTCTTCTCCAATCAGCTTCAGCTAGTATATTGTCTCTCATACCTCAGTGGCTAAGAACATTCAGAACCATAAATTTTAGCACTATTTCCAACGTATTGAAAAGATTGAGCTCATCCCTGCGTGCCAATGGCCGTCGTTTACGAATAGGAGAGGTATACAATGGCATATCAGACATTCAAGACTATTTGGATTACTACGGTTACCTTAATTCCACGTTGAATTCAAATTTCACCGATGTATTCACTGCAGAGCTTGAATCAGCCATCGAAGATTTCCAAAAGACTTTCCACCTCAATGTTACCGGCCAGCCCGACGACGACACCGTTTCATTGATGACGCTGCCACGATGCGTCGTTCCTGACGTCATAAATGGAACGACGTCGTTTACCAAGTGGTGGCCAGAGGAGAAGAAGCAGCTTACTTATGCTTTTTCACCTGAAAATGAAACGACGTTGTCTTTAAAGGATGTGTTTGCGGATGCCTTCCACAGGTGGTCAAACGTGACCAATTTGACCTTTACAGAAACGACGTCGTTTAATGAAGCTGATATTCAAATAATGTTTCTAACATTGGATGGAGAGTTGGGAGTTGTAGGCGGTGCGTGGATGAATAACACGACGGAGAATCGGGAGATTTATTTGGACTCCGGCGAGAAGTGGGTGTTGCCGACGGAAGACGCGACGGACAGCGACGACATGGACTTGGAGACGGTGGTGATGCACCAAATTGGTCATGTGTTGGGGCTGAGTCACACGACGGTAGAGGAGGCGATTATGTATCCTTTTATTGTGCCAACAAGGAAAAGGAAGGTGGATTTTGCTAATGATGATTTGGAGAATATTCATAAACTCTACACTACATGATCGATTAGATTTAATTTCAGTACATATGTACAACAAGTGGTTTAGCAGTCACATGTGACATGTGTGTTACTTTTACATTTTCAGTAAGTATAATAATTGCGTAGGATTTAATTAAGGGTAATGATCAGGCCTAGGTATAGCTGTATTGAGCTTTACTTTGTTGGTTTGTGCGTGTGTGTATATGTATGAATAATAGTATGTAAGGTTTTTATCATTATCAATTCAAAGTAAATATGAAGTAAACCGTTGTTATCATAATAAAAAAATTAATAAGGAAAATATTTAAGCCTAATTTATCAACCAAAAAAAAAAAATAAATAAACACACACACACACACAACAAAGGTACTTATCATCATGTTGAAATTAGACCTTCTTTTTTTTTTGGCGATGACACCAAGGAAAAGCTCTAGATCCATCTACAAAGCATATCGTTTTAATATTTGTATGTTATGAGTCTTATAGTGCGGAGTTTTATTGGAAAAGGTAATTGGTGGATAAATTACTATAACTTTAAGAGTTTTCAAGCATAAGAAATTTTATATGATTGAGTCCTTCTAAACTTGTGTTTATAATATATTCCTTTATTTCAATTGGGTTTCCTATGTTTGGTTCTCTAACGAACTCTAGCCACACATTTTTATTATTGTTGTCTTCGTCACAATTAGGATTTGAGTCCCCTCTATCGTTATCATCATTGATGACCCCACTATGACCATGCACTTGATCGAATGTCATAGTGTTAGGTGGTAATTAAAATAGTGTGTACACTCAATTTAAGACCAAAATTCACTTATAAGCTAGCTCTTATATTTAAGATCATGATATAATGTAATATATATAAACTCCTAATCTCCAAGTTACAGCGCCTGCATTGGAATAGTTTGATGTTAGTATGAGTCATGAAGAAAAGTGGATTGTTGGTTTCACTCATTATATGCACCTACGGTGTTTTGAAGTGAAAAAATGTGCATTTGGATTGACTTATTTTGGAGAAAAAAGTGTTTTTAAGCTAAAAAATCATCTAAAACCAATTTATCAAAGCTTACTTTCAATTGTACTTATAGTCTATAAACTACTTATAAGCATAAGAAAAAAAAGCTTATGGTAGATGGAAAAGAGCTTATTACCTTATATCATTAAATGCTGATTTTAAATTTTATACCTGCCCAGATTTTCCCTTATCTCTCTTCCTTTCTTACATGCCATTCATCTTGACCTCAAAAGCTAGATGATCCACGTACAAGACAGTGAAACTTGAACTTTAGTGTCATTCTCTCCCCCTGGCTCTCTGTATTATAGAGGAGGGATATTAAATTGGAGGGATTTAAGAGCGTTGTTGAGGTTGCATTTATGGAGTTTTGGTGGATTTATATATGAAAATAGGCTCTAAACATCATCTGAGGTGAGGCACTAATTTGAGGATCAAAAAAGGCTTTGATTCTAATCCAGCAAATTTTGCAGGTCTCTTGCTCCACCATGATGATAGTTGTTCCAGGGTTGTAGAGGGCATTCAATCCAATTAATTATATCTAATACTATAATTTAGTTTTAAAAACTTTATATTTGTATGATTTCTAATTCATATGAATTTTTATCTATTAAGTATATTTATTTAAATTTCCATTTTCCTTTTTTTTGCAAATAATTTTAATTTTTCACTCAAAATAATCACAATTCAAAGATTTGATCTAGTTCTATTATTCAGTAAAATTGATGCCCTTTTCAATCAATTTCATCTTAAACTTACTTTTCAAGATAATCATGCAAACATGTTTCAAAAGTCAAACCGATCAGAAAGTCATTTTTTTTCATAGCCAATTCAAACACAAATGCGTGTAATCACACAATCTGACTTCTATTCAATCTTACTTATATAGAAGTCAAATTGAAAATAAGTCATTTTTCCTATAGCTATTCCAAACACACCCGAACGTCTTGTATGATATCTAGGATTCAAGAAATTTAATTTATTCTTGATTTGGATACAAAGAATCTTATTGATATGGAGGTGTGTAGTACTCCCTCTGTAACACCTGAATTTTTTACTACTATATTATAGCATTTTAATTGAATTATGACCACTATTTCAATACCGAAAGCCCAAAAATACGAAAAATTTAAAACTTTTTCTTTTCAAATAGTGTTCCAACTCTATTCAGTTGGAATGGGCTTTTCGGACAATTTGAATAATTGAAAATCCGTAACTAAAGTAGAGTGGCTCATAAAACAATTAAAAGTACACTAACCCTCTTCGGAGGTTTATTCATGATTCATATTACTTAAGAAATTTAAACCACTTTATACCATTTATATGATTCTATTATCGATGCTTTCTAATATTAACTTAATAACTTAATTTTACAACATATACAAACAGTATTACTAAAATACTTAACTACCTCTCACTTTTCAAATTATAATCCTAATTTCTTCATTTAATCTTCTTTCCCAGCTAGCTTCTCTCATCCTGCGTACTGAAAATGTTGGGGGAAAGAGTGAGATTGGAAATCCCAATAGCAGTTTCTTTCATTAACTTATATTATCATGCTAGCATTGACATGTATTAATTTCATAAACCTGAACAAATAAAACAATTATACATACTTCCTGCGCTCAATGCTCTACCAGCCACTATTAACAATATATTCGTTAACTAGTGGAGGCCTCACCTGCAGGATTTCTCGTTATAACTATCCCGTTATAACATAACTGAACTTGCAAAGGGGGTGCGACCCATCTAAGCCTGGAGTACTCCATAAACTGCTATGCAGGAATTAACAAGGCTTGTCGCCTTCATGCATAATGTAAACTTGAAACAGATATTACAAAATAATACATGCAATTCTTTTACTGTAATGAAATAAACTGCTACCTGGAATACCAGAACTTAATCCTGGGCTTGCTCCTTTTTCTTTCTATTGACCTCCTCACTTATGTCACTATAAATACTTATTCACATGTAATATACAAATAATAAATTAATATCTATATTTTAGGATAATTATCTGGCGTCTCTCACAAAACCTAACTTTATACTACCCAAGTTTTTTTTTTCATTTGAGCAGAGTATAATTTATCCAAACTTAATTAGGATCTTGACTATCCGATATTACTTTAATAATTTACTTATATTAAACTTCCTTATTAACGAATGACAACCAGTTCAAATTACTAATTCAACTCTAAAATCAATCACTGCAACCGACCATCTTCAAACAGCAGGGTAAAATTAAATTTCTAGTTCAGCCTCATTCAGCTAACCAACGCTGTACTAATTCTCTTTGGCAATTAAACTCACAACTTAAATCATCGTTCTTACTTTCCTAAACATAATATTATTGCCTTTTAATTCTTAATCAGAAGCATTCAAATCCAAAGTCACATAACCAGCCATAACTCCTTCCCAAGCGACCACTTCACCTCTTTTACTTAATAATAATAGAATCTCCAGTATATATGTTTATATATCCATATATATAAGCAACATCAAGCAGTATTTTATTATTCGTCTTACTACTAGAGAATACTAAAACAACAACCGTAACTTCTAATCCCAATTCTTAACAACCAATACAGTCACATATTTCACACCCAATAATTTGAATCCCCACCTTAATTCCAATTTAAGTCCTCACAAGTATAAAAGTAATTTCCTTGATCACATAGCTTAATTACAAATGCTAACATTCCTAATTTCATTCTAAACCAGAATCAAAACATCAACTACCTTATAGTTTCTAAAACCATACCTTCACAACCTTAAAACAGTCATTAATATCAGATTAATCAACTTTAACAAATTTGGATCCAAACATTCAAAATTCAAATCTCTAACCCTTTACAATTTTACTACAGCACCTAATTGTCCTTAAAGCTATTGTAATCAACTTACTAATTAGATTCTTGAAATTAAAACTCAGCACAAAGATTTATCCATTCCAAGCTCCATTTCCACAATTTAATCAATCAAACCTCAACAATCATCATTAACCTAATTCTCCCTTATCTTTCTTCCGAGAATACCTCAATAACACTCACCACCTTACTCTGTTCTCCCTTCTTTAGACATAAGATTAAAATCTTGTAACTCTTAACAATCTATCCTCAAACTGAGATCATAATACAAATTTCTAATCTCTTGATGACTTTCAAACAATTAATTTCCTAAAATCCTTACTTCATCCAGAAACCTAAAATAATTAATACAATAAGGTCTCAACAATAAATACACCAATCCTTCAGCAGAATCAAACATTCACTATTACAATCAAAGACACTAAACTCTCTCCCAAATGATTACACCCAACTTTCGATATTAAATCAAGCTTCGTCTTCTTAATTCTAGAATCCATACTTTGTATATTTCCAATAACACTTAACATGTTGCATTTTTTTATAATTAATTACCTCAAACTTTCAAATGGTAATATCCCATAAACTCAGGAAATAATTTCAGATTTCCAATCATACTTCCCATACCATACTCATTGTGCAACCACTTGCCCAGTTTGCATCATATTCGGAACATCATTCCCAAGATAATGTGACACTATTTACTCCTTTAATTACAAGAAATTTAATTTCTTCCAACTACAAAACCATGTTCAAACCTTTACTTTAGAGTCCCTATTCATGGTTTAAACTTCTACAAGCATTAGTTCACACTTGGAGATATTAAAACAGTAAACTTAAATCATCACCATAATTGAAGTTCTAATCCAATCCTAACCTCAACAAAATCGTTCCCCTGCAACTGTAACTCGCAGGACAGCACCAAAACAAGCAGAGAAGAGAAAAATATCCTACTGCACCTTTAATTGAAATCATCCTTTCATAATTAAACATCAGCCAAATCAAACGATTAATACCGAATAAATTCAAGAATTTCCCTTAATCTGATTCACATACACAATCATCATATACACCTTTCCTATAATCATCTCTTTCAGCATCAAATGGCAAAAATAAGACTAGAGCAAAATATACATTCAAAACAATATACACTCCCCTTCCTTGACACTGAAATTCGCCAGACAAAACAGCCAAACCATTAAAGAAAGACTGAAACTTGAGTTTATATCAGTGTTTCTATAAAACAAAATCATAATTCTCAAGCTAAACTCCCATTAATCAAGGTCATCATATACTAATCCCTTATATATCTTTCTAATATTCTAAAAAACAGAACACTCACACACACCACAAGTTTCCCTCTTCTTTTCCCTGCCAACAGTCGCCCAAACTAACCAAAAAGGAAGAGAAATTCATAACAACTTCCTATTCCTCATCCAACTTATCACCACAACAGTTTCCTTTCCCCTTGAACAAACCCATCTGCCAGAACATCTAAGAGACACAGAATTGAACATTCAACAATTCAATATCCAATATCTATCAGCAACACCTTCCATTTATATCCCAAAGCAACATACCATTAATTCCTTTTTACCCTCCCTGGCCGACAGAAAAAGGGAAGCAAGAGAAAGAACAAGAACTCCAACTTAATCAAATCTACCTATTCTAGCATCTTTCCTTGTGCTTAGAATGACCCTATACCAGAGGAAAAACAAAATCATACAACCACCATAAGACTTGAATTTGACCAGAACAGGGGAAAGAAATAAGGAACTCAATAGACAGAGCAGAGAAAAGAAAGAGGAACGTGCTTCATCACACACTCACATGCATACTCAGACTTCGATTCTACACCATCAAACCTCCATTCTAACCTTCCTTATTCACGCACAGAAACCCAAAGCATAGAGGAAAGAAAAACAAAATTTTCGGACCAAGCAGAGAATCGGATACAGAGGAACAAGAAGAAAATTTGAGACATGCAACTTCAATAATACCTTGAATCAACACTTAACATCATTTAACACCAATTAATTTCGTTTTGAATGCAGAATCGCAGAGGAACGTCGATGAACAGTGCAAGCAAAGGAGAAATTTGGGGAAAACTTGATTATCGCGACTCTATTGCTCAAAATCATTCATAAGTGTTCTAAATCAAAGTCTAACCTTCCTTTTATGTGGTTTAGATTTCAGAAAGCCCTTAACCCCAAAGCAGACCTTACTCCAATCGGACCAAAAAGGAAGAAGAACGGAGGGAAGAGGCTCACCTAAAGACTGCCTTAAACTTCGTGATCATCCTTGCCGCTTCTCGCCGCCGTGGTTCGCTGTTTCCGCCGTGGAACGCCGCCGTCGCCACTGAACTCGAAGGAGCAAAGGGAAGAGGCGAGAGAACAAGAAGGAAGTGAGAGGAACAGAGGGTGTATCGTATTTTGAGAGGGAGAGAAGAGAGTGAAATGAATAAGAACACGTGTAGGTTATATGTTTAATAGGAGGGATTGATATTTTTAGTAGTTGTTTTACCATCTTGCCCCCTCTTTTCACTAAAGATATTTTCCAACTAGGGGCAGTTATTGTCTTTTTCATTTTCTATTTTCTATTTTCCTCTTAAATGGTAAATTTTATGTACCATTGTCATTTATAAATAAATCTGGATTTGTCCCCAACATAATTTTTCTAGATATACTTTAATTTCCAAATTTATCTATAAGACTTTTTAAATGTCACACAATACCCCAACGTTCCAAATATTCCCTTATTTAAATTTATCTCACAACTATTTTTTCTTGACCAATAAAGAAAATAAACCTTAAAAATTATTAAAAATACACCTGGCCTCATAAATTTATTTATAAGGCTTTTTAATTTCTAGACGTCATCCTGAGACCTTAAATAAATCCTTATTATTTCTTTTCTCCAAATTAAGTTTTATCTCCTAATTATTTTTCTTTATTTCTTAGAGAAAATAAGCCTTAAAATTATTAAAAATGCCTAACTATCATAAACTTATTTTTCAATGCTTTTTAATGTTTGAGTAATATTCTAAAATTCCAAATAATTCCTTATTTTCTATTTTCTAAAATTTGGGGTGTTACACCCTCCATTCCCAAATATAAGACTATTTGGGGAGATAAGTTTGTCCCCTAAATTATCCGACTGATACTCTTCAATAATAAACAAGCAATAGAGTGTGGAAAAGAATAAAGATAGATGTTTAGGAATATTATGTTATTTTAACTAACTTAACTAATATTTTTAATCTAATCAAATTAAGTGAATAAATCTCTTATTTAGAAAGAGAGAGAGTAATATTTCTGATGATAGATGCAGTTTAATTAATGTCCATGCAAATTAAAAGGCTCATGAGTTACTCATGGTAGTTGAAGATTATTTGTGTTCCAAGAGACCTAAACAATACTCCCCCCCCCAATTTCTAAATATAAGACATATTTACCTAATTTGTTGAGATTAAGGATGTTAATTACGTTAGTTAAAATTACATGATACACTACTACAGAAATACCCTATTGCAGCGCAACAATAGCAGCGCTTATAAAATGTAAGTGATGGGATAGGTATAATATGACCTATACCAGCGCTTATAAATAAAAGTGCTGGTATAGGTATAAGCATATAGCAGCGCTTAAGCGCTGCTATACACCCCCTCGAATTTAAAAAATATGTAAAACAATTTAAAAAAAATTGGCAAATTTTTTTACAATTTTTTTAAATCAAAATTAAAACCCAGGGGCCTATACCAGCGCTTAAGCGCTGGTATAGGCCCCTGGGGTTTATTTTTTATATTAAAAAATATTTAAAGCAATTTAAAAAATATTGAAAAATTTTTTTACATATTTTTTTCAACAAAAAATAAACCCCGGGGGCCTATACCAGCGCTTAAGCGCTGGTATAGGCACCTGGTATTTAATTTTTGTATTAAAAAATATTTAAAACAATTTAAAAATAATTGGAAAATTATTTTACAATATTCTTAAAATAAAAATTAAATCCCAGGGGCCTATACCAGCGCTTAAGCGCTGGTATAAGCCCCTGGGATTTTTTTTTTCTATTAAAAAATATTTAAAACAATTTAAAAAAATTGGAAAACTGTTTTACATACTTTTTTCAATAAAAAATAAACCCCAGGGGCCTATACCAGCGCTTAAGCGCTGCTATAGGCCCTTGGGGTTTATTTTTTATATTAAAAAATATTTAAAACAATTTAAAAATAATTGAAAATTTTTTTTACAATTTTTTTAAAATAAAAATTCAATTCCAGGGGCCTATACCAGCGCTTAAGCGCTGCTATAGGCCTAAATATGTATTTTTAAATTTTGTTTTCTTTTTTAAAATTAATTATTATTTTAAAAATTAGTTTTAGATCTTTTTTAAATAAAATTTAAATGACAGGGGCCTATATAGGCCTATTAGGTATTTTTAAATTTTCTTTATTTTTTTAAAATGAATTAGTATTTTTAAAATTGGTTTTTGATATTATTTAAATAAAATTTAAATCACAGGGGCCTATAGCAGCGCTTAGTCGACTAAGCGCTGCTATAGGCCCCTGTGATTTAATTTTATTTAAAAAATATCCAAAATCAAATTTAAAAATACCAATTTTTAAACACCCGCTCAATTTTTCTTTATTTCCCTCCCTAATTTCATCTACCCTCCCTTCTCAATGACACACACACACACAAACTCTTATTTTATTTCTCTTTCTCTATCTCTCAACACACACACACACACAAGCTCCCTCTCTCACAAACTCTTCTTTCCCTTTCTCATTCTCTCTTCTCTGTTCTTTGTCTTCCAGCGGCGGAATCGGCCCCATCGACGGCGTTTGAAGGTGGAAAACGTTCGGAGAAGCTTGAAACAAGTTTAGGTAAGCCTTCTTCTCTTGTTTCTTCTCTTTTCCGCCGTGATTTTTGAGTGGATGGGGATAAATGATTCGAATTTCTGAGATGTTTTTGAAGTTTCTGAAATTATAGAAATGGTGCTTGAGGCTTGTTCTTGATGTTTTGGGTGTCGATTTTGGGAAAGGAAGTTGAATAGGACCAATTTTTGCACAAAATTCCTCATCTGGCACTGTTCATCCGAAGCAAAATTTGGGATTTTCGGATGTTTGTTATTTTGAAGTTTAATTGCTTGTGATTTCTAGCAATTCTAAGACTATGGAATGGATTGAATGTGTGTTCTTGAGGTTAGGGAATTTTTGGGATTTAATTCTTGTCTCCCCTGTTCCTGCGCGTTTTCTGGGTCGAGAAGGGGAAAATGTCTCCCCTGTTCTTGAGGTTGATGCAAGGATAAAAATTATTTTTTTTTAAAAAAAAAATAATACCTATAGCAGCGCTTATTCAGATAAGCGCTGCTATAGGTATTATTTTTTAAAAAAATAAATCACCTATCGCAGCGCTTAAGCGCTGCTTTAGGTCACCTATCGCAGCGCTTAACAAACGCTGCGTTAGGCTTAATAGCCTATAGCAACACTGGCTATTGCAGCGCTTATAAACGCTGCTATAGGGCCAAAATAAGTGCTGCTATAGGCATTTTCTGTAGTAGTGATATTACCAAAACACCCTAACCACTTACCTGTATTCCATACTCCATATCTTTCTTGTTTCTTATTGAGGAGTATCATCATGGATAATATGGGGAAATATTTAAAAAAAAATAAAAAGACGTCTTATATTTAAGAACAAATATACCTCCCCAAATAGGTTCTATACTTAGGAACAAAATGAATATCACTTATGCTCTTGCAAAGGAGAGGATTCCAAGATTGTCTCTTTTGGATTCATGTCCTTCCGGCTTAAGGACCTTAGTGTCAAATGTAGTGTGTTTATTTTATAGGCAAATCAGCCTTCTCTTGTATAAAAAACTTATAATACTGTTTTGTTATTAATGAAGGAATTATTTAACTAGTTTGAATAGGTTATATAAGTTAAATGAATTAGTTAATTATAATAAATGTGACGTGATATCTCTAAAACACCATACCTTTGGGTAACACATTTCTTTGTAACTACTACCTCCGTCCCTAAATATAAGCTTCATATTTGTGAATGAGCTTGTCCTAAAATATAAGCTTCATTTGAGGGTTGTCCAAGCATTTATTGCATTTTTTCCCCTTTTACCCATTGTTTATCTTTTCTCCCGTACACTCTCTTTTATTTTTATTATCTCTTATTTGCCATTCTCTTTCATCTTTAATATAAGGGTAAAGTTGGAAAATAAATTAGATTATTCACATAATTATTGCTTTCAACTAATTTAAGTAGTTTTTTCGAATAAAATAAAGTAGTTATTTGAAACTTATATATAAGGATGGAGGGAGTATGTGAATTCGATTGCTACTATTGTTAAGGGAATAAGGTTAGGGGTACTTCGATGGATAACAAATACAGGGGACAAAGTGGATCAAAGTTTTATATTTATGACTAAAATGTACACCCAAGTAACTTCAACATTTTTTGTGCTCAACATAAGTGTTTTCTTATTGGGGGCATTTCTCTTAATTAAGACACTATCAGACACTCAATATGGATACTTTTCCGAGCAGGGATTCGAAGCTTGACTCCTACTGTCCTACATTTTAGACAAGAGGAGTAATAATCAAATGGTACATATGGGAGCCAATGTAAGCTAAAGTTGAGGGTATCGTGGGCTGAAAATTAAGAGAAACAGATTTTGAAACTGAATCCATTTTTTCAAATCATGAGCCCGAAGGAGACTGTAAAACTCTTACTGGTATAGGAGTGTTCCCTGTCATAATTGGGCTGGATTTGACCCTCACCTATCAAACACTCAGGGAGAATTATAATTAGCCACTTAAAATAATAAGAAAATTAAAATAAAAAACTAAAAAAATAATTTTACTCACTAACAAAAAAGTATAGCTACCTTTATCCCAAAAAATATATTTTTTGAAAAAATAAAGGTTCGATCAGAAGTATACTTTTCAAAATTATGAATAATCAATAAATATACATATATTCATATAATAATTAAGTTACTGAAAAAAGTATTTAAAAAATTCAGGACAAGTATATAGGAAATTTATTACATAATACATATTCAAAAAGTTATAATAAAGTCAATTAATATTCATATTAAATTATAAATAAATAAAAGGTACTAATCCGCACATCCGGCTGGGCCAAACAAGAAAACACTTCGTGGTTTAAGTAGCCTAGATTGGCATGGCTCGATATTTGATAACTCAAAACTAATTAAAGAGTATTATTCCCTCTTATCCTTATAATAAGACATTAACTATAAACTATCACAAACCAATAAAACTAGTTTAAAAACATTACGTGTGTCTTATAATTCAAGTGACTTATTGTAGCGCCCTAAAATTAGATCAAATGGAGTCGCCATCAAAATTTTTAAAATAGGATAATTTTGGAAAACCTGTCGAAAAATCATAAATGGTATTTTGAAAAAAAAATAAAATTAGGTTCGAGAGTCGATTGTACATGGGGATAGGGCTGTTCAACTCTGTCCCGTCCCTCCCGTCCCTAAAATTTTCGGGACGGGACAAACCGGGACGGGACAGAGTACCGCTTCGGGACAGGACGGGACTCGGGACGGGGTCGTCCCTATCCCGTCCTGTCCCGAATATATATATATATATATGTATGTTCATAATTTTTTTTAAAAAATACATGTGTCATCTGTCTCATATGTGAGTATATATGAATTTTTTTTAAAAAATATATAACTCTAACTTCTAAACTAAGTTCCAACCATTCATTGATCTCAAATTTCTTGTCCGTTGCCACTATGCTCTATGTGTAACACATCACATTTGAAGTTTTTTTAAACTCTATTTAAATGTGTAGTTGTTGCTACTTTTTTTACTCTAATTATTATGTTTTTGGTTTATTATGTATTAATATGGAGTGCTCATGGCACTGGAGGAGATTTAATTATGCTATAAAATCACCCACCAAATGTGTTGCTCTGCAAAAAAAAGATTTTTTGGTCAATTTTTTTAATTGGGAAAAAGTTCCGGGACAAGGTCCCGTCCCGTCCCGATCGAGACCGGGACAAGTTCGGGACGGGACGGGACACGGGACGGAAACCCCGTCCCGAACACTTTTCTTCGGGACGGGACGGGACGGGGTCGTTCCGGTCCCGTCCCGTCCCGTAAACACCCCTACATGGGGAAGGTGTTAGGCACCCCACAGCACCCGTTCATGAGAACGATAACCCTAGGTTAATTATCTAAAAATAAATATGGCCTTTAATTAAAAAATAAACATATTCACATAAACAAACAAAAATAAATATTTACATAGTTGGACTTGACCTAGGATTTAACCTAGGGCCTACGTACCCTTAAGGAATCAAAGCCCACGTAGTTCGGGGTAGAAATGCGTGTCATTTGATTTGTGTTTTTTAGGAAAACATTCATTAACTTTATTTAAAAAAAATATTTTTTATTAGTTTGTATTTTGTATTTTTTAAAAATGTTTTTTTTTGTTATTTGGAAAAAAAAGATTTTTCGACTAGACTTCCTGAGGAGGTTCCCATAACCTCGCACAGAAGAATAATCAACTTTGCTTGATGAGGTTTTAAAAACCTCGCACGGCATGAAAGTCATTCAATATATATATATATATTTTAAAAAAGGAAGGAATTCCATATTAGATTTTAATTTATGAAAGTGGATTCACAGATAGACAATCATATATCACCCAATATCAAATAAGAGGTGCGATAGAATATAAATACCTTTGATGCTCATAATCTTGCTGCGGAAAAATAACAAGGTAATCGAGTAATAAAATATAAGATCATAACATGACTCGATTGATTTGCAAAACATTTAAAATCATGATTGCAAGACTAATAAGAGGCGTGTTAGAACATGTGATAAACATTTGTCAAAAGAACAACCAATAACATCATACAAGCATGAACTTTGCAGTAAAATTCCCACAATATCTCAAAATTATTGCCTAGGTGAGAAGACACGATGTAGTGTCCATAAAATTGTGTCACCCTTGGCTCAATGAGATGTGAGTATTTGTTGATGCATCTATCTCATAAGAAACATTCATTGGCACAAGAAGAGAAAAAGAAGAAAGGATTTCAAAGCAAAGAAATCTCTCTAAATAATCTCTTTACCCATTTCCCCAAGAAAAAAAATTATATTAGAATAAGTATACGATCATCATCTACATTTCTTCCTATCTTAATAGCCCTTTCTCTCTTGAAGAAATTCCTCACTGCCTCTCTTTTCCTACTCTCCCTCCGATGTCCTCTTGAGCTCTCTCTTACTCTCCTTTATATAGGCACCACTAGGGTTTGCCTCATTTATTACAATTTTATTATTATTCATATTTATTTATTAGGCTAAATTATAGAAAACCCCCCTGAACTTTAGGTCAGTTGCACATAACCTCCCCGACCTTTCATAGTTTAAATTAAACACCCCTGACGTTTCATGTTTTGACTCTTAACTCCCCTGCCGTTAAAATTACCGTTAAAGTTAACGGTTTTTGTATTTTACACTTTTTGATGTTATTTTATTATATACCATGTCATTCTAAAAATAACTAGTGACAACTGACATATAATTTTAAGTATTTTAAAATATTTTAAAAATATAAAATATTTAACAGAAATTGTTTAAAATGTTTTCTTGACCATACACTTTATAAATAGAATGTCTTAAAAATAAAAGTACTTAAAATGAATGCAAAATATTTATTTGATCATGTCTTTTTTTTAAATGAAAAATTATAATATACTTACTATTGTTTATATTAAATGAAAAGACTTATTTTTAATGACATGTTATGCAAAACAAAATGTGAAAAAATTGGATAAGATAAAAACCGTTAACTTTAACGGAAATTTTAACGGTAGGGGAGTTGAGAGTCAAAACATGAAATGTTAGGGGTTCTTAATTTAAATTTTCAAAGGTCGGGGAGGTTCTGTGCAACTGTCCCAAAGTTCAGGGGGGTTTTCTATAATTTAGCCTATTTATTATTATTTTTATTCTTTCTTTAACTTCCGTGTGGGCATTCAAGGTGATTCAGTTATCATCAAAGTTTAAACATTTCCTTTTCTGCACCTTTTCCGTTGAAACTCATTCAACTTTTTTTTTATTATTGAATTTCCGTAAGCAATCAATTGGCACCAAAACTCATCTTATTCAAATTTCCTTTTTGTTGCACTTTTCCTTTTTTATCAAATTTCTTGGGGTGCAAGCCTAAGATAATTAACCATTCAAATTTTCATTGATGCCTATTGAATGCCAATCATTCCTTTTATTGTCTCTAATTTATTATTTTCATTTTCTCTTCTTTAATCACTTTTTGAATTAATATTTATTTCTTGACTTGGTGGCCAATTAACACATTTGACTTTTCCTACAATTGAACTAATGTTAACCCAAATTGCAAGAAAGAGTCAAGAGATCTTATTTATTTGTTATTTTATTTTTTATTTTTTTGTGGGGTCCGGACAAAATAGGGTGTTTACACTTCTATTACTATCCTTATCAATATAATACACGTCAACACTATATTAAATGTTACTTATCCCACCTTATTATATACTGTAGGGATACACCTAATCCACCCTTAGTGGGTTAGGGCCCAAGCCCAATGAAAATTAGGGCTAATATATAATACCCAATGAGAATTGGGGCTATTATATAATTATGGAAGATTTGGGATAAAATGAGTATTTTTCCCTTAATATTTGAAATTGAAAAGATACGTCTCTCCATATATTGTTTATAAATAAAGGGGTTCTGTGAAAAGGAAAACCAACGCAGAAAACAAAAGGTTCTCTGTAATTCAAGTCTCCTCTCTTCATATCCTATGTGCATCTGTCATATAACGTGATCATAAGAAAATAGTAGAAATCAAGAAAACTCTTAAGTCACTCAAACAAGAAGTTAATAAGACATTATGAAAATAATGTAAAGAGAGACATGAAAAAGTAAATGTCAAATACATTTTGTGAGTGGGAGTAAAGTGTTATATGCTCTATCTAAGTGGGAGCTCTTGGAAAAATGTGTCTTCTAAGAGTGTTATATGCTCTATCTAAGTAGGAGCTCTTAGAAAATAAGTCTTCTTGGAGTTTCATATGCTTTATCTAAGTGGGAGCCGATGTCAAATACTCTATCTGAGTGGGAGCTAATGACATTGCTCTGTCTAAGTGGGAGCTTTCAGAAAAGAAGTTTTCTGAGAGATAAAACTGAGCATATTGTAGAAGTGCTTGTATAAAATTTTTGATAGATGATAATATTATTACTGGAATCTGTGTGATGGGAGGTTTAAACGTATTCTCCTGATCATAGACCCAATAGTATTATTATTTTTCTAGTCAAGAAGAATACAAGTGCATGACATTGTATACTTCAATGTGCTACAAATAAGTTCTTGGATCAAATCAGATTGTGAATAGCCAAATAAGTGGGATGATTTGAAGTAATTAAGCTAAGAAAGGCTGCCAAGAACAACAACACAACTGTAAACTTAATGGGGACAAATGTGATATCTGATATTGAAAGGTCTCATATGATTTATTAAAAGATGTTGTCATTTCATTGACTAAGAGTCATGATGAAGTTAAAGTTGAGAAGTCATCTCGACTAAGCTTATGAGAGGACATGAGACCTACATGGCTCGAAAAGGGAATAGTGTGTCATAAATTACCCTATAGAGTATAAACATGATAGAAATCCAACAATAAAGAGCCATGTGAATTGTGTAAAAAGGAAATTTTTTTGCAAAACTTCCATTACACAAGATGAAAAAGGTTGTCAATCAAGTTTGACACATATAACTTGAGGCTTAACGCCTTTTATGAGACAATATCTACATTAGATAACCAACAAGACAAAGAGATTGAAGGAAGTTGATTGTATATTGTCAAATGAACAATGAGTGCAAATTGTTCATAAGGGCGCTCCTTTTCTGAAGGGAGCACGTGAAAGTCAGGTTGAACCAAAGTGAAAACTTTGTTACTTTTTCAATGATGTATCAAAGTACTTGGAGCTTGAATATGGATGTCCGGAAGTATGCAAACCCTTTAGGCTAGCATACCTCAGAGGTAGCATGTTCTCAATATCCTAAACCCAAATGAGACAAGGGTAAAAGGTTCTACAAAAGGGAATGTGAGAACTACCTTGACATTATAGGAGTATAAACTCTTTAAGGAGGTGAATGACCTATGTTAGGTCAAATGCTTTTCCTACTAAAGGATAAACCATTTTGAGATGGATTTTCTTTTCTGTCAATAGTGAGCAGAAAAGACTCAAGCTCCATAGACCAAAATAATAAGGATCAAAGATCCTTTCTTAAATGTTGTCATTTATCAAATTCAAGCATAAGGCTTTAAATTGGTAATGACGTGAGGATTAAGGTGAAAGGCATTAGAGCCTACAAGTTCATTGTTTCATGCACTAGGGTCATGAGTTCTAAATGAACTATCTTGACTTTCATGACAAAATTAGTTGTTTGTGATACAATTTTCCTTGACATTTTTTTTTGCAACATTGTTGGTAATCTTTGTGTGTATGACTGCTTTACCACCCTAATTCAAGTGTTGACTTGAATACATGTCATGGCGAACTAGGACATATAAATTGAATTGGCATTTTCAAAAATGCTTTGTTCATTACCCAATAGGGAATGTCTAGTAGGTAAAGCAATAAGAAAAGTTTTTTCAGTAAGGGAATTGAGATAGAGAAAATATTGCATTTCTTCCATATGATTTTATATGGTTCAATGAATGTGAGGACATGACACGGAGGTTATATTACCTTAGTTGATGATTACTCACGTAATTATCATTACTTTATTTCATATAAGTTTGAAGCTCAAGCGCTTTAGACGATAAGTGAATAAAGTTGAAAATAAAGTGCATACAGAATTTAAGAATTCTACGCAGTAATAGAAATTGTTCCTGACCAGTTTCAATGAGCTTCATGATGAAAAAGGGATATTTATTCAGTTAAATGATCCTTTGTACTCTGTCACCAGATGGAGTTGTTAGGAGGCGTAATGAAATATTACTAAACATGGTCATGTATAAAATGGTTCAAGCTAACCCACCAAAAGTGAGTGGGAGAGTGTTGTCTAGTCCACCTTTGGTGGATTAGTATACATATTTGATTGATCAAGTATGGTTTTATCTTTGAGGGAGATACAAACTTTATACTTAACCATGTGTCCTCCTAAGTGGTATTTTCCAAACCACATGAATGGTTTTATCTTTAAGGGAGATACAAACTTTATACTTAACCATGTGTCCTCCTAAGTGGTATTTTCCAAACCACATGAATTATGGTCAAAGAGCAAATCAAGTTTTTTTTTAGTTCCCGTAGGCCATAAAGGTCAATTACACGATCCCATAGTCGTTGTAAGTGGGAGCTTATTGATGACATTTTCATAAGTGAAAATTAAGATGGATTTGTGTCTGAAAAGAATTGAAAGGAACCATATATATTATGGGTGAGTTTTTGCAAATAATGGTGAAGCTCATCACATTGTGTTTCTCTGTATCTCTATATGAGACACAGTGACAAGGCAATACGGAACAAGCTCTACAGTCCTCAATTGCCCATGTAGGTGGGAGCTTGTGAAAGGTCATTAAAGAGACCTGAAAGTGTTCTGTATAAGAGGCCTTACCTACTTCTTAGATGGAATGGAAGAAAGCAATATTAAAGGACGTAGATTCTTTGGGAAAGAATCAAGTCTGAGAGTTAGTTGATCCACCACAAAGATGAGAGATCATTTGTTTATATCAATTAACAAAATAAGACTCTTTCGGTTACAGAGGGTATACATAGGCATATATTGTGAGAATACCTTCTCATATATTATGTTTTTTATGTGCTTAAAATCATACTCATTTTGGAAATAGCTTACTGTTTGGTTTTAGGTTTACATCAAGTGGATGTCAAACTTGCATTTTGAGTTGTGATTTGGATGAAAAAATCTATATGCTTTGGCTATTAGATTTCACTATAATTGATGTTTGAGGTTTACAATGTGATGACCTCATATTACATATTTTGGCATTAGTCAATTCATGGACTGAAGCAATCATCCAAACAATGGTATTAAAGGTTCCATATGAGTGGTAACCTAATATATTTTCTTATGGTTGAAGAAACCATACCAAGCAGTTTGTGATATTATCCTTTAAGTGGATGATATACTATTGACCAAAATAGTTTGATTTTGATAGTGCCTATTAAGGAAAGGTACTAAGAACATGGGTAAATCATTGTATATTTTTGGAGTTGAGATCCAAAGATATAGTTCAAGCAGACTCCATTCTCTGTCACAAGAGTTATATTATGGAAATTCTTGAGCGGTCCAAGGTAAACGATTGTGATCCCAAAGATACCCTTGTGACTTCTAGAGTGAGTTTGGGTCTTGATTATAGATATCCCTAAACTGAATCAACTTTAAACTCAAAATGGAAAAGGGTTTCCATGTAAATGTTGTTGGTAGTTTAATGTATACAGTAGTGTATAAAATATCAGATATCCATTGTGGTAGGACTTTGTAAGTAAGTACAAGTCCAACCATTGTGAGAGGTATTTGATGGCCCCACAAAAAATTCTCATAGATACTTTAAAGGGCATGATAATTATGCGCATTTAAAAGTACTTACTGTGGTAGTACAAATGGCTATACGGTCGATGATGTCTAGAGGTACATCTTGGATTTGAAATGAGAATTCAAACCTAGTGTTAATGCATTGTGAAAACACTGCGACCATTGCCTAAATAAAAGACCCTAAGTATCATAGCATAAGTAAAATACAAAAATGAATATGTGAGATATGTTGTAGCACATAAGGTTGTTACTAAACAACAAGTTCCTATGCAAAGTCCCCTGATTGAGCCTGTGGCCAAGGATATACATGAGAGACATGATAAGTCCTTCGGCAAGCATAGGATATGAAGTAATGGATACTTCATTAAGGCTTTATATGTGTATGTGATAGTATACAATGTCTAGTATGTCGTACAGGTTGATGAGGTTGGCTCTCTCACACGAGCGACCGCCTTTGACACTCAGGAGTAGTGTGCAAAGATGAGACAATGTGTTCACCAGCAAAGCATTGAAAATACTGATATGGTAGAAAAGAAACACAAACTATATGTCGCCTCGACTCAAAAGTGCAGCAAGTCGAGATGAGATCCGTGATTACACATATATGGATCGAATTATGGACACCCACATCCGTAATACCTGTAGCCAGACAACAAAATTCTTCAAAATTGACGTCATACAATGTGAGAAGAGTTGAAGAATTTTGGGTTTAGATACTGTGTGTTTCTATACTGAAGTCTGTACGGTGTTAATGATACAATCAAATCGACGTATGCTCTTATAGACAAAGAGTAACACCGCAGCATGCAATTCATACCGCATGTGCTAAAGTTACCGCAAACTGGAAGCAGTGAATGGATCCCTGTTTCATTGCTGTGTGAGTCCAAGAAAGGTTCCATACTTTCTTGATGTCCTTTGACTTTGACAATGTCATGGAAATATGTTTTAGTGTCTGCTACCTTAGCGTATATCCTATGGTCATGATAAATGCGATCTAAAGGTGTTACGTTAGGAAAGCGGTTGATTCATATTGAAGTGATATTTGGGCAAAAGGAAGATTACTTGCAATACACACACTTATGCTAGTGTCTGAGACCGGTCCATTATGATATTAGTGTGCTAATTTCATAAGTGTGGACACTGCATATGAAAAAGGCAGTCTGAACTTTATCTTGGCTCTAAAGGGATTAGATTGGCCATGAGAGAAGTGTATTTGTGTAAATCTAGGATATCTGAGGCACTATATCAAAATGATCGAGCTGCACTGCAAGGTTGTTTTGTGCTGGTCTCTGTAAAAGGGATTTCTAGTACAAGACACCTAAAAGGAGACGTCGTGCCCACGCGGTTACGACAGAGCACTTAGTATGAAAGAAGGAAAGAAGAGAAAGAGATTTGACCCTTAACATTTAACCTACCAAGTGTGAGTGGGAGATGTAGGGATACACCTAATCCACCCTTGGTGGGTTAGGGCCCAAGCCCAATGAAAATTAGGGCTAATATATAATGCCCAATGAGAATTGGGGCTATTATATAATTATGGAAAGATTTGGGATAAAATGAGTATTTTTCCCTTAATATTTGAAATTGAAAAGATACGTCTCTCCATATATTGTTTATAAATAAAGGGGTTTTGTGAAAAGGAAAACCAACGCAGAAAACAAAAGGTTCTCTGTAATTCAAGTCTCCTCTCTTCCTATCCTATGTGCATCTGTCATATAACGTGATCGGAGTCCAAATCGGTGCTCCGATTTTGTGTGGGTAACAAGCGAGTCAACCGGATTCCAGGTACGCCCGAATTCCTTCATATACAGACATGCATGGAAAAAATATAATACTAATGCTTCGAAACTAACAAGTGCCTCATCAAAATGATTAAAAATATTTTTTCGTTGGTACTTTATAGTAAAAAAATGGAAGGAGTATAAAGATATGTTGAAACAGGCCAGGGAATTCATATAAACTTGTTTACCACCGATGGGTTGAGTTTAATGGAATGAATCAGTCTGAACCCACTTTTTACTAGCAACAATTTATTCAGGAAGTTTCTTGAACTTTCAGAATGATTTTGCACCCTTAAAAAACTTTTGACTCTAAAACTTTTTTTTGAGGAACACTTTCAGAACAAAGTAAAAAGGATAAATCTTCATTCTAATGTGGACCATTACATGACATATGTTAACTCTTCCGTGGGGTCAAGGCAAAATGCTACACTTTTTATACTTTTAGGCGATATTAGTCTCAATAAAACTTATGGGATAAAATCACTACCTAAGAATACTTTCAAAACAAAATTGGTATTTATCCCATTTCTAAACCCATTTGCACCAGCAAGGTCCAAAATCAAAAGGCTACTTTGGCTTCTAATGTGACTTCCTCTAATACCAGTGTAACGTGAATTTTTTTTTTCTTTTGCTCATTGGATTTTATATAAATTGAACGACATTATAATATCTTAATAGCATATAACGATGCACTTTTCATTATTTTTAAAGAAAAAATACTTTAAAATTGTGCTGTTTTGATTTAATTTACTTTTTTAAATTTCTTTTCTAAAATCTTAAAATTACATCATTCATACTCATAAATATCAAAATATAGCTCACTATATATAAAATCTCGTGATTAAATGAAAAACAATATTTAAGTGCATGTTTGGATTGCACGTTGGAGGCCAAGAAGCACGTTGCAGATGACAAAAGTCATTTTGAAAAAAAAAATTATGTTTGGTTGCACTTATTTTTAGAATGACTTTTGGTCCAAAATGACTTCTGCAACGCCAAAAGTCAGAAGCAAAAAAAAAGTGGCTTTTGGCTTCTGACTTTTGGCTTCTGGTGGGTCTCATGCCTTTTGTTATGTATTATTTAATAAAGTGGGTAGGAAAATTAGACTGTTAGACCCTTAAAATTCTCAAATAAGATAATTTCTTTTAATCTAAATTTTCTTTTTATCTCCAAAAATTTACCATAATAATTTTTAGGGAAAATTTCATTAAAGGACCACTGTAGACAATTAATGTAAAAGAAGGACCAAAACTTTTTGAAATTTCACTGCAGGACCTAGGTCCTTAAATGAAAAAAAATTGTTGTGTGAAAAGACCTAAAAGCCCTTGTGGAAAAGGGGAATTAATTTCAGATAGGGACCACTGTGCAAAAGTCTTCTTTTGCTGACATCAAGCTGACAATTGACAACGTACTTCAGAGCTGACACAACGTACTTCCTTGGCTGACAACATACTTCCTTGTACATATGGCGATTTCCTTGTGCATATGGCATTTCCTTGTGCATATGGTCATTTCCTTGTACGAGGCCTGGACATAGCACGTTATAAGGCCAATTTATTACTCCTTGTGCATATGGCGATTTCCTTGTGCATATGGTCATTTCCTTGTGCGAGGCCTGGACATAGCACGTTATAAGGCCAATTTATTACTCCTCGTGCATATGGCCATTTCCTTGTGCATATGGTCATTTCTTTGTGCGAGGCCTGGACATAGCACGTTATAAGGCCAATTTATTACTCCTCGTGCATATGGCGATTTCCTTGTGCATATGACCATTTTCTTGTGCATATGGTCATTTCCTTGTGCGAGGCCTGTACATAGCACATTATAAGGCCAATTTATTACTCCTCGTGCATATGGCGATTTCTTTGTGCATATGGTCATTTCCTTGTGCGATGCCTGGACATAGCACGTTATAAGGCCAATTTATTACTTCTTGTGCATATGACGATTTCCTTGTGCATATGGCCATTTCCTTGTGCGTGGCCTGGACATAGCAGGTTATAAAAGACTTTATTACTGCTTGTTCATATGACGATTTCCTTGTGCATATGGCCATTTCCTTGTGCATATTCATATTTCCTTGTGCTTGAATCACTCAGCCACCACCGAAACTGAAATCGCACAATATGAATATGCACAATTAGTTTCTTTGTGTTCTTGTATATAAGCCTTCATTGTGTTCTTGTCCAGATTATTAGTTTCTTTATTCTTTTTTGTCTCACACAGATTGCTTTAATGACAGATAAAATAAGACAAACAGATCTGGGCTAAGATTAAATAAAACAAGGAAAGCAATAAATATGGGCAATATAAACATATCACGTAGCGAGCCAGAAGCATATAAACTAAGTATATAATTTTGCTTTTCCTTATGGTTGAATAGTAGAGCATCGTGCCCTTTTCGCTCTCGCTCGACGATGGTGATTGTGGATGAAGTTGTTCACAGATTTTGATTTCAAAAGTTGGGTGAATTTGGGAGAAAGGATGATTTGGGAGAAGGGGTGATTTGGTCTTTTGGCCTTCGAATTTTATTTCACTTTGCCCCCATTACCCCTAACTAAAATTTCATATTCTTGTAGTCCTTCTTTTACATTAATTCACTACAGTGGTCCCATAGTGAAATTTTCCCTTATTTCTAACTACTTTCTCCCACAATATACTCCTTTGAGCTAAAAATATTATTTTTTAAAATTATTTTCCTGAAAATAAGGGAGAAATTAAGCCTTTAATAAGAATATATACATATTATATATGTATTACTTAATGACAATAATGCTCCTTTTAGTAATTTTTCATCTAAAAGTGCTTTTCAATATAATCATCCAAACATGTTTCTAAACGTCAGATTGAAAAAAAAAATCACTTCTATTATCACAAATCCAAACATAAATCACTTCACACAAATGATCTTTATCTAATTTTACTTTTGAAAAATTAATGCTGAAAAAAAGTCACTTCTCATAAGTTCAATCCAAACACACCCTAAAAAGTTGAAAACGCATTTGAAATTAAAGCCTAAAATCACCAATGTACAACCTCAAATCCGCAATGCCTCGATTCCCTTCTTCGATGCATATTCCATCGGAAGCCCTTCATCTTTATTTGAATGTGAATGTATATTGAATTTTTTTTTTTAAAAAAAATATCCTTAGAAAAATTCAAAATTAATGCGTTGCAGACAAAGGAACACTGGTTCCTAAGCCTAAATGATTGCTTCTTGTTACTAGAAAAGTAATGATCGACCTGTTACAAAAGAGGAAACCGAAAAAAGAACGAAATGATCAATATTGTAGTAGAAAAAAGTAGCACCAGCTACAGCTAGCAGCAAACAAACCCAGCAAATAATTTCTTTTATGAAAAGCAAAATTATATTAATAAAAATATTTTATAATGTAGCAATAGAAGCAAGGCAGATAAAATTATATTAATCTTTCATATATTTCACCACCTTAATCATATCTGTAATAGAGTTACTTTCATTCATCATTACCATACCAAAATAATTTAAGTTTTTTCTATATTATTAATTTTTTAGTATTCTGTTTCTTCACCCATATATTTTTAGTAGTTTCTCTATTCTTCAATATATGATTTAATTGTTTTTTAAAAAAAAATACTAAAAAAGTTAAATAAGTAACTTATAAATTGATTTGCCTCAATTTTTTCTCTAAATTATTTTATTTGACTTATAAGCTAAATATAATATAATAATATGCAAAATACGTTATGATTAATTAAGTGGCTCATTTCATTTCCTTAATCTCTCTAAAAAAGTCAAATAAATCTTATATTCGAGAACGAATGAAGTATTTTTTTTATTCAGAAGGGAAGGAATATGTGGATGTAAATTTGGGGCAAAATTCTTCGTAACAACTAAGTATGATGTTGGCAGGTTTGTCAATTATGCCTACAAAAGAATTTTCCACTTGTTACGAGAATCACAAGCATGACATTAATTATAATCACAATCATGATATTAATTATTGGCAAGGGTTTGCTAAATCGAATAAATTAATTTTCCACAAACAAAATTATAAGCAATTGTTTTGTGATGAATTCTATATGAGCGATTTAATTATGATAAATTAGAAATTCTTTTTCTCAAAAATTTTGTGACCCATTTTTGTGAAAAGATTCTGTTGCTAGTTTCTTCCTCCCTAGTACCCCTCCTGTCCTAAATATAGGATATATTAACCTAATTTGATAATATTAATGATATTAGTTAAGTTAGTTGATATTACATGTATTTCTCAAGACACCCCAATCATATAACTTAACTCTCCCCCACCTTTCTTACTTGATTATTGTTAAGTATGGGTGTTCAAGAATTTCCCGTCCCATCCCGATCCTGCTTGTTTTGGGACGGGAAATCCCTCCCCAAAAATTTTCGAAATGGGACAAAACGGGACGGGACAATTTTTTTATTGCGGGACGGGAACAGGACAGGATGGGGTCGTCCCATTCCCGTCCCGTCCCGTCCCGTCCCGTTAGTATTATATATATTTATATATATTTTTTAATGTTACTTGATGCTCTTTTTTTTTTGGAACATGTGTGGCAAACCATAGCTTGAAAGGTAAAAGAAAAAAAGCTATTCTAGAGGGACATAATCCCTCCCAAAGGACACTTGATGTTTATCCTCTTGGTACATGTTTAAAGAGCCATCTAGTACATTAGATATCAGCATTAACTCAAAAATCTCTTCTTTTGTTTTCAATGCTTGTTCTTCGAATGGTTATTAGGAAACACAGTATTGATAAGGAAATCAATAATATTATTGTAATGCTAGTAGTAGAGAATTATCATTTGAGCTCAAATATAATAAATGCCAAAACTTTATGTATTATTTACAATCATGCCTTACATGTGAATTTAAAATTAAATTTCAAACATTTTAATACTGTATTAATATGAAAGTTTCTTAAAGACATGTTTTTAATTTAAAATTTATGTATTAATATGAAAGTTTTTTTTAGACTCAATTTAGATGTGTTTTTGTTATTATATGTTGAATTTGATTATGGTTTATTATGTTGTCAAGACAAAAGAATTGTTAGAACAATAGTATTTTGTAAAAGCCCATAGTCAAAATTGGACTAATATTTTTTTTTTTGTGAAAATGGCATTTTTATTTTTATTTGCAAAACAAAAAAAAACAAACGGGAAATTCCCCTCCCGTCCCATATCCCATCCTGTCCCGTCCCGTAGTTATCCCATCCCGCGGGATATGGGACAGGAAATCTGTCCCATGCCTTTTGACAGGACGAGACGGGATGGGGTCGTTCCGTTCCCGTCCCGTCCCATGAACACCTCTATTGTTAAGGGTAGGGGTGAGTAAAATTAAACCGAAACCGAAAACCGAACCGAATTAAATTCGGTTTTTTGGGTTTGGTTTTTTCAGTTTTCGGTGCCTATTCAGTTTTTTAAATTCGGTTTTCGGTTCGGTGTTTTAAAAAATAATTCGGTTAAAACTGAATAACCAAAATATTAAAACAAATTAAAAAAAAGAATTTTTCCATATTTTTCTTTTTATACTCTTAAGTTTTAAATTTCAAAACTTAAAAATGTACCTTTTGTTTTTCTTATTTTAATTTAAAAAATGATATGTCATATATCATTCATCAATATTTAGTTTTTAAAATTTTTATTATGCCTTTTTTTAGATGAAGTGATGTTAAATACATTTTTTTCATTGTATTTTGCATTTTTCCTAGAAATCTTATATTATGTTTCTAGTTTATATATTGTATTATGTTATTTGGGATCTTATTGAGATTGTTAGGTTTATAATTTGTATTAAATTTTACTTATTGAAAATTCAAAATGTCTAATTTAATTAAAAAGAAAAAATCTTTGGTTATTTCGGTTATTAACCGAACCGAAATATTTCGGTTAATTCGGTTTCGGTTATTCGGTAAATCGGTTTCGGTTCGGTTTTGAAAATTTTCTCTATTCGGTTATTTCGGTTTTTACCGAAAACCGAACCGAATAACCGAATGCTCACCCCTAGTTAAGGGGTATCAATGAGGTTAATTTAGGGAAAAAATGGACAAAATTAGAAATAGGTCATATTTATTACCAAAACCATTTCACCAAATAAGTCATATATTTATGACCAGATGGAGTATTGAAGATGGATTTGCTCAGGTTGAACAAGATCAAAACCAATAGTGGCTGAGTTCACAAGTTGAGAGTCATTTTTGTAACAGGTTTGTCTTTGGGGTTGATCATTGTTGAAAATCAGAAGGTGGAAGGTAAGGACGCTAAAATAAAAGACCATAATGATATATGAATTTACAATTTGGGCAAAATAAAAGAGCTGGCTTGCTCCTTCTTCTCAGATCTGTTTACTAAAGAGCAGGTTTCTCAACCTCCTCTCATATGCCAGACGTATTTCCCCTTGATTAGTGAAGCAAATCAGAGAACATTGGGAAGGGATGTAACAGATGCTGAAATCAATCAATCTTTGTTCAGTATGAGAGCTCTAAAAGCTCTGGGACCAGATGGTTTGAATGCTTTGTTCTATCAAAGGCAATGGAAGCACGTTGAGCAAACGGTGTGCAGGTATATAAAATATCTCTGGGCAAATCCTTCCCACATTGGAAGCATTAATGAGACTTAATCGTGCTAATTCCTAAGAAAGATCATCCTGAGGTGATTCAAGATTTGCGACCGATTAGTCTATGAAATGTAATTTTTAAAATTATTACCAAATGCATTGCTAACAGATTTAAATTGGTTTTGCCTCATGTTATAAGCCCTAATCAATGTAGCTTTGTTCCTGAGCGGCATAGCTCAGATAATATTATAGTAGTTCAGGAGGTGATCCATTCAATGAGGAGTATGCATGGTAAACGGGGTTATATGGCGATTAAAATTGATTTGGAGAAAGCATATGATCGAGTTAATTGGGATTTTCTCAAAAAATGTTTAGATGAATTGATGATCCCAACAAAGGTGATTGAGATTATGCATGCTTGTGTTTCTACTCCTAAAATGCAGTTATTGTGGAATGGAGATAAAGCGGGATCTTTTACATCGTCTAGAGGAGTTCGTCAAGGGGACCTTTTGTCACCATATTTATTTGTGATTTTTATGGAGAAACTAGCTCATGTTATTCAAGATCGCATTGTTAATAATGCTTGGAATCCTGTTCAATTTTGTAAGGATGTGATGACTCCCCATTTAACATTGATTTAGGGCTTATTTAGAAGATATTTAGGGAGTCATCAATGCTAATTAAAGGAATTTTAAGAGATTTTTAGAGAAAATTATACAAATTTTTCATATAAGTTTAATTTAATTATTTTTGAAATAAATATGACAATTTATTAGAAAATTTAATTGGCATAATTCCCTTACCTTTATTCATGATTTTGATAGGTACAAACGGATATTCTAAGTTAGGAAGGAGGAGAAGAGTAAAGGAAAAGAGTGAAAAAAGCTGGAGATTAATTGCTGAAATTTGCCTCTGGTGCCATGGCACTGCGCGAAAATCCCTAAAAATCCTAAACTCACACAGATTCGTTTTTTATCCTTTTAAAACACATAGGGCACGAAAATACACACACAATCAGCCCCTTTCAACCCTAGAACCCTCGGGAACGATAAGACTCATCGGTGCACACATCTTCGGAACTAGGGTTTGCAAAATTGGAGGTTGAGAAGCAAAATTGGAAGAGTTTCTTATCCTACGGTGATAGATTCTTCTTATTTTGAATATGATTATGAGAGCAAGGTGGTGAGTGGGTCGTCATGGTTGCTTCTTTGTTCCTGGTAGAAGGAAGATGAAGATGAAAGAAGCAAGAAGAAAAAGATGATTAGATGAAGATGTGAGATGTCTGAAGACTGAAGTGGGAAGAGGGAAAGGACGAAGTGACTAGTGAGAGCTAGAGCTGGTAATATGGGCGGGCCCTACGGGTTCGGGCCTGGCCAAAAAAAGCCCGTGAAAAAACGGGCCGGGTAAAAAAAACCATTTTGAATATGGGCTTGATTTTTCAGCCCAGACCATATTGTTCGGGTTTCTGGCAGGCCCAAAAAAACCCGTTTTAAGCCCCTTTTTTATCATTTGTTTTTCTTTTTTTTGAATAAGCCCCAATTTTACAATATATTCCTTCTGGTTCTAATTATAAGATTACTTTGACCTTTTTGGAGAAATTAAGGATGCAAAATTAATCACTTTAAATTGTCTATATTTAACTTTTTTCCTCAAAACTAATTTATTCTATATATAAACTAACCTATAATCTAATTACATGTGACATATGTTATAATTTAGTGGTCTAATTTGCTTCCTTAACTTCCACGAAAAAGTCAAAATGATTTTATATTTAGGACCGGATGGAGTAATTAGCAAAGTGAGAACTGTCTACAGCATTCACCCTGTTTTCGGCGTTCACCCAAGTGAGGATCCTAAACCAAATAAAATAAAACTAATAAAAAGATAAGAAAATATTATATCTTTATCATTTAAATATTATTATATTTTTACTTTTTTAACCACCTCTGTTATATTTATTATATTTTTTTTAAAGGAAAATGGGTTCGGGTTGGCCCACGGGTTTGACGGGTTCGGGCCTAAAATATCCATTTTAATACAGGCTCTATTTTTTCAAACCCATAACCGTATTTTTTTACGGGTTTCGGGTTGGTCCACGGGCTTCGGCCCGTATTACCGGCTCTAACAAAAAAGAGAAAGATGTTGTGTGATGTATGAAGATGTGCTATGTGTGTTAACTCGTGATTCGTGCCATTGCAAAAGAAAACCCATGATGTGTGTATTGTGATGCGTGTTTACTTGCTGGAAAAAAGAAAGTGATGCGTGTTTGATTATTGAAAAAGATCAATGGTCATGTGGTGGTGAGAGAGATCAGAGATGTCAGATGAAAAATAACGGGAGAAGTGAGAAAATGACGGAAAATTTAAATTGAAGATTAAAATAATGGGTTCCCTCCCTCTTCTTTAAATATACGATAAAGTTAACTTTTTTTTAGAGATTAAAGAAGTAAAATAGATCATAAAATTTTAACATATATTAAATATTATAAAAAAGGTGTACTTCAGATAAAAAAGGAAGTACGGTCTAACCCCTGACCTTTGACCCACTATCTCAACCGGTCCAGTACCCGGTTCAAGTTTGATTACCTTGAAAATATCTTCTGCAACTCCCCCCCTCTTCTTGCTTTCTTTTTTTCAAAAAGGCACCTTAAGGTGCTTTCCCTGTGTAGACAGGTTAAACTCTAATTGTAAATATTGTTTATAAAATCTGGGTATAAATTGAAATAGCCAGGGATTTCTGAGAAATTTTGACGCAATCAAATTCGAATTTAGTTAATCAAATTTGTTCTTAAAACACTTCTTTGTTGTAAAACAAGGCTCAAAATCCATTTTGAAACACCAAATTTGAATTTCGCAACATGAATGTAAAATCCTACATAAATATAAATTAATTTAAAATTTTATTTTACATTTTCACTTATGGATTTTTTTTTATCTGAACAGTTATATACAAAGCGTCCAGAACAACAAATTCGGAGGATATATAGTCCAGCAGATATTTCAAAGAGCTTCGTGCAGAAGGGGTCAAATTTTTAGGCGACCGAAGATTGAAATTGTGCATCAGATAAGATTTGAGCCTGACCGATGGGAGTGACTGATGACATAAAACGATTTAAGTTAGTCAAATTAACAATTTGGGGTTGTGAAGACGAGGCAACAGAGTTGGGTCTCGACAATGTCGACTCCTCGTCGGAGTTGGTAAGCGTATAAATCAATATTTTCGTATATTTTATCTCATCTTATTTTATATTAAAAAATATTAGACTATCTTAAATGAATTAAAAAATATTTGAATAATTAGTTAATTTTAGGGAATAATGTAAATCTGAATTAATAATGAAATTTTTGAATTTAAAATTGTCAATATTCCAGTTGCTTATTTTGTGATTGATAAATTGTTTTTAAATATGTAAAATCACATTCTCATTTAATTTTTGTAGGTCAAGAAAGAGGAGATTAGAAGATCCTACGGTACATAATGAGCCTTAGAAATTAAGAGGAGTCTAATAGTTAAATTTTGATGGGCTGATATAATCTTATTAAGCTCAAACTTTAGACCTAATTCTCCTACCCTCCTCAAATAAATAAGGCTGCCGCTTATATACACAAGGGAGACGAAACGCTGAACACACACCCCATCAGAGACACTCACCATTACGCCCATGCTCTCAAAACCGTCTCCTTGATTCTTCCACAGAAAAGACGCCCTTCAATCATCAACCTTCACACATTTATTCATCTCCACCTTTTCATACGGGACCCACAAACCAATTGCCATTTATTCCCTCTCCCTGTACGCACATACACAGTTAACCCATTGTTCCTCTCAAAACTACTCAATGATGAAGGTGACTTCAAAAATAACAAAATCTGGAGGAGGAGAGATGGTGATGGAAGCTTAAGCTAATTGGGAGACAACTTGGGAGGAGCATAGAGGAGACAAGAGTCTAGGTTTTGTACTTGAAGACTACACGGAAGTGTTTTTCCTTTATCTTTTTGATCAAAGATTTAGGATTATTTAGTTTTAAATAATTTTGAGTTGTATTAATTGAGATTAATCTAGTTCTAAATTAAATACTTATTTGTTCTTTGGGTTGGATTGATAACTGCATCTCATTTATGCTTTATTGATTGTTGGATTTTATGTTTACAAACCCTTGCATTGGTAATTAAATTTAAAATTGAGTTTCCGTTATTAATTTAATTGTCATTGTGGTTTCTATTGCAAAGTTGGTTTATTATTACTTGATTGTTTAATTTCGGTTGTTTAATTGTTTGATTAGATAATCCGAAATATAATTTCCAAAATTACTTGAATTAAATTGTTTTGGTTTTAATATATTTAATTAACTAACACTTAATCCATTATGAGTTTTCTAGTGGATTAAGTGGTGTTGTGATGAGGGTTTCCCATGCAATACTTAAGTAATTAAATATTACAATTCCAATTCCTGTTGATCTCTCTTTAGTCTAATTAATTCATTTAGGCTAAGAAAGTTAACTCAATATGGTTCCTAAGTTGTTCCCATTCATCATAATTGAATCAAATAACCGTTCATTGTCTTTGTTAATTACCAATTAGTTTCTTTGCTTAGGATTTTAACCTCTCTTTCTAAAAAAAACCCCCAAATTGCATTTTCATTCATATAGGTTAGTTTCATTCTTATTTAGGATTTAGATTTGTATTCTAGTTTAGGTCCATTTTTCTGCATTTTTATCACCTAACTTTAATCCAAAAGAAAAACCCATAGATCGCTCCTTGGTGAGTTGCATTATTAGTTGGACCCAGTTTAATTGATTGCTTTAGCGATAAAAGTAAGGACATCAGTCTCCTTTTTGAGTGAACAGGTACAGGCATCAGATATCAATGGTTTTCGAAGTTGCTATTCCAGCTGCTGATGTCTCCGAACAGATAATAAGATTTCTTAGGGTAGGTTGGAGATGGAGAGATGGAGCGTTGTGAGATTTGGGAGTGGTTTTATGATGCCCTCAGCATTGAGAGGGAGAGGGAGAGTGAAGAGATAGAGAAGGGGAGAAAGTAAGATTTTTTTTAATTTTTGTTTATTAAAAAATCTGACCCGGCCAAAAAAAATGACGTGGATGCTAGGATGCGTGCCACTACAATATATATTGGTCAACAACATGAGCTTGGCTAGTTAACGGAGGGTGCAAATTGCCCGCTATTTAAATTTCTAGGGCATATTTGGCCTCTCAAAAACTTCCTTGTGCCTAGTGTCTAAAAATGAAAACTTCCGGGGTAAAAATGCCCTTTAATCATTTTTAATAACTTGATAACTAAATTTTTTAAAATTAAAATCTGTGATTCTTATTGTTACTAGAAATATTTTTATTTATGTAATAATAAAAAGAAATATTTTATTTATGTATATTATAAATTTTTTATTAACATTTAATATTTATTGAAATTATAATTAGTAAAAATAATTCATTTATTTTTATGATTATTTAGTTTTAAAATATTTTAAAATTTTATATTACTGAGTTAAATTAAGAAATACTCATTAAGGGTAATATTTGCATATATTTCCGAGTTTCTTTATTACCATTTTTAACAAATCAAATATAAAATTTTTCATTCAATTCCTTTCTTTTCTTATGCGTGTCAAAAGTGTCGAACTTTCCATTCCTCTATTTTCATTTACTTTGTTAGAATATTTTCTACTACCCTAACAGACCCTCCGATTTGCATTAAAAAAATTAGATGGTTAAGCATAAGAAAATAAAGACCCATTATCACAAGATTTGGGTTCCATTCACAAAAAAAAAGTTGATTTGTAATGGTTAAAACCGTGGATTTGAAATGGTTTTAACCGTTACAAACATGTTTGTCATGGTTCTTGACAAAACCATCTATGACAAACTGATTTGTAACGGTTTTTTCAAATCGTTACACATGTATGAGAAAACCGTGACAAGAGTTATGGCTTAGTAATGGTTTTTTAGGTCTAAAAGTGGGGAAATGGCCACAAATTTGTCACGGTTTAGAAAAAAACCATGACAAACTGTTTTAAAACATGACAAGCTTTGTCACGTTTTAACCATGACAAAGGTTGTCACACTTCATTGTCACATTTTGTCTCTGTCCCATATAAATATGCCATGGTTTGTGCTTCTGACTATTTGTTCCATTTATTGAAGAATTTTTAGATTTTCTCTGAATTAAATGATTATTTATTTTCTTTTAAGGTAAATAAGCTGATATTTCATATTTTTATTTTCTTTTAAACATTTCTTTAAAAATAACATTGACACAAATAAATAACATAACGGATTTAAAATAAAATCACCCAGTTATCAAAAGAAAAAAAATAAAATCACCCAAAACATGATGCAGACTTGCTTACTGGAGGAAAGGAAAAAGAGAAGAGAATGTAGAGGAGAGTGTGTAAAATGAGGGGAACGTGGGTTTATATATGAGTTTTTACCGCAGCGTGTTACGGTTTAACCGTGACAAAACGCTTTGTCACAATTTAAAACGTGACAAAGGGGCCTTTGTCACGTTTAAAAACGGTTCACTGAATAATAAACATGACAACTTACATATATAGGGGTCACGTCAGCAAGAATTGACAGTTAGTAATGGTTTAAACCGTTACTAACTATCAGTAATGGTTCGACTCGTTACAAGGCTGTAACGGTTTGAACCGTTACAGAGTTGCAACGATTTAAACTGTTACAATTTTATTTTATTTTTAAAATATTTGTCACAGTTTTTGCTCTAACTGTGATAAATTCCAAACATTTGTTATGGTTGTGATGAACCATGAAAAAAAACCGTTACTAATGATGTACTTTTTTGTAGTGATTCTGCCATTGGTGGGATTGAACTTAAGAACCTAAGATCTGCTCTGCTCATTGTCGAAACAAAGGGAAGAATCTCAGACAGATTTGGTGGATCGGAGGTGAGGTTTAAGGTGTGCATGGGAATCACACGACACTTCTTCCTTTCCTCCAAAATCAACGTTGTTTAATTTAGATCTCTAAGCCATCATTTGAATCAGAACCTCAAGCTCCCTTGTCATTCACTACTACAAAACAGGGTTTTCACGTCACAAATTTTGGACTTTTCACGTCACTTTTTGGTGTGACATAAATTCAAGTGACGTGGAAAACTTGACTTTTAACGTCACACCAAAAAGTGACGTTAAAAGTCATATTTTTCACGTCACAAATTACAAAACTTGTGACGTTGTTTGTCCAAAACTAGATTAAATTGACGTTGGTGTGGCAGAGAAACCACGTCACAAATTGTTAATGTGTGACGTGGTTTCAGGAAACCAAGTCACACATTAAACAAAAGTGACGTGGTTTCACGAAACCACGTCACAAATTAGTAGTGTGTGACGTGGTTTCTTGATAAACCACGTCACAATTTAAAAATTTGTGACGTGGTTTCATGAAACCACGTCACACATTACTAATTTGTGACGTGGTTTCTCCACAAACCACGTCACAAATTAATAGTTTGTGACGTGGTTTCATGAAACCACGTCACAAATTTTTAAATTGTGACGTGGTTAATTTTTTTTTTTTTAAAAAATGATGGTTAATTTATCTTTTGGTTTCCCAATCTGTATTAATTGCAAATGTCACAGAAATAGATATAATGCAGATCAACAACAGTATACATTATTCATACAACATGTATACATAGCTATATTATAACTAAATCAAACTAAACATATATATAGACACACAAAATTCCATGTTTAGACAACAAAGTATTTTCTGCAATGATCACTTTTTAACCAACCACAAATGAAAGAAAAAATTGAGCAATACGGTCACGAAGTGAATCAAGGTCTGTGTCTTCAAATGAGTTGTTTCCATCATAAAACTGCAAAAATAATGGATGCTGTGATTACTGCAAAGTTAGATAAATAAATCATATAATTATATAATGATTGTATCAAGCTATAGATAAGAATTTAATTTATACCTGTGTAAAGGATCCGGTACGATCACTCTCAATAATGTCACACATATACTTCATGACGTAATACCCACACTCCTTATTCGTCGGTTGCTGGGGGCACTTTATAAATCACAAGAAATAGTATAAATTAATAACAAAATAAATAATATCTCAATTGACTAACATTGAATGAATTTAAATTAAAGGTAGTTACTCTAGGTCTTTGTGTCACGATGGGATCATCCATTTCACCGGTTTCTGATGCAAAATGCCATTGTTGAATGCCCCTAAAATCGAACTAAAATTAGCACGTATCCATGAAAATAATTTATGTAGCCCAAAGTAAAAAGTCATTAAAAGTACTTACTTAGATAAGAGGGTTTTATAATATGAGGTTATATTATATCGCAATGGGTCAAACCAAACCAGACGATGTTGTATGGGGCAAACGACAGCTAATGACCAGTGTTTACTGAAAAACATTAAGAATATTATGTCCACACATAAACATAACATTTGTAAATGTGCAAATAATGAAAAGTTGGCAAAAGGTAATAATCACACTTACTCTTGAAGAATAGGCGCAAAATAGACAGATCCCCGATTCGCTGACATTTGATGTGTGACATAAGCCCGCATCTCGTCCTCATACTCCAGTTTAGCCTTGTCGTTTTTAAAATCATCTCGCCTCACCAAGGCCATTGGACTAAGGAATCTGTATTGTTCCCTGCCTAATTGGTTGCACAGCTGGTGGAAGTACCTATCATAAAATGATTGAAATTATAAAAGGATAGATGTAAAAATATTGCATAGACATAAAAAGTAACAGTCATTTACAAAGTCGCTAATTCGAGCCAAGCGAGGTCAATTTCTTCCATCGTCAAAAACTCCACGATATCTCTGTCACCATCAACTAGAAAATCATATGAACGATACGGACTGACTACTCCTGGAGGCATCTTAATGGTTATGGAGTGCAAAGTTGGCTGCATCTCCCGCAGGAGTTGGAGAGAAGGATATTCATCTGAAAAGAACTGCGGGCGATGAAAAAACCAATGTTATATATTTTTACAACTGTAATCATGTAAAACAAGGAGTCTCAAAAATTAAGTGTACATACCGCATCAATCGGCGCCTTTTGTGGAGTGCTGTGTACAAGTCTTCTAGGCCACAGAATGAATGTCCCGATCGCCTCATATAGTTTGGTGACTTCATTATGGGGAATGGGTACATCTGTCCCCCCCTCATCATTTAAGATATTTGTAACAGACACCTTCACTTGGTCCTCCCCAATAAGCTTATTATGTATGAAGGAGGCGTTCGGGAACTGGCGAGCTTCTGCGACCGGGTGCAGGCGAGGGAAATCGAGATGGAGATAGCACTCTACTCCAACTTCAGGGTCATTGTCTGGAGTGGGATTTGATTCATTCTCACGAATTGATCCTAACGGCACAGTCTGATTGCAGCTGTCTTTGCCGCTTGGACCGCCGGTAGCAGGGGACTCCTACAGGAGATGGGAATACACAGAGTGAGCCTAATTGATAAACCCATAATTCGGTAATTAACATATATAGGAGATGGTCAAACCTGCTGTCTTTGTTGAGAAGAATGTGATGACAGTCCAAGCTGCATGGTAGACGCTCTAACTTGTGCCTCAATCTGCGCTCGGATCTGCTCCCCCATATAACCCGACAGAGCCTCCTGGACCTTCGCGGCCACCTGTCCATCGAACTGTGCTTTAATCTGCTGCTCGGATAAAGCAACCCGCTCCTCTAACTGGGCCTCCATCTCTGCCCGAGCCTTAGCCAATATCTCCTCAGTAGAATCTGTGCGAGTGGCTCGGGATCTACGGCCGAAATACTTGATAAACCCTAGAGTCCTGGGCTCCCCTAGTACCCGGCCGGGGCGATCGGGCTTCCCAATTGCCGTGGCCAGGATGTCCATCCTATCAGAAGGTGTGAAGGACCCTTGGGTGGTCTGCTGCTCAAGTTCTTCCTACAATAACCGAAAAAATCTTAAGTTGTAATGTGCTATAAAACCACAAGTTAAAGGAATAAACAACCAAGTAAAATACTTACAATCCTCTTTGCAACTGTTTCAGCCTCCAGATTAACAAATTTTCCTTCTTTAGACTTCCTTCCCTCAGCCCATTTCGTATGACGTGAGATGGGCGGCGGAGGCTGTAGAACAGCGGTAGGATCGGTCCGTGCCGCTTCCTCCATTTCTGCAATTTGTTTCTTAATCAACTTTTTCTCGACCCACTTGTAACCCCCCCGAGACATTGTATGCTTGTAAATATTTTTTTCTTGTCTCTCCTTTTGTTTTTGGCTATTCTCCTATGAAAATAAAACTAAGTTAGTTAATTAATATAATGTGCTTAAAATTCATTTTTGAAGCAAAGTTAAAGAACTATTTATAACCTATACACACCTGGAACTTTTGGTCGAGCCGTTTCTTAACAAAGGTCTTCCAAGTCTCCGGGTCAATAGAGGGATAGGTCTGACAGGGATCTTGACCCATCTTGTTCCCCCTGATGTAGTCTCTGGTTAGGTTATTCTTAAAACCCTTCCACATCTTGCGCGATTCATTCAACCAAAAATCCTTGAACGCCTTGGTGTTTGGAACGTCGAAGTTTTGCTACAAGGAAAAATAAGAATAAAAGACACATTAGTTGAGTTAACTAAAAAAAACAAATACATGCATATTAGGAACAAATAGATAAATAATGATAAAACATACCAAGATATCTGACCAACATTGATCCTTAATGTCTTTATCGACTTCCCTCCAATCGTCATCCAAGATGCTTACTCGGTTCCTTGCTACAAAACCGACGTAGCTCACGAATTGCGCTCCAATCTCTCCAATAGGATTCATGTCCTCATCAAATTCCACACGGATAGGCTGAACATTTGTCCCTTGACGGACAATAATGTCTTTGAGCTTCGTCGGACCTCTTCCCTTTTTTCGAGGGGGATTGTTTTGTTGTTGATTGTTAGAATCATCCGCCATGATGTACCTGTTAACAAATCAAATATGTGGTTGAGTCATTACAAGGCAACAACTTTCACAAAACCAAAACAATAACAATAATACTTAATACATTATAATTCAAAAAGATTCTCACTTTAGGTGTTATCCCATATCCCCTCACAATGATCATTTCTAGAGGCAAATAGGTCGTCATCATCTATCAATTCCGGTTCCCTTGGTTCAGGTGGAATTACGCACAAAGGTGGTATCTCATCAAGATCTAAAGTGGGAGCACGATCTTTTTGCTTTTTACTTTTCAAGACTATGGACAAGTGCTTATTTGCGGGATCCGTTACATAGAACACTTGTTTCGCATGACTTGCTAAGATAAATGGCTCATCTTTGTACCCAACCTTGTGAAGATCAATTGAGATCATACCAGTGTGGGGTTCAATCACAAGTGCGCTATTGTTAACCCACTTGCATTTGAAGATTGGAACCTTGAACTTGGTGTAACTAACTTCCCAAATTTCTTCAATTACCCCATAATATGCCATGGAAGCCAATCTTGGGTTTTTATCTTTTGAACTGGAGAAGTGCATCGCTTCGGCTACCACCATCACGCCACTGTTTTGCATGGTGCTGTTGTTGTCCTGAGCCTTAGTGTAGAAAGAATAACCATTTATGTCAAAAGAGCCCCACGTAACAACCTCAAAACGCGGCCCTCCGGCTAACCATCTTATTGTATCCAGGCCACCGGTCTCCTTTTCAACATTCTCCTTGAACCACCCAATGAATGTCCTATTATGCTCGTTAGAAATCTGCATGTCACTCTTTTTCGGGTTCTTTTCTTTTAGGATCCTCTTATGCTCGTCCAAATAAGGCTGCACTTCTTCCATATTATTCAAGATATATAGGTGTGCTTGTAACACCTCTTCACGGCACATAGTCTTTACTTTGACGCCCCGTACCCCCTTACCGATCCCATCTTCATGTCGTGGGTTTTCCTCAACCCCTTTTAGATACGATTTGCAAAAATCCATTGCCTCCTCAACTAAGTATCTTTCAACAATTGATGCCTCAGGTCGGTGTGGGTTCTTGGAATACCCTTTCAAGACTTTCATGAATTGCTCGAAAGGGTACATCCACCTTAGATAAACAGGGCCACAGAGCCTTATCTCCCTTACCAAATGAACAATCAAGTGCACCATAATATCAAAAAAGGCTGGAGCAAAGTGCATCTCTAATTGGCACAATATAATGTAACCCTCATTTTCCAACTCGTCTAGCTTTTCAGTGTCGATGACTTTGCTGCATATCGCATTGAAAAACATACACAGTCTTCCTATAGTCTTCCTGACATCATCTTGCATAATGCCTCTTATGGCAATTGGTAAGAATTGTTGCATCAATACATGGTAATCATGTGACTTCATTCCCACCAACTTCAAATCATTCATTGACACAAGTCTGCTAACATTAGAAGAATAACCCTGTGGAACCTTGATCCCACTCAAACACTCACATAGACTTTTTTTCTCCTGTTTCGAAAGTGTATGAGCAGCAGGTTCCATATAAGCCCTCTTGCCATTTTCACTGACTATAGGATGCAACCGTTGTCTTATACCCATTTCAACCAAGTCTAACCGTGCACTGAGTCTGTCCTTAGTCTTCCCTTGTATATGCAACAACGTTCCAACAAGACTATCACCGACGTTTTTCTCCACATGCATCACGTCTATACTGTGCCTCACATCGAGATATCGCCAATAAGGTAGATCAAAGAAGATTGACCTTTTCTTCCAAATGATCTTTTCAGAACCGGTCTTTGGCTTCTGTTTCTTACCGAATACCATACTGACATTCTCAACACGGCGGTAAACTTCATCCCCGGTTAAGGGGGTAGGAGCAGATCGGTACTCAGATGAGCCATTAAAACACTTCTTTAGTCTACGGTAAGGATGGAACCGATCAAGAAACCTCCTGTGACCGAGGTAGACGGTTTTTCTTCCGTGTTTGAGATGGTGGCAGTGTGTGTCAGACTCACATATAGGGCATGCCATATAACCCTTCACACTGTAACCAGAAAGATTGCCATATGCAGGGAAGTCATTTATTGTGGTAAACAACATAGCTCGCAACTTGAATGTCTCCTGCCTGTACGCATCAAACACATCTACGCCTTCCTCCCACAACATCTTCAAGTCCTCAATCAAAGGTGCCAAGTAGACATCGATATCGTTACCAGGCTGTTTCGGACCCGAAATCATCATTGACATCATCACATACTTGCGCTTCGTGCACAACCAAGGCGGCAGGTTGTAAATGACCAGCAACACAGGCCAAGCACTATGTGTGCTACTGAGACTCCCGAAAGGGTTGAAACCATCCGTACACAGTCCGAGACGAAGGTTCCTTGGCTCACCACCAAATTCAGGAAACATGGAATCTATCTTCTTCCATTGAGGAGAATCAGCAGGGTGCCGGAGATATCTTCCATCTGAGATTTTCTCATCACAATGCCACCTTAGTTTCTTTGCTTCTGCCTCATTTGCAAACAAGCGTTTAAACCGTGGCACAATCGGAAGGTACCACATTACCTTCAAAGGTACCCCTTTCTTTGATCCATCATCATCACCAACGGCATCCTTCCTCGGCTTGTACCTCGGAGTATTACATTTTGGACACTCTTTTAGGCTTTCATACTCTTTCCTGTATAACACGCAATCATTAGGGCAAGCGTGTATCTTCTTATACTCCATGCCCATCTTGCTTAGAACTTTTTTAGCCTCGTACATACGCTTCGGAAGCACATTGCCTGCTGGGAACATATCACTCAAAGCTTCAAGCATCTGCGAGAAACCAGCGTCTGCCCACCCATTTTCTGTCTTTATTTTCAACAATTTCAGGACGCCAGTCAACCGAGTATACTTAGTACACCCCGGGAACAACGGTGTCTCTGCATCACTCCGCAACTTGTCAAACTCTTGTACCACAGAAAATGACTCCGCCCTAATATCATTGATCATGTCGTCCATTCCATCATCACAAACATCATCCACCGTTGCTTCTACATTTTGTGACGGGCACGCATGTACGGTACTTCCCAATTCCCCATGCCAAAGCCACTTCTTATAACGGAGATTGATCCCATCACAAAGAAGGTGATCCCTTATATCATCAACGCTCTTACGATAAGCATTTGCACAATTCACACAAGGGCAAAGATACATGTCATTCTTACTAGGCACGTTTCTCTTGGCAAATTCAATAAATTCTTCCACACCCATCTGATACTCTTTAGTGGTTCTCAATGTATGCATCCAACTACGATCCATTCTATTAAACCTATGCCATTTCCAACAAGCTAGTCAAGTTTATCTAACTGTTTAAGCTATTGAGTTATACTGTTTTAGGATAAAACAACAAATTCAATAATAGTACTAATAGTAATAAAATTCAAGATAACCAAAATGGAGTGGAGGAATTGCTTACTCAAATGAAGTCAGACCCAACACTGAAATCGCAGCACCAAGATGAAGTAGAGAAATTACTCAACTTCTACTTATAATGTTTCTGGAAAAGCAGGAGTTTTGTTTATGGTCCTCAGAATTTAAATGAGTAGATGATAAGCTAGAACATGAGCACTAAAGTCACCCATCCTACAAACAATAGTGTAATAATATGAGGGAGATTAAGAAATGAGAATGAAGGCTCAAAATAAAGAAACCAAGTCAATAAATTTGACCACAATAAGTATCATGTTCATACAACTCAATTTGACATATCTTTATGCTTATACTTCTTAATTCACAAACTTCCTTTCTAGTCTCAATTAATTCTATCACAAACTACATGTAACTACTTTAACCACTCTTTATAGTTTCTTCTCTTTCAATCACCATTGTTCCTCAAAGTTTAGCTACCATTTACTCCGTCCCATAACATCAAGATATAAATTCTATTTATTTTGCTATTTAACAGCAAAATTCCAAAACAATCAATAAACTTTGTCTCTATATACACTTAACACCTAAAATACTTGCATTAGCCTTAAAAATACTAAATACTAATCAAATATCACAAACAACACTTTATAACTAGTTCTTAAATTTAAACAATCCAAATCAGTTTTTAAACTCACTTCAATTGCCCAATATCTCTTGCAAACTTCCTGTACAACAAAGTCCAATTTAGTGCTTTATCCTCGCTGAAACTTCATTTAAATCTGAATATCACCTCTCAATACATCAATTTATTACTCTAAAGAAATCTTTCACCCTAAAAATCTGAACTCAATATTATTCAATCCTTTTTATATTTACAAACAATCAAGAAATGGAGCTAATCACCTATTTAGAGCAGAAATCATAGAGACCAGGTAATGTAAACCATTCCAAGCGATAGCTTGCCCATGTAATTAAAAAAAAACAATCACTGAATCAGAGCAGAAAACAGAGGGAAATAAAGAAACTGAACGGAACATAGGAAGCAAAGGAAGAACAGGAAAATCAGAAATCTTCAAAGTCACTTACCACCCAAAATTTCAACATGCAAAACACAAATCATTGCTTTCTACTCTTAAACTTATCACCCCCAAAATTTTAGTCCCTCCGGCCCGCCAGATTCGAACGAAACAGAGAAGGAATAAGAAGATAAACAGAAATTTCACAGTGGTTGAAGAATAATGGGACATACATTTCTTCACGGATTCCATATAGGCACCAGAGCAACGAGCGGCGTTAACACCTTTATCATTAACAAAATGGGATTTTGGTGATTTTGAGATCTGAAGTTAGAAAGACTTCATAAAAATCAAAACTTGAAGAGGATGAAGGAAGAGGATGCTCACCTGACCTCGGATCAGAGATTGCATGCGTTGGCCGGAGCTGTGGAAGGAAGGAGGTATGAGATTTGCAGAGCTATGGGGCGCGGGACGGAGCTGGGGAAGTACGAGTTTCGTTTTTGGGTTAAGAAATTGGAGGGAGCTGGGGGAAATATTTGGAGGGAGCTGGGGGGGACTTTCAATGTCACAATTATCTTATTTGTGACGTTGAAAGTCCCAGATATATATTTTTTTTAAATTTTTTTAAAAATTTCTGTGACTTTCAACGTCACAATTAGAATAATTGTGACGTTGAAAGTCACGGATAATTTTTTTTTTAAATTTTTTTTAAAATTTCTGTGACTTTCAACGTCACAATTAGTATAATTGTGACGTTGAAAGTCAGCAGAAAATAATTTTAAATTCTTTTTAAAAAAATTAGTAACTTTCAACGTCACAATTAGTATATTTGTGACGTTGAAAGTCACGGACAAATTTTTTTAAATCTTTTTTAAAATTTCTGTGACTTTCAACGTCACAATTTGTATAATTGTGACGTTGAAAGTCACGGATAATTTTTTTTAAATCTTTTTTAAAATTTCTGTGACTTTCAACGTCACAATTTATATAATTGTGACGTTGAAAGTCACGGATAATTTTTTTTAAATTTTTTTTCTGTGACTTTCAACGTCACAATTAGTATAATTGTGACGTTGAAAGTCACGGACAATTTTTTTAAATTTTTTTTAAATTTTCTGTGACTTTCAACGTCACAATTAATTAAATTGTGACGTTGAAAGTTACTAATTTTTTTTAAAAAAAATTTAAAATTATTTTCTGTTGCCTTTCAACGTCACACTTAGATTAAGTGTGACGTGGAAAGTTAAAGTAATTTTTTTTTATTTTTTCATTTCAAACATACAACGTCACAAATGCTCAAAGTGTGACGTTGAAACTTTCAACGTCACAATTTAAGGTTTTTGTGACGTTGTAACTCCCTCCACCTGCAACTTAATTACAAAAATGCCACCGCGTTTTTTTTCCATGTCACATTTATAATTATGTGACGTTAATTGGTGACGTGAAAAGCCTATTTTGTAGTAGTGTCTTGAAATCATGTTCCTAAACCCATCAACCCCACCACATCCTTCCCGAAATAATAAGATGTCTTTTTTTAAGGAATAAGCTCTTCTATCCAAATACGTCCTATATTTAGGAATGGAGTGATTACTTCCCATTCCATGAGGGAGGAAGATTCATTCGAGACTGGGGAGCTATGATGATGATATGGTTGATGGATTTGATGGAGAGGAGGATTGATTCTGAATCGCGCTCAACACACCAAGGAGAGAGAGGAAGAAAAGCCTGAAGGTGAATGAGTGAGAAAGAAATGGAGAAATGATGAGGTGTAAGGATCAGGTGGAAAATAGTGGATACATGTGACTACTGTATAAGTCATTTAACCATCGACCATTTTACTTGTTAACGGAGGTTGGAGGGGCGATGTTGTCCTCCTTTTTGAACTCCTGGGATATAGTTTGTCTCTCGAAATCTTCGTGGTACCCAGTGCCTATATGTAGAAACTCTTAAGATATTTTTGCCCTTTAACTCATCATTCCTCTAATTACCTTAATTTACAGGGTAAATTTGGATCACCAAAATGAGATTATATATCTTGAACGGAATTAGTTGTTTTTCATATGAGGGGGGTTTTTTTTTTTTTTTTGGTTTAATTCCTATCGATCTAACCCTCTTTCTAATTTGCTTCCAAACATATAATCACTAGTCTTGTTTGTTTGTCTAGATGCATGACTGATTTCACGGTGTTTATTAAACTTTTCAGAGGCAAAAGGACAAATAACAGCTAACCTCGATTACCTATTTACAGTCCTCACACAATGTCTCTTACAAAGTCCAACCCAGCTTTTCTTAAAGAGGTAAATAATGTATTTTTTCTTTGGTAGACTATGGGCAGCCTCTCTTTCCATTATGAAGACTAAATTTTTTATGATACGAAAGACACTTAACTTTTTACACACACACACACATTTGTGTATGTGTCTCAATTATATTTATTTGATCTAAAAATTCAACAAATTACACAGTTTAATCCTTAAAATTTTTTTTTTACTTATTTTACTTACTAATTTTTCTAAAGAGATAATTTTATTTTTGTATTTTATATTTGTTGAAAAATAACTAATTAAAATAGATAATGAGGAAAAATAATTTGAGACTAAAATAATTTATTTATAAATTAAACGCGAAAGAAAGAAAATCCAAATATAAATCTTTTAAGGGAAAAAAATTCGGTTGGGCCAGATATTTACTATTATAGAAAGTCAACCATCGTACCAATTGTTCTTTATAAATTATAAGTAGGGTGAAAAATCATTTTTAATTTATATTACAAGTATTTATGCAAAACAATCAACTTGAACCCCGTGATATTATAATTTGATAATTATGTCAACAAGCTTATATTTTATGAGCATCTTGTTAGTCGACAATCTATAAATATTTTGTAAACGTTTTGTAGGTTATGTCCTGGTAAACCTTCAAAATCCAACTCACTTAAAGTTTTATTTTGTATGAAAAAAACTGAGCGTATATGTGTGGGGCTAGGGGGATATTATAAAAAGTGTCTCATGGTGGATTTAAAAATGATAATTAACCCCATCCAAAAGGAAGCCATAGAAAAATTATAATTCCACCAAAAACACACAAAATGAGAGATTTTGATAATCTCTTGCTTCCACGCAAAACACGTCATGATCATGTCCTCTCATGACCCTCTTCCTATCATCATAATTCCCTCACTTTCATCATCACCCTTCTTATCTTCTTCCTCCCACACATCAACCTCTTCTTCCTCATAGAACCTCTCCAATATCGCAGGGAAGACTCAGAAAAAGACCGAATTCATGGCTTCCCTCAAGAAGAAGAAACCCTATAATTTCTCCTACTTCTTCCATCACTACTACTTCTTTCACCATACCACTCTCTTACTGTTCTTCTGATATATCATATATTTGTATAAATATATATGCACACACACTCAAAAAGGAAGGTATCTTTTCTTCTTTTGAAGCTTGCAACTACTTTCTTCTCTCTTCTCTCTATCGGGGAATTGAAGCTTTATGGTCCGAATCTTTGCTATATACATAAATACATATATATATATAATAGTTATACCCTCATAGTCGTATACTCCCCTCTCTCTCTATATATATATGGGTTGCTTCGTCTTCTTTGCGTAAGTTTTCTTTTTGCAGGTTTGGTTTGGTTTGGTTTACACAGAAATTCAAGACTTTTACTTTATGGCGTGCCTTTATATTCAGAAGATTGGTCTTCATTATTCTTGTATTGATAAAGTGGTGATCGATGATTATTGGTCTCCCCTTTCTTGGGTGTGTGTGTATGTGTGTGTTGCTAGATTTTCCAGATGAGTATGATATGTATATTTGAAGATTTTGTGTACGTCAACAATAACTGAGATATAAGTGGTGACGGTATTATATGTATGTTTTTATGATATAAAGCGTTTCTTTCTTTGTCAAGGAGAATATCGTTTTGCTTTGTTCAAACTTCAAACTATATGCTATTTTCTTCCCCATTGCTTTCTTCTTCAACTAAGATTTTGATCATAATAAATAATTTTTTTCACATCTTTGACCCAGCAGAAAGATCTCACGCACTCATATCACATGGATAGTATGAAATCTCACGCTTAAGTAAGACTTAAGGAGATGACAGTATCAGTTGAGCTAAACTGGTTGAAATCGTTTATATATAATATTCTTACTTCTGAAGATGTATATTTATTTGTCATTACACTACAAAAAAATCACAGTTTTCCGACGGACATTTCCGACGGATTTCCGTCGCTAAATCTGATTTCCGACGGAAATTTCGTTGAAATTCCGTCGGAAATTTATTTCCGACGGAATTTCCGACGGAAAATGGTCAGTCGGAAAAAAGGCCGTTGGAAATCCAGTTACCGACGGAATATTCCGTCGGTGATTAGCGACGGAATATTCTGTCGGTAATGACAATTGATTACCAACGGAATATTCCGTCGGTGATCTATTTTTTGGGTTTTTTTTTAAAAATTTTTTGTTACCTACGTTTTTTTTTCTTTGCTTTTTTTTTAATTTGCTTTAATTTTTTTTAAAACCACACCATGGTGACCTGCACATAATTATAATAGACACGTGACTATGTACAATATTGCTACCTAATTATAAATAAAAGTACAAAGTAATAGTACCAAATCCATACATTGATAGATGTGTCATAAAAAGAAGTTCAAAACTTGTAATGTCATACAAGCAAAAGTCCTATAATAAATAGAAACCAGCACCACAAATGATTTCAACTTTGACTGCCTGCATTTGGATTAGCTGGATTTGGTAATTGAATCCCCAGTCCGTGCAATGCAGTCACAATCATGCTATAGTTTTGTTGCATCGTGTTATAGTTTTGTTTCAGGCTTTCATTCTCTTGTTGAAGGTGCTGGGTTGTTTGTCGAAACTTTCTTTCAGCTTCTCATTCTCCTGGGAAAGCTCTGAGATCTTGTTACGCAATTCTTCTTCAATCTTATCATTGATGATTGTTGTATTGTTGATGGAAGGAGGTGAACTATCAACAATATTTTCATTTTCAGAGCCAAACCCATATATGCGTCCCTTCTTGTTTCTTCCTCCTGTAACCTCCAACCATAAGTTTAATTCATCCTCATTAGATTGGACACTCGGAGAAGCACCCTCAGCAGTTAAAGCCTCTTTCCGCCTCATGTAATCCTCCTGTAAACATAACAAATACATAAAAGAATTGAAAATTCAACACACGACTAATTCACTTTAATTTTCACCAAAATACACTTTGACTTCAACAAATTGAAAATTTCCAAAAGCAAAAAGGTAATGACATATAAAAATGAATGAGGAAGCATCCAACAACATTTTAATATCAACCAAAAAGCAAATTGATGACAGCAAATTATTCAAGAGCCCAATCAAGATTTTTAATGTGTTAACCTTGTTTCCTATCAGTCGTGAAATTCAACTTAGATTGTAAGCAACTCAAAACACAACACTGCACATTTCTCCCAAGAAATTCAGTTTCCAATGCAAATATGAAGAGTCCAAGAAACATTCTAGCAAGGCAGGACTAGGAAATTCAAATTCTAACAAAAAAGACAAGTAGAAACTTAAATCAGATTCCCATTGCACCAGATTCATAACAAACTCAACTAGTGAAACAAAAACACAGCAGAACCAGAACTAATGAATTAAACAGTACAATGTGCAGCAACAAACTGGACAAATCTGATATGCAACTTGCAAATGTTTGGGCAAATTTGTGACAGAACATAGTTAGGCAAGGGACAAGAAAATCAGTCAGAAATCAGCTTTGAAACAGCAAAAGAGACCGCAATTTCAAGTCTCAAAAGCAGAACAATATAGATCAGCAGGAACATATACTTACATAGACTGATTGGGCAAGATGGTCCACAAATTCTCTAGTTGTCTCATTGTAATGTGTCTTCTTGAACACTTCAAATGGAGTAGGCTCCCTTCCAATCATCCGAGCCTACAATTATTTAATAAGATATGTCATAGCAAAACATCGCATCAAATAAATGATTGAATTCAATAAATAATTCTTACCAATATCCTCTTATGCTCAGTAACAGGAATACTACCCCCCTTATGTAGAGTTCCTCCTGTCTCAGATGCTCGATTAGCTTGAGCAATCTCACTTTTTTGTTGGTAATTCGGGGTCGTCCATATGGTCACCAACTCATCCATCACAAGATCTGGAATCCATGCAGGTCGTTTTCCATTTTTGAAGAAAGCCTTCCTGACTTCATGCATTTGATCTCTTAAAATGGATTGACACTTGTGTTTCCAGTTTTCCCTAATTGCACTATCATGTTGTGGTAACCACTTATATCGTTTCTACATAAATAAAAAGGCGTTAAATATGCAAAATAAAAACTCCATATAATAGAATCCGAATATGATAACTTATGATAATAAAAAGGATAAGATATACCGCCCAATCTTCAAACCACTTGATCTTATACGGTTTCGGTGTCATTTTCCAACACGAACATGGATGGTCAAATTTGGCACGAATTATTTCACGAATACGCCGAACAGTTGGTATGGGAGGATCAAACCTAATAAGAATGAAAACATAATCACAACTATTATAAATAATTGAAAGTGTCAACTCAAAAAATACAATAATGACAAGTTTTGATGATGACTTACGATTATTTCTCAGGACGTATCCACATTCGACCATCTAAAGGATCAATGCCAGAATCTTGAGCACTATATTGAGGACCTTGCGGAGTAGGGGGTTGCGAGTTATCACTTCCGGGGGATGGGATATAAGATGGTGTGTCAAATGATGGAGTATGGCACTGTGTATCAATGGGGTCATGCATTCGTGAAGATGATCCACTTGATATCAAGTGTCTATTTGCTCTAGGAATTGATATTGGTCTCGTGTGTTGCTGTTCCAAGGTTGGAGCTGATGTGATTGGCACATGAGTAGTTGAAACTTGTCCTACTTGCACGGACAACTGTGGAAAATTAGGAGCACTTTTTGTAGCTTTATCATGCTTTTGCTTGCGAAAAAACATCTGCAAATTCAGATGTGAACAACCCATTAGTCATAAATATTAAATAAGTATTTACAAAATTGAATAGGTTAAATTAAAGTAGAAGTAAATGCAAAACATGATCAATATAATAATTTTAAGCAAGACCATCATCATCAAGTGTCGCAATCATCATCATCATCATCTTCTTGTTCTTGTTCTTCATCATCATCATCATCATCTTCTTCTTCTTCATCATCATCATCATCATCATCATCATCATCATCATCATCATCTTCTTCTTCTTCTTGTTCATCTTCATTGTCATTTTCTTCTTCGTTGTCTCCTTCATCTTCCTCTTCATCCTCCTCCTCCTCCCCTTGATGATTATAAGTCATGTTATCAAGTGGCATATCCACATCTTCATAACGAATTTCTGTGTCTCCTTGATCTCTTAATTCATCATCATGAGCAATTATTGGTAATACAACTTCTAATCCATCTATTTGAAATGGCCCTACGTTTATTTCAGATACTGGGGTTTCAATTATACTACGAGCCTTGATCTTAATAACAGCTAGCCGATAAGGGGTGAAGTAGACCTGCATTGCTTGAGTAGCAAAAATGAATGGATCATACTTGTTGTACCTGCGTAATGCATTGACTTCAACAGTCCCATAATGTTTGTAAACCCTGGTACCACGATTTGGTGTTGCATCAAACCACTCACATTTAAACAGCACCAATTTCTTCACCGACATACCCATATACTCAATCTCGATAATTTCTTGTAGAATGCCATAAAAGTCATGTTCTGATTGTGTGTAGTCAGTTCCCTTGATGCATACACCACTATTTGTAGTTGCTTTTCGAATAGCCCATGAAGCTGTATGAAACTTGTAGCCATTGACAAAGTATATAGGCCATGTTCTTACTTTTCTATTGGGGCCCCAAGCAAGGTCATGCAAAAATGAATCCGCAATGTTGTTTGAAGGGTCTTCAACCTTCACGAGATTAATAACAAAAATAAGGTTTGTTGGTTTTACAAAATATAATGTAATTAGTCCCACTTACATGATCTTTGAACCATAATCTTTCATTGATTTGAGATTCTATTTGATAATCCATTATTCGAGGATCCATTCCCTTCAAAGTTTGAACAAAAAGACTGCATAAAAAATATAGATGTTAACCATAAATATAGTTGACACATGGTTTAAATTACCACACTTAAATATCACTTACTTCATATAAGGTTGAACCTCATCACAATTCATAAGAACACATCTTATGGCAGCTTCTACTTCCTCATCTGCCAAGAATCGGGATTTACATTGTCCGTATGGCCTTCCTCGATGGTTGAATATAGATATTGATGGAAACTCTGATTCTCCACCATCATCATTTCTTACAGGCCTTATTATTCTTGGTGAAACACCTAGCTCAAAGTAGTGCAAGCAAAACATTGTGGTCTCTTCAATTATATATGCTTCACAGATAGATGCCTCAACCCGAGCTTTGTTCCTTACCTTCTGCTTCAACGTATGCAGGAACCTGCACAATTGCATGATTGCCACATAAAATGCATGGTCCTTATCATATTTCTATTCACAACTCAGTTAAAATAACATGTCATAGTTACCTTTCAAATGGATACATCCATCGATATTGAACGGGCCCTCCAACTTTAGCTTCATATGGAAGGTGAATGGGCAAATGCTCCATAGAGTCAAAGAACCCAGGAGGAAAGACCTTTTCCAACTTACACAATGTTACAACAATATTCTGCTCTAACAACTCCAGTTTGTCTACGAAGAGGGTGGATGAACATAGTTGTGTAAAGAAATTACTAAACTCCGCAATAGCACTAAAGATACCTTCAGACAAACAAGCAAAGGTGACAAATCTCTGATTTGTATGGTTTTTATATGCCTAAATTGAGGAAATTAACATGATTGAGATGCGATATTGGTCCAATAATGCTTAATGTAAAACTTAAACTCTTAGGTGAAATTAATGTTAGGTTAGGGTTAATTAGCCATAATTGTAGATTAATTTGTATGAATTGGTTTAGAGGGCTATTTGATCCTTGTTTACTCTTGTTTTCACTTGTAGGGTCGTTCAGGACCAAAAGATCGGACCTGGGATGAAGAATGAGGCAAAACAAAAGCGCAGAAACAAAGTGACTTCGCCGCGGCGAGTCAGACGGCGAAAGCAGCTCCAAGAAGTAGAGAGGAATGTGGTTCGCCGTGGGTTTCGCCGCGGAGAACCCACGGCGAACAGGCCACAACTTCCAGAAACAACCTGAGCTCGCCTTGGCTTCCGCCGCTGCGAAGCCACGGCGAACTGCGTGAATTCTGCAGATCAACTCGCGTTTTGAGCCTGATTTGGATCCAAATTGAAGACCCACTTACTTGACCTAACTTGGAGACTTAAAACATGAAGGATACACCTCATTTTGGGCAGATTTGGCTCACATTTTACACACCCAAGCCCTAGCTCTCTCTTCTCTCTTCTCCATCTTCATCTTCTTCATTCTTCTTCCATCCTTCTATGGGTTCCTTTCCTTCCTTCCTTCTTGTTGGTTCCTCCATGGAGAGTAGCAGCTAGGCTCCACCATTCTTGGTGGTGAGAGCCAAGGGATGAGCTTAAAGCTTCAATAGGGGAGTTTTCCTAGTTCTAATCCTTTCCCATTTGTTGTATTTATGCTTTTCTAGGTTTCTAGGGTTGCATTTATGACATTTTGGTGGGTTGTATTAATTGCTATTGCATTTGGTTGAGGTGCATTTATGGCACTTAGTTGGATGCATTTATGACATTAGGGTTAGAACTTATGTTTGTATTTATGTTGTTTCCTTCTTGTTAATGCTTGACATTGCTACTTATTAGCTTTGAGTTTAATGAAATTTATGGGTTCATAGTTTTGTTATTCTCTTGGTGAAAATTATGTGCTAATGCAAGGTGGCTTGGTTAGTGGATTGAGAATGTTAAGTTGTTTGCTTGAGGGAGATGGCATAAGAATTAATTGGTTGTGTTGAGACATTGGGTAAACACTCTCTAGGTCCTAATTTATTGCATGGGTGGCCATCAATGGATTAGGGTTTAGAGAGAAATTTAGAGCAATTATGGGATGGCCCAAATTGTGGATTTAAAGTCTTGCATAATCAATTATTTCTTGATTTGGAACTTAATCAACTTGGGTTAAATTAAGTAATGTGCGGGGTTCCGGCATTAATTAAGTTAACCCAAGCCTAGCCTAGAGGGGTTCCTCTAGGGTTCTTTAGAAATCAAACAAACTCCTTGAAAACCTTTTGAAGCAATGATTCCCAAAGCTTTCATTCATCAAGAATGACCTTTATCCCATTTTCATCCAAATCTCACTTTTAACTCTAATCTTTTACTTTACCTTTGCATATACTAAACTTCTTATCAAAACCAAACAAAAATGCTTTATACCCGCCTTTTCAAGTTTACATTTTAGCTATTAGGTACCATATTACACTAGGCTCCTTGAGATCGACACCCAGGGTTAGCTTCCATTATCCCCTCGGGTTCTAATTTCTTGGAGAGCGGACTCGAGGCGGCACTGCTCCGAACCTGAACCCTTAATCAATTTCCGAGCTCTTCAAGTGGCGCCGTTGCCGGGGACCCAAGTAATTGGTTCCCTAGTAGCCGGTTGTCAAACTTGCTTTGGCCGGGTCTCGCTTCTAGTTTCATTTTAGCTTAGTTTCATCTTAGTTTATTTTTCATCTTTGCATATCATATTTTGAAATACCTCTGACAATTGGTATAGGTGCTTGCTCTTTGCAATCCCTTTGATCATTGACTTACTTTTGTGCTTGGTTGCTTTAGTGGTAGTTTTATTGCACTAATTGTGAATGCTTTCCTTTGCTGGATATTGAGTGCATGTATCTATCCCCCAAGTCACATCTTTTGTTGCTTGAAGCTTACTTGTACATAGCATACTTGCTCTGACTGATTTGCACTTGTCTGAAGTGGTTTCTCAATATTTCACTCAACTAGTGTTCGTTTCTGAAAAATTTTCTGCAGCTTGTTTTCTGTTCAGTGGCAGAATCAGCCACTCACATATTTTGATTCCTCGCCGCGGCGAAGAGACGGCGAGCTCCACCTGTGTCAGCCTCTGTTTTCGCTGACTTTCACTATTCCCTGCTCATTCCTGCTGCATATATATACTCCATACTCACACCATATTCGTACATACACATTTCATTCACATTTCATACACTACCATACATCACATACATCTAATCTCACTTGACTGTTGTACATTCTAAGTCTTAGTTGCTGCTGATAGTCCACTTGTTGTCTGTGCCTTGTGTGACTCAACTTTGACTTGCTTTTGATTTCTTCTACTTGTCTATATCTCGTTGTGCATGCCTAGAGGGAGAGGTAGAAGAAGAAGATGATCAAACCTTCCATCCTTAAACCTTGGGATTGAGCCACACCTTAGGAGAGCCAACCAAGGAGGTCCCTCTAGCCCTATTTTAGAAGAGAGTTCTTTTGGAGAGTCTAGCAGTTCCTCTCATTCAGACACTGAAAATTCTATTCGCATAGAGATACCCCTAGATATCCCTATGGCCCACAGACCACCACCCAATGGCAATAATGGAAACAATTGTGAGGGTGAGGGAGTAGGAAACAATGACATCCCTAGGAGGCGTAGTATTAAGGAAGTTACCTCGAGTGGTGTCACAGCCGACCCATTCCAAACTGCATATCATGCTTTAAATGCTGATTTTGAAATTAAAGGACCACTGATTGCAGCATTGCCTCATTTTGCAGGATTGGAAGGGGAGGATGCATATGGCCATTTATATGGGGTCTACCTTGCTTGCACAAGCATGAAACCAGCTGGGGCAAATGTTAATGATGTGCAGTTGAAAGTCTTTCACTTGTCGCTGGATGAAAAGGCCAAAGAGTGGTTTAGACTCCTACCAAGGCATGATGAGAATGCCCTTACTTCTTGGGCCAATTTAAGGAGGGCATTTCTAGAGCATTACTTTCCAGATGTTAAGACTGAGGATCTGAAGAAGGACATCTATTCTATCAGACAAGATCCTTCTGAAAGTTTCTATGAGTATTGGTGCCGGTTTCAAGAGTTGTTAGCCAAGTGTCCCCACCATCAGATTATAGATGAACAGTTGATTCAATACTTCCACAAGGGGCTCTTGCCTAATGAGAGAGGCATTATGGATGCTAGTGCCGGTGGTTCTTTGGAAGATTTACCCGCCACAGAAGCTTGGGCTATGATTAAACTGAGAGCCAAAAACACCCAACAATACAACAGAAGAGGTTCCAAAGGGGTGTTTGAGTTGAGCTCCAACCCACAACAAACAAGGAGAATGGATTCTCTAGAGGCTAAGGTGGACACTTTGAGTTCCCAACTCACTTCTCAACTTGCCTTCATTACTTCTGAGTTGAGGAACCTTAGCATGCAACAGTGTGCTCCCACTTCCTCTACCTCCAAGGCATTAGTTGCACCAAGTTGTGAGCATTGTGGTTCCGTGATGCATATCAGTAGCCTTTGTCCTAATGAGCCGGCGGATGTCAATGCTATGTACCAGGGGAGGTCCAACTCTAATCCTAACCAAAAATGGGATCCCCACAGCAACACTTACAATGAAGGGTGGAGGTCACACCCAAATTTCCGGTGGAGAGACAACAATAATTCCATGACCAGTTACAAGGGCTAATCTTCTTCTTCCCCAAGGTCCTTGGTTCCCCAAGATTCACCAAGAGGGGATGATTCATGTGATAGAATTCTCAAGAGCATACAACGGATGCATGAGGATATGAATGCTCGCAACGATGCGAGGTTTGCATCTCTTGAGTCTAAGATGGAGCAGTGGGAAACCAGAACTACAAACCTTCAATCCTTTGTGACCCAGTTGTTGGACGGTTTGAATGACAAGCAAGCAAGGTCAAGTGGAGCTTCTCCCTCCAATACTGTGATAAACCCAAAGTCCCTTAATGCCATCACCTTGAGAAGTGGCAAGAAAGTCAAGTTTCAAGGCTTTGAGGGTGATGAGTCTGATGTTGATGAAGAAATTGTTTGTGAAAGACCACCTTTGGGTATGGGAGAGTATTCCAACTCCAAGACCATTGAGGAGAGCTCCTTGCCAATGCCGACCCCTCAGGTCCAAAGTGAGAGCAATGAAGAGAAAAAGCTCCTAGCTAACCCACCTTCCATAAGAAGAAAGAGAGGAGTTCGCTTTGAAACACAGGATTCACCCAACCAAGAGCCACAGCAAAAAGGTAAAGAGGTAAAAGTTTATGACCTTCCTTTTCCTCATTCATATTTGGCTAGCAAAAGGGTTGCGGATGATAAATGTGATAAAGAGATGTTTGATATGTTTAGCAAAGTTGAAGTGAACTTACCTCTCCTTGATTTAATTAAGAAAATGCCTAAGTCGGCAAAGTTTTTAAAAGATTTGTGCACCAACAAGAGGAAATATAAGCATAGTGAAAGAATCCAACTGGGGTCTAATGTGAGTGCTTTGTTTAAACCACAACTACCTTTAAAATGCAAAGACCCGGGTTCTTACACTATTCCTTGTATCATAGGCAAGACCACTATTTCAAATGCTTTACTAGATCTTGGTGCTGCGATAAATGTCATGCCATCCTCTATTTTTGAGTCATTGGGTACCCAATCCATTCGGGACACAAGTGTGGTTCTCCAACTTGCGGACCGAACAATTAGGTATCCAAAGGGCATTTTGGAAGACATTTTGGTGCAAGTAAAATGGCTTGTTTTCCCAGCCGATTTCTATGTCCTAGACATGACTAGTGACAACCCTAGTGATAGTACTTTAATTCTTGGCCGACCTTTCCTTAGGACAGCTGAAACTATCATTGATATGAAACAAGGTACAATCACTATGGGGACTGGTGACCAGGAGGTCAAGTTTCTATTTTCTGAGACCATGCGCAATGCTGGTGATGACTGTACTTATCTAGGCATTAGTGCAATATCTTGTGTGGATGATGAGATTGATGAGCTTTGTGATTCTACATGGTTTGATTCGATTGAGCATGTTGAGCCATCCCCCATTATTTCCCCCTCCCATACATCTTTATGTTGTGCATGTGTTGGTGATGTGAAATGTGTTGATTGCATTAAGATTGATGATTATCTTTCCACCTCACATGATTTGGATGATTTTACATGCTTAGTTGATACTTTATCTGCTCACCCCACACCCAATGTTCTTGGGAAAGTTTCTGCTGATTGTGATACAGGTTCTGCCGACCCCATAGACACTGTTATGCAAGCTACACCGGTAGCTTTGTCTATGGTGGATACTTGCTCCCCCTTGTAAAGTGGAGAAATTACAGCATTGGTAGATGCACCCATATCTCCTTCCCTGTTCTGTGATAACGCCATTCTACCACTTGCTGCACTTAAGCTTCAGGAGTTGGTACCGTCTGTGGTAAAACCCCCGATTGTGGATCTCAAACCTTTACCTCCTAACTTGAAATATGCATTTCTTGCTGATTCTGATAAATTGCCTGTGATTATTTCAAGTGCCTTGTCTGATGTTGAGGAGGGTAGACTTGTTTCTCTCCTTAGGTCTTATAGGGGTGCAATTGGGTGGTCTCTTGCTGACATTCCAGGGATCAATCCCTCGGTTTGTACACATAGAATCCTCTTGGCGGAGGGTTCTAAGCCTATTCGGAAACCACAGAGGAGACTGAATCCTCTCATTCTTGATGTTGTGAGGAAAGAAATAGCTAAGCTCCTAAGTGCTGGGATCATTTATCCCATTTCTGATAGTGAGTGGGTGTCACCGGTACAAGTAGTACCGAAAAAGAGTGGAATTACCGTTGTCCGGAGTGACAACGATGAGCTAATTCCTACCAGAGTCCAAAATTCTTGGAGAGTGTGTATAGATTATAGGAAGCTTAATTCCTCGACTAGAAAGGACCACTTTCCCTTGCCTTTTATTGATCAAATGCTTGAGAGGATCTCTGGTAAGTCTCACTACTGCTTTCTTGATGGTTTCTCCGGGTACTTCCAAGTACCAATTGCACCGGAGGACCAAGAAAAAACCACCTTCACATGTCCTTTTGGTACCTTTGCTTATCGTAGGATGCCTTTTGGACTTTGTAATGCTCCCGGTACTTTTCAAAGATGCATGATGTCCATTTTTAGTGATTTGTTGGAGCATAACATGGAGGTGTTTATGGATGATTTCACTGTTTATGGTTCTAGCTTTGATGAATGTCTCTCTAGTTTAGAACTTGTTTTGAAAAGATGTTTGGAAAAGAACTTGGTTTTAAACTATGAGAAGTGTCATTTCATGGTGGATAGTGGCATTGTTTTAGGTCACTTGATCTCCCAAAAGGGGATTGAGGTTGACAAAGCAAAAGTTGAAGTTATTGCATCTTTGCCCTATCCCACAAATTTGAAAGAAGTTAGATCATTTCTGGGGCATGCGGGGTTCTATAGGCGTTTCATTGCTAATTTTTCCAAAATTGCATTACCCCTTTCATCTTTGCTTAAAAAGGATTCTGATTTTGTTTTTGATGATAAATGTAAGCATGCCTTTGACACATTGAAATCTTCCTTGGTTTCTCCTCCCATTATTAGTGCACCTAATTGGCAATTGCCCTTTGAGCTTTCATGTCATGCATCTAATTCTACGGTAGGAGCCATGCTTGGTCAGAAAGTTGACAAGGTCCCTAGGGTCATTGCATATGCATCTAGGACACTTGATTCTGCACAACTTAATTACACCACTACTGAAAAAGAGTTGTTTGCTATAATTTTTGCCCTTGACAAGTTTAGACAATATCTGATTAACTCTTCTGTGGTAGTATACACTGACCATGCAGCTGTGCGGTACCTGTTCCAAAAGCCCCAGTCTAAGGCTAGACTGCTGAGATGGGCTCTGCTAATGCAAGAATTCGATGTGAGAATCAAGGATCGAGCCGGAGCTGAAAATCATGTGGCCGATCATTTAAGCCGCTTGCCTCCCGACACAAGGGGAGTTGATTCTTCCGATCTTTGCATCGATTCTTTTCCTGACTCTGCTTTATTTACCTTGGCCACTGTTGAGCCTTGGTACTCACATATTGTGAACTACCTGACTGCTGATGTGGTTCCCTCTTCCTTGTCTCATTTCCAGGTCAACAAACTGAAGAGGGAGGCCAAGTACTACATCTGGGATCCACCCACTCTGTGGCGCATTTGTAGTGACCAGATCATCCGCCGTTGTGTCCCAAATGATGAGATTCACTCTATCCTTACTCATGCTCATTTTTTATCTTGTGGTGGCCATTTTAGTGCCAAAAAGACTGCTAGGAGAGTGTTAGAGTGTGGATTTTTCTGGCCTACTTTGTTTAGAGACGTATTTAATTATTGTAAGTCTTGTGAGAAATGTCAACAGTTTGGGAGTTGGGGTAAGAGACACGAGATGCCTATGAGGCCCATGCACTTCTGTGAGGTTTTTGATGTGTGGGGCATTGATTTTATGGGACCCTTTCCCCCTTCCTGTGGATTTACTTACATTTTACTTGCAGTAGATTATGTGTCTAGATGGGTTGAGGCAATCCCAACTAGGAAAGATGATACCGCTACTGTTTCTAAATTCTTACGTTCTCATATCTTTTGTAGGTACGGCATTCCTAGGGCTATCGTCAGCGATCAGGGGACACATTTTTGCAACCGGATCATCCAGTCCCTTTTTGCCAAGTATGGAGTCACTCACAAAGTTGCTACACCTTACCATCCCCAGACCAATGGGCTAGCTGAAGTTGCGAACAGGGAGGTGAAGCGTATTCTTGAGAAGATAGTGAAGCCATCTCGCAAAGACTGGAGTGATCGCTTGGAAGAAGCTCTTTGGGCATATAGGACGGCCTACAAGACGCCTATTGGGACATCACCCTTTAGAGTTGTCTATGGGAAGTCTTGCCACCTACCTATGGAGTTGGAGCATAAATCATATTGGGCTATTAAAGCTTGCAATACCGATTTGGAGTCTTCCTTGACCAATCGGATGATGCAACTCCAAGAGCTTGAGGAATTACGGTTGCACGCCTATGAGAATGGCCTAATCTACAAGGATCGGCTGAAGATGATGCATGATAAGCATATCATGAAGAAGAATTTTAAAGAAGGGGACAAGGTGATGATGTTTAAAGCGAGACTCAAGATCCTACCGGGAAAGTTCAAGTCTAGGTGGGAGGGTCCATATCAAGTTGTACAAGCCTACCCCTATGGTGCATTTGAGCTTCTAGATGGCGTCACCGGATCAAAATTCAAAGTCAATGGCCATTTGCTCAAGCACTATCATGAGCCATCTCAACCACCTTAATCATGGGGTTGTTCCTTTCCTCTTTACTTGCTCCCTTACTTTATAATTGACATATGTTTTTGAGCTAAGTGTGGGGGAGGGAACTTACCAGTAGGAAAAAGTAGTTGTAGTTGCTTTTAAATTTTTAGGCTTAGTAATAAAAGCTTCTTGCTCACCACACTTGATTTCAACATGCTTTGAAAATTTCATTGGTATAACATTTTAACTCACTCTTGCCTCTCCCTATTTTTCTTTTGGTGTTGATGACGTGTTGTGCTTCAATCTTGAATTGGACTTCACAACTTTCCACTTCACCCCAAGAGTTGAGTTGAATTGATATTTCCATATTTTTGCTACATTGAGGACAATGTAGAAATTAAGTGTGGGGGGGGGGATGCGTTTTGTGATAAGTGAAGTGGGTAGAAAATCATTGCATCTTGGTTATGTTTTTAGCTTCAAAAATCTGAAAAATTTTGAAAATTTTTAACTTTTCCTCACTTCCACTTTTGTTCCTCTTTGGACTTGACATGATGTTTTTGGCAATTATGGGAATCCCTTCATGCTTTTGGATGTGTGTTGATGCTTTTGACTCAATCTTCTTGATTGACAACTCTGTAGATTGAAATTGATGCTTTATGGTTAAATCTTGGTTGTAGTTGATCATTGTTTATGAGTCTGGGAGAATTAGCCATGTTGTGAGGTTTATTTGGGCCTATATGCTTATTCTTGTGAGAAATCCACTTGGCTGCCATTCTCTAGAACTTGTCTACATTCTTGGTTGAAACTTATTGCATCTAGTGTAATGAAGCATGATAAAGGCATTCATTTCATACCATATCATCCCAAACACAAACCATAAACACTTCTTCCATTTGCCACCCCATTCGAGCCATTCACTTGATGTTTTGCATTTGATATGCCAATATATGAAAATTTACGTCATTGCTTGTATTGTTTGGAAAATGTAGTCATGCCATGTATAGAGAAAAACAAAAAAATAAAAAAAATGAATGAAAAAGAAAATGTGAAAACTCAAAAAGTTGCAAAAAGCAAAAAATAAGGCATGTGTGGTTCTAACGAGTCGCAATTGGTTCTTTGAGTTGAATTAGGCATTTAAGCACGCACAACATCATGTTTCATTCATTTCATCACACAATGTAGCCATTCCATCATTTCAACCCCTAAAAGCCCTTTGGATGCATTACACTTCTTGTTTTTAAGTGAAGATCTTAGAATTCTTACAAGCCTATGGTAGAATGTGCTTCAAAGTGGATATTGAGAGTAGAAAATTAACCCAATATGGTGAGAAGAGTGAAACACTTATCCTTGAGTGACCTTCTCCTTTGCTCATCCTCATTGCACTTACTACACTCATGGTTAGCTCTTTAGCATCACTTCATCCCTCATTGCTTGTTGGTTAGGGGGTGGTCAATTTGTGTTAGCTCATATTCAATTAGCATGTTGAAATTCTCATTTATGCCTTGCTTACCATTGTGCTTAAGCTTTGAAATTTGTCTTTGTCCAGGAGTACAAAGGTTTAAGTGTGGGGGAGTTGACAAATCTCTGATTTGTATGGTTTTTTATATGCCTAAATTGAGGAAATTAACATGATTGAGATGCAATATTGGTCCAATAATGCTTAATGTAAAACTTAAACTCTTAGGTGAAATTAGTGTTAGGTTAGGGTTAATTAGCCATAATTGTAGATTAATTTGTATGAATTGGTTTAGAGGGCTATTTGATCCTTGTTTACTCTTGTTTTCACCTGTAGGGTCGTTCAGGACCAAAAGATCGGACCTGGGATGAAGAATGAGGCAAAACAAAAGAGCAGAAACAAAGTGACTTCGCCGCGGCGAGTCAGACGGCGAAAGCAGCTCCAAGAAGCAGAAAGGAATGTGGTTCGCCGTGGGTTTCGCCGCAGCGAACCCACGGCGAACAGGCCACAACTTCCAGAAACAACCTGAGCTCGCCGTGACTTCCGCCGCGGCGAAGCCACGGCGAACTGCGTGAATTCTGCAGATCAACTCGCGTTTTGAGCCTGATTTGGATCCAAATTGAAGACCCACTTACTTGACCCGACTTGGAGACTTAAAACACGAAGGATACACCTCATTTTGGGCAGATTTGGCTCACATTTTACACACCCAAGCCCTAGCTCTCTCTTCTCTCTTCTCCATCTTCATCTTCTTCATTCTTCTTCCATCCTTCCATGGGTTCCTTTCCTTCCTTCCTTCTTGTTGGTTCCTCCATGGAGAGTAGCAGCTAGGCTCCACCATTCTTGGTGGTGAGAGCCAAGGGATGAGCTTAAAGCTTCAATAGGGGAGTTTTCCTAGTTCTAATCCTTTCCCATTTGTTGTATTTATGCTTTTCTAGGTTTCTAGGGTTGCATTTATGACATTTTGGTGGGTTGTATTAATTGCTATTGCATTTGGTTGAGGTGCATTTATGGCACTTAGTTGGATGCATTTATGACATTAGGGTTAGAACTTATGTTTGTATTTATGTTGTTTCCTTCTTGTATAATGCTTGACATTGCTACTTATTAGCTTTGAGTTTAATGAAATTTATGGGTTCATAGTTTTGTTATTCTCTTGGTGAAAATTATGTGCTAATGCAAGGTGGCTTGGTTAGTGGATTGAGAATGTTAAGTTGTTTGCTTGAGGGAGATGGCATAAGAATTAATTGGTTGTGTTGAGACATTGGGTAAACACTCTCTAGGTCCTAATTTATTGCATGGGTGGCCATCAATAGATTAGGGTTTAGAGAGAAATTTAGAGCAATTATGGGATGGCCCAAATTGTGGATTTAAAGTCTTGCATAATCAATTATTTCTTGATTTGGAACTTAATCAACTTGGGTTAAATTAAGTAATGTGCGGGGTTCCGGCATTAATTAAGTTAACCCAAGCCTAGCCTAGAGGGGTTCCTCTAGGGTTCTTTAGAAATCAAACAAACTCCTCGAAAACCTTTTGAAGCAATGATTCCCAAAGCTTTCATTCATCAAGAATGACCTTTATCCCATTTTCATCCAAATCTCACTTTTAACTCTAATCTTTTACTTTACCTTTGCATATACTAAACTTCTTATCAAAACCAAACAAAAATGCTTTATACCCGCATTTTCAAGTTTACATTTTAGCTATTAGGTACCATATTACACTAGGCTCCTTGAGATCGACACCCAGGGTTAGCTTCCATTATCCCCTCGGGTTCTAATTTCTTGGAGAGCGGACTCGAGGCGGCACTGCTCCGAACCTGAACCCTTAATCAATTTCTGAGCTCTTTAAAAGGCTATAGGAATGAAACGTTCCATGTACACATGACAATCATGACTCTTCATTCCATACAACTTTGCTTCTTTTATGTCCACACAACGGGCTAGATTAGATGTATATCCATCAGGGAGGTTCAAGTTCTTGACCCATTCACAAATTTGTCGTTTTTGTTCTAAATTCAACGTGTACTTTGCAACCGATTTGACCAATTTCCCATTTCTTTCAACAAGTTCATACTCCTTCCGTCGACAATATTCTGCCAAATCCAGTCGTGCTGGTACATTATCTTTAGTTTTCCCCTTTGTGTCCATGACAGTGTGAAACAAGTTGTCAAAACAATTTTTCTCAATGTGCATGACATCAAGATTATGACGAATCAAGTTACTTTTCCAATATGGCAATTCCCAAAATACGCTTTGTTTTGTCCAATGATGAGTGCAATTATACCCTTCAATCGTTACAAGTTCTCCATAGTCAGTGACCTTTGGAAGATTTTGTACTCTGAGCCAAATTTCATCTCCACTTAATCGGGGTGGAGGCATTGATTGATCAACTCTATTCTTATAAAATGAGGTTTTATTTCTCCTGAACGGATGATCATTTGGGAGGAATTGACGATGGCAGTCAAAGAAAGATGTTTTACGTCCATGCTTTAATTGGAATGCTTTCGAGTTCTCCATACATATTGGACATGATAGTCTTCCCATTGTCATCCACCCAGACAACATACCATAAGCAGGAAAGTCGTTGATTGTCCATAACAATGCAGCACGCATATTAAAGTTTTGTGCCAGTGAGGCATCATATGTACACACCCCTTCACTCCACAATAACTTTAATTCATCTACTAATGGTTGAAAGTACACATCTATTTTTCCTTTAGGATTATTAGGACCAGGGATGATCAATGTCAAGAACATATACTCTCGGGTCATGCAAACCTCGGGTGGTAGATTATATGGAGTAAGAATCACAGGCCAACAAGAATAATACTTCCCAGATTGCCCAAATGGCGTAAATCCATCAACACACAATCCAAGTCTCACATTTCTTGGATCATACGCAAAGTCTGGATATGTCCTATCCAAAACTTTCCATGCTTCACCATCAGAAGGGTGAGAGAGGACATTGGAACCACGGCTGTTTTCATAGTGCCATCTCATTTCCTTTGTGTTCTTTTAGAAGCAAATAATCTTTGTAATCTTGGAATGAGTGGTAAGTACCATAGTTGCTTCCTTGAAACTTTTTTTCTCCTTCCATGACACCTTTTGGAGGAATATCTTTCTTCACAACAAAACTTACATCGAGTTGCACTTTCATTAATTTTGTAATACAACATACACCCATTCACACAACAATCGATCTTCTTATAATCAAGACCTAGCTTCGCCACCAACTTTTTCGCTTGATACAAGTCCATAGGCATAAGAGTGTCTTTAGGTTGTGTCCTCTGCATGAGTTGTGAAACTAAATTGTAGGATTGTTGAGACATGTTTGTTGCAGCCTTAATGCTTAATAACTGCAAAGTAGTAGAAAGCAGATATTCTTCACAACCTTCCCACAATGGTTGTTGTGCAGCAAGTAACATGTCATAAAATTCTTTTACAGAAGGATTTGGCTCCTCTTCAATCCTTTCATTATAATTACCCCAAAAACTTGGCCCAGCTGCATCAATCACCATTGTTTCATATTGACTTCGTTGATTACCAAGCACCTCAGGTGAGGCATGTAGGGCAACTGGTATCTCAGACACAAGTGAGTCATCCTCTATCATGTTTTCCCCATGACTAGTCCATATATAATAGTCCTCCATGAATCCCCAACTATAAAGGTGTATCTTCACCTTATCAAATTCTAGATATGGTTGACATTTACATTTCACACATGGACACCTAAGCTTTTTCATTCTTTGAGAGTGAATGGATCTACGTGCATGAGCAAAAAATTCTTCAACACCCCTTTGAAACTCTAATGTAGCCCATCTGGTCCTCGGATCGATTCTATTATTATACATCCATCTTCGATTTTCCGGAATTTCCATTCTAAGTAAGAGATAATGCGTATTTTGATTGATATGCATCAAATAGAAAGCCAAATTAGACATTATATTAATCATCAATCATTTTGGCTCTTAGAGAATGTAAGTAAAGAATAGGTGAGTTAAGCTAGCAGTAGGAAAGGTAGATCTTTCAGCAAATACACCCAATTACATAGTAGAAGCAGACCGAACAACTTAAAACAACAATTCAAGGAATAGCATTTTTAAAAGAACAATTCAACAAAAGCATAACATAATTCAAGAAATAAAAATGCACACCAAACAACTTAAAACAACAATTCAATAAAAGAATAAAAAAAATATAAGCCCTACTGAGCCTAATTACCTTATAAGATTGCCCTAACTGCATCACCAATCAAGCTACTTCCAATCTTATAAATCCTCCTGAAACAAAGAAGAAAATACAAAATTGAGAACCCCAAATAACAAGAAAATAGAAGAAATGAATATAGTTGATTGAGATCCACCAACATTCCTTGTATACTTTATTTCATACCAAACATGCATTTAAAAGCTCAATCACGATCTCAGGTTCAATCCCATTTCCAATCCATCAAAATCCATTGTTACATATCAAACAAGGCCTATCAACAAATGAGTTAAAACCCAAGAAATTGACACTTGAAGATGATATTACAAATGATGATTAATTTATTTAAATTTTGTTGGAGTCAATACCTAAACATTTTTTATTTTACTTGTTGATGTGTGTGTGGAATTTATATATGAAAGAAAGAATATATTCTCTATAAGATTTGAAGAAAGCATTTCTTTTCATGTCTTTTGAAAATATTATGTTGTTTCATCTATTCAAGTATCCATGATCTTCACTTTTTTTCCCCATTATTCATGATCTTCACGCTCTTTGTTATTTTAGGATTCCAATCACAAGCTATACATACGACCCATTATATGTGAATAAACAATATGTATAAAATTCTTCTTTTGGTATATAACCTTTTGATTGACGTTCAAAATGTTTTTTAATTAGTTTTAGATAATACTGCAAATATTATATTAAAGTTTAGTTAATTTTTTAATACTACAAAGATTATTAGTCCGAAATCTTTTCAGTCTCCGAGAGTATGTATTTGAGTCATAATCTTGATTTACTTAAAAAGCCTCTACCCTTATGATTATATAAAGAATATTTTTCATGTAAGGCTTGTCCTTTTTTACATGAGGGTCATGTGAGATTCGTTGACAAATTCACTTGGGTTGTCTATGTAACACCAATCTCTAGGAGCTTGTAGTTAAATAATTTAATCAATAAAGAACAACTCTGGTGGTTTCAAAGAGCCCAAAATGCGAACATTTTAAAACACTTTTCTTCCTAAACTCCTAAAATCTGATATTTTTAATGGAATGACATTTTCTTAGAAAAATATTATCTTAACCAAAAACAGGGTCAGTGGTTCTTAACCTAATCAAGTGACTCCAAATAAGTCTTGCAACATTTTCTAAAGTGGAATTCACAATCTAATCTAAAATCTCATTACTATTCTAATCCATGCCTTATCCTTTAAAACTTGTCGTAACCATTATAATCGCTAAGCTCAATCTTTATTGTAAAATAATTATAATGAAATCTCTAACATACTTAAACAATCTAAACACTCATCTAGTTCTTTATAGTACCAAATAGTAAGTTCCTCGTCAATTTAGTCATAACAATTGGAACCCATAGGGTTTTCATCATAAGACTATCAACAACAATTATACACCTTTATAAAGCATCTAAACGATTGAACAATGATCCCATTTGAACCCCTAATCCTCTCTAAAAAATCAGGACAGCTTCTCTTTTTAAATTACAGAACAATTATCAACTATCGACATCACTAAACTCATCATTCTAAAGTTGTTATCCATGTGAATCAACAAGCATTTATCATTCATTAAAGCCTTGAATCATTGGTTAAATATTTGGGTACCTCAAACAGTAATTACAATCAGATTTTTAACAAGGTGGAGTAGAAATGCAAGCAAGAAGCACAAAACAAAGGGATAGAGAAAAAGGTACCGCAATGTGCCTCTCAATCAAACGCTTCTCATAGAGCAACCCAAACTTCTTCGACACTACAGGCTCTTCGGGCACCTCGCCGGAAGAAACGAAACGAAATTCAAACATGAATCAACAAATGCAAACAACTTCATCGCTCTTTTCCCAACAATCAAACATCTCCAGTCTAAGCCATCTAATAAATCGTAAAATGCTTAAAGCGAGAAAGCAACAGAGCCTACTTTAAAGTGATTTCCAAAGCACAACACAGAACAATGTCGTGAAAGCGGGAAAGCATGCTCAAGAACCCTCCCATTAGCACTATGAAATTACTTATCGAAACACTAACCAGATCAAACTAATCCCACAAACAATTAAGCGTGAACAACCAATAACCAAAGTGATCAACTAAAATAAAACTAGATCTATTTACCCCCCTTTTCCTATTTAAAAAAAAATATTACCTGCGTCTACCAGCAACGGCGGCAAGTCCAGACGAGAGAAACGCAAAGAAAATGCAGAGAGGAAGAGATTTACTGCAGCATGACTTCCCTGGACGGCGGAGAGAGCAACGGCGGAGAGAATGAAAATGGGAGATTGATTGCCTTACCGAACTGAGATGGCGACGGCGACCCAGGGGGGCTGAGCGTCGGCGATTCCGGATGGAAGAACAAGAGATGGCGACGGCGACTTAGGGCTGAGAGTTTTGGGGGGGCGCTCTGTTCTATATTTTAGGGGGGGTTGTTTTAATTGGGGGAAAAAATAAAGCCATTTCCGACGGAATTTCCGTCGGTAATATTGCCGACGGAATTTCCGTCGGTTAGTATATATTCCAACGCATTTTGCGACGGAATCCATTCCGTCGGAAATTTCCGACGGAAATCCGTGGGTAATCCGTTGCTAATTTTAGCGACGGATTTTCCGTAGATAATCCGTCGGAAATTTCTGACGGAATGGATTCCGTCGCAAAAATCCGTCGCAAATCGCCTGTTTTTTTGTAGTGTTATTTGGAATGATCACCACAGATATATTCGTAACGCATATTTCTTCCACAATTTTTTGAAGATAACATATGTAGAGGTACGTGATTGAATTTAGGTATTCATTGATGAATATGTTGTTCTTAGTAATTAGAAACCATAATGTGTTTCAGTTTACTAAAGTTCACTATTTCATTCATTTTTCTTCGTCTGACTAATGAATTAATTAATTAGTTTGTAAACTAGCTAGCTTAATAAGTAATTACACTGGTAGGTCTCAAAATGAGCTTTAACAACCTTCTTTAATACTTAACCATGCTACACCGTGTCCTGTGTTTGATATACACTCGATTCACAAAAAAAAATAAAACTCTCATTCCTTAATATATGATATATTTGAAATTTTGTCAATTTTTCTCACATTACTCCTGTACTATTATTGGTCAACAATAATCACGTAAGAGAATGATGAATGGAATTATAGAAGATTATTAGAGTGTATTAGAGAAAAAAATTGATGTGACTAATATCATTAATCTAATCAAATTAGATAAATATTTCATATATATATATATTTATGAATAAAGAGAGTACTACGTATGAATACATGGTACACCAAATATGAAAAATGCGAGTTCTAATTTATAATCAATTGAAGTCATTTATACGTATTCATGGATGTAATTATTAGACAATCAAATTATTATAATTATTAGACAATCAAATTATTATCTATTACTAGGTACATTGTCAATATGTAGTTAAACTATATTGCTAGTCTTTTTTATTATTATTATTATTATTATTAACTCACGCACCATTATATATCTTACAGATAGGGATGGGAATAGGCCAAACTCTTATCAGGGGCCTACGACCTAACCTACAATAAGCCTAGCCTAGCCTATTTACTAAGTAAGATATGCTCATAATTAGGCCTATTGTTAGGCCTATTTAGGTAAACAGGCTAGGCCTTTTTTCGTAAGGTCTAGCCTACAAACCTACAGGCCTGGCCTATTTAATTGTTTTGTAAGTTCTATTATGATATATAATATAAAATAAATTATATAAATTAATTATAACATTACCAACTTATTTAGTTTTATAACCATAAATTTTTTTAAGACATTTATAGGCGTTTTAATACGTTTAAAGGGTAATATATGGAATTATAAGTATAAACTTTTAAGTTTATTTAAGAGTCTACATTTTAAGAAGGCTTTTAAATAGGCTTTCAGGTCTTGTCAGGCCTTTTGAAGGCTCAGGCTCAGGCCTAAAAATAAGCTTATATACAGGCTCAGGCCCAAACTTAAGTTTTACATTTTTAATCAGGCCCAGGCCTATTTAGTTGAAGCCTACAAAAGCCTAGCATATTTCCACCCTTACTTATAGAGTTTGAACTCATAACTTAACGTTTCAAAAAGGTTGTGTGTGTGTAACATCCCAATTTCAAGAGTGAGGCGCTGGGATGTTACGGAGAGAGGTAGAGAGAGTGAGGTGTGAGAGAGGTGGCGCATCGGCGAGATGGCCTTTTCCCTCCTTTCCTTCCCTTTCCCTGTCAGGCCAAGCTCACACAAGAGAGGGAGTGGGGAGGTGTTTTGCCGGCGGATCTGGGTGAAATTCCGTTGAACCTCCGTTGGTTTAAGGGAGTAGAGAAGAGCTATTTGATTCTAGGTAATTTCCCTTATCTCCCTTCCCTTCTTTGCTCTTGATTTTTCAAAGTAGTATTGGTTGAAAATTTGGGGTTTTTGTGTAATCCAAACCTATGCCTTTTAAGGCGAAATTTGTTGTTTGAAAACCATTGTAGGGTGTTTTTTTAAGTAGTCTATGGGTAGGGATTACTTTATTTTGAGTTAGGATGATGATATGACAAATTAAAGTGCTAATAAGCTAGGGTTTGAAAGGGAATTCTGAAATTTATGTTGATAATGAGCAAATTGGGTATCATAATATTCTAAATGGTGTTAATAGATGATTGTGGAAGAATGGAATTGGGAATGATTGGAGTGAATTGGATGTTGGTGGTTTTGGATGATGTATGGTCTAATTAGGACATATGTTAAGCCGTAAAGGTATTGGGATGTAATTTGTTAGTGGTTAATGATTATTAAGGTTGAGGAGGATATGGGCGAGCATGAGAAAATTCTTGTCGGGCTTGATTAAGTGGTTTATGGTTAATAGTGATTTATGTTCTAATTTTGCGCATAACTAAAGCCATTTGATATAGTTCAGGATAATAGTGGTTCAGGATGGATTTTGTATCAAGAAACATGTAGGGAATCAAGTTAAATTATGGTTGAGCTTAATCTTAAGGTTTTGATGTATAATGGTGAATTTGGCCTAGGATGGAGATAGTACTTAATGTGTGGAATGATGAATTGATTGATGGTTTAATGGTTTTGATTGGTTTAGTTTGGTTACATTTGAATTGATTATGATTTAGAAGTTGTAGGTGATTATGGGAGAAGGGGGGAATATTGAAATCGGTATAATGAAAGTGTAATGATGATTTAGAAGTTTTAGAGGTTCCATGTGATTTGATGAGTTGAAAGAGTCATGGTTTATGAATTTAGGTTAATTTGGGTTACTGATTCAAGGTGAGATTATTGAGGATAATATTATTATAGGATTGGTATGAGTTTAATTTAACTTAACCAAGCCAAATAAATGTAATTAGACTTCTTTGTGCAATTGGCACTTCTTTTTTGCTAACTCTCGAAATGTAGGGTTAATGCCACTTGAAATGTGTCTTGATCGTGTGTATGTATGTTTGTGGTGATTATAGACACTGATGGATTGAGCTGAGTTCGAGGACTCTGTGTTTTTGGTATTTCCTTTTGTTTTTGGCTATTTCAAGTAACCACTGTCATCTTACTACATCAGTGTGAAGTTAGTTGGGATTTTCTAAATCCTTTTTTATATATGTATATCTGTTTATCGTGAGAAATAGATTTAAAATGATACTTGCATATTAAATAGCCTATTGGGTTCCTTTGAAGTTATAACTATTTTAGTACAATGACAAAAATGAGAATTGTTTTAATATACATATACGTAGGATCCTGGCTGGTTTCTTGGTTGAGTTTGATATGTGACATATGGATTGCGGTGATTGAGATATTATGAAATATTTGAGAATCATTATTGTTGTTAACATTGCATGACATGAAATTTTAATTGGCAGGAATGCATAAGAGGGGGGTGAATTGTGCTTTTGAAATTTATACTGATTGAAGACACAGTTTATACTGGTTCAGCCCAAACTTGGCCTACGTCCAGTTCTCCAACCTTCACTTGGGTTCCACTAATTCCTCAAGATTAAACCAGGCTCTTGACAGCCTTTACAAGTGACAGCAAGAAGCTTCTCTCTTTACTGATCACTCCCCCTTACAACTTGTAAGATTACACCCTACTCTTAAGATCCCACTATCTTAAAAGTATGCCTCACTTAGAGATGATTACAGAAGAAACTTGTTCACTCTATGAACTGATGATGTTACACACTGAAGTACAATAGACACTTAATGAACCTTTTTGATTGAAAGAGTATTGAATGCAGCAAGTGTAACTAACACAGATAATCAATGTAAACAATTAATCTATCTACCAACTTCTTCACAGTAGCTTTTATAGTCTCTTGGAGATTTGCCCGTTGTGAATGTTATAGGCGTTGTATGTTTGTTCAGAGAGTTGGATAATCTGGTATGGAGTGCTTTTGATTGTATTCTAAGAAGCATTAACTCCATTGTACTTGTTTTGCTTTTGCTCATCTCATTCATTTATCGCTGGAAGTGGTAGGTGAGTTCCAACGGCTCTAAGGATCAGATTGCGTGCTAACGTTAACTTCCTTAAGTAGGTCTGTGCAATTCTGTACTTGGAAAGCTTAAAATAGACTTAGCCATTGATTTTGAATAATTCCTATCACCACTTTGATTACAGCCTCTAATCGATCACAGGGAATGGTTTCTGATCGATTACATATCGATTACGCATAGATTATATCCTGCACACTGAATATCAAGTTAGAACATTATTCGTCTAATCAATTACAGGGAATCCTGATCGATTAGGCATATCTAATCGATTGCAATTTAGATTACATGACTCTTTGCACAATATCCTCTAATCGATTATAGTCCTATGATCGATTAGCCTTATTCTTCTTAATCGATTATTGTTCTTTGATCGATTACACTAAAATCCCTTAATCGATTATATGTCTCTAATCGATTAGGCTAATTCCTCTAATCGATTACAGGTTTCTCTGATTGATTAGGCGCCCATATTTTTAACTTCTAATATGAACTTGATCTATCTCTAATCGATTAGGCTTTTAGTTCTTTATCTTGTAATCATTCCCTGATCGATTAGGCAACTCTTAGAATTTTCTATCAGATTATCTCTAAGTCATTTATGATCTTATCATAGCCTTTCCTTATGCCTAAGTTATGTTTAGTTATCATCAAAACTTATTATTCTAACATAAATGTATAATCACTAGATGTAACCATCGGTCGGCCAACCAAGCGGTTATTTGTACCGGTCATTCTGATTATAGATAGAGACCGTCTCCTTCATTATAGATAAGAGAAATCCCCATTCTGATTATAGGCATAGGGGAGGATGCCATCCTAATTATATATAGGTGCACAATGTCAAATCATGATTATGTTTGTGGTATTAATTTGTGACTGTAATTGCTATGTTTGCATGACATTGAAATATACCGTCGCGCGATGTAACCCTCGATCGGCCAACTGAGTGGTTTTTCTACCGGTTATTCTGATTATAGACAAGCAGAGCCCTATCCTTATTATAGGCAGGGGGAGTCCACATTCTGATTATAGACAGAGAAGAGGATATATACAGGGGCACAGTGTCACATCACGTTTACTTTTGTTATATGTCCTTAGAAACTGTTATTTCTGTCGTAGCATGGTTTATGGGGCAGATTGATATTCTTGTGATTATATGATTATGTCTATGGTATTGAATTATAACTGAGATTTGCTATTATGGTATGATCTATTGAGTAAACTGTAAATCTTGTACTGGTATGGTTATTTATATGTATATACTCTGCGGGTAACTAATTATTTTTAAATGTGGTACCATCTAGGTGCTCTACTAACCCTCTCATACTTTTGTATTAAGTTAAGTTTGGGTTACTGAGGCATATTTGTCTTACTTCTTGGTCATATATGTTTTTGCAAGTGATCATGCACAGGCGAGGGCATCGAGAAAGGGGAAGAGGTAGTCCGGTTCATACTAAACCAGTGAGTTACCCAGCTGTAGCGCCCTAAAATTAGGTCAAATGGAGTCGCCACCAAAATTTTAAAATAGGATAATTTTGGAAAACCTGTTGAAAATCATAAATGGTCTTTTAAAAACAAATAGGGTTCGGGAGTCGATTGTGCGTAGGGAAGGTGTTAGGCACCCCACTGCACCCGTTCATGAGAACGGTAACCCTAGTTAATTACCTAAAAATAAATATGGCCTTGAAATTCATTTTAATCACCCAAAAAGTAAAAAAATATATTCACACAAAAAAAGTATTTACATAGTTGGACTTGACCTAGGATTTGACCTAGGGCCTACGTACCCTTAAGGGATCAAAGCCCACGTAGTTCGGGGTAGAAATGCGTGTCATTGTGTTTGTGTTTTTTAGGGAAAATGTTTATTCATTTTTTAGAAAAATATTTATTGTTGGTTTGTATTTTTTATTTAGGAAAATATTTCTTTATTTTTTATTTAGGAAAAAGAATTTCAAATGAATTTTGGATTAGATTTCCTGAGGAGATTCCCATAATCTCGCACGGAAGAATAATCAATTTATACCTGAGGAGGTTCTAGAAACCTCGCACAGTATAAAAAAATACTTTAAAAAAGGATTAATTTATTTTGATCAAAATATGCTCTTTTTAGTTTACTTTATAAGAAAAAGTGATTCACAATCATTTGCAATGATAAGCTAAGAAAGACTAGCAATGTCAATATCTTCTACATGGTAGAAGATATAAAACATGATGAGGATACATACCTTTTAATCCATGTAGAATTTTTTTTGTAGCATACGCAAGTCACATGCACGAAGAAGGTGAGAAATTCGAATCCAAAGAAAAGAAGGATGAGGTGTAAGCAATAAGAATAAGAACTTGAAACAATAAACACATAAAAACATGGAGCATGATGAGATAAGAATTTTGTATAAGCATGTGTTTTTTCATTCCACAAATATGGATGATGAGCATATATGGGATCATAACCAAACGGTTAGAACGCTCCACCCAGGAATCATAAGAATGATAAAGAAGAGAAAAGAATGTGCATTTAGTAAGCATATACTTGAGCCTCCATCCCGTTAGAGATGTTTCATTGGCACAAGAAATTATGGATCCCTCCTTAGAAAGAATTTGAATGATAAGAATGAATTTCTCTCCATGCTTCTCACTTGCCTCCTTTTCCTCTCTCTAAATTATTTCTGCCTCCTCCTAAAAACCCTAGCCTCTCCAAATTCTTCTCCAATGATCCCCCTTTGTGAGCTCTTACTCCTCTTTATATAGGCACCATTAGGGTTTTTATCATAAATGCACTAATAATTTTTTAATTTTCGTTTTTTATTTTTTTTTCTTTTAATAACATTTCCTATTCTTGTACCTAAATGACAATATTTTTTATAATTTTCGTTTTTTATTTTTTTTATTAATTTTTAAACATCAATCAACCACCAATCATCATTAATGGCTCATAATCACAATCAATTTTAAATTTCAAAATTTACTTCCTCAATTATGACCCAACAATCAGCATTAATGACACATAATCATAATAAATCAATCAATTTTTAATTTTTTGTAATAATAATAAATGTGCCATTTTTCAATCAAAATTAGTGGAGATTCTATAAGGATGATTTTTCTTTTTTTTATTTCTTATTATTTTGCGGAGCCCGGACAAAATAGGGTGTTTACACCAGCAGTGGTATTTGGGATGTATATTGCCAAACAGTTATAGGCTTGCATTCACTTCCGCATACTTCTTCCTGTAATGTTATGTTATTGGATGACTGTTTGAACTTTGTTGGGTTTGATTTCTGGATGTGGTTGGTTATCTTTTCTGTTGCTAGTTATGCAACGACGTACTTTGTGATTGAACAGTAAAATGTGATCACCTGCAGGTGTTGACGTATGGTAGTTATGGCAATTATTATTTTGTTAGTTATGAAATCACGTTGAGATGTGGGCTAGGTGTTCTTAGTCTTGGTTTATAATCTTGAGGCCCGATTGATATGATATTGCTTATTTGTACAGGTTTTTGTTTAATACATGGTCAATCTTTTCTAGCATGGTTATACTAAATGAGTAGATTGATGACTCCCCATATTTAATATATTTTTAGAAATATTTTATTGTATTTTGGGAGTCATTAATTCAAAATTTAAAAGATTTGTTGTGATTTGGAAATATATTGGTTTGAGACATTATATGGGGTTTTCCTTTTAAAATATCATATTTCTAATAAAAATAGGAAAGTAAATCTAGATGGGAAAAAATAAAAGAAAAAGAATATAAAAAAGAAATAACTTTTAGTTTTAATAATAGTATTATTCCATTTTAATAGTTGGTAATATTTTAGGGTAAAATTCTAGAAAAAGACCCTCGAATTACACAAAGAACAGTTCAGTACAACGAATTTCGAAAATGACAGTTCAATACGTTCAGTACAAATGACTGAACTGTCCAAACCCAAATTTAAAGGAAATGTCCAAAATGCCCTTTGCTACAACTAAGTTGGGAATCCTTTAAGAGAAGTTGGGAATCCCTTAAGGGAAGTTGGGAAGCCTTATATGAAGTTGGGAATACCTTAAGGGAAGTTGGGAAGGCGTATGGGAAGTTGGGATTCCCAACTTCCCTTAAGGGATTCCCAACTTAGTTGTAGCAAAGGGCATTTTGGACATTTCCTTTAAATTTGGGTTTGGATAGTTCAGTCATTGTACTGAACTGTCCTTTTCGAAATTTGTTGTACTGAACTGTCCTTTATGTAATTTGAGGGTCTTTTTTTTTGGAATTTTCCCATATTTTAGCTTATTTTAGTTTTATTTTTGGCAGCTATTGATCATCAATCAATCACCATCACTGTACAAGAAATGGAAAGGGTTCACGCACAGAAATAGGAAACAAGAAGCAATCTGATAAAAAAAAGAAGAAGGAAAGAATGGAATTAAAGGAGGGAGGGCTAATTTATATAATGATCTATTGAGAAAGAGAAGGTGTGCCGCCATTGTGCAGGAGGAGGAGCTTCATCTTCAACACATTATCATTCATGCGAGGAAAGTAGAGAAGCGGCGGCACTGTGGAATGAATTCATTATCTACGCTGAACGGTGACGAACAAAAAGGAGAAAAAAGAAGCGGCGTACTGTTCACGGAGAAGAGGGAAGCCGTTGCTGCTGTCACTGTGGATTCAGTTGTGATTTCTCTCATGAATTTGGGTCTAATTTTGGAATTATTTACTGTTATGATTTTGATGGAACCATGAGTAACTAATTTTCTTTTACAACCTAGAGTACTGTGAACTTGCATGTGACTTAGAAATTTTTCCCACTTATTAGTTATGCTTAATTTTATTTCAGTTTATTTAATCTTACTTTAACTAATTATTGTTTAGTGATTGGATACCATTAAACATGTTTAGGGAATTTAAGATTGAACTCGACGGAGGGAATTTTAAATAGACTGTGAGATTAAATAATGTGGAATTAGATTTTAATCTAAGGAATTAGATTTAATTTAATTTGCTTCTAGGATAGACATATACCTAGAAGCTCCACATAATCAAATTATGGTGTTATCAATATAAATTGTACCTAGTTAATACGTGTGAGACATTACACAATTAAATTAGGTAAGGATATAAGTGGACCGACATGCATTTATAGACACTAGGACTCTAGATTAGCTGATTAAGTTAATGCATAATTAATTTAGTGGGAATAAAATCTAAGAAGCAAGCAAGGGATTAGTGACTCTAGGTTGTTCGTTAACGCTTGAATTTAATCTATTTCAAAGTTTGTAGTTTTTATTTGATATTGGTTAATTTTCCTTCACTCATTTAAACTCATTCCTATTTCGCTCAACTTAAACAAAAGTAGGATATTTAATGCCTAATTATTAGTTGTTTTGAGTCTTTGTGGGATCGACCTTGATTTGCCATTTTACTATTTCTATGGCCTGTACACTTGCGGAGCTTTATTTAAATTTTGGTAGCATCAAGTTTTTGATTAAATATGGGGAGTCATCACACCCCCACACTTGCATCAAATCTTGTCGCCAAGATTTCAAATTTTAAACAACCAAGAAAACAATCGAATCAAGATTATACAAGTGAATATCACAAAATTGGAAGCAATTCAAACTTTCAAAAATCACATCTTAGTCTCTTTCACCTTCCCAAAATGCAAATAATAAGGCAATCAATTTGAAAAAAATAAATCACAATAAGATATTTCACACTAGTCAAGTGTTTGCTCTCTACTCTCAAGATAATTAGGGCTTGTGTTTCACTCAATTCCACCCATTGCACTCATCTACCATAAGCTTGTTTATCATCTTAATCTCCATTATTCGATCACCTTGCACACACAAATCAAAAGGACTTTCAAGGATTGTAATGAATAAGGTAGGATGATGAAATGAATGTGATGTGTGGAAGAATACTTTAATTAGTGCTAAGAAAATTTTAATTATGTTGAAGAGAATGAAGGAATCACATAAGAAAGCACTCTTATTCTAAATATGGATTTTATTCTTGTGAACTCCAAAATCTCTTTTTTTTTCCCTCTCTTTCTAATTTCTTTTCTTGTCCTTTTTTTTTCAAACCTCTTTTCTCATTTTTTTTCTTTTTTTTTCTTTTTCTTTTTTTTTTCTCATTCACATAGTGCTTTTTATTTTATGACCCCTTCACTCTTCTTTATATGAGTACCACTTAGCACTTACTAAAGTAATAACTGATATGGAAGATAAAAAAATTGCATCAAATCAAACAAAGGGCTAATATATATGCAATTTTTTTAAAAAAAATTAAGGCTCAAAGGGGGTGAACAATGGAATGATGTGAAAGGGATGGAAGTTTGGCTAAATTGGCTATGAAACGAATGCCTATATCACTTTTGTGCATGCAAAGGATTTTAAGTCTCAAAAGAGAATCAAGACAAGTTTTAGAGATAAAATTGCAATAAATGTACTCCCTCTTGAAAGAATAAATATTAAGGTTCAAATCCTCACTGGTATTTTGACATCCTAAAATCATTTACCTAAACCAAATTTATTGCCTATTTACAAACATTCTAAGAAGATGAAATCAAATTCCAATCAAATTCAATTATTTCAAGCCCAAATCAATCCAAAAATACCATTCACCAGTAAAATCAAGAATTCCAGGTTTTTTTTCTCACAAAAATTTCATAAAAAGAAAGCTTGAGGACATATCATTCACATCAATGATACCCCCACACCTCCACACTTAAATGTCACATTGTCCCCAATGTGAACATGTAATATGAAAAGTAGTAGGAAATAAGAGAGTATCCAAAAACAAGTGTAGAGATGACAAAAATTTCTCAAGTTCAATAGTTTCACCAACAAATTAACACAAACAAGTGCCATGACAGTCAATTCTAAAGATCAATCACATGCAAGTATCAACCAAAATCAGCACTAATTCCCAACAACAGCATTCAGTTAAATAAAATCAAGTAAAAGTAGAAGAATACTCCCCTTCATTTTCTTGATCTGCACTCTCAGCTCATATCTACCAAGTTGAGACATCATCCGGGGCTACAAAAAGTCCTGCAAAATAACTGATTTCTGCTTGTTTGTGTGTGTGTGTGGTGTTAGTAAGTAGTTTGAAACATTATTTAATAATTATGGTGTTATATGGAAATGAGGTTTTGAATCACAACTGAGATACGATTATCAATTGACGATTGATGAGATATGGAAATGAGATTTTGAACTATTATTATTTTCATAATACAATGTCCTGTGGAGTATTATTTTGAAATGGCATAAATTTCTGATATGAAATATGTGATTTTGGAAACTATTTTATATATATATCCTGGAAATACTGGAAGGCCTGGTGCCTGATTGTGGGTGTTGCATATCTACGTGTTGTTTGTGTATGTGATACCGGTGAATTGGAAATTATCTCATCACGTGATGAGGTACCTTGTTGCCCCACAAGGACTAATTGAAATATTTATGGGAAATAAATGAGAGAAAGACGTAAGAGGGGAGATCGCCCCTCATGGATTCAGAAAGGATAGAGATCCTTCTGATTCGTGGTGCGGTTCAGGGAGGGTAGACAGTCCCTCTTGAGTTGTACTGTGGTGATCAGGGGCGGGTAGAAGGTCTCAACTGATCCCACATATTTTCCCAAAGTTTCTACTAAGATTTGTTTGGGTTGTTTGTAATTATCTGTGATATGTATATATATATGTTATCCTTGGAGATGAATTGAGATGGGTTATTCTACATTCATAAACTGTGAAAAGAGATTTTGGGACTAAGACGTGCATCATATATGAATACTTGAGCGTGCTTTTTGAATTGATATATATGTATTCTATCGGATACCTTGCTAGCACACATCGCACGTAAATAAGTAATCAGTGGTTACGTTTGGGGCTACCCCTGTTTATCTCACTATTTGCAGGTCTTAGGAGCGGAGTAGAAAGTCGAGGGAAGGATCCGGGACCTTTTCACTGATATGTGAGTAAATTCTGGGCTATCCGGATATAATGTTATTGCCACATTTAGGATCATACATGTGACGCTTCAGCATAACTTGTTATTGATTTTGGAATTTATTGTATAATTCCTATTATAAACTAGTATTTGGATTCTCTTTGATTATTATTAATTTTGGGACCGGTCCAATTCTGACAAACTTGGATTATTTGGGATATCGCTGGAATTCTCAAGTGTCTAATTATATTGGATGTTACATTACTTTAGTTATGATTTAATATCCTGAACATGCATGAGTTAAGTATTCACTGATGGTGTTAAGAAAATATGGAGAATTTGAAGGTTGGACAGATTTTGGGGACTTGGAGGTGGTTTCTTTTGTACATGAAATATGTATTGTTTGTATATTGAATTTTAATTACCATAATAGGGGTATTTCTTTTCTATCATGGTATATGTAGAATAAACTCTAATAATTTTTTTAAGGTGTGTTTTAATATCCATGTTAGATGAGTTTTATCAAACATTGATAAATGTGTTGTGAACATTGGCATTTTTAAATATCCATGTTAGCCATGATTTCAGAAAGTTTCTTTCTAACATGGATAGAGTAGATTTATACGTGTGGTTTTATTATCCATGTTAGCTTCTTTAAATTCCTTTCTAACATAGACTATTTTTATAAGATTAAGCTCTTTTTCTAACTATAATATGTTTCATTATATTTATTATTTTGGAAGCTTCTTTTCTATCATAGTTAGACTGTTAAATTTGTATTAAAAATGATAGACCTTTATGTGAAATGCTTTTATAACTATGTTAGCCTTTTATTAAGTAAATTCTTTTCCTAACATAGTTAGCTGCTAAGACTGTTAAAGGTCAGTTAATGGTGATTAAGAATGTATTTAGGGAACAAATGTTACACCATGAATCTCATCATGAGTGAGTGCGCAAAGAACCACCCCTTCTACAACTTGGTGGGTGATATCCGAGAGCTACTGTATGATGAGGGAGGAGTAGAGCTGAGAGGGGCAAGTCGAGATGCCCTCAAGTGTGCGCATTTTATCGCAAGAGAGGGACACCAAATTTCCCCAGAAATTGTACTTATTTCTGAAGTCCCCAGAGGATGCTTTAGATATGTTTCTATCTGATCTACAATACTGCTCGCAGCACGTTACTGATGCAGTGCCCCGATAATAGGCCACTAGGCTAGTATAGGACATATTACAAGCAGTAAAGCTTGCCATTGTAAAAAAAAGAAAAAAAAAAGAAAAAAAGAAAAAAGAAACGATAAGTATTGAACATGCATGAGAAATTAAACTTCAAGAATTATGGTAAACTAGTTAATGATTTTTAATAGGACTGATATTAAATAAAGCAAAGTTTTTTCCCAAGCTCTTGTTCTTAAAAGTTTTCACAATGCAACTTAATTATTTGAGTACATGTACATACAAGTTTAAGGTTCATACCCTCTCGTTAAAATATTAAAAATGAAAATTCACAATTGAGATTTTTGACATTGTAAAGTAGAATGAGAGACAAATATAATTATATAACTTAGTTTTTAAATTTTAATTTATTGGTCAAGAACCTGTTCAACTTAACCTCTCACATTTTACCTGTTTACTCTTGCACTTTATAACTTAAGTAACTAGGTCATTCATTAGCTATTTTGAAAAAAGTGTAGGAACCAACAAATTGAATGATTAAAACATAAGAAACAACTACATTGAGTTGAATTTTAGAAATCGAATTATATTCCTGTTTTTCTTTTAAGTAAATATATTATTTTAATAGAGAAAATCATATTAGAGGCATTAACCAAAGTCCATTCAAAGTTTGCTACGTTATGAGAGAGACTATCCCATTCTAATAGATTCAGCTCTCCATCGGTAATTCCTATCAGATCTATGTGATTAAATAATTAATAATTCAAGGAGTAAAAGACCTTCTCAATGTCGCTTAGATTGCTTTGGTCCTACTGTATAGAAAAAGGATTGCCTTGGGCCTTGATGGGCTCAAGTGTAATTTCATTGTCATCAGATTCGGCCGAAAAAATGTGTGAAGGCCTAATGATCCAATAAAACCAACAAACTATTTAGTTGAGGTGATAAACGACCAAATCTCCCCAGAAGAAAAACACAAGTTCAAAATTTCGGAAACACAATGTTAGGAGATACGAAAACTGTTTATACTCTAAGCTTCAAAAGGTAATAGTCTAAAATACAAAGTAACTTCAGAATTCAGATATCTTGATTCTAAGATAAATAATAAGAAGAAGAATGGTCCAGTAAAATATGTGAGAAAAACAAAAATATGGTCCAATAAAACAGGTGTACAACCAACACATAGTTAGTCTCATGCTGTAAGACCCTATTAGATTCTTTAAGATTTCAAATTTGAGTCCAAGGAAAAAAAATTTTGTTGGGAGGAGAAGTTATAAACTCCGAAAATGAAATAATCTATTGCTCGTGTACCTGTTAATATACATGAAGACGTTAGTTTCCATTCATGGTTAAACAAAGGGGTTAAAGGTCATATTTGCCCCTGAAGTGTGTAAGGTGTATCATATCTGCCCCTGAAGTATTTTTGGGTCCAAATGTGCCCTCGAAATATGAAAATGGATCAATTTTGCCCTCGAAGTATGAAAATGGATCAGTTTCGCCCTTTAACCGTTAAAAAACTCACGTTGACCGTTAAATAGTGGACGTTGACCATTAATATTTTAACGGTTAAAGGGCGAAACTGATCCATGTTCATACTTCGAGGGTAGATTTAGACCCAAAAATACTTCAAAGACAGATATAATACACCTTACACACTTCAGGCAAATATGACCTTTGAAAAAAAAAAAAAAAGACATACAAGCAAGCCCATGATAGAGGAAGGGGGCAAAACAATAATCGAACGGCCCTTGTTTAATTAAAAAAAAAAAAAAACCACCATTGGCCTGCTTCAATTGTACGATCTCTCTCCCTTCACTCTCAATTCCGCCGTGCCAGTTCATCGCTGCTCATTTCTCGTACACCGTTCTCTCTCTCTACTCTTGTTCGGAGATAGAATCCTCTACTTCATTCTCAGGACACTTCTCTAACCTCAGCAGTTTATTTATTTATTTATTTATTATTATTATTATTATTATTATTATTATTATTTGAAGCTTTCGCAAAAGGTCAATTTATCTGTATCTTTTGCTACTGTTTTTAGCAGTGTAATTTGAGTGTCTTTGTAGGCTTCTGGATCGACCATATTAATGCCTTGTGTCAGAGTCTGAGGATTTTGGCTTCAGAAAATCTCGCCAAGATTATAATTTAGGGTTTTGATTATTGACATGTCCGATACTTCTAGAGGTCGAGTTACTATTACTCTTGGCCGTAGTGGTCAGGTACACGTTGCTTGAAATCTATCTCTTTTTGATTCAAATTCAAAATAGTGCTAATAGCTTTTGTACCTTGTGCTATATTGGCAATGACTTAGTTGATCCTTTTAATTGGTTCATTTCTACGTGCTTGACCAAATAATGGCGAATAATGGAGAAATGTACACTTTCTATTAGGCTGTGCTACCTTTTTTTTTGGGGTCCAATTTTACTTTCACAATACCTGCTTAGCTCTCTTATTTGTTTAAGTTCTTTGTGATGGAAACCAAGTCATTGTATGGTTTAGTTTTCACTTTTTCTCGCATTCTGGGCATTTAAATGTTGGATTCAGCGCATGATGAGTTGGGTTTGCCTTAATGACTTGCTGTATAAAATTGAGCATAGGTTGTGAAGAGGGATCTGTCTGCGTCGGGTGCTTCTGTTTTTTCTTCTCTTCCCATAGTTGGGACTAAGCGCTCTGTGGGAGATAGAATTGGACATAATGCAGACAGTTCTTTATGGCATGAGAATGATCACAGCTACAATAAACGGTGTGTTTTCGATTCGTTTAATCATCAATGGTTGCGTTTGGCGTGATGATATCTGTATCTGATGTTTCATTAGTGTATCATGTTTGTTCAGAAACTTCATGGGTCACAAATCATGCCGCATGTTGTTCTTTGTTTCATTAATTGACACTTCACTTTGAATAATAGTTCTATTCATGTTTAATGCAGGCAGAGAGGAGATATAAGCATGCGAAATGAGCTGGATGGTAGTAAACTGCCCTAGCAGTGTATTTACGCTTGCATCTTTATGGTGTTTTGTTGTTATCTTTCTAATTAATTGACATCAATTTATTCAGAAGGGCGAATTAGCAGAGGTGATCTCCGCCTAAAGCTTATGAGGAAAAGTGCATTAAGGCGCACTAAGGGTTATGGTGATACTAAGATGCTCATGGATCTCCGTGAAAAGTTGTCAACAACAGTTCGACATCCAGTGACAAGTCCTAATTTAAAACAGCAAATGTCTGATAGGGAAACAAGCCTATTGGAGCGAATCCCTTCAGCCAGAAGTTCTGATAATTTAATGCGATTGGAAACTATGAGAAGCTCATATTCGCCTTTGACATTTAATCATATGAGACAAAGATCGCCAGATGGATTTCCTGGTGCTTCCAGGGGCATTACACCTCAAAGTAATGTTGAAGACCTCCAGAGGAGGCCTTTGAACAGGGCATACGACAGTGCTATGGTTGTACCTTCTGTTACCAGGGATGCTCTTGAGACTTCAAGACCTCCTAGCACTGCTCCTGCATCTTTAATGGCACATTCTACAGTGTCCATGGTGCCTTCAATAGCTGCTAAGCCTATAGCACCACAACTTGAACAACTTCCTCCTCCAAGAAATGCAGCAGTGGCAGCTGCACAGAGGACTTCATACATGGTAAATGATTCCTGTATTTCAATCGTCAAATCTCCAAACCCCCCCCCCCCCCCAAAAAAAAAAGAAAATAAATAAATTCAGCCCCCTAGATTAGTGCTATATGGGAAACTTTTCCAATGGCTGTCACCTTCATGTACTGGTTGGTTCTGTTTCCTTCTGTGACTATCTTACATACTAGTAAATGGACTTGTTCATATAAAGACAACTTAGATGAGATTTTAAAGGTAAATAATCAAAGTAGGATCACGTGCAATTTTGTTTATCTTGAGCATCCAGCTGTTAAAGACACATATTGCAATTAGTTTGGATGAGCAAACCTGTTACTACCTCATGATCTGCTGAGTTGAGAACTGTTTTAGAGGAGATTTTGTTCTGTATATTGAAGTTCTAGGTGTTCAACATGATATTATGATTCAATATGGAATTTGTGAATTCATTGTTATTTGTAGATTAAAATAGGTTCTCTTCAGGGATTTATTCCATAAAGAATCACTTTGGCATGCGAGATGTGGATATTATTTTGTAGGAGTAACAACTTCTTGAAAGCTGTGGACTATAAACTTTTAGTTTTAGCATGACACCCTCATATCCTATTATGACCCTTGTTAGATTGTAAAAGAATATTTTTGTGTACTCAATCATTGGCTTGCAATTTTTATTTTTAATAATTGAATTGCTTGTGAAGTTGATCTTAAATATCTTAGTACAATATTATGCCTCCAGGAAAATGGGTGATAAAAATCTAGGGAAATTTCAGATTTCAAACTTTGGTAGACGGGGGAAGTATGAAAAGCGAATAGTGTTGTTTTTATCATTGTTGATGAAGAGTGGAAGAAGAATGTGGTGGAAGTCAAAATGATTGAGGACAGAATCATATGTTAAATAATGATCGTTGGACCGGATAATATGAACATTATTAGTGCTTATTATACACCTCAAGTAGGTGCAGAAGCACAACTTAAGGAAAAGTTTTGGGAAGATATGGAGGGGTGGTTCAAGGCACACCATTTGTTGAAAATATTTTCATTGTGGGGACCTTAATGGACTTGTCAGTAGGGGGCAGGACGAGCTGTTAGTGGGTAGGTTAAATTCTATATAAATTAATGTAGTGGAAAAAGGTTCATGTAATAGACACTGGTCAGGGTGTTTCCAGTATAAACAAATATTTGTTGAATGGTTTTGTCTGGTTGGTCATTAGCTGATGCTAGAAATATGTGATATTACAATGAGATTTGATGAGAATTTTAGCAAATTGATGATAACTCCTTTGTTAATAGGGGGATATTTGGGGAAAGGCCCCCCCATTGAAAATTTTAGTAGAAGGACTTGATGATAAATTTTATACAAAGTACCGGCACCTTATAAATTTTGTACATATAGAGTACCAATATTTCAATTTAGGTCTTTCTCACCAATAAAATTTTGCAATGATGGACTTCTCAATTTTCCCTTGTGAATATTTGTTTTTTGTGTGTTCTCCTTTTTGCTTGTCTATCAAACAGTTGCTGCAACTTTATCTTAGAACTAATATTTTACTTGAAAATATGAATCTGCTGAAAGATTTTATGTAAAATAGTGTTCTTTTGTTCATATAATTTCCCAGTGTTATGGCAGAGGTAGATGAAATTTCAACTTTCCTATGTATTTCTCTGAATTCCTTTAATAAATCTTTCCAGGTTACCAAATTGGCCTTCAATTATGTTGATAGACTGTGTTCTAACAAGTGCATTTCTTGGGTAATCATGTAGGGAAATGAACATCAAACACCCCAAACTGTGGATAGTCTGTTACATGCACTGGGGCTGGGAAAATATGCTATTCTCTTCAAGGCCGAGGAAGTACGAAACTCGTATTTATGTAAACAATGATCATCTTGATAAATTTTCAAGGATATTTGAAAATCATAATTTTTTTAATGAAAGGTCAAAAGTATTCATGCATTGTTTACGCCCTGGAATATGATTGAAAAAATGTGCTTTTGAATCAAGGGCTCCTTTGAGTCATTGATCCTTTGCAAAATTGACATCGAATATTTACATCAATTACCTGTTGAACTCTTAATGAGCTTTACCGTTTCCAAGTTTAAAATATGTCTCTAAACATTAGTTGTAGAATGCTTCCTTGATGATGTAAATTACAATGATGATGTGACAGAAATAATGTTCTTCGAAGGACTTGTAATTTATTCAAAATACATTTCAGTTTCAAATTTCTTTCGTAACACCATGTGTTGGTTATCGCTCAAAGTAGGACATTAACCCAAGATATATGTTGTTATACTGATTTGACTACAAAATCATCTCATGATATTAGTGCTTTTATGAAATTATCGGTTAATTAAATAATCTAAATATAACATGCCTTTGCTATTTTATACTTGTTCCTTTCTGGATTAAGTTTGTAATTTGGTATTTACACAATCCATTCATGCACATGCAGGTGGATATGGCTGCATTGAAGCAGATGGGAGAGAATGACCTCAAAGAGCTAGGAATTCCCATGGTAATTGTCATTGTTTCACTTATGGCAGTTATTTAGATGTCCCATTAGGCTTGGAGTTTCAAGTGAATATGTTTCCTCATACATGATTATGTGTTTCAAATTATGTTGGGATGGTTCCAAACCTCGTCTTGCTTGCACTAAAGCCCTGTCATTATGCTTAAGAAAGAAATGCATCATGGGTTTATTTTGTGGTTCCTCAGCATTATTATTTTAGTGTTTTATGTCCAGTTCAGTGTATCACCTACCTTTTACTGTTTTGAATTTTCCTCTGCAGCATCTCCATTTCCTGGTTGTATTAAATATTGGACCAAATAAAAAACAATTAAACAGCAAAAAGTCTCGACGGTATATGTTAGTTTGGTGTCTTATTTTTCATAATATGCTGTGCTGTCTATGGATTCTTTAAATAGACTTGTTTTTTTGGCTCATTGCTATTTTACTTTATGACATGTACTGGATTGAACCTCTGCCTTTTCTTACACTTTCTGCATTGGGATATACCCCTAAATCCTATAGCAGTTTGTGAAAGTTTTTGGTTTTCTCTGCTATGGACTCGTGGCTATAATACATTATGTAAATTGTGTGATCTGAACCATGTGATTTATTGCCTCTGTTTTGTGCTTCTTGTGTACTTGTTCTATATGCTTACCGTAAGGCGGACCATAGAAATAAGAATCTTGGTTATACTTCTATGGCTTTTTATGCGTTCTTTTGAAGGATTCTTGTATTGCAGGGTCCAAGGAAAAAAATTATTCTTGCACTCTTGCCTCGCACCAAACGTCAACAGTGACATCTTTTGTGCTTGATGCTTAGACTGACGTGCTTTGGGTTGACCAGGTTATTTTTATAGGTGATGATGAAGTATGTACATGAAGATTTCAATGACTATATATATATATATATATAACATAGGCCTTTTAACACATACATGAGGTTGAGATTATCCCAATCTTAAAAATCTGGTGCCTGTTTGTGTTCGAGAACAAAGATTGGGTTATAATCTTGATATAAATGTGGGGAATATTGATGTGTATAAATGGAATTATCACTTTGTCCTTGTTAGTACTGATATGATCCAATTTCTAACATGCTTGTGCTTTTGCATGCTTTCCACATAGTAGAGTTGGTAATATGGGCAGGCTCGACGGGTTCGGGTCGGGCCCAAAAAAACCCTGTGAAAAAACAGGCCGGGTCTAAAAAAACCCGTTTTAAATATGGGCTATATTTTTCAGTCCGAACTATATTGTTTGGGTTTCGGGTGGACTCAAAAAGCCCTTTTTAAGCCCATCTTTATCAATTTTTTCCCTTTTTTGGAATGAATCCCCCCGTTTTACAATTAATTATGATACAAATATACCATATGATTATAAATTCAAGTTCAAGTTTTTAACACATTTCAAATAACAAAAATGATAGTAAAACATAGAATACAATGTTCAATTTCAAATATTCTAAAATATAATAAATTCCTGAACTAAATCTGAAATTCAAAAGGCTAAGATTCCAAATTTCCAATACAAAATCAATTGTATTATTATCATTTTCCTACTTCTAAATAAACTACTATTAGCAAATGAAGAAGCAGAATGCCAGCCATCGCATAAAGTGACTGGATCAGGATAACAAGCAAAAACAATATATAATGCATTGTCTTCTAAAACCCACAAACATGTTAACATTTTTTAGTGACTCCATCAGGATAACAAGCAACTGCAATCAAATAAATATGCCAGTGAACAAAACTCCAACAGAACCAGTAAAGATGTACATATTTCAAGTGGATATATTTTACATTTTTTTGTGCCAAAAATGTTATGAAAGGATTTAATCTTTTGGTATATTATAAAGTTTTACTAAAGTAATCTCAACTAGGAGTTTCCACATTTGTTATCCTTTTAAAACATCCATGAGGTTGAGTTTCCACATAGCCCGTGGGCCATATGTGGAGTGTAAGGGGCAAGAGTTAAAATGGAAACATGGTAATTAAGGAAGGAAATTAAGTAAAAAAAATGAGGTCAAAAGTATGGGAGAGAATGGAAAAAAAGAAGGGTTTAAACGCGTATGAGCTGTCGTTTTTGTTGAATTTATTGAGTAATAAGCATTTTGATGCAATTATTTATTTTTGTAATTACTAATTCGAAGATGATATGAGACTCATTAGGAAGGGAAGATAGAGTTTGTTTTTGTTTTAAAAAAAACAAAGAAAAAAGGGGAAAACGGGTTCGGGTTGGCTAACGGGTTTAGCGGGTTAGCCCGAGGTTCGGGCCCAAAAGACCTATTTTAATATGGGCCATATTTTTCCGAGTCCATAACCATATTTTTTTACGGGTTTCGGGTTGGCCCACGGGTTCCATCCCGTATTACCGGCTCTACTACAGAGCAAGGATTACCTTATAATGTAATTAATCATTTTTTTAAACGTTTATTTTCCTAATTTTTTTATTTTATCAATTTTTAATCCAACTCGTGCATCACGTGAGAATGTAGATTTTGTTTACACAAGAGTTGTTAAGTATAATTTTCCAAACCTAACCATCAATATATCAATTCCAATACTAACATACTATAAAACTCATAAAAGACGTTCATAAGTAATCGTATAACTCAATCGTATAAAACTCATGAAAACGAGATTTATACCTAGTTAACAGACAAATTAATCCATTTTTTGGAGCTATTAATACCTTCTTACTTTGGCTAGGATAATGATTCCGTGATGTTTAAGGCTCCCATAGTCTATGTATTATGTACCAAAATGATAAAATTGTAAAATTGTTATTTAGGACAGGTGGGAGTATTATTTACCAGAGTAATATTTATTTTAGGGTAAATACAGTAGGTAGTTCATCAAGCTTGCCGTCATTTTAGCTTCGATTTCTTAAGCTCCATTTTTTTAAAACATTAATTTCAATAATTTAATAAAAATCTTGACAATTTTACCAGTTAAGAGACTAAAATCTAATATTTCAAATTTAGGCGACCAAAACTAAAATTAGACCAGATTTGAGGACCAGATATAATATTAGCCAAAATTTTGTGCAAATTTACAAATCATCCTTGCAAAAATATCTAGATACTTGATGTCATTTAACATCCAAGTCATGGGATTTGATTTATTGGATGCTTTAGTTCAACAACAAATTAAACACAGCTGTAGTATTTTTTCAGACCAAGCTACCTTTCAGACTGCACATTCATTTATTTCATATAATTTAGTTTGGATTTAAAAATATTTTATTTATATGTAAAATATATATTCGATTCTCGTCCAACAATCAACCATGTTTAATAATAGCATTCTTACATTTGCTTATATGATCGATATCATTATAGCATGCTTACATATACTTTAAGAACAATTGGACGGCAAAGCCAGCTAAAGTGAAAAGGGAAGTTTCTATATTTTATTTATTAACTAAAAATTAATGTTAGATCCATCAGATTTGTGCTTTTAAATTTATATGGTGTTATTGTGTTTTTCAAGTATATCACATGTGTGGGTGTTCATTATTCTAAACCCAAATCTAAATCTAACCGCAGCTTTATTTTATTATGCTTAATCATATAAAATTTAAAGGGTTGCGCAACAATAATTTCTGAAAACAAAATCATTCCAACCTTAGGCTCCAGAGGTTTTTGACTAGCACACTTTGCTGTGATAATGCCTTCCTTTTTCTTTTAAATCATAATTAAACAAAAGGTTCAAATCCAATTTTGTTTTCAAACTATTTTCATGAGAGTTCTGGATGAAGCATCTCCTTTTCCCTTCCCATCCTCTTTCATATTTTTTAACTATAAGATCAACATTTGAATGATTCATATTTGGTTTTACACAAAATATTTTTATTTTTTAATTGTCTATTAAATTACTCATACCAAATTTAGCAACTTGACTTTCATCAATGACTTTTCTTTTTATAAATTAACATTTTCGGTATAATTTTATAATTGATCAAATATAAACTATTCAACTATTGATATAATAGTTATAAAATAAAAAGAAAAAAGAGGATGTGAAGGGAAAATTGAGATTCCTCTCTGCTGGACAACAACACTTTAAGAAAATTTATGAAACAGTGTTACATATCATCTTTGGGTTATTATAATCTCTAGTCTCTAAAATTTGCCTCATTTTGGTTTTGATCCTTTAAGTTTTAAACAAGATATTTTGGTCATTTTATGGGCAGAATTGTCCAATTTTTTGTTAATCTATAAGGACCAATATTGTAAAAAAATAAACCTTGAGGGATCATCACCTTTTGTTTAAAACTTAAGGGGGTAAAACCAAAATTGCGGCAAACATGAGGAATCAACAATTATATTAACTCTATAATCTTTTAAAAGCAGTGCAATATCTCTTTTCTTTTAAATCGTCAACTTAAGTTAACTTTTACCGTGGGGCCTTGACACTTTTTTTTTTTTTTTTTAACTCAGTGTTAACTTAGTATCAACTTTTAGAATGGGCTAAATTGCAATGATACAATTTTACCTCGACAGTTTTCACATAGAACTATTAACTTTTAGAATGGGCTAAATTGCAATGATACAATTTTACCTCTACAGTTTTCACATAGAACTAGTGTTACCTCAAAATTTCTTTGAGAAGTAATGTCGGCATGGAAGTTTTCAAAACGTATTAATTTGAACTTGACCATTATTTGAATAAGTTTTATTTTAGTTGATCAAATATGTTGGGTACCAGATCCATATATCATCCACATCATTTCTGTTTTTATTAAGGTGTAAATTTTTCCCGAAAGTTTAACTAACTTTTAAATCATAGCAATTTTACCTTGATTGTCTAAGTTAAATTTAACCGTCAATTAAATATGCTTACATGATAGGTCTATGTCATCCACTTTAATTTAATCCAAGTTAGATTTACATCTTGTGTGGTCAATCAATGGTCAAACTTAACATGGATAATGGTCCAAGCAATATCACGTTACAAATTTATAAACTCAAGTCCACATTGGTTATGAGTGAAGACTTTTGAGGCAAATTTGTACCTTAACTAAAATTGATGTCAAAGACATGTAGGCCTATCAACTCACAATATTTGATCAATTAACGATCAAATTTAACTTACAACCAAGACAAATTGCTATGATTTGATTACATTTGCAGCCCCAAAACACTTCCAAGACTATTACTTTTATATGACAACTTCCAGAGTAAAATTGAATCTTAACCGTACAAAATTAACTAAGGCCAAGGAAATTCAATCGATAATGATATTAATATAAAAGATAAAACTTAGTATTTAGCTGTACATTGCATGCCGCAAAAAAATACACGTAGACTCTGTATATATACACATGGAAACAATAACTAGATCAGATGAATTTTGAAGCACGTTCCAAGCTGTTTCTTATTGTTGCGAGTGGATCAAAGTCTATTTAGAGCGATTTATCGCGAGGTTGGTAGAACACATCCGTAATTGACTTCCATTGTGTAGGACCATGCAACTCTTGAAAATTAAGTCACACAGTTAGGTCATGATATTAGTTATAAGAAGTTTAAGGGAAGTAAAGAGGAAAGAAAGAAGGGAGAGAGACTTCTATAATAGCTTTTTTGTATCTTCAAAATATGTTTGGTAGACACAGAATTTTTTTTTATTTTTTATTATAAGTGATAACATGTGAGATTAAATCCACTGCTTAATATTAGTAGCGATAAATGACGTGATGCTATACCACAAGTCCTCACTCTTCTTCATTGCTGGCTTTGCCAACAAGGGTTTGAACTTGCTTTGTTGGTGATAGTAATGATGACATGGTTCAAATGAAAGGCAAAATTGTCATAATACTTTATAACTTAGAGTGAGAATAATGATAATGAATTTTGGCAAGCAAGCCCTTTTCATATTTATAGTGGAAGATGCTTGATTAGGGGCAGTTTGTTGAAAATATATACAAATAAAAAGGTGATTTTAGTTAATCTGCACACCCGGGGGGGGGGGGGGGGGAGGTTTATATAAGAATTTTGAGGTAAACATGGGGATGGGGATGTGTTGGAAATAATATATTTTCAGCTTATCTTGATAAACTAATCATAGGATAAAATTAGGCTTAATATAATAATTATATAATTAAATGGAATGACCTATAAGGTTGGCCCCCAGAATTTCTAGGCTCTTTTCCCACTTTCTAATCAGAGCTAAAATCATGGTTTCAAAAGTATAAGGCTCAATCTGAAAAAAGAACAAAAATTTAAGGGAATATTATATTGCATGTCTTTCTTAGAAAAGGTAACTCAAATCACTTCAAGAAAAAGCATGAAACTATATATATATATATATATATATTCACAATTCAGAATTCAGAAATTTTAGAACTCTGACTGATTTATAAGAAGAGAAGGAAACAAACAAGAAGACAGACGCAGCCTGGAAATTTCGTTGTTGTTAGATTAATTAAAGTGCCATTAGTCATTAGTGCGCTTGATCAATCATAATTTATATTTGGCATTGTCAGACATTTCAAATCAATCTCTTTTTTTTAAATCTTATATATTTTTATATAGTAACTATATTATCACTTAGCAATTTGTCATACAGTTTTTCCCCCACTTGGTCAATTATGGTAGTCTATGAGATCTCTTCAATAGAAAAATGGATAACTTATCAGTTCATATTCTAGCGTGAGTGGCAGTGGTTTTACATTCAATAAGCAAGTAATTACAGGTTTAATTTTCAGAAACATTTTTGTATGTGTGTGTGTGTGTGTGTATATATATATGGAGTGAACTTCGTTGATAAGGGCAATTGCCTTTTATGTTTATTTACCATGAAAGAAATTAATCTATGATACTATCAGATACTAATGGTTATAGGCCCTCATGTAGTTTCATCAATGTTTTTTTTTTTTCCTTCATGTTTTTAAGGTTTTACCTAATTATTAATTAAATTGCCATATTTTTTCTTTTTATTATATATGCTTATAGTTTCACCTGATCTTCAAGGCATGATTAAAAATGATGTGAAACTATAGGAATTTGCTGATTATTTAAAGAAAACAAAAAGATGAATCAACAGCAAATAGTTCAAGTGGTTTAATGTTTATTCTTTGATTCTTAAATAACATGCAAAGGTTGATCTTGTGTATTTATATATATATGTGTGTGTATATATGTATAGTTTAATCTTGTGTATTGAGCTGACACATTTTTACGCTCATGTGATTCAATCCGACTCAATTTAAAATAATCAAGGCCAATATAGAAAACAATTAGCATACCAAAAAAATATTGATAAACGCCAACAAGCATTTGAGATTTTTCCAGAGAAAAGCAAGGTTTGTGGAGTAGAATCACAACTAATGTAACTGAAGCCAATATGAATGGATAGGTTGCTAGATAGGGACCACCTAATGAAAATAAACATATTCTTATGCTCTTAAAGCCCAACGTGTAATGAATTATTAGATTAAACAAGTAAATCAATCAATCACTAAACCCACCCACTAAGTATATATATTTTGAATTGAAATATGCTTTGATGACTCTGCATGCCCACTTGGAATTTTCCTCCTAAAGCAAGAAACCAAATTGAACATGGTTTATTTGAAAGAAAATGAGTGGGAATTGATGATCAGCATGAGATATGTATGCCCATATATAGGTGCAAGCCCTTTTAATCTTAAGACAAATAAATTTGTAAGCAAATAAGAGCATTAAAATTATAAAACTATTTACTATTAAAAATATTGATATTTTCAAATGAATTTTAATAAAGAATATGTAAAAAAGTATATTCTTCTAAAAAATTAAAATAAGTTATACTTTTAATCACTATAACTTTAATCAATTCTAATTCATTTTTATTAAGCAAAGGTATTATATACCTTTTTATACTTTAATTTAGTCGAAATATTTTATTACATATAATTAACCAGGTATTATTTTGACAAACTTAATATTTTATTATTTTGTGCTAAATGTAAGACCTTTTTTTATATATATATATTTATCAAGTTTTTCCAAACTAACTTTATTAATATCCCTAAACAAGAATCAAGTAGGAGAATGAGAGAAGGAATTGAGAAAGATGATTAGGGTGCTTTTTAGAAAACATATTATATATTAAATAGCTTAACTAATTCTCTTAATATAATCAAATTAGTTAATCAAGCCTTACATTAAAGACAAGAAGAATACTGACAAAGAATAAATTAAAAATTGATTAAATTATAATAAATAGAAGAAAGAATTCGCTTATTATTTTTGACTCAATTACAACCCAATCTCTAAAGTTTCTCGTTAAATTCTTTTGGGTCTCTATCATATAATCCATTAGATGTTAAACTTTCACAAATTTACCTGCTCTCCTTCATGAACTAAACCGTTCCTGAGTTATAAGCGTAGAGACCAGCAAAATAAATGAATAAAATGAGAGGAACTGAGTTATCATCAATAAATTAATTTTTCGTAACTAACATCAGCAATTTTTTTGCAAAAATATATTTGAACTTGTTTGCATAATAGAGTCATCATCAATAAATTATATTATTATCTTAATTATATAAATAGTGAAATTTGTTATGAAATATGTGTGGATGCACTTATAGTAATGATTATTTTTTTATCAACATATAAATGATTATTTAATATATATATATATATATATATATATTGAGATGTCATTTTATACTTTTGATTTTGTTTTTGAGTAAAATCAACGTAACAAGATTTAATTATGTGTAACGTGAAGCTATATGAAAAATGTTTAAGTTCATTGTATTATCTTTTGAAAATCTTATTAATTTAATCGGTGGAGGAATTCCCAATAAAACACCAGTATTATATAGAGAAGATGTGGGTAGAGACAATAGAATAAGAACACAATATGATGGTTTCAAAAATGTGCCAAAAGCAACAAAAGGTGGGGTCCAAAATGAACAACTGTCCAGGGCAAATACCAGTATATTTTTTAAAATTAAAAATAATCAAAAGATGATTAATTAATTCTTCTGAAAAGAAAACATATGCTTTTGGAGATAAAATATTAGGTTCGCCTGCTTTAACAAGATATGCTGAGATCTTATGGGAGACCCTTCACTATATCAGCTTACCTCATTCCCCACTTTTTAAAATATATATTCCTTCATTTAGGAACTTCTCTCTTTTCCTAACATAGATTAATCACATGGTCAAGATAACCCACATTGATTAATAAATTAACTAATTATTAATTTTCTTAACTTTATCTAGCTCTGTTTGTGGGTGGAAGGATAATCACAAAGAAGTTTCCTTTAATTTAGTGCTGAATTATTAATCACATTTCTTCGTAGCATTTTAAAATACTAAATTTGCATTTGAGCTGTAATAGATGGAACTAGCTAGACCATAGGTATCCATATTAATTTTAAATTTAATATATTATTAAAACTATAGCAAATTAAACTATATTATTTATCATCATATATAATATAACGGGAGAGGAACCCCTCTTTTTCTTTTGTATCCATTTCCCTCCTTTTCTTTCTTAATAACCACTAGATCTTCTTTCAATGGTTCAGATTTAGATTTATACAAAATATATTTTAATTGATTTTCAATAATGATATTATAAACACCAAATCTGAACCATTCAAAGAATATCTAATGGTTATTAAGAAAGAAAAGGAGGAAAATGGAATAATGGATACAAAAGAAGAGGACATAATATTTTTCAACTCTTTGTAGATTATATAAGATTTGCTATTTGTTATTGTTGCCCCCCCTCTAATTTCATGTTGAAAATGGAGAGATATGCAAAGATCGATTCAATAATAAAACATCCATTAGAGCTTAGGAGGATATATAATTTAAGAATTTTCTTTCAAGAAACTCTTTAAAAATTTGTTTCTATATCATAACTTGCATAGTAATAAAGTGTTTTAATCCCTCACCTAATAGAAAAGGAATTCACGCATTTATCATAGTCATAGAAAATCGAACAAACAATTTTGTGTTGAAAAAGACTTAGGAAGTGTTTGATGTCAGTTTGATTAGAAGATTTCGTTAAGCATTAGTAATAAAATTAATACAAAGCCACAAATGTGTGATTGGAATATTAACTAATTGGAATGGATATAGTTAGATAATTACAACAAAATATATTACAAGAGATTTGTAATCTTTTATATGAAACTTACTAGAATACAAAGATGCAGAAATGCTTTTCTTGGATCAGGATACAAGTATTTAAAAGACTAAATTTAGTAAAATATTTGGGTCCTATTTTCCCCCTTGCTTGAATTTTCTTAATATTATAATATGATGATAAAGCTGAGAGGTAGATGGCTATACATAAAGCCAAGAAATCATTGGATGAACAGTTAAAATATTCTAAAAAAATTAGTAAGTAAAGTTAGAGCTAGCTGATGATCACTTTTTTCCTTCCAGATGATTTGATATAAATATATATATTTATATACATAGATTATGTATGGCTATGCATCGAACCCTTGTTTCTTTGACTTTGTGCAGCTACAGTTAGTTTAATAACTTTAATAATGTCAAATAAAGCCCAAAATATTTATATCACCATATCTTTCTTAATACATTAAACAAACCATCAATTAATATAAGTGGTAATTAATTAACTATATCATATTTAAAGTGCTTTCTAGACCATCTCATTGGAGGAGTTTGAGGTGTATCATTATCTTCTACTACTACAATATTTAAGAAGAGTTTTAATTGAATCCAACCACGCACCATTTGCATGACAGAGAGACATACAAAATATAAATACAAAACTTTAGTTAATCATCAATCAATGGATTAATTAATTCAATAATTATTTTCTCTTATCTGATCTGACTTTTCTTTTTACACATATTTTATATATATTCTGTATATACATTGACCCTTTGTTTTTGTTTTCCTTAAAAAAATTACATGCATCGCATTATCAACTTTACTATAAAAGGATGAGAAACTAAACCACTTCTTGTTACAATAATACCAACTTCTTCAAAACTCTCTCTCTTTCTCTCTATCTCTATCTCTATCTCTAACATGGAAAAGCAAAGTGTTGTGTGTGAAGTTTCTTCAACATGGGAAGGTTCAGAAAATAATGAACATTCCATGGAGAAGAGGCTGAAGATATTTGGGTTTGAGTTGAAGAATCCAAGTAGCAACAACAAAACAAGTTCTTCATCAAATAATGAAGGAGATGAAAGTGTCAATTCTTCTTCAACAGATAATAATATTATTATTAGTAATAATAATAATATTTCTTCCTCAGATGAGCAGAGAAAGTTCGAGTGCCAATATTGCTTCAAGGAATTTGCAAACTCACAGGCTTTAGGAGGCCATCAAAATGCTCATAAGAAAGAGAGAATGAAGAAGAAGAGGCTTCAGCTTCAAGCAAGGAAGGCTAGTCTCAATTTCTACCTTCAACAACAACGATATTCTCAAATCAATAATAATATTAATAATAATAATTATTATTATCAGTACTACGGAATTGGTTCTGATAATAATAGTACTAATAATACAAATAATAATTCTTCTTCTTGTTGGTTCTATGATCCTTCTTCGTATAACAACTCATCATCTGAGTTGATCAATCTTCGTGAAGGATCTCAAATTAACTTCAGATCATCATCAAATCATCATCATCCTCCTCGTGGTCGTATTCTTCAAAAAGAGTCTTCTTGTATGTTTGATTTCTCTCGTACAGATAATAATAGTTCATGTAGGCCTTTCATGTTGGAGACTTCGACCCAGAAAACGAAGAAGAATCATTCTCAGAATGGTTTGGATCTTCAACTAGGCTTAGCCTTGGAGTCCTATACAAGAATCTAAAAATGATATATATATATATATATATATATATATTTAAATGTTATATGATTATATGCTTAGGTTAGAAAATTAATTTAGTATAGGGTTTATATAATTTAATTTTCATGTATTTGTTCGAAGGATATGATATATAAGACAGGGATCACTATTCTTTGTATTTACATAAACCCCACTACAGTAAAGAGTTTTGACCGTTGACCATGTAATCGTATGTTTTTATATTAGTTTTTAGTCTTTTAACGGCCACGACTCATCACATTAATTAATTTCCAGGAAAGCTTTTGTTGATTTCTTTTCAGAAGATGGAAAATAGTAATTATGAGATCTTTGAAAGTTATGGAAGTGTTCTTACCCCTCCGTTTCAAGCTATAGGAAGAGAACCCTCTTATAATCCTTTTTCTCATTGTTTTTCTTATAATCGCTCATTCTCCTTTAAATTTAATAATTAATGATCCAGATATAATATCTTATACAATATTATTATAATATTTTTTTAACATATAAGTTAATAATTTAAACATCTTAAGTTTTGATCTGGATTGTGTATACTTGAATTATAAAAAAATTAATGTATAAAATATTTTAATAATAATTTAATAAAGTATTACATATTAATCATTCATATCTTTTATCTAACGGTGGATATGAAATTATGAGAAAATAACGAGAGAAACTCAACCCTCCAATTTATAAGATGTTTTCGGAGCAAACCATAAAGATAAATAATAAAATGAAGCTCATTTAATATGGTTAGAAATCCTTTTTTTTTCCTTCAAATAAAGGTATATCAATGAATCATTGTTTTTTTAAAACATTTTATATAACATTAAAACACTACTCCAAAATGCCTTGTAAATAAAAACGGAGAGAGTTAAATAATTTATACAAAATCCCCCCTAGCTAAAAGCCATTCGCTCTGTTTTTGTTTAATATGAAAAAGAAAACAGTGTCTACCCTACATTACAAGGAATGAATAAATAAAAGGGGCAAGATGAAACTCAAGGGCACCTCTAAAGCATTTAGTTAACATATCCGTTTTAAAGTTCCCTCTACTGGGGTATTGAAAATCAACCATCCAGTCCTCTTTAAAAATACAATGATATTCAAGGATTGAATTTCAATTATCATTAAGATCATTATTTCCTTTTTTTATATGTTTAATTGTCTCAGAATAATTATTTATCAAACAAACTTGTTTATAATTCCCGCATCATACCTTTTTTAAAATCAATAAGATAAACCCAAAGTTTTGTAGTTAAAGGCCACTCTTGAGTAATCTTGAATTACTTTTGGTACTGAAATTTCTTGATCATCCATTTGTATGGATACCTTCCAGGCTTAAGCATAGGTATCCAAAGCCTAAACCTAGCCTATCCAACCGATATATTTTAAAAGCATGCATTATTTGTCATTCTTTAGTTTAATTCACTTACTAAAGCAAAATCCTTTTCATATATTATATTTAGCAGAACTTATTTAAATTTTCTCTAAATAAAAAATGAGCATCATATTTGTCCTTTTTCCCTACGCTGCACCTAAAACATATTTTTTTTGTTTTGACTAATTTAAAGTCTGATTCCATGTACTTGGACTACTTCACAAGAGAGATATGCGTGGAGCAAATCAAGGAAACCTAATTCGTTTGATAAGTGTAATGTAGTTGGTTTAGATATTTCAATAAGATGCCATAAAATTCCTTTTCAGGGTTTAATTGCAACCAATTAAAATCAAACCATAGTTGACTCAAGATTACCTGGGCAACTAGGTGGGATGGACAGGTCGACCGAGTGTATTTCATATAGCTTTTTTTCCATATGTTAAGCTTGATAACAACATTGTTTTGAGTTAAAATAAATTTAGTTCATCAAGTTTTTGTTTTAAACTTTGTTTTTCTAAATAATGTGTGACTAATCCATGGTTGGTCTGATTTTCACTACCTTGAAATTAAAAGGAGACAAAATGAAGTAATTTGATTGAATTAACAATGACGGTTGAAGTCATTTTGTTTCATACGAAATGTAGTGCAATCCTTTGGATTACAAGCAATTGGGTACGAATTCAAACATGACATGTGTCAAGGAAAAAAAGTTAATATTAGTACAACATTTATTTTTTGAACTAAAATATGTAACATCTATTAATCTTATTATTATTTGGCTATTTATTTGATTTTTATATTTAGTGTCTTTTTCTTTGTACATACTAATGTTTTTTTTACATACCATTAATATTTTGTGTCAACTGTCAAGGAGTCAAAGATATAACTAAAATGAGATATAAGTAAAAGGAGTAAACCAAATCCGGTGGAGATGCCCACTACAATCGAATTTGATTTATGGGGTTAATACAATTTTTTGTTATTGAACTTTTAATTAATTTTGATTTTGGTCTCTAAACTTTAAAATCTATAGATTTAATCTTTGAACTTTTGATCAATTTTATTCTTGGTTAACTTTAAATCGATGGTTTTAATCCTTGAACTTTCAGTCAATTTTGGTTTTACTCCCTGAACTTTAAAAAAACTTGAAAAATCAGGGACCAATGGTTATAAATGGCAGAAAGTTGAGGGACCAAAGCACTAATATAAAGTTCAGGGGTCAAGACTAAAATTGACTAAAAGTTTAATGATCAAAATTACCAATTTTAAAGTTCAGAGTCAAAACCAAAATAAAGTGAAAGTTCAAGACCAAAAGTTGTATTAACCTTGATTTATTATCAATTTGATGAAAGAAATCGTAGCATTCACAACACCTTTATTTTGTAGTAATTATTAGTGTATTTAATTACACAAATTGTTTGACTAGCAGTTAAATCTAACAAAAAGGGCTAGTTCCTCACAATATATGATGAATTAACATTTGAATTCCGGTTAAGAGATATAATCACGTTTTGTACTACAATACTTCAAATATGATTGTGCCTAACAGGAGTATGTATATTCTTTTATAACAGAATAAATATGCGAAGGTTTAACTAAAAAAAAAAAACTTCCTAGACTTTTGGTCATCAAATGAATTTAACCCCAAACATCACAAAGTTCGATGTAAGTTAATGTAAGTTACTTGTTGTAAGTTAATAATGTTATAAACATTTTGAACTTTGATTTAGACCAGTTATGTATGATTAACCTTTGATATTTCAATAATTAAATTAAATTAACCTCCTTAAATTTTTATCTTTAATTTCAACATCAAACTCCCACCGTGACTTTTATTTTTTAAATCATGGTGGAGCTTTTATTCTTGTTTTTATGTTTTACATCATCAATGTAAGCTTTAAAATACTATTTTTGTATTTTTTTCGTTGTACAAAAAGACGTTTTAATTGATAAATTATAGTTCAAATCTTAATGAACTTATTCATATTATAAAAGAAGACGATAAGATGCATGGTAAGATTGCTATTTTAATATATGAAGATTGCTATTTTAATATATGAAGAAGATGATAGGATCTTGATGGTATAAAATTAAGGGCCAACATATATATTTTGGTCCTTATAATTTAGTCTTATTTAGGTTTTGATATCTAAAATTTCAAAATGACTTGGATATGGAGCTAAGGGTGTTACCTTTGCATAGATGTCACTAACACCGTTCAAGTTGCTGAAGTGGTTAACTTTGCATAGGTGTCATTAACACTGTTAAAGTTGCTGATGTGGCCTGATGACTAAGGTAAATTTCGATGAGCTGGGCATATAAAAAAAAGATAAAAAATTTTCAAACATTGTTCACCTCCTCGATCCGGACAAGCATCTCAGAAGCAGAAAAGAAGTAATACTCGACATCCTAAACTATAAAGACAAAAAAAAAAAATGATATGTTAACCCTAAAATTAATGAGTTTGCTTTAGTTGGCATCTAATAAAAAAAGAAAAAAAAGGAAAGTATCGACAATGGTTTGGATGTTTAAAATTAAAACCGAGGTCAAACTTAAATTTTAAAATGTCATGGGCTATATGTAACTGAAATAAAGTTCAAGAATTTATAGTATTGTTAATTTATATAATTTCTCATGTGGAATGACATATATCTTCTATTGATCCGTCATGATAATTTTCGTCGAAAAGAAAATAATAAGTAATGACAAAAGATCTATGATAAGAAAATAAAAAATTTGGGAGTTAAATTTAAAGTTTAATTTGTTAATATGTAGCCAAATCCATGTTGAAGGGACTTGGTAAAATTTAATATCATATATCATACTGATTTTTTAATAGCAAAGGAAAGCACTATAACGTATTGTATGTCCAACAAACATGACAAAAGAAAATTCAAATGATATGATCTTCCTGTTTTCTAAAAAACAAAAATAATAGTCGCCACGGCCACATGGAATTGTATTCCTCTCCTTTCAAAATTTAAGAAGTATAATTAATTAATGATGGATCGAAGAAATTAATTAATTATTAATTGTTCATGGAAGATGGAAAATGGAAAACAGGAAAGTCAGCTATTGGTATCATAATTTAAGTGCTTAAACTGCCAAGTTTATGATTTCACCCTTCTAATAGGGGATTTTCATTTTATTTTATATCTGTAGAGTGGCTTTGATTTTCTTTTTTGACCTTTAGTGTAGCTTTGAATTTGAACCTTTGATTAAAAAAGTAACACAAAATAAAATGCAATCTTCTTATCATAATGTGTATTTATAAATGTATAAAATCTAATGTAATAATATTATCATCTAGTTTATGAGCGCCGACATCGAAATAAATGCATGTGAGAATATGTAATATTGTCTGATTTATCTTAGCTTTTTTTTAATAGTTATTACACCATGAAAAATGACTCAATTATGAAATTTTGATTTGGGATGATCGACCTGATCTACAATGTATTAAGTTTATGAGCCTAATTTATTATTTGAGTATTTAAAAAATAGGATCTTCCGTACTTATAGTCATAGATAGATTTTTTTAAAAAAAATATTTGAAATTGTAAAATAGCTTCAGATTAATCTTTTATCAACCATTTTTAATTTGAAGTTATTTGTTTTGCACGTTACTAAGTTAGCATGGAGAAAGTAATACTTTTTGGGTGTTACTTCTCTTTCTTGAATATCATGAAAATGAAACAGTTAAATTCTATTATTGTAATGTTTAAATTAAGTCTTATTAAAAGAAGAAAAGGAAAAATTAGGGCAGGCTTTGTGAGGCGGTTAATTTAAAAATTGATTAGCAAATTGCTGCGAAATCTATTACTCTCTTCAGTCTTAAATATGAAACATATTTACTTAATTTGGTTAAATTAAAAATATTAGTTAAATTAGTTAAAATCACATGATATTACCAAAACACCATAAATAACCATCTACATTTTTTCCCACATAACCTCCCTTCCTTGTTTATTATTGAGAAGCATCAATGAAGATTATTTGTGGGGAAATTGCGAAAAATAATAAAGATGTCTTATATTTATGACAAAACCCACCTATCCAAATAGGTCTTATATTTAGAACTGGATAAAGTATATTATTATTGCTTCTTTCCACACACAAAACAAAGATCTTTCTTGCAAAGTTAAGTTTTAATACGAATACCGATTTAATTGAGAAACTATGTGTAAAAGTGAGATTGGCAAGTATGATGCCATATAATTTTTTTAAAAAACAATTGTATTGAGGTTCAAGTAAGAGAATTAATAGAAGACAAACCCCATTGAGTTATTAATGGTATTTTTCACTAGTTAATGACATTTTCATTTATCAATGTGTTCGTTAACAACTCATTAAAATTTGTCTAATATTAATTCTTGGGTTAACATAATATTTGGTCCCTATAATTTTCTTTCATTTGGGGTTTGGTCCTTGTAGTTTCAAATAAAAGTTTTTGGTCCCTAAAGTTTCCTTCTGTTTAAAAAGTTAGTCCTTATGGTTTAATAAGGACCCTGATCGTGTTAAATACGATGATGTGGCAATAACACGTCAAGTAGGATGATATGGCTTGAAAACTCTACATGCTGACTGTGCATCTTGTGGCTTACGTGGCAAAGTTATAATTTTTTTTTTAAAAAAATGCACCAAGTGGGAGAACATGTCTTCCATTCTTGCCCGGAATTGGTTTTAGTGCTCGTCACAAAGATAGGTAGAGGGCGCTCATCCACTCTGGACCGTTTAGATTGGATTTGGACGGTCCAGATTTAATATTTTTAAGTTTGTGATTTTAAAAAAACAATTATTTTTTTAGTTACAAAATCTAAAATGAGGATAATATCTTAACTATCATTTTGTCAAAAAACATATTATTCATTTAAAAATTACATACTTAAAAATATTAAATCTGGACCGTCAAGATTTAAATCTGAAAGTAAATGAGCGCCCTCTACCTATCTTTACGACGAGCACCGAAACCGGACCCCTTCTGCCCTCATCCCCTCCCACCATCGCACACCCCAGTCCACCCCTTCCCTCTCACCGATCTCTCTCTCTGTCGTACACAGCAGCCCTCGGCGCTGTCGTTAACGGCCACGTCTATCCCTCCGTCACGTACAGTTTTCCTGCCATCACCGCCGAATCATATGTCCTAATGTTTGGTTCAATGTTTCCTCGCGATTCCCATCATGAATCTGTTTCTGGATAGTAGATCTCAACTTCTGTGATTGAGTTCATGGATTGTGTTTCTGTTTTTTAGGCGGCAACGATCTTGCCGGCGGCGAAGTTGGAGAAGACCAAGCATCACTACTTCATTGGGTAATCCTGGAATTAGAAGCTCCTTTGATTCTGAATCCTTATTGACTGTTTCAAGTGATGGGTGAGAGAAAAGAATTAGAATAATTGGCGTCTGCGTTTTCTAAAAGGCCTAGATACAGGGGTTGGGTTAAGAAAATCTAGCAAAATCACAAGAAATGAAGAGGGAAGATTAGAAATGGGAGGGGAATTTTGAAATTTGGGTTTGGTATAAGGTGTGAAGGGGGATTAAAAAATGAGTTAAAAAAGGATGGCGATGGTGGATGAATGATGATGATGATGATGATGATGATGATGGGGTTTAGATTTTGACGCAGAGGATGAATCCAATGTGTCAGAGTTTTTGGACGGAAATGGTGACGATGTCAGCTTGCGAGAACGATGAAGATGATGATAAAGAATGGAAGACTCGTTTTCCCCTAAAGCATTCGTGTTTTTATTAAATAAAGAAATTATAACTTTGCCACGTAAGTCACAAGATGAACAGTCATCATGTATGGTCATCAAGCCATGTCAGCTTGCTTGACGATGTTAGTGCCATATCATCGTATTTAACATCATCAAAATCCTTATTAAACCATATGGACTAACTTTCTAAATAGAAGGAAACTTTAGAGACCAAAAACTTTCATTTGAAACTACATGGATCAAAACCCAAATAAGGGGAAACTATAGGGATCAAACATTATGTTAACCCTTAATTCTTTCACTTAGGACCTCAATGTAATTGTCTCTTTCTAAAACACCTTTTACCAATAATTGAGTGATTTTACTTACATGTCTTTTTTACTCTACCTCTCTCGGTCTCCTATTTCCGTCTCATTCTCCTTCATCCTTCTCCTCTCCTCTCCTTCTAGTTCAATTGAGATATCTCTAGGTAATCTTTTGTTCAAATTCAGAGACAAAAATGATAGCTATTCTAGATTCTTATGTGGCGTTGAAAAGAGATGGTGTAATTGCTTCGCTAGTTCTGATTGATTCATCATCAATGAAGTCATAAATTCCCCTCTAACACAGAGAATCATGTATGTAGATGACCAACAAAACCTGAATAAGTACTGTTCACCTAGAAAATAATTAGAAACACATCATAAATCCTTCTGTAATTTACAAAGAGAACGATGATCACTGCTATTCTTTTTTTTTTCTCCCTTTTTGCCGATAGATGATCACTGCTATTCAGATTGATGTCAAGTGACTACAATTTCATCATTTTTTTTTGGGACAAAGACTACAGTTTCATCATACTAAGCTTAAAAATGGCATACGTGTGTACAATTGAGGAAGAGGAAATCTCATTACTGGAATATGAATAAAAATAAAGGATTAAATTGAGATATAACAATTGAAGGTCTTCTCATCAGAATAGCAATGTCGTTTGTAGGTAATCTTTCCAAACTTAAAACATGAAAATGGCGGATGTAATCACTAAACGTTAGTCCAAAAAAAAAAAAAAAAAGATCACTAAACGTTTTGATCAATTAGTTGTGTATTACTTCAATTTAACCAATGGTATTGTATTCAAACCCTAGATATGCAACCTCATTAATTATTGTGGATAAATCCAACAAAAATTGGCAAATGCAAAGTTAAGAAAGATGAAAGCTCACATGCTTCCGCAAATCTTGACGTATTTTATTGAATTTTAATGGCTATGAAGAACGAAATGAGAAAGCACAAAATAGTCATAACACAGACAAAATATCACAAATCATGAAAATAACTCGATTTGGAATCTTATGTAGTTTGGGCTCAATGAGAAACTACAAATCGATCAATTTATTTGCATTCCTTATAATCCTATGGAAACATCTTCATCTCTTTCTCTTCAATTCATATCCAAAATACAAAAACTTTATATTACCGTATTCTATCTTATCCATCCCTCCCCTTCAAGTTCCATGGAGATGAGAGAATGAAGATGGAGAGAGAGAAGAAGAAATGGTGTATTTAAATAAAATAACTCAATTTTGGAATCATGAATTGCGACCAAGGAGGTATAATCCCTACCTTGAATGGGTTCAACGAGGGCGATGCAATTTAAAACAAAATCTGCAGTACTTATTGAACTCTAGCAATATAAAATAAATACCAAGCATTTGACTCAACAAAGCTATTTCCCCGCATAAAAATGTTTCAAGCATAACAGAATCATACGCTTATTGCCTTGATTAAGAATTTATTGAGTTTAAGAGTCTCAATTAAAACTTGAGTGTTTCAAAAGGCTTTTAATAATATTTTCCCTTTTAACTTTTTCTTGCTCCATAATAATAATTCATAAGAAGAGTCAAGATCATTAGTTTAACATAGACAATAGTAAGATCATGAATGGTTGCTCATTCAACAATTTTAGATTTGGATAATTTACGAAAGAACTTTTCCCCTTCTGAAATATTATTATATCTTGTTCTTGGGTTGAATTATTCTCCTCGTGATTAGTTTTATTTGAATGTTGTGTATAATTTAAAATGAATTGAACTCGTTCTGTTTTCCGGCCAAAATAACATGTTGATCTAAAAGTTTTTAAACATTATATCTATAAACGAATTGTTTCCTACAGTAATATACAATAAACTTTTCAATTTTCAGAAATTTTAAACGTTACTAATGATGTTGGGTCTAGTGTTTGGGGGGGGGGGGGGTTAGTATAGCACAACGTGGTGAACTAAGGTTCGAATCCTCATTGAAAGATGTCCCCACACCACCAAGTGCTTGATCCACTAGCTGTGGATTGTTCCAACTTCATCAATAGTCTCAAGTTTGAGGTCTAGGTATGCAGCAGCGATAATTACTTGAACGTAGTGAGGTTCCCCCCATTGTGGGTCTACATTCTTGCGAATCATATTAGTCAGTTGCTAATAATGCCGAATACCGATGGATAAATATAAAAAAAAGATGTCTCCACCTATAGTGCTTGACAATACCTCAAATAGAATTGACGCCAATAGGAGGAACCCAAGGATTAGAAAAAAAAAAAAAACAAAAGAAGGAAAGATATTTTTAATACACACTCATATAATTAACTTTTTATTAGCATTAAAAATTTGCCACTAAGGTATCACATACCTATACTGTCTCCAATCCTTAATATAATGGCCTATTGGCGGTTGCTCTAAATTGGTCGCAAATTAAGGAGCTAATAATAACTTTTGTTGATATTTTTCAAAATTACTCTTGTTGATGTTTCTTCAACAATAATCAAGTAAGGGTGAGTGAAGGAATTGAGAAAGATGGATAGGATGTTTTAGAATAATAATATCATATTAACTAACTTAACCAGCATCTTAATCTAATCAAATAAGATAAATATTTCTTATATTTTGGACCGGAAGGAAGGAGTAATCAAATAAGAAATTATTAGTGGGTTCCAAGAAGGACCCTTCAATTGATAGGTCACAATTCTTAATCATTGATAATATTGAATTAATGACTTCAAATTGTCTCTACAATTAATTATTTTGTTTTATTTTTGTTGAATACCATTATATTTTTATTTTATTTTTTAGGTCAAAATATATTATTTAATAATTCCAATTTGTTACATCTCTTTTGGACATTAAAATTAATTACTCCTAAAGTACGTCATATGCTTTCTAATTAAACAATGAAATAAAAAACGATAGTTGGTGACGCATTTGTTTAGTGGAGTACTACGGTATCCATATTTTATGATAGAATCTTTTCTTTATAAAAATAATTAATCAAAGATTGAACAAGAAAAAGAAGCGTGATTGAGAATAATTACATTATCCTATTTCTTGGATGAGATGATTTCGCTCAAATCAAATTAATAATTAATAAATATTAGATTTGATGAACATGGCAATCAAATCAAAGTCTTTTGCTGCATCAATTATGGATGAATATATAGTTTTAGGGTCTGCTTGGATGGAGAGAAAATGAGAGAGGAAAGAAAAGTAGGGAGGAAAAATGTTTTCCCTTGCTTGGATGGAGAGAAAATAAAAAAAAGAAAGAAAAGTAGGAAGGAAAATGGGGTAAGTCCCACGTCCCATTTTCCTTCCAAGTTTCTCTCCACAAGTGGAGAGATTTGGGGAGGAAAAAAAATACTGCCACACTTACCCCTCCTCCTGCGCCATGCATCACTTGTTTTCTTTTTATTTTATAATGCTTACGATTGGTCTCTTTTGCCCAGTTCCACGTCCTCTTTGTTTTTTTTATCAATGAATAAACTGCCATTACAAATAGGAAGTACAGTTACACACATCAAATTACAAAGCCAATAGAATAAATGAGGTACAATTGCACATAATTACAAAGCCAACATAATGAAAAAACACCAATATCCTAACATGAAAGAGATCATCTAACATCTTTCTCTATGGTTGAAGAGAAAGTATCACAGGGCAAGCATTGATTTCTAGTAGCATCTGAAGTCAGAATATGAACCAAAGAGAGTGATGGAGTTCCACGTCTTTTTAATGCAAGCAATGTTGCAGTTTATTGTTTTTTGAAAAAACAAAGAACTAATATTTAAAAGGGTTGTTTTATTAATTAAATAAATTTAATACTTTAAAATAAAATCACTTTTTATTTTATATATATTTTAAAAATAACAAATAATATCTAATTTAAGTTTAAGTTAATTTTTATCTTATAAAATAAAACTTTTGTTAGTGTAACATCTAATTTAAATATAAGTTTTTTAATATAGAAGTGAGGGTATTTTAGTAACCACATATTTACTCATTTTCTTTCCTCCAAGTTTTCTCTAACTCATCCAAGCAAGGAGAGTGATAACATTTTTCCCCCACTTTTCTCTCCTCTCTATTTTCTCTCCTCTCTATTTTAATAAGTGGTCTGAAGAGCTCACCGACTCTCTCTGTCGACTCTCTCCTCTCTATTCTACATTAGGCATTATCGGACCAATATCACATCTCAATCATGTTAATTGCCTCAAATTAGGCATGTAAAAACCATACAAATCAGAGATTTGTCATGGTCTCATACTCAAGCAAAGAGTATGTAATCGGGATAATTATTTAGAGACAGCAAGGTTTCTACTATTATGATCCTACATTATTATAAACTAAACTAGTCAGTTTCTAGTAGCACCTATTATCCGTGGATATATGAAAAAATACTTACATATTTAGTCAAGCTTGCATGTAGGATTCATTATTGTTTAGGTTTGATTCCATTTTTGAAAGTGATGGTGATTATGGTAAACCAATGTGCCCTTTGTGGATTTTGGTCAGTCAAAATATGATATATCACTACAAAATAAAGACTTTCACAAACATTGTCGCTGAAAGCCCAAAAGTCATCGCTGAAGGTTTTCATCGGCCAAAAAAGGCGCCGTTGTAAAGAGTCTCACTAAAAGAATCAGCAGCAATAAAACGAGTCATGACTTTTATTACAGCTAAAAGTAATTTTTGGTTGCAACTTTTAATATCGCTGCAATACACTTTTATGTTGCAACTACAAAAGTAGAATTGGGAATTCGGGTCGAGCCTGTTGGGCCGACCTATTTAAGCCCTTTAAAGTGAAGGGCCGAACTTTGATTTTAGAGCCTCTAAAAGGAGTTGAGTTTAAATGAGCAAGCTCATAAGCCCGCAGGCTTAAATGGGGGCCGCCCGCAACCCATCTTATTTATGACTTTATGTAGTGGTTTATTTAATTGTGGTGTGTGGACCTTATGGAACAATTTATTTAATTGTGGTTTGTGGACCTTATGAACTACTAGATCTAGTATTTAAGTATTTATGACTTGGTCTTTGTCTAATTGTCTTTGTATAATTGTATGTGTGTTAAATATTGAATTGTTGAGTTGATAATACTTGGTATTTAAACATAATTTTCATCATATTTATGTTTTTTTATCAGATGTTCCATTGTTTTCATTAGTAACACAGATTCGAAAATGGAAAAAAAATCATTTGGGAAAAGTGAGGCCCTTCAGCTTAAGGGACAGGGCTGGCAAAACACCCTTATTTTTTTAGAAGTAGGCCTCAATGGGCTTGGCCCATTTAGACCCAGTTCGGGACGAGCCGGCCCGAATTCTTGACTTTATACAAAAGTCGCCACTAAAAATATATACTTTTGACGGAAACTTTTAATGTTGCAGTTACAATAAGCTTTCAACGGCGAATCCAAAAGCCGCCACTGAAAAGTGTCTACATTTTTAAAGAAATTATGTTGATAACCTATCAGGTTTGACCACTGGCCACGTCATCATTGACCGATGTGACACTTGCCTCGTCATCACTAGAGTGCCTTCTTTCATGTCCTCTGCCACTTCACATGTGCCATGTGTCGCCACCTCGATCTAGCATGTGTCGCAACATGGAAATGAGCTCAAATATGCCCCATCCATGGATTGAACCCAACACATCATACTTTTGTGTCCGAGCATCTAACCACAAAGCTAGAAAGAGACTAGGGGTGTCCAATTAATCTCGGTCCTGGCAAGTTGGGATCAGAAATTTCTTGTCACAGAAATTCTGGGATTGAAAATATTGGGGCCGGGATGGAATCTGTGCATGCCACTGAGATTCTCAGTTTCTGTCCCGACCTTATAATATCTTTCTTAGAAGAAAAAGAGAGTGAGGCCCAAGTTGGCCATAACCCACACAAAAAATAATACGTTGGCCCACAAACCCAACCCTATCTCACGCCTTCTGAATTGAAACATAAAAAAAATCCCCCCTTCTCCTCCCTTACTACTTTGAACCCTAACAGCTATAAGGGAAAGTTTTATCAAACTATTATAGACTAATAATGGTATATTTAGTGAATGTTGGACTTTAATGGATAACCACAATATAAAGATGGATAACGGAGATAAGACTATTAAGATGGATGTATGGTCATAAACAAAATAAGATTTAGAATGACTATATAAGAGGAAGAGTAGATCTTGCACTTAAATGACACGAAAACAATAAAAAATTATTAGTTGATGTGATTAAGACATTGAAGTGCCATGTTTTCTCGGTGTAGTGCCATTAGATTTGCTTTTCAATAATTAACAACCAGGGGGTAGTGGTAAGTGCTATCACTAGGTTTATCATTCACGAGGAGACTAATGCAACTACTTCTAGTAACTAGTGTGCCAAACGTGCAAAAGTGAATAAAAACATTCTGTGGTCGGCTTTCATCAAAATTGAGTTTTCACAAGTTATTAGGTATAGTAAAACAATTCACATTTGGATTTAGGGATTTGGATTAATGGGATGATTCATTCTTTGTGGGAAGAGATATTGATAATTATTGCTTCAATTAGGGAGTTTTCTTGGTTAATTTCAAAAAATCCCTAGAGGAATCCTTCTAGGCTAGGCTTGGATTGGCATAATCAATATTGAAATCCTATATATTAGTTCTTCGAATGCCAAGTTGATTAGGTTCTTAACCAAAAACGGACTTGCTAATTGTAAGGGGCTTCAAATCCAACAATTGGCATCTCGCATTGTCACTTAGTTAATCTTGGAGTCCTAATTCATCGATGATATCCCATTCAATGAATTAAGACTAGAGAATTGAAGCATAATGCCACTAATGCAATTAGCAAGTTTTTTACCATTTACCAAATGCAATTACTTAACACCTTATTTTACTAATTAAAGATCCTCAATCAGAACATAATTTTGACTAAAATATTAATTCAAAAGATGAATCCATACATTCAAACAATGTTCAAGTCAATGCAGTGCAATGTTAAGAATACGCAAATGGAAAAACAGCAAAGAGTGTTCAAATCACTCTCAATCAAAACATATACATGAAAGATTACAACCAAATGCGCAAACTAAATCCTAAATCCTAGAAATTAAGCTGAAACATAAGAAAGAGAGAGTGGGAGAACAAAAATCCCTTATAGAAGCTCTAAGCTCATGCTTTAACTTCTATCACCAAGAATGTTGCTCTCTAGCTGCAACACACCATAAGGGAAGCACCAACAAGGGGAGAGAAAGTGAAATCCATGGGAGATTTGGTGGAAGATGGAAGTGGTTAGGGTTAAGATAAAATGAGTGGAGGGGAGGATTAGGGCTCCAAATCTGCTCCAAATGGCCCAGGGATTCGGGATAAGTAGCTATAAACCAAGTTAAAAGAGAGAAATTCGGATTTGAGTAGCGGGTCGCCTCAAAATGTAGTGTTTCATTTTCTGATATAGGGGTCCATCGTGGGTTCGCTGTTGTTAGCCACGACGATCCCACAATGAATTAGGATTGGGGTTTTCTGTTTGTATGGTCTTTGTGGATTCGGTATTGCTAGCTATGGCGATCTCACGACAAAGTTTGGTTGGAAACTCTCTATTTGTAAGGTCGCTATGGCTTCACTGTTGGTTGCCATGGCGAACTCCTCTGATGCAGCCTTCTTCAATGGGCTTCCCTTCACATTGTTTCCTCTTTGTTTGGTCCTCCAATGATTATACAAGAAAAAAATACATTGAAAGAATCATCAAATTGTTCTAGAACTTAATTGTTACTAATTAATATCTTATGACTTTTTAACCTTATTTAATTTCATGCTATTTTCACCTAAGAACTTAAGAGATTATTTAAACACATAATTGACCGTGATTGCATCTCATTCATGTTAGAAACCTCAAATAGTCATAAGAAATGCATACAAATCCAAGGGTGTTTCAGACATTTACAATGAAAATCATTTTCACAAGAAAGAACGGGATATTAGATAATATATATTGAGTCTTCTTAAAAAAGGATAGAGGAAGACCGAAAAGAGTGTTTGTTAACCTCAAGAATTCTTGCCATTTTAGCTTGTTTTCATATAGTTTCTTACACTATTTGGGTAGTTTTATGCTTATTTGGATATACACATGAAAGGAAAATGTGCCTAGTGATATTTAAGTTGATGTCAAAGAAGTCTTGATTTTTTTTGGATAGATAAAGAAGTCTTGATTTAAATGTTAATATTTTGCCTTCTTTCATCAACTTTGGATTTTGTAGATTTCTTTACTTGTTAGATCGTTGAAGCATGTCAATTTAGCCACATTTGAGTCTCATTTTAAAGCTTAAATAAATGGTTAAGAAGTGGTAAATAAGATTAAGCACAAACAAGAAATGAGTGAAAAGAGTCAAAGAAGAATTGGCCTTTGTTTCGGCCTTGGCCTTTGCCTCTTATTCTGCCTTGATTCTTGCAGCACCTTCCTCAATGATTTCTTGCACTTTACGATGAAGGAAGGGCCAAGTGTCAATTGATACTGGTTGAGGCTCCCCTTCATACAATACCATGGCCATACTCAAGTTTTCCTCCAGTACCATATCATCATCTTCTGGAGGAACATTGGTGGTTTTAACTTCTTCATCTGATGCTTCCTCCACCAAACCTTCTTCTTTAGCCATGCTTAATTTAATTGCCTCTTCCAGTTCATGAATTTCTCCAAGAGTCTGGCTCATTGAGACATCCTCAGGAATTTGGGGAACTTCAGAAGCGATGGATGATAGAATAGCAGCAGCCTCTATAGCCTTTTCCTGAACAATGCTGCTCTCCCCCTCAGTTGTAACACTGAATCTCTTCTCCCCCTTTTTGGAATCATCAAAAGGAGGGGTAGGAGAGAATTCAGTGACTATGGCTTTCCCTTTTCTGGTATAGGAGAGGGAATGGTTTGGCTGAGGGGTATAGTGAAGGGCAGATGGGTGAACTTGGGTAGATTCTGATGGTGGTGAAGGGATGTGAATTGGTTGGGCTGGGACTTGGGAAGTAGCTTGTGTTTGGGGAGATTTTGGTAAGGCTTGTGGTTGATTGAGTGGGGTGGTGGTGACATTTATAAGTGAGGGAGGGGGATCTTGGTTATCTGAGGAATCGGATGAAGTTTGCTTGGTGGGAGAGAAGGGTTTAGAAGTTGGAGGAGTGTTTTTGGGTGAGATTTGTGACTGGTAGGTAGGGTGTGAAGGAGAGTGTGGTGTGGTTTGAGTGGGGATGACAGGAGAGGAATGAGGGGTGTAGTGAATGGGAGATACCTGATGGGCTTCATGGCCAGGGAATGGTTTTAAGGGTGACCCAGGAAGACCAACTTCAAAACTTTTCTTCAGAATTTCTTCAAGGCCAGCAATTTTGTTGTGGAGGAACTTGTGCATGCTGACCACTGCGTCATATCCTTTGAACAATGTCACAGCACTCTCCTTGATTGATTGCACTACAGTGTCATTGAGTGCAACCACTAATCTCTTCATAAGCTTTTCTTCCATGGCTTGATGCTCCAAGGTTAATTCTTCCAGAACCTTTTTTGAGACTCTATTTGCAATTTGATTGATCATATTTTTTGGGAGAGGGGTACTGTTCGTCACCGGCCGCAAGTGCACTGGTCGCACCAAGTAATAAAGTGATAAGTAAAGTATCGTTCCCACGAGGATTTGGTCCAGAACCCGGTCAAGCAATGATTGTCACACTCTCGCCCAATTTGAGTGATTCAAATGTTGGGATTGAAAATTAAATAAGAAAATAAACATATGTTAAATGAAAATAAAATTCTAAACAAGTGATTCTTCAACTTCAAGGATAAAATGGGTCCTAAAATTATGTATCCCCCTTGTACTTCATAAAACTCAATTAACCTCTTCTCAAAGATGTTATCAACGAAACCATGTGCTAATCTAGGATTCACAAAGGACTTGTAAAAGCTCTCTCAAGTCAAGAACAAGTGTTTAATCTTATTAATTGCACAATCTCTTGCTACAATTTAATAAAATCCAATTTTAAAGCTCCAATCCTAATGTGACTATGCAAGGCTAGCAAGTATATCTCTATCTTACCAACAAAACCATCCATTCGTCATGCAAACTTCAAGTTCTTGCACTACTTTACCCAAGTTCTACACTCAATCTAGCCCTCTCAAGCATCAATCAAGTGAACCCAACATCTAAATGGTGATCAAGCACTTGAAGCATTAGGAGAAGAGTAAAATAAGCACATAGATATCATTAATCACAACATAAGAGGAGGAATCAAGAATCAATACATACAAGGGTTCAAAATAATCCTAGAATCAAAGTATTTAGCTATACATGTTCAACAACTCCATGGGAGCATACATATATACAATCAGAAATAGAGAACAAGAGAAGAGAATGAAGATGGAGAAGATAAACCAAGAGAGAAGCCCAAATCTCTTCAAAGCTCCAAGCCCAAGCTCAATACCCTCCAAACTCCATGCCCTAGTAGAGCAAAACACCCCCAAGAATGCCCAAAAGTTGAAGAATCTTGAGCTCCCTCGAAACCCTAGCATTTATATCACTTAAATATGTCAAAAAACGCGCAGCAGAGCAGTCCATTCGCCGTGAGTTCGCCGTGACGAAGTCCACGGTGAACTATGATCGTTTCTGCCTCTTTTTGGGGGGGGGGGTTTTGGCTCACCGTGAGTTCGCCGCGGCGAGCTCACGGCGAACTGAGACCTGTCGGTAATTTTGGAAATTCAGGGACCTATCTGTAATTTGGGAATTTTGAGGTCCTTTTCTGTAATTTTTACAATTCATCCAGAAACTCACATTTTCCCTTTTTTTCTTGAAATTTCAGCTTCTAGCCCCAATATCTCCCCTTTTTTAAGTGTTCTTCTTAATCCGAGATCCCTTGGTTATTGTATCAAAATATTCCTACAATATTTACATAAAACAACATAAGCAACTAACTAGAAATATGATTAAAATCTACACAAATGAACAATAATGTGCAACCAAAATCAAATGAACATTTTCCTATCTTGAGTGTCCAAAATATATCAATTATTACATAAAACTCAAGGAAAATGTGTTGAATTTACATGAATTCCAAGAGTTATCAGGTACCTCCTTCAGGTTCAGGTGCTGCTGGTTCAGGTGCAACTGGTTCAGATGAGTGGGAGGCAGAAGAATGGGCTTCTTCTACATGTGCCTCCTGAGGTTGACCTCCTTCCTGAGGAACTCCTACTTGTGATGGTACAGGAGCATGCCCTTGACCAAAAGGATTCAAACCCATCTTCTTCAGGGTGGTAATATTAAATTTTAGGGGCTTCAGGTTGTTTTCATTTTCTAACCAGAAAATCTTGTTGCAGCATAAGATGAAAGATATCAGTTGTGAAAATGGGAGAGTAGTCTTGGTCTTTTAGAATTACAGGAACTCCTCATAAATCAGTTGCCCAGGATTGATAGGGACTTTGTTGATAAGCATGGCCAGGACTGGGTTGTCAATCTCAAGAATCTGAGTAAAGTTCCCTGCCTTGTTTACCATGCATCTAGAGTATGCATAATGGATTACTTGATTGACTGGTGGCATCTGGGCAGGTTTGAGGTCCCCAGAATAGGACTGTCTGGTTGATAAGCCTTCAGAAGGTCAATGTCAGAGTATTTCTCCTTTTCCTGCCAAGTATTGTATGCCTCCATCCCAGGCCTGTCCATATCAAGCCACTGGTTCAAGTTCTTCCAATCAAAGGAAAATTTCTTCCCTCTGACTTGTGATGACATAATGATTCCTGTAGTCTTTCCTTTAGTCTCAGTAACAGAAATCTTCATGTTGGAGTAGAAGGCTTTGATGACTTTCTCATGATAGAGATTCTTATCCCTATCCATTTCTTGTATGGCTCCAACCACTCTGTCACAGGATAGCCATTCTTTTCCAGATATTCAATATCCACATAATCACATCGTTGTTAAATGGACCTTTTCCCAATGTCTTCTGATGGTTCTTCAATGGGACCCTGGGCAAAGGAAGAGTCAATTGGAACTTCTGTGTCCCCAGAATGAGTTCTCTGACCTTTACTGTTGCATGACTTTTGTTTTTGGATTGAGAGGCACTGGATCGAGTCTTGGCCATTGTTGATGATGGTTGAGAAGTTGAGGGATAAGGATTTGAGGGTGGATAGGGATGTCTGTACATGAGTGTAGGGTCTCCTGGAGGAAGAGGAACTATATGTGGAACAACTTGGGCTCTGTAATGTTTGGGTAGAATTATTTTGGGTGTCATTTGAAGGTTTATATAGAGAGCTAGAGGGTGTGTCTAATGGGTTCGAAACAGAGAGGGGTTATACCTTATGATGATTCGAGTAATGGTTGGCTTCAGTTACGACTGTTACAAGAAGGTTTAATTAAGGAAGGTGATGGTTCAGTCCGTTAAGGTTTGAAAGAGAATGAGGGAAATGATTGAAAATGAATTCAAGTGTATGCGAAAAGATGCAACAGTTACATGGGTCAAATATAGATGAGAGAGTATGAGTAAAAAGCTGTGACTTGTCAGAAAATATGTTCGTTGCAAAAGTTACCGTTGTTGCCTGATCGATCACGTGTGCCCTGTGATCGATCAGAGGGGCTGGTGTCTAATCAATTGGATATGTTTGATCGATTAGGGATGATTGTGATCAATTGGCTCTACGCTGATTAATTGATGCCTGATCGATTACCCCTTCCTTATGATCAATCAGGTGACTCTGATCGATTACCTCCTTTCCCTAATCGATTAGGCTATCTCTTTTCGTTTCCCTCTAATCAATGTCTAATCGATCACAGAACATGCTCTGTGATCGATCAGAATTCTTTGATCTATTGGACGATGAATTTTCACTTTTGGACACAAAACCTGCAAGATGTTATTTTATTTTGACACTCCGATGCCTAAGTTAGTTCCTTATCATCAAAATAAGATCATAATTAAAATAATTCAAGAAGGATTAAGAGATTGATATAGTGAAGAGCTCGGAAATTGATTAAAGGTTTAGGTTCGGAGCAGTGCCGCCTCGAGTCCGCTCTCCAAGAAATTAGAACCCGAGGGGATAGTGGAAGCTAACCCTGGGTGTCGATCTCAAGGAGCCTAGTGTAATATGGTTCCTAATAGCTAAAATGTAAACTTGAAAAGACGGGTAAAAAGCATTTTTGTTTGGTTTTGATAGGAGGTTTAGTATATGCAAAGGTAAAGTAAAAGATTAGAGTTAAAAGTGAGATTTGGATGAAAATGGGATAAAGGTCATTCTTGATGAATGAAAGCTTTGGGAATCATTGCTTCAAAAGGTTTTCGAGGAGTTTGTTTGATTTCTAAAGGACCCTAAAGGAACCCCTCTAGGCTAGGCTTGGGTTAACTTAATTAACGCCGGAACCCCGCACATTACTTAATTTAACCCAAGTTGATTAAGTTCCAAATCAAGAAATAATTGATTATGCAAGACTTTTAAATCCACAATTTGGGCCACCCCACAATTGCACTTGATTTCTCTTTAAACCCTAATCCATTGATGGCCACCCATACAATAAATTAGAACCTAAAGAATATTTGCCCAATGTCTCAACACAACCAATTAATTCTTATGCCATCTCCCTCAAGTAAATAGCTTAACACTCTTAATCTACTAACCAAGCCACCTTGCATTAGCACATAATTTTCACCAAGAGAATAACAAAACTATGAACCCATAAATTTCATTAAACTCAAAGCTAATAAATAGCAATGTCAAGCATTATACAAGAAGGAAACAACATAAATATAAACATAAGTTCTAACCCTAATGTCATAAATGCATCCAACTAAGTGCCATAAATGCACCTCAACCAAATGCAATAGCAATTAATACAACCCACCAAAATGCCATAAATGCAACCCTAGAAACCTAGAAAAGCATAAATACAACAAATGGGAAAGGATTAGAACTAGGAAAACTCCCCTATTGAAGCTTCAAGCTCATCCCTTGGCTCTCACCACCAAGAATGGTGGAGCCTAGCTGCTACTCTTCATGGAGGAACCAACAAGAAAGAAGGAAGGGAAGGAAGCCATGGAAGGATGGAAGGAGAATGAAGAAGATGAAGATGAAGATGGAGAAGAGAGAGCTAGGGCTTGGGGTGTGAAATTGGGAACCAAATTTGCCCTAATGAGGGCTAAGTTTTCGTGTTTTATCTTCCCCAAGTCGGGTCAAGTGAGTGGGTATCAAGTTGGACCCAAAACAGGCCCAAAATTCGAGACTGAAAAATTCTGCAGAAACGTACTTCGCCGCGGCGAAGTGACAATGCTTCTGCCTTCTTTTGGTTTTCTCACCGTGGGCTCGCCGCGGCGATGCCACGGCGAGCTCACTCCTCCTCTGGAATTTGGGGCCTGTTCGCCGTCTGACTCGCCGCGGCGAGGTGCCTTCAATTCTGCCTCTTTGTTTGGCCTTTTTCTTCTTCCCGGATCCGATATTTTGGTCCTGAGCGACCTTGCAAGTGAAAATAAGATAAAACCAAGATCAAATAGCCCTATAAATTAATTAGTACAATTAATCTACAATTATGGCTAATTACTCCTAATTTTACACTCATTTCCCTTGGGAGTTTAGGATATTCAATTTGACATTATCAGACCAAAACTTGCATCTTAATCATGTTAATTGCCTCAATTTAAGCATATAAAATCAATACAAATCAGAGATTTGTCAACTTCCCCACACTTGAACCTTTGTACTCCCGGACAAAGACAAATTTTAAAGCTTAAGCTCAATGGTAATTAAGGCATAAATGAGAACTTCAACATGCTAGGGGAATATGAGCTAATGCAAATTGAGAATCCCCTAACCAACAAGCAATGAGGGATGAAGTGATGCTAAAGAGCTAACCATGAGTGTAGTAAATGCAATGAGGATGAGCAAAGGAGAAGGTCACTCAAGGATAAGTAAGGCTTTTCTTTAGATACTGGCTTTCTTTCTTTCACAGACTTGCATGCTGAATTATAACCTAATCCAGTTTTATCTCTAAAGGCTCTTTGACTCATTAGCATGATATCCAGTGCTTCAGTGCTTTTTGTGAACTTTTTCAAAATATCAGAAATCTTTTCTTTTTCTTTCAAAAGTGTTTCACAATTTTTGCATTCAACCTTTTCAGCCTCCTGAGGAGGTTCCTTAGCTTTTTTTTTTCTAGTTCTTTGTTTTTCTTTCTTAATGCACCCATTTCTTTTGCTAGTTTTACAAATTCTATATGTAATTCATTATATGCATCTTGTAGTTCATGAAAAGATGAATCAGAATGATATACCTCACTGTCAGATTTCTCTTGAGCTACCAGGCAGAGATTGGCTACTTCCTCAGCATCACTAGCCTCCTCATCTGAGCTATCTTCCCATATAGAAGAGACATAGGCTTTCTTTTTGGTCTGGAACTTCTCCTTCTTTTTCTCATTTTCCTTGAATCTCTGAAGACTTAGACATTCTGATTTAAAATGTCCAAGCTTCTTGCATTCATAACACACAGGAGGACTTTTCTGCTAGTCTTTCTTGGTGTAGCTGGGCCCTCCCTTCTAGTATACCTTCTTCTTTCTTTGAAGAACTTTTTGAATTTTCTTACCATTAAGGCCATATCTTCATCGTCTAGCTCTTCTTCATCTTCCTCATTCTTATTGTCCTTTATGGGAGCTGAGAGGGCTAAGTTTTTTTCTTCTTGTCTCCATATAGTTCCCTTTGAGTCTTGATGGTTGACTCATACTCAGCTAGACTTCCAAATAGGGAGGTGATTGAGCTTATTGATTCTCCTCTCATTTCTTGAATTGCAGTAGCCTTCATATGCCATTCAGGAGTAAGAATCTTTAAAATTTTAGAGACTTGTTCTGTCTCTGAAATTCTTCTTCCAAGAGCTGTGAGGTTGTTTATTAGATGAGTGAATCTAATCTCTATCTCCCTGATTGGTTTTCCTTCTTCCATCTTGAATAGATGAAAATCTGATATCAATTGCTCAGCTCTTCTTGTTTTTACTCCTGTAGTTCCCTCGTGAGCAACTGCTAGTGCATCCCACATTTCTTTGGCTGTCTCCAGATGACATACTCTAAAATATTCTTTTTGACTTAGGGCATTTTGAAGAATCAAGATTGCCCTGCTGTTCAGATTTTCTTTATCATCTTCTGTAAGTTCGTGGGGTAGCTTTAGTACTTGAGCTCCATTTTCTATCTTCATAGAAATAATATCTCCTTCTTCTACTATCTTTCAGAGGAGGTACCCAGTTGCCTTAATGAAGATTCTCATTTTCATCTTCCAGAAGGTGTAGTGTTCTCTGTTGAATCAAGGAGGTTTGGAGATTGAGCTGCCTTCAGGAAGCACATTATCATATCCCGCCATTATGGATCTTTACTCCTGATTGTGGGATCAGTATACTCTGTGATGTAACTTGGTAGGAATGCATAAAAAGGGGGTGAATTGTGCTTTTTCAATTTAAAACAGAATGACTCTAGATTTATACCGGTTCAACCCAATCTTGGCCTACGTCCAATTCTCCAACCATCAGTTGGGTTCTACTAACTTTTCAAGATTAACTCAGGCTCTTGAATGCCTTTACAAGTAACAGTAAGAGACCACTCTATTCACTGATCACTCCTCCTTACAACTTGTAAGATTACACCCTCACTCTTAAGATCCCACTATCTTAAGAGTGATCCTCACTTGGTAGTAAATACAGAAGACTTGTTCACTCTATTGAACTGATTATGTCACACACTGAAGAATATCAATAGAATAAGCTTTCTAAAGATTGGTGAGTATTGAATGCAATAGTTACAACAATTAATTTTTGCAATGAATGAATGCCACCAACTTTCTTCTGAGAGGCTTTTATATTCTTCTCTGGAAATCTGCCCGTTGAGAGCTTTTAACCGTTGTATGACCAGAACTTAAACAATCTGATATGGAGTGTTAGGATTGTGTTCTGAGAAGCATTAACTCCTTGTACTTGTTTTGCTTCAGTTCATCTCTCTTCATTTATCGCTGGAGGTGGTTGGTGAGTCTAACGGCTCTATTGAGACAGATTGCGTGCTAACGTAAACTTCCTTAAGTAGGCCTGTGCATATCTGTACTTTGAAAGCTTAAAATAGATTTAGCTGTTGGTTTTGAATAAATCCTATCGCCACTTTGATTATAACCTCTGATCGATTACATGGAATGGTTTCTGATCGATTATACATAGATTACAGCTTGCATCACTGAATATTCAAGTTAGAAAGAAACTCGCCTAATCGATTACAGGGGAACCCTGATCGATTAGTCATGGCTAATCGATTGCAAATAGATTATACTCAGATTATATGATTCCTTTAATCGATCACTCAATATGCTCTAATCGATTGTTGTTCTCTGATCGATTATGCTTGTATTATGTTTTGATCGATTAATGTTCTCTAGTCGATTAGGCTAATTCCTCTTAATCGATTACTGCTCTCTGATCGATTAAGCTAATTCCTCTTAATCGATTATAGCTAAATCCTTGATCGATTACAGGGGCCTCTAATCGATTGGGCGGCTACAAACTTAATTTCTTATCTGAACCTGATCTGACTCTAATCGATTAGGCTTTAAGTTCTTATCTTGTAATCTATCCCTGATCGATTAGGCAACACTTAAGATTTCTTATCAGATTTTCTCTATGTTATTTCTGATCCTTACCCAACCTATCTTTATGCATAAGTTATGTTTAGTTATCATCAAAACATATTATTTTAACATTCTCCCCCTTTTTGATGATGACAAAACATTAGAAGCAGTTAATAAGATAATAGAGTAAGAGAAGGTTGAACAGAAACTGCATATTGATAACATAAATATTCAAGAAGACATAATTCATGATTTACAAAAAAACTGAAATGGGATGAATGAACTAGTAAAACATGTAAGGTATGAATGATGCATATGAAGGGTTTAAGGCTGATGGATGCTTTCTGGTTTAGTCCGATTCTATGTCATCCTTCCAGTTTGATGTGTCCAAGTTGTAGTCCCCAGATTCACTACTAATTCTCCAGAGCTGTAGGAAGGTTCCTCAAATTCAATTTCAACTTCTTTCTCCTTCTTAGCAGGTGCCTTCTTCTTCTTTGCTGGAGCTTTCTTCTTTGGAGTAGATGGAGGAGGAAAATAAGATAACATTCTATCCAGGAGAGACTGTTGCTTCTGCTTCTTTGGAGGAGGCTTAGAGGATTTGCCTTTGGGAGCAACCTTCCTCTTAGGTGCTGGTTTGGGAGCAGGCTTAGGCTCTTCTATTTTTATCCCTTTGGATCCCCTGTAGCTTTTCCTTGTAGCCACTACCTTAGGTTGAGGCTTGGGAGCAGTCATCTTTACTCTCTTTTTCTTGATTTCTGACTGTACCTCTGGCCCTTCTTCTTCCTTATCAGACTTCAGGAACTCTGAGGTAGTCTGAACAGGATCCACTACTTTCTTCTGAGTAGTCTTCTTGAATTTTACCTGCCTCTAAACACCCCAACTTGGAAATACAGGATGAGACAGATCAGTCTTTTCAACTAGACATTCTTTCTCAGCTTTTGCCTTTAAAAAGTCCTTGGCTTCCCTTTCCTGCTGGCTCTTGGTCAATCTCTCAGACAATTCTTTAACCTGAGAGTAGAGCTCTTCTGCTTGGTTATGAATGTAGGGCAACAGATCAATGGCAACATGTTTAGGCTCTCCTTCATACACTACCATGGCCATGCTCATATCTTCCTCCAACACAACATCTTCATTTGCTGGGGGAACATTGGTGACCACAACTTCTGAGTCTGATGCTTCTTCCACCACAATTTCTTCTTCTTTCATGCTTAACTTGATTGCCTCTTCCAGTTCATGAATCTCTCCTAGAGTTTGACTCATTATGACATCCTCAGGGATATGAGAGGCTTTAGCAGTAATGGAGGACAAAATGGCAGCAGCTTCCACAGCCTTTTCTTGCACTTGACTGCTTTCTCCAGCAGTTGTTACAGCTTCCACAGCCTTTTCTTACACTTGGCTGCTTTCTCCAGCAGTTGTTACACTGAATCTTTTCTCCCCCTTTTTGGCATCATCAAAAGGGACGGGGGGAGTAGAATCAACCATTACAGCTTTCCCTTTTCTGGAGTACGTCTGTTGGGGATCTGGCTGAGGAGTATATTGAGGAGGAGAGGGATGTATTTGAGGAGGCTGAGGTGGAGGAGGAGTGTTGTGAATGGGAGGAGAGGGGGCTTGTGTATGGGGTGATTTGGGTTGAGCAAGAGAAGTATGAGTAGTGAGGATCATAGGAGATGGAGGAGGATCTTGGTTATCTGTTGAAGTTGAGGAGGTGGATTTCTTGGATGGGGAGGATTTCTTGGAAGGGGAGGTGGAAGAGGAGTGTGTAGGAGAGGTTTGTGTTTTGGTGGTTGGAGAGGTAGGATGGGATTGTGTGGGAGACGGGTGAGGAGAGTAGTGGATGGGAGATACCTGATGGGCCTCATGCCCAGCAAATGGTGACAAATGAGTGCCAGGAAGGTTCACTTGATATTGATGCCTCAGAATCTCTTCATGTCCAGCCATTCAATTGTGAAGAAAGTTGTGCATGTCTACTATAGCATCATATCCTTGGAAGATGGTCAGAGTACTCTCCTTGACTGACTTGACCACAGAGTCATTCAGGGCAGCCACCAATCTCTGCAATAATCTGTCTTCCATGGCTTGGTGCTCTAGAGACATCTCTTCCATTAACCTGGCTGAGACTCTTTCAACTAGTTGATCAACCATATTGGCAGGAAATAGGGCACCTTCTTCTAGCACAGGTGCTGCAGGTTTAGGATGGACTAGTGGTGCAAGTTCTATTTCTTCCTGATCCATTGGTTTTGGTGCCTCATGCTCAGAGGAATGCACTTCTCCTTGTGTAGGTGCATCCTGAGGGTGTCCCTCATCAACATGAATTACTGGTTGAGGCAGGGAAGGGATGTGACTCTTACCAAAGGGAGGCAAACCCATTTTCTTCAGGGTAGTCAGATCACATCTAGGGGGCTCCTCATTTTGATCACTCTCAAGCTAGAAGATCTTGTTGTTGCATAAGATGAAGGAGATCAGTTGAGCAAAAAGAAAAGGAGTCTTGACAGTCTTGGTCTTTTGAAACCTCAGCAACTCTCATAGATTAACTGTCCGAGATTGACTAGAGTCTTGTTGATTAGCATAGGCAAGATAGGATTGTCAATATCAAGGATTAGCGAGAAATTTCCTACCTTGTTAACCATGCATCTGGAGTAAGCATAGTGAATGACTTTGAAGGCCAGTGGCAGTTGAGCAGGCTTGAGATTTCCCTCAATTGGACTATCTGGCTGGTAAATTTTTTTAAGTTCAACATCAGAATATTTCTCCCTTACTTGCCATGTATTGTAGTGTTCCATCCCAGGTCCATCCATATGAAGCCATTGGTTCAGATTTTTCCAGTCAAAAGAGAAACTCTTCCCTCTAACCTTTGATGACACAGTGATCCCTATGACTTTTCCCTCAGATTCAGTAACTTGGATCTTTAGGTTGGAGTAGAAGGCCTTGATGACTCTCTCATGGTAGTGATTCTTGATCCCTATACATTCTCTATAGGGTCCAACCATTCCTTAACAGGATAACCATTCTTTTCCAAATAGTCAATGTCCATGAACCCACATCTTTGTTGCAGTGACCTCCTCTGGATATCTTCTGATGCATCTTCAATAGGACCCTGGGCAAATGATGCATCAATGGGGACTTCAGTATCCCCTGATATGAGTTCTCTGACTCTGACTGTAGAAGGACTTTTGCCTTGGGATTTGGATGCATTTCCACGGGTTTTGGCCATTGAGGGTGATGGTTGAGATGTAGAGGGTGTAGGGTTTGAAGGTGGTGAAGGGTGTCTATAGGTGAGTGAAGGGTCTCCTGGAGGCAAGGGAACTGTATCAGGAACAACTTGTGCTCTGTAGGTTTTGGGTATACGCATCTTAGGTGCCATCTGAGCAGTTTATATAGCGGTCTAAGGGTTATGTCTGGTGATTCGAAAGGATGTAACTGGGTCTGGGGAGTTATGACGAACGATGATTTGAGTAATGGCTTCAGTTACGACTATTATGAAAGGGTTTGATGATTCGAAATAGTTAGGGTTTGATGAGAGAAGAAGAGATGAAGACAAGAATGAATTCAAATGGTGCGAAATGATGCTACAGTTACATGTGTCAAATATATATGTGAGAGAGTATGTGCAAAAAGGCATGCAACTGTCAAAAAAAGTGTACGTAACAATGTTACCGTTGATGCCTAATCGATTACGTGTGCCCTATAATCAATTACAGGGTGTAGTCTCTGATCGATTGGATGTTTCTGATCAATTAGGGATTGTTGTGATCGATAGGTCCATGCTGGGTAATTGATGCCCAATCGATTACTCCTTCCTTGTGATCGATCAAACAGTCCTGATTGATTGGAGCCTTCTCCCTAATCGATGCCCCAGTCTTCTCTAATCGAAGCATAATCGATCACAGAACATGTCATGTGATCGATCAGACTTACCTGATCGATTAGGCGATGGATTTTTCACTTTGAATACAGAAACCTGCAAAATTTTTATTTGGCACTCCGATGCCTAAGTAGTATTTTATCATTAAAACATAGCATAATTCAAATAAAATTAGAGAAGTTAAGGATTGGATACAGTTTTACAACTCATTGGGATTTACCATTCCCAATTCTCTTCTAATGAACATGTATTGTTCAGCTGCTAGTAGTTTGGTGAATATATCTGCTAGCTGCAAGTGAGTGGGAATAAATTCCACCTTGACATCCTTCTTTTGTACATGGTCTCTGATGAAGTGATGTCTGACATCTATATGCTTAGTCCTTGAGTGATGAGCCAGATTCTTGGCCAGGCTGATTATGCTAGTGTTGTCACAGAGGATGGGAACTTCTGAGAATTCCATTCCCAAATCCTTCAATTGATGCTTGAGCCATAGGACTTGAGAATAGCAACTTGCAGCAGCAATATATTCAGCTTCTGTAGAAGACAAAGAAACACAGTTCTGCTTCTTGCTAGCCTAGGAGATTAGAGATCCTCCAAGAAATTCGCATTGACCACTGGTACTTTTCCTGTCAGTTTTGTACCCAACATGGTCTGAATCTGAGTAGGCCATGAGGTACTCCTGAGTTCCTTTGGGGTACCATAATCCCAGATTCTGAGTTCCAGCCAAGTACCTTAGGATTCTCTTTACACATGTGTGGTGCGATTCCTTTGGTTTAGCTTGATATCTGGCACAAATCCCCACACTAAATTGGATGTCTGGTCTGCTGGCAGTTAAGTATAGGAGTGAACCAATCAAGCCTCTGTATGTGGACTGATTGAAATCCTTTCCCTTCACATCAGTATCCAGTAATGCTGTGGAGCTCATAGGAGTTTCTTCTTCCTTGGATAGATCCATCCCAAACTTCTTTAAGATCTCCTTCACATACTTGGTTTGTGAGATAAATATCCCATCTTTTCTTTGTTTAATTTGAAGACCTAGGAAAAAGTTCAGCTCTCTCATCATGGACATTTCAAATTCTCCCTGCATAGTCTTAGAAAATTCCTCACAGAGAGATTCATCAGTATCACCAAAAATAATATCATCTACACAGATTTGTACAACAAGCATGTTTTTCTTTTTATGCAAAATGAATAGAGTGGTATCTACTTTTCCTTTGGTAAAACCCTATTCTAATAAGAAGTTACTTAATCTTTCAAACCAAGCGCTTGGTGTCTGTTTAAGTCCATATAAGGCCTTTTTGAGTTTAAAAACATGATCTGGTTTAAAGGAATCTTCAAAACCAGAGGGTTGTTCAACATACACTTCTTCCATGATATATCCATTAAGAAAGGCACGCTTTACATCCATTTGATAAAGTTTAAAGTTTTTGAGGGATGCAAAAGCCAACAGAAGTCTTATTGCTTCCAGTCTTGCAACTAGGGCAAAAGTCTCTTCATAATCTATGCCTTCTTCTTGGTTATATCCTTTGGCCACAAGTCTTGCTTTGTTTCTGACCATAGATCCAGATTCATCAAGTTTGTTTTTAAAAACCCACTTGGTTCCAATAATGGGGTAATTTGAAGGTCTAGGAACCAAGTCCCAAACTTGACTTCTTTCAAATTGGTTAAGCTCTTCTTGCATACCAACTATCCAGTCATAGTCTGTTAGTGCTTCTTCAATGCAAGAAGGTTCAATTTCAGAGATAAAAATGGAGAAATTCATTTCATTTTGGATATGATTTCTGGTTCTAACACCCCCATTAACATCACCAATGATTTGCTCAGGTGGATGATCCCTGTGATGTCTCCATGCTGGGGGTCCAGCTGATGCATCATGAGGATCATCCTCTTGTCCTTCCTCATGAGATTCATCTAGTGATGGTAATGATGGTGCAGGATTTTTAAACCTTTTTGGAAAATCTTATTCCTCTTCTATTACAGTATTCTGTACAGAGTCAGTTTCATCAAATACTACATGGACTGACTTTTCAAGAGTAAAAGTTCTTTTATTCAAAACTCTATAGGCCTTACTTCTATTAGAATAACCAATAAAAATTCCAGTATCATCTTTAGGGTCGAATTTACCTAAATTTACTTTTCCATTATTGTGGATGAAGCATTTGGAACCAAACACTTTGAGGTGGCTTACATTTGGCTTTCTTCCTTTGTAAAGTTCATAAGGGGTTTTATCCATTCCTTTTCGTATGTAAGCTCTGTTTGAGATGTAGCAAGCTGTACTCATAGCATCTACCCAGAAAACTTGAGATACTTCCTTTTCATTAAGCAATGTTCTGGCCATTTCAGTGAGTACACGATTCTTTCTTTCCACCACTCCATTTTGTTGAGGTGTTCTGGGAGCTGAAAAGTTGAGATCTATGCCATTTTCTTGGCACAGCTCCAAGAAGTATTGGTTCTCAAATTCTCCTCCATGATCTGTTCTAATTGATATGATTTTCTTATCTTTTTCATTCTGCACTTTCTTAGCAAACAGATAAAAGGCATCAAAAGTTTCATGCTTAGATGAAAGAAACATAGTCCAAGTGAACCTAGAATAGTCATCTACAATCACAAGAGTGTACAGACTTCCTCCTAGACTTTTCACTCTTGCAGGACCAACCAAATCCACATGAATTAGTTCTAGGGGTCTAGTAGTGGAAACTTCCTTCTTAGGTTTAAAAGAGGACTTTGTTTGTTTCCCTTTTTGACATGTTTCACACAATAAATCAAATTTTACTTTCATATTAGGTATGCTAATGACAAGGTCCTTTTTAATTAGTTTTTCTAGTTGAGCCATTTTACATGTGCTAATCTTTTATGCCATAGCCAACAGTTATCAGCATTGCTTATCAAACATTTTTTCAAGAAATTGCTTATTCAGATCTACTGTATACAAATTTCCATTTCTGTTAGCTTTCAATCTAAATTTAAGATTAGATTTATCTATATCCAATTCTTTCTTATCTACTATGAGACATTCATTTGAGTCAAAGATTACCCAGTTTCCTCTGTCAGTGCTTTGGCTGACACTTAACAGATTGTGGCAGAGACCTTCCACAAGGTAGATGTCTTTAACCGATCCAATGTCTTCTCTTCCGGCAATTTTTCCAGATTGGTTTCCACCAAAACTGACCTTAGCTCCTTCTTTCATGATCAGATTTTCCAATTTCTCTTTATCTCCTGTCATATGTTTTGAGCATCCACTATCTATATACCATTTGTTATTGTTGGATACCTTAAGACAAACCTGCACATACTAAACAGATTTAGGTACCCAAACTTTCTTGGGTCCTTTGGAATTAGTTTGTTGCCTTTTATCCTGAGGGACTTTAGGCTGATGTGTCCCTTTAGGGACCCATTTGTATAATCCAGATAACCCATGTTTTTTAGTATAGCAGGTTGATTCAGTATGTCCCTTTTTGTTACAGAAATTGCAAAAACTAAATGGTGATGAATATTCTGAAACCTTTCTGAAAAATTTCCAGTAGGGCTTCTCTTTGGGTGCAGAACTTTTCTTTTTCAAGAGTTTAGGAGTTGGATCATAACCTATCCCAGTTTTATCCCTATAGGCCTTTTGATTCATTAGCATAATATCAAGTGTTTCAGTGCTCGTAGTGAATTTCTTCAAAATGCTTGAGATCTTCTCATTTTCTTTCAAAAGATGTTCACAGTTTCTGCACTCAATACTTTCTTTCTTTTGAAAAACTTCTTCTGAAGGTTGTTTACATTTAATGTAGTCAGATTCTTCAATTTTCTTTTCAAGTTCTTTGTTTTTCTTTCTCAATACAGAGACTTCTTTTGCCAATTTTACAAATTCAACATGTATATCATTATATGCATCTTGAAGTTCCTAAAAAGATAAGTCAGTTTGATATACCTCACTATCTGACGATTCTTCTTGAGCTACCAGACAGAGGTTGGCTGCTTCTTCAGCATCACTAGCTTCCTCATCTGAGCTATCTCCCCATATAGAGGACACATAGGCTTTCTTTTTGCCTTGGAACTTCTCCTTCTTTTTCTCTTTCTCCTTAAACCTTTGAAGACTTGGACACTCTGACTTGAAGTGTCCAGGCTTCTTGCACTCATAGCATACACGAGCATTTTTCTGGAAATCCCTTCTATTGTTGCTTGAGCTACCCCTTTGGAATATTCCTTTATTTCTGAAGAACTTTCTGAATTTTCTGACCATAAATGCCATTTCATCGTCATCCAATTCTTCTTCATCTTCCTCATCCTCATCATCTTTTGTTGAAGTTGACAGGGCAAGATTCTTTTTCTTCTTGTCTTCATAGAGTTCTTTTTGAACTTTGATGGTTGTTTCATACTCTGCCAGGCTTCCAAATAATGATGTGATGGAACTCATGGATTCTCCTCTCATTTCATGGATTGCAGTAGCCTTCATCTGCCATTCAGGAGTTAGAATCTTCAAGATCTTGGAGACTTGTTCTGTATCAAAAATTCTTCTACCAAGAGTTGTAAGATTGTTAATCAGATGGGTAAATCTGATTTCCAGCTCCCTGATTGGTTCCCCATCTTCCATTTTGAATAGATGGAAGTTAGAGACCAGTTGCTCAACTCTTCTTGTTTTTACTCCGCTGGTTCCCTCATGAGCAATGGCTAGAGCATCCCACATTTCTTTGGCAGTCTCCAGATGACATACTCTAAAGTATTCTTTTTTACTTAGAGCATTCTAAAGAATCAAGATTGCCCTGTTGTTTAGTTCCAGATCTCCCTTGTCATCATCAGTGAGTTCTTGAGGAAGCTTTGGCACTTGAATTCCATTCTCTGTCTTCATAGGAATGATATTCCCTTCCTCAACTATCCTCCAAAGATCATATCCAGTTGATTTGATAAAAACCTTCATTTTCATCTTCCAAAAAGTGTAATGTTCACCATTAAATCCAGGAGGTTTGTTGATTGAGCTGCCTTCTGGAAGAACGTTATCATATCCTGCCATTATGGATCTTTACTTCTCCTGATCGTGGGATCAGTATGTTCTGAGAAGACCTTTCTCTGATACCAAATGTAACTTGGCAGGAATGCACAGGAGGGGGTGAATTGTGCTTTTTCAATTTAAAATAGAATGACTCAAGATTTATACTGGTTCAGCCCAATCTTGGCCTACGTCCAGTTCTCCAACCTTCAGTTGGGTTCCACTAACTTTTCAAGGTTAACTCAGGCTCTTGAATGCCTTTACAAGTAACAGTAAGAGACCACTCTATTCACTGATCACTCCCCCTTACAACTTGTAAGATTACACCCTCACTCTTAAGATCCCACTATCTTAAGAGTGATCCTTACTTGGTAGTAAATACAGAAGACTTATTCACTCTATTGAACTGATTATGTTACACACTAAAGAATATCAATAGAATAAGCTTTCTAAAGATTGGTGAGTATTGAATGCAGTAGTTACAACAATTAATTTTTGCAATGAATGAATGCCACCAACTTTCTTCTAAGAGGCTTTTATATTCTCCTCTGGAAATCTGCCAGTTGAGAGTTTTTAACCGTTGTATGCCCAGAACTTAAACAATCTGATATGAAGTGTTAGGATTGTGTTCTGAGAAGCATTAACTCCATTGTACTTGTTTTGCTTCAGTTCATCTCTCTTCATTTATCGCTGGAGGTGGTTGGTGAGTCTAACGGCTCTATTGAGACAGATTGCGTGCTAACGTAAACTTCCTTAAGTAGGCCTGTGCATATCTGTACTTTGAAAGCTTAAAATAGATTTAGCTGTTGGTTTTGAATAAATCCTATCGCCACTTTGATTATAACCTCTGATCGATTACATGGAATGGTTTCTGATCGATTATACATAGATTACAGCTTGCATCACTGAATATTCAAGTTAGAAAGAAACTCGCCTAATCGATTACAGGGGAACCCTGATCGATTAGTCATGGCTAATCGATTGCAAATAGATTATACTCAGATTATATGATTCCTTTAATCGATCACTCAATATGCTCTAATCGATTATTGTTCTCTGATCGATTATGCTTGTATTATGTTTTGATCGATTAATGTTCTCTAGTCGATTAGGCTAATTCCTCTTAATCGATTACTGCTCTCTGATCGATTAAGCTAATTCCTCTTAATCGATTATAGCTAAATCCTTGATCGATTACAGGGGCCTCTAATCAATTGGGCGGCTACAAACTTAATTTCTAATCTGAACCTGATCTGACTCTAATCAATTAGGCTTTAAGTTGTTATCTTGTAATCTATCCATGACCGATTAGGCAACACTTAAGATTTCTTATAAGATTTTCTCTAAGTTATTTCTGATCCTTACCCAACCTATCTTTATGCCTAAGTTATGTTTAGTTATCATCAAAACATATTATTCTAACATGTGAAGACCAGGCTCTGATACCAAATGTAATTGGCAGGAATGCATAAGAGAAGGGTGAATTGTGCAAATTAAAAATTTAATGAATCAAGACACACACCCTTATATTGATTCAACCCAAACTCTTGCCTATGTCCAGTTCTCCAACCTCCATTTGGGTTCCACTAATCCCTCAAGATTCGATCAAGCTCTTGAGTGCCTTTACAATTGATTGCACAGTAAGAACTCTCTCTTGCTGATCACTCCCTCTTACAACTTGTAAGAATACACCTTACTCTTAAAATCCCACTATTTTAAGAGTAAGCCTCACTAGAAATGTGATTACAGAATGCTTGTTTGCTCAATGAACTGATTGTGATACACACCAAATTACAAAGACAATGAATGATCTTTCTAAGAGTTGGTAAGTATTGAATGCAGCTAGTGTAACTTGGTAAGAATAATCAATGTTTGTAATTAATGTTTCACCAACTTCTTCATCAAGACTTTTATACTCGTATATGAAATTTTTCCCGTTGATGAAGTTATAGTCGTTGCTTGATTTTTGGTGAGAGATGATTGTAGATGGAGTATTGAGAAGAGTGTGTTCTGGGTAGCATTAACTCCTTTATACTTGGTTTGCTTCAAATCCTCTCTCTTTATTAATCGCGGAACTTAGTTGTTGAGTCAAATGTTTCTAATGGCAGACTTATGTGTCTAACGATAACTTCTCAAAATAGGTCTAAACAACTTTTGTACTTGAAAGCTTAAAATAGGCTTGTCAATTTAGTTTGAATTAAATCTATAGCTACTTCGTTCGTAGGTCTCTGATCGATCACAGCTTTTGGTTCCTGATCGATCATACATCGATCATGACCTGCATCACTAAATATGAAGTTAGAAAATACCTCACCTGATCGAAAATCACAGGGGATCCTTGATCAATTGGCTTATACAATCGATTGCACTCAGATCATATTCAGATTATAGTTGTCCTCTGATCAATTACACGTTGTCCTCTGATCGATTAACCTTCTCTGATCTATTAGGCTTAGGTTAGGTTTGAATTACTCTTTAATCCTTCTGATCGATCATAGGGGTGGCCTGATCGATTAGGCTTATCCAATCAATTACACTAAGTTCTTCTAATTCCTCTAATCGATCAGACTGAGTCTCTTAGTTTATCTTTCACTTCTCTGATCAATTACAGGGGTCCCTGATCGATTGGGCACCTATGATCTCAACTCCTAATCTCTCTCTAATATGTCCCTAATCGATTAGGCTTATAGTTTCTTAACTTAAAATCTGATCCTGATCGATTGGGCAATACTTAGCATTTTTATTAGATTAATTCTAAGTTATTCTTGGTCTATGTCCAACCTTTCTTTATGCCTAAGTTATGTTTAGTTATCATCAAAACATATTATTCTAATACCTTACAGGAACCGGACTTTCAGGATCATCAAACGAGGGCATGGCTGGGATGCTCGATGTCACGATCGGTTGTGGCTGGCCAGGCTGATTAACTGAGAACCCATTTATTTGGGACTGGAGTCCTTGATTCTCTTGCTCCAGCCGCGGCTATTTGACAATTTCTTCCTGGAGTTTCAGCAGCTGGGCTTGCTCCTCAGTGAGCTTTTCCTGGCGATACATCCTCTCGGATTGGTCAGTCATAACTTTTAAGAACTTGGAGAACTGCTCAGCAGGGTTAGGCTGATTAGAGGAGGATGACATGATTGTTATTGAACAAAAAATTGGGGGCTTTGTGAAAGGCTGTTGCCAGAGTCCTCATGGTCAGCAACAAACTGTTGTTGCTAAGTAATGGGGAAATAAAATAATGACTAACAAGAAACGATTTTATTGATGATCGGGGTCACCAACAACAGTGGTTACAAGATAATTGAAAGATTACAATTAAAAAATGTTTCAGAGAGCTGAATTAATGATTGATCAAGCTTAGTCAGTGTCACCAATGTTTTTTCTAGAGAGTTCCCCTTTCAGATCGTGCCTCAGTTCATATTTATGAGTGTTCTCAATGAGCTAGGTCGTGGCGAAACTGTCGGCGACGATCGTGGCATTATGGGCGACGATCTAGGTCGGTTGCTAACTGTCTTCCGCGTCATGTGGATTGTGAGAGCCCGCCAAGTCTTTCAATTCAATTTCAAATTTACACTATTGACGCTGCTGGGATGATGAGGTGCACAATCCGCGTATATGGGCTTGCTGGGCTCGGACTTGTCTGCACAGGCCCAAGGACGAAAACTGGGTCCAACAGTTTCAATTCCAAACAGTCTCATATCTCTGATGCGCACATTCTGAAAATCATATTAGACAAAACCTTGATGATATGATGCTCAATTATTTTCAAAAGAAAAAATAAACCATATTCATAGTGCGTCATAAAAGAGAAAAAATAGCAGGCAGCGGAGATCAGAAAAAATGTCGGCTGCCTCCCAATTTTGGGGAGTTTCCCATATTTTTTTCTACTGTTTTATACTCTTATAATATACATTAAAAAGTGATATTTTGATATATTATAAGCAAAAAATGGTTATGTTTTCAATTTTTTATGATTTTTCAAAGGTTAGGTACTCTTTATGATTTTTTCATAAAGAGTATTTATGATTTTTTCATAAAGAGTACCTAACCTTTGAAAAATCATAAAAAATTAAAAATATAACCATTTTTTACCCATAACATATCAAAATGTCACTCTTTTAATGTAGAATATAAGAGGATTAAAAAGCAAAAAAAAAGGGAAACCCCCAAATTTTGGGGGTAGGAGACAGGGCAGCTGAAGGGCATCCGAGACCCCCATCCAGAAAAAAACAGGCTCTAATGCCACATGTTGGATAAATCCTTTAATAAAAGCATACATGCATATAGAATTTCTACCAATCTCAGAGTAAACAGTAGAAGATTTAAATTATAAATACCTCTCGTCATGCTAATTGATCTGGGGATAGAATTTATAAATCATAAAGTTATAAAGTCCCACGAACAGAGGAATTCTTTTGATTGGTAGATAGGCACATTGATAGCCTATTGGGTTGCCATCTCCAGTCTTCTGTACCATTTAAAATGTGATCTTATTATTATTAATCACCCATTAAATCTAATAATGATATTTTGGCCAGATAGTTACACTATACCATCCTAATGCATCTAACATTTGGATCACATATGGGATATTTTAATAATTAGAATATCCACTATATTTAGAATAACCATATAAGATATAATGAATTTCAGAATATCCTAATCTAACAATATAATATATATTGTTAGTGCTAAATAACGGGAAAATAAATCAAAGACTAAAAAGGAATGATTTTTATTGAAGATCGGGGTCACCGACAACGGTGGTTACAAGATAACTGAATGAATATAATTAGAATATGCATAAGGGAGATAAGATCCACAATTGATCATTCTTGGAGAGTGTTTTGAGTGCTTTCAGAGAGCCTTCTTCTCCCTAGGTCGTGCTTTAGCTCATACTTATACACGTTATCAGTGAACTTGGTCGTGGGGAAAATGTCGGCGACAATCGTGGGATTATGGACGTTGTGGTCGATGATCCAGGTCAGTTGCCAACATCCCCTACATCATGTGGGTCGTCAGATTTAGCCAAATCCTTAAGTTTGAATTTAAATATGCATTGTTGACGCTGTTGGGCTGATGAGGCGCGCCATATGCGAATTTGGGCTTATTGGGCTTGGACTCATCTGCACAGGCCCAATGGTGGAAGCAGGGTCCAACATTAAGTCCCCCACTTCACGATGTCAAAGATGATTTGCATTGGGAAGTAGCGGTTACAGTGATCCAGCGGTTAAGATTGAAGATGACCGTTCACTTGCCCTATTCCCTCCACGTTGGACGGCTATGATGCGACCTTGAGGACATGGCATCTTCAAACGGTGTTCGTCAGGATGGATTTAAATAGCAAAAAACTGAACTGCTCTCACTTTTTCCATTTCCTCCACAAGTTTCTGGCCATTCCTTTGCCACTTCCATCTTGTTTCTGTGTTTAGGGCGTTGTCATTTTCCCAGGTACCTCTTGCGTCTTTGCTTTTAATCTTCGTTTTGAATTTTTGTTTGCACTGCTTCTGCTTTATGAGTTTTCATGATGTCTGGGTTGAACTCTAGCCCTTTGTACGTTGGGTACCCTTCTGAGAGGGAGATCTCATCTGCTTCCACCATACCTCATTCTCTTGATGACGAGATTATGGAGGAAGAGGAGGAGAGAGTGATTCCTTCTGTTAGTAAGACCTCTAAGAAGAAGAAAGGAACCCTGTCGCCTAGGAGAAGGCATTCCAGTAGACTATTATATCGTTGTCCTGCCTCCAAACCCTCTATCTTGAGAGCCCTAGTTTTGGTCTCTGATGATGAGGATGTACGTAAGGATGAGGTGGGTTATGTGGGCGATTTTGAGCTGGTTGAGGCTGACACCCAAGTGTGTGAGGCCGATGTCCAGGTTGTTGTTTAGGCCGATTTCTCTTAGGCTGTCAACTTAGGAAACCACTCTCCGACCAGAAGGTCGGGGGTTTTGGAAGTGGGCAACCCTCCTTCTCTTAGACAAAAAGAAATCGACTTGCTTCCGAATCTCTACTACTTTGATCCGACCGTTAGTTACAGATTTCCTGAGGAGTCAGAGCAACTGGACTCTTAATCTGACAATACAATCGCCTTGAGTGTAGAGGGTTTTCGTTATATTTCTCCCTTTCCCCTTCCTAGGGTAATTTTAGAGATCTGTATTTACTATGATCTATCTCCTTCTCAAGTTATGCCCTATGTCTGGAGGTTGGCGGCTGTTATTGAGGTGTTCAATCACGAGTTGGGTATTGCATTAGATATGTTTGACCTCTGTGAGACATATAAATTGGTAAGGAGTAGGCCTGACTGCTATACTTTAGGGCATCGTCATACAAGTAGTTCTGCCTAGTTGGCAGACAAGCTGCCTAATGATCGCAAGTGGGACATGAGGTTCATGATAAGCTCCTAAATTTCCTACAAAATCATCATGTTTCACCCCGCACTTGTGAATAATTTTGTGAATAAAATGGTGAAAAGAAAACAAAAGCTAAATGAAAAAGAAGGCAAAGAAAGATCTTTGATTTGGATAAAATTTGGAGCTTAATGATTTTATATATTTGAGTTAATTGTAGAACTCATCAACCCTCTTTCTTTCCTAGATAGGAGGAGGGGGACAAGCGAAAGAAATTAAGAAAGAACCAAAGCAAACAACGAATAGAGAAGCACTGAAAAAGAACAAGGAACCAGAAACATGGTGAGCTCGCCACAACGAACTCACGGTAAGCCATTGTCACTTCTGCCTCTCATGCCTTGCTCATTCGCCGTGGGCTCATCACGGCGAATGAACTATTCTGCTGCGTATTTTGATAAGTAAATGCAGACTGAAGTTACATAAAAGAGGGGGCTTCGAAGAAAGAAGGGAGAACGGATTTAGGGCATATTTTTGGGACGCTTGGAGCTTCAAAAGGAGAGTGGGGAAGTGCTAGGAATCTTGGAAAATCTTAGAGAGATTCAAGTTCATTTATCTTGGTTTCCTTTCTTCTTCCTTCTTCTCTATTTTTCTGTCATGATTTCCTTCTTAATCTTTATTTTCGTTTTTGATTTTTCCATGTGTAACTAAATCCCTTTTCTAGGGTTACTTTGAACCATTTGATGGATTGAACCTTGTCTTTCCTTTCTTTGATGTATTGAATGAATTTTTATGTGTGGAATTTCATCTTGCTCTTATTTATACAAGTGATTGATCACCACTTGATTTGTTAAATGAAATATGGCTTGAGAGAGAGTATTTTGTTTTAGAACTTGGGTGAAATCATGTTAGACTTGAAGTTTATTATTTTAAATGGATGGTTAGTTGGTACTATAGAGATATAATTACTAACCTAACATTGTTCATAGGAGGTTGGTGGAGTATTTATGACTTGCATTAATTATGGCAAGAGGTTGTGTAATTAATGCAAGTATAAATTTGATTTTGACTTGAGAAAGCTTCTTCAAATGAAATTGAACCTTGAACTCACACATTAATTCATTAGAATGCCAAAAGGAAAGGAATTTACTAGTTCATGAAGTTAAATGGGGATAAGTAACCCTAGGTCTTTTTATTTGTCTTGATAAGTATTTTCTAAATCACCTATTTATTTTATAACCTTTGTGACTAAAACCTTAACTAGAAGTAGAATTTTAAATGGCAATCTTTTACATGTTGAATCTTCAAACCGAAATTTGCTTTTGCCCAACTTAATTTAATTTACTAAGCCTTCTGTTTGATCGCATTTGTAATCAAATCCCTATGGGAATGATACTTTCTTATCACTTTATTAGTTAACGTGACCCGTGCACTTACGGTGCGAACAGTTCATCATGGTCCCCATCGCGCGTCTGGAATATCCAGGTGCCTCCTTCGCAAGGAGTGGCGAGAGCTCAGTAAGATGTTTATCCCTATGTTTTTTAGACTAGACCCATGAATGGATGACCTTATGTTTATCTCTATTTTTGTAGGTGAGGATGAACTTGTTGTTCCACTAATCATTAATCATGATACCCCTAAGAAAATTAAGAGGATTTCTTCTCTATCTGAGGACGACTGGACCTTTTTTGAAGTCATGTCAAGTAAGTATTCATGAGGGTCTGTCTTTGTCATGGCTTGTTCTGTCATTGTTCTTACGTTAGATTTGTTTTTAGGGAAACCAGACCTTTCCAGTGTTCCCAAGATGAGTGACGACGACGTGGAGGCCTCTCTCAAGCGTATTGCTGCCAAAAAGTATATGTCCTGAGCTGCTTATGAGGCCCAGCTTCAGGAGGCTTCCACTTCCAATCCTCCAGCCACTATGAGCAAGACGCCCGTCGGCAGCCTTTCTGTTGGGGTGAAGACCAAGAGTCCCGCTGGCCAATCTACCGCTTCTAAGGCTGTGAAAGGTCGGTGTCAAACAAGGGCAAGGGCGTCACTACAAGGGATCCCTTGATCAAAAGAAGAAGACAGAGCTGTTCCTGCTAGCGGAGGACGACGGCGTTGTGATGACCTTTCCTGCAGGCGCCTCAGCATCTAAATTAGAAGATTTCAAGCTGGCCCGCCCTGTATTATCATAGTTGCCTCTATAGATTGACAAGGCGTTCTTCGAATTTTTGGGGCCCGACGGTGAGACAGAAAAGGCTATCCGCTATCCCTTCTTGGTAAGTTTCTCCCCTCATAGCTTGGCGTAAGTTTGCTTTATTTTGTACTAACTTTTCTTTTGTTGGTTTTCAGCTGCTGGAGTCTGTACAACATCAGGCGCCGCGAAGGGAGGTGCTTAAGGTCTCCCTGGACAAGGCAGAGGTCGACCTGAATGCCACTGATGAGGATAGGGATCGAGCTAAGGAAACTCTTAAGAAGAGTAATGAGGAGCAGAGGAGAATGTATTATTCCTTGCAGGCTAAGAAGAAGAAGAAAGATGAGGAGACAACCTCTCTCCAGGAGGAGGTGGATGCCAAGACTGGGATGATAGAGGCATACTAGGCCGACCAGGAGGAGAAAGAGGCTAAGATTGCTGAGTTGCAGGACAGGCTCGATTTCGGGATTGCTGAGGTATACCTATGGACTAAGCATAATTTAATGAAAGAGTTCCTGGACAGGCAGCATATACACTGAAAGCCCAAGGAAGTCATGGCTTGGTATGAGGAGCTGTTTGGCGGGGCTGATCCCGTTGCTCCCCAAAATGTTAATGTCCTTGTGGCCACAGGGGCTGATGAAGTCGCTGCCGACGTGGAAGACCAGCACACAATTGCCCAGATGGTGGAAGAGCCAGTGACGTTGGCCACTCAGGACCTGGTTGAGCAGGAGTAGGGGCAGGCCATTTTGTAATGTCACTAATTAACGTCCATTATTTATATAACTGACATTGAAAAAAAAGCGGTGGCAATTTTGTAATTAATTAGGAAGTGAGGAAGAAACAACGTCCCTCATTATGATAATTAGGGACGTCATTTCTAACAACGTCCCTCATTAAAAATAAGGGACTTTGTTTCTAGAAACCACATCACTCATTTTGAAATGAGTGACATGGATTCCCAGAAAAACAACGTCCCTCATTCTTAAAGAGAGGGACGTTGTTTCTTTTTTTTTAATCCAATAAGAAGAAACCATGTCACTCATTTTGAAATGAGTGACATGGTTTCTTAGAAAAACAACGTCCCTCATTCTTAAAGAGGGACGTTGTTTCTTTTTTTTTTTTTAATTCAATAAGAAACCATGTCACTCATTTTGAAATGAGTGACATGGATTCTTAGAAAAACAACGTCCCTCATTCTTAAAGAGGGACTTTGTTTCTTTTTTTTTTTTAATTCAGTGATAAGAAACCATGTCACTCATTTTGAAATGAGTGACATGGATTCATAGAAACAACGTCCCTCATTCTTAAAGAGTGACATTGTTTCTTTTTTTTTTTTAATTCAGTGAGATAATAAGTTCCCACGCCATTTCTCCCTTAGTCTCATCGTGGCTCTCTGCCTCTCTCCCATGAACCCTAATCTTCATCCCTAACTTACTGATCTAAGAGTAGGAGCTCTCTAATATCTGCGATGGATCCTCAAGATCCTTGATACCCGCCTCATTCCTTCAGCTTTTGATGATGATTCCATGGTCTCTCCTTCTCGCCGCCACCCTCTGCATTTTCACCACCATCACATTCCTTCTTCTTCTCTTCCGTATTCAGCGAGCAACAACGGCAGAGAGAGAGAAAGAGAGGGAGGGAGGGAGGCCGTGGAGCTCATCGCCGTTCATCCTCCATATTCGCCGAGGTCATCGCTCGCCACCGCCGTTATCCCTTCTTCGGGTCTCTCTCTTTCATCCTCAAATCGGTGAGCCTCTTGAACCGTTATCCCCTCTGATTTTCCAGCACCTTCCCTCATTTTATTCACTTCAAGATTTTGTCGATGAGCTCAAAGTTGTTTCTCTAGGTTATCTTCTTTATTTTGAACTTGTGGGTGTGCTTATTGTTTGTAAGTTAAATTGCTCAAAAGTGATTTTCAAGCTTCTATTCTTGAATTATGCTTCTGTGAACTGCTGCAACTGTGGAAAATTGCCTTTCATTTGCTAGGGGGGTTGACTTTATTTTAAGGTCACTAATTTGCCATTCTAAAAATGGTGCCTTTGTTGGAATTGGATTTGTGGTTCTGCATAAGTTGACAACATTGCTTTCAAGTTTTCAAGAACTAAACATAATTTGGCCTCTTTTGAATTTTTCTACTTCTTGCTGTAGCAAATTGCATTTTGCTTTCCATTGGTACTATTCTTGTTTACATACAGATTTGGGATTTTGAATGAGACTTGAGACTATGAACTTTATTGTGTCCTAATCATTGCTGTTACAGAAGTAAAAGATTTTGGAATGGTTAGTGTTAAAAGATATTGAAGTTGGAAATAAATTAAGCTACTGTTTTTAGAGAATCAAGAATGTTGTTCTTGAATTGCCCTAAGAAATCAATCGGTGCTCTGCTATATTTCTATATTTTATGTTTCCTCACTCCTCAGTGAGCTTGAGTTAATCTTCTTTCTTCCATTAACTTACATTATACTCAGTAGTTTTACTAAAGTGTGCAAAGTAATACTAAAAGATGAAGTGTGCTTAGAACTATCCTATCACAAGCCTTTCGAATTATTTGACATCATTCATTGCCATTTATGAGCAGAGCAATGGAGACTTTGGAGCTGCAATATCTGGGGCAAATAAATTGCAATGCCAACAAGTGCTTGAAGAGCTAGATGCAAGTAAATTTTGGTGAAACTCTAACTTGATGAAATGTAGACTGCATAATTCTTGTTTGCAAGGCTGTGATATTGGGCATTATTAAGATTGTTCTTACACTTAAAGAATTGTATGAGATGTTGCTTTTGTATTGCCTTCACACTGTTGTAATGGACATATATTTTATATGTTGCTATTTCATAGTTGTGATTGATAACTATCAAATTTTACTTCAAATGTTCATACCTGCATTTTTTTTACTGTGGGTGATTCCAATCCAAAAAATTGCCCCTATTTTTGTGATTAAATTTTCATGTAGGAGCATTTTTTGGAAAAAAAAATGCCCCTATTTTTTTAAAAAAAAAATTCTGGGACTTTCCACGTCCCATATTATATAACAAGGGATGTGGAAAGTCTGGCCAGGACTTTTCTTGTCTCTTATTAGCTAAATAAGGGACGTGGAAAGTAAAAAATGCCCCTATTTTTTTTAAAAAAAATTTGGGACTTTCCACGTCCCATATTACATAATAAGGGACGTGGAAAGTCTGGCCGGGACTTTTCTTGTCCCTTATTAGCTAAATAAGGGACGTGGAAAGTCTGGACTTTCCACGTCCCTTATTTAGCTAATAAGGGACAAGAAAAGTCTTGACCTAGACTTTCCACGTCCCTTATTTAGCTAATTAGTGACAAGAAAAGTCCCGGCCAGACTTTCCGCGTCCCTTGTTATATAACATGTGACGTGAATTCTTAGCCACAATAAGCAAAAACTAATCAAACCAGGGACTTATCTACGTCACTTTTTTTTATAAGTTGTGACATGGAAAATATGACTTTCCACGTCTGTTATTTTTAGTGACGTTAAAAGGTCATTTTTTCTAAGTCACTAGTTTTAATGTCACATAAAAAAGTGACATAAAAACCCCGAAATAACAGACTTAGAAACCCATTTCTGCAGTAGTGAGGGGCACGAGCAGGAGTAGGAGCAGCTCGTCGCACAAGACAGTGACGCTCCCTAGCCTTAGAAATTCAGCATTTATTTCTTCAAGCTTTGTCGAACTCTGTTTTTATTTTTAGTGGTTTGTAAGTGGACGGCCATATGGCCGATGTGTGCTCCGTCGGCATTTGTTGACAGTTTCCTTTAACCATGAATGCAGTTAAAGTATATTTATGCATATATGATCGCTCTTTATCATTTTTGTGCTGCTAAGTATAGTAACCCAAGGCAGTGTAGTCTTATACCTTAGTAAATTTGACTTGTGCTATGTGCTTTGACAACTTGCCGATTAGGGTAGCCGTTTGTCGTGGTAGACTTTGGCGTAGATCGACCCTATCATTAAGTTATAATGTCGTTAAACTGAGATCGTAGTTCTAGACAAAGCATTTATGTTTAAGCATTGGTAGCGATTCTACTTAGGGTTACGTTGGTCCACCAGTTAGAGCTGGTCTGATCAGGCTGATGCCAAAACCCCGACACATGCATGCTTCTCTTTTGTCCAAAGGGACGACAACAGCTATCATGATCTGACGATACTACGCCATATGCTCGTCTGGGTCTATCGCCCCATCATACTTAGGCAGCGTAGGGTAGACAATTCTCTCAGGCATGTTGACCTCGGCAATCGACTTGATGAACGGGGAATCAGAGAAGTTGCCAAGACGGGTAGGAGCGATAGGCTGGGTGATCCTCGGAACTTGGAGCATGGCTTTCTGGAGCTCTTTCAACTCTTTGTGCAATTGTGCTGTCTCTGACAACTCTGCATCTTTCAGGGGATCGGCATTCCCAACAGGGCGACGGTTGTCATGCTGCAACGACCGTGACGGAGGACGACGTGCACCAGTTATCTCACCGCTATAGTACCTGTGTCACCAACAACAGTGTCAGGGCCAGCATCAACAACATGCTTACCTGGGTTTCTTGTAGGAACCAGACTGTCAGGATCATCAAAGGAGGGCATGGCTGGGATGCTCGATGTCACGACTAATCGTGGCTGGCTAGGTCAATTAACCGAGAACCCAGTTATTTGGGACTGGAGTCCTTGGTTCTCTTGCTCTAGCCGCTGCAGAGTCGCGGCTTGGGATTTGACAATTTCTTCGTGGCATTTCAGCAGCTGGCCTTGCTCCTCAGTGAGCTTTTCCTGGCGAGACATCCTCTCAGATTGGTTAGTCAGAACTTCCAGGATCTTGGATAGCTGCTCAGCTGGATTAGGATGATCAGAGTAGGACGACATGATTGCTGTTGAACGGAAAATTGGTGGCTTTTCTAAAGGCTGTTGCCAAAGTCCCCACGGTCGGTGCCAAAATGTTGATGCTAAATAACGGGAAAATAAATTAAAGACTAATAAGGAATGATTTTTATTGATGATCGAGGTCACCAGCAACGGTGGTTACAAGATAATTGAATTAATACAATTAGAATACATGTAAGGGAGCTAACATCCACAGTTGATCATGCTTGAAGAGTGTTTTGAGTGCTTTTAGAGAGCCTTCTTCTCCCCAGGTCGTGCTTTAGCTCATACTTATAGGCATTATCAGTGAACTTGGTCGTGGCGAAAATGTCGGCGACAATCGCGGAATTATGGACGTTGTGGACGACGATCCAGGTCGGTTGCCAACCGTCCCCCACGTCGTGTGGGTCGTCAAATCTTGCCAAATCCTTTAGTTTGAATTTAAATATGCACTGTTGACGCTGTTGGGCTGATGAGGCGCGCCATCTGTGAATATGGGCTTATTGGGCTTGGACTCGTCTGCATAGGCCCAATGGTGGAAGCAGGGTCCAACATATATAATAAATAATATATAAAATATCTAACATTAGAAACAACAAACCGTAAGTTTCAAATACATTTTCAGTTTAATATATCAAGCCATTTTGAATAGAACCTCCCCTTATTATGAAATTATTTTCCAGCTTGAAATTCATCATTCTCCTTGATCAAATCCAACATGCGGATAAGCATTTTCAATTGGAACAACAAATATAATCTACTTGAGCTTCAATCTGTACCCAACTGCCTCTAAACCACTTTTTCGTGTTTGCGCAGTACCTAAATTGTCATGTGCTACAATGGATCTTCCAACTCACAAAGTTTCAGACCAAAAAAAATACCCACAAAGTTTTAAACGTGACTCTCAATTTGCAATTGCTTGAATCGATATTTGCGACTCATTTTGTGGAAAAGGATCTCGGGGATCTAACAGTTATAAATTCAACTTTCAAAGTCATAAATGTCATTCCAAATAATTCTAAATCTGTAGGACAAGAGATATCATATAACAGAAGTTTTACTTTAGCAAGTAATGAGATTATTGAAATGAAATGAATACAAATATCTGTCTATATATTACAATGATCCACTCAAAACATTGAGAGTGGTTAAAAGAATCAAATTAGCTAACATAATTGTAATAAAAAAATAACAATAAACAAGTATCTTAGAACTCAAGAAAATAAATTAGCAACAATATATTCACTAAAAATCGTCATCCTCTGATTCTGGTTCTTGCATCTTCCAAGTACCATCTTGTTGTTGAACCAATCCCTTGTTTCGGTCAACCCTCCAAGCCTCAGGAATATGATACTCATCTTTCAAAGCACCCATACCTTTGTTCACAAGTATTATGTCCCTATTAACCTCCAAGTTAAATCCTCCTTTGGTCCCTTGTGTTCCTGCAACTCCATGCAAGTAAACCTCCAAATTATGCCAACTCTTCACATCCCCTGGTTGTTTTAAGAAGGTTGACTTTTGAGTATCAATCTCCAGCTCTTCTCCTACTTCTGCATAACCCAAAAATGGATGTCTCGGAACAATATCTTCTTTGTTACGGATTCTAAGTATCCGAAGATCCTTTTGACTTGAGGAAAACTCTTGAAAGTCAGAGTCTCCTACTCTAGGACTGGCAAATACTATGGCTGTGACTGGACAAGCTTTTCTAGATTCATCTTCTCGGATGTTACATCCATTTGTGACTATGTCCACTGCATTTAGTGTTGCAAGTGCGGCACCTAAGCTGTGTCCCGTTACCGTTATGCTGATTTCTTCATCCTCATATTTGTTAACCAGTCTTCTAATCTCATCCAAGACCTGAACAATGAAAGATGATGAGTATTAAATATTTCATTTCATGATTATAATAAGGTGATGTGTTAAAATGCTCCTTCTGGGCATAAGTATAAGATCAAGTGAACTTTTTTGTAGAGATTAAGAAAGCTGAATAAGCAACTTAATTTTAAAATACTTTACATGTAATTTGACTATACGTTAGTATATAAGTAAAATAAATTGTTTTAAGAAAAAAAAATAAATGTAAATATTTTAAAGTGATTTATTTTATATCTTTAATTTCTTTTAAAAAAAGTCAATTTAATGTTATATTTATCACCGGAAAGAGTAATAATTAAACCTTAAACTCATGTAAGCACTATACCTGAGTTCTTGCACTGCTTTTGGTGATGTTTGATTGTGACGATGAGTTTGTTGACGTGTACACAGAGTAAAAGCCTCTATGTACTTTACATTTAGAATCATCACCAAAAATGTACGGAGCATCATCCAAAAGGAATTGAAGATCTTTGATCCATTCCATGACCTGCTCAGTTCCTCTCCAAGCGACTACGATGTCCCTCCTACCTAACACAGTTTTGCCTTCGTCGGTGGCCACCGCGACATATCCCATCCAATTTGATTCTTCAACATCGTCCAATATGAGATAATCAATCTCCGATGTTGCGTAGAGGAACTTTGTCACCTTATACTTGAAAGGATTTCCATTTTCTAAACCCACTTTGGAAAAGAATTCTCTTTTTCCATAACGGCTTCTTCTTGCATACTTGGATGCTTTATCAGAGTTAAAAGCGTCATAAGTAGCTTCAGCCATTTCTCCGTAATGTATTATGTAGCTACGGAGATTAATATCAAGTGGATCTAACAAATCCTTCCAATAATTTTGGCCACTAAGTTCTCTCCAGTTTGTTGCAATGCTTCCAGGTGTGGCCATATGTTTTTTCTCTTCTTCAAGTTGATCGGCCACCTTATGAGAATTCATGGTTTTGCTTGCAAAGCTACCCATTTTCTTCCTCTTCCTCTTCCTCTTCCTTCCTTCTTTGTTTCGCTTTTCTTTGGGATAAAATGCTTTATGAACGGTTATGAGTTTGATTTATGATGAGGATGTTTGGTTTTGCATGCTTATATAGGTGAAAATCTTGACTTCGTCATTCACTTGAATGGTCAAAGTTACGTTCAAATTTAATTTGGAAAGTTGTTTCTTTCTGACTAAATCATGCTTACTAAGTCCGTTGGGATTGTTAGGTTTTCAACTTCATTGTTTGTGACATGCATATAAATAGTGCGGATCATCTTAAATTCTATTTTCTTTAATCCAAAATAAGACTTATTTATCTAAATTAGATGAATGATGTTAGTTATTTTAATTAACATAACATTTTTTTTCTAAAAAATCCCACTTATCTACTTCCTTAATTCCGTCCCCACATCTCTTACTTGATTATTGTTAAAAAAGCATCAATAAAAATAATTTGAGAATATTTTAAACAAAATTAAACTTTTGTCGTATATTTGATTAGAATTAATATCAACTCCCCAAATAAATCTTATATTAAGGGCCGAAGGTATTATATATATATATATATATGTTAAAGCACGAAATGAATATAGCGTTTTTTTTTCGTGTTGAGGGAGTATGGGTTTCTCATGATCAATTGGCACTACAAAAAAACTAGGAATTAACGACGGAATTCCGTCGGAAAATCGATTTTTCCGACGGATTTCTGGCGGAATTCCGTCGGAAAAAAATTTTCGGCGGAATTTCCGACAGAATTTTTTCCGTCGGAAATTCCACCGTCGCAAATTGATTTACCGACGGATTTTTTTTTTCGTCGGAAATTTGCGACGGATTTTCCGACGGAATTCCGTCGGTAATATTTCCGACGGCATTTCCGTCGCTAATTTATATTATTTTATAAATAAATTATTATTTTAATTTAAAAATAATATATTAAAATATTATTTTTACTGACGGAATTTTGTCGGTAATTTTTTATTTTTTTTTAAATTATATGCCACATTTTTTGCCGCCACGTGTCGCCTTCACAAATTGTCTCCCAATTGTGACAGAGCTGAGAATCGAACCCGCAACCTCTTACGCGCATGCTGATGCCTTAACCAGTTGAGCTATGAGGACCTTGTGATATTATTTGCAAACTATTATATTTATAATATTACATTATATTTAGTATTTTCATTTTTTATTTAAATTATAATAATAATTATAATTATTATCATTAAATTATTTTAATAAATATTTTATTATATATATTATTCAATTATAATTATTTTTCATTTTTATTACTAATATTTATTAAAAATAACATATTTTTTAATAAAAAATTACAATTAAATTTATTAAAAATTTATATTTATATACGTCTAAATGGTAATTTTTATTAATATTTATTAAATATTATTTATTTATAAAATATTTTTAAATGAATATAGCGTTTTTTTTTCGTGTTGAGGGAGTATGGGTTTCTCATGATATATCAATGGGGTTTTGAATTCGTAAAACTTTGATAAGTATGCGAACTTTCCAACAAACGGATATGTAATTGGTGTTCGAGTATTAGAATGTTAGGCTTTACATTATATGACGGCACGTTAGAGGCTACTACTATAACTCTTTGGGCTGTTAGATTAATCTAGCTACCATATATTTGATTCGTTTGGACCTTTTCTAATTTCTTCTAGCTTATGTTTACCTCGATTATTTAATTTGATATACATATATATATATATATAAATATATATATTTATAATCTTTTAATAAATTAAATATGCAACGTTAAAACAGGCTAGCTGATATTGGAAATTAAAGAACAAAACGAACAATGGCGGCTACACTGCTACAGTAACTAAAATCTAATAGTCAGCCACTGACGAACGATCATAGAATTAAAACCTAACAGTCTAACAATGAAACACCAATTACATTCCATTTCTTACAAATATCGCATAATCATCAAAGTTAGGTTTTACGAATTCAAAATGTAAATAAATTTAAAAAGACCGAACATATGTGGCATGAGATCATCTGGTCACTTCCACATACATAAAACACGCAAAACCATAATTCTTAACACTACAGATTTGAAAATCGGTTTCAGCTGATCTCATCGCAATGATAAAAGCTTATCGTTATATAGATTGTTTAGTTCTAATGTGGATGGACTAAATTGATTTTTTTATTTATTTTTTCAAAAAAAAAAAAGTAGTGTTCATAAACTAAAATAAAGATAATATCTTAACTTTAAATTCTTTTTAAAAGAGTTTTTTTTTTCAAAATCATTCATTGAAAAATCTTAAACCTGGAGCATTAAAATTTTATTTGGACCATTAATATCCCACCATAACAATGAGCTCTCAGTGCATATCATTGTGATAAGTATTGGAATTGGTTCCACATAAATGTTATATTCATTAAACCGTGACTCATATCTAAACATGTAGCATTCTTGGTGTTTGGTCTGGATCGGAATAATCTAAAATGGATTGAATTCTTTTACATACAAGCGTTACTAAAAAAAATAAGATCTGCATGGCACAATAATTTAGCACGAAATAGTCAACCACTTGTTCCATGAGAGAATGAAATTAATGTTTAAAACCTAACAGTCTGGACTGACTTAGTAAGCATGATTTGGTCAGAAAACGACAACTTTTCAAATAAAGTTCAGCGAGGTGAAAAACTTTGACGACCATGCAAAAGAAGGACGTTCGAGGTCAAGATTTTCACGTATATATAAGCATGCAAAACCAGGCTCTTTCTCATCATAAATCAACCACGACTTTTTCTTAATTATCTTTTTTTACCTTATAAAAAACGTGTCCTAAACTTTTTGGGATAACAGTTATACTGCAACTATTTTTCTTAAATTTCTCGAGAAAACAAACCATTAATTAAAAAATTTCCTTTAAAAATTATTTGGGCTACTTTTGGGAATTAAACCTCTTCTTAATTTTTTTAATCCCCAGATATAATGTATTAGAATGTCACCTTACTCTATTGGGTTCTTAAATGAATTTAACAATTATTTATCATTTACTTCCTTGAAACTTCGTTAAAAATAGGCTTTTTACCAACAATTCATTTTTAGACTTATTTTTAATAATGGATATCCTTAAGCTTCAAATATTCCTTAAAAACATCTTTAATTTATGATCATTTTTCCTTGATTATACTTTCTCCTGATATTTTCTCTTAGGTTCATTTTAGCTAGTACTAAAAATGATGTTACTTTTATTTTTCTAGAATCCTCTCTACTAAAAAATATCAGAGAGAGAGCAAAAAAATGGGGCGGTTCAAGTAAAGAATGTTACTAGAGTTATATGTAATAGGAAAGTACCTAATAATATGAGCTTTATCAAACTACCACGATAAGATCAACAATATTATATAAAGTGAATATAACGTTTGGTTTTAAAGGTATAACAAGAGTATAAAGTTAAGGTATATAAAGTGAATATAACGTTTGGTTTTAAAGGTATAACAAGAGTATAAAGTTAAGGTAGCACGGATAGCAATGGTGAGATAAATACATGGTCAATATAAGATTAAGAATGATCATATAAATAGAAGATATGTAACACTTATTTGAGAATTGATAGAAAATTGACTGATGAGTAGTTAAGGCATATTGACAACTCCCTCCCTAGATTTGGATGAGTTTTATATGCTTACTTTTAAGCTCTTAATATGTTCAAAATGCAATTTTTGTCTTAAATGAGCTTAGCTTATGTCACAAGTCCTAAGATATAGTTAACATGAAATAAGGGTAAAAGTGTTGTAATTAGTGATTGATTGGAAACAATTTTCTAGGACATTTGATATTTGTTTTGTTGTATTTGATTTGTAGAACACCTAGATGACTGAGAAATTAAAGGGGCCAACAAAGTAAAGGGAAACAAATAGAAAAGCTACACAATGAGGACTTGCCCCAGCCTCGCTATAGCGCAGGAGGAAGCAAGACTTCACGATGCAAAAGATGGTGATCATTTTCTGTGAATCACCCTTCGTCGTGGTCTCTCACCAGCGAAGCTACGGTGAGCCAAAACAAAGAATTCACTGTGGGCTTGCATTAGCGAATTCACGGCAAGGTCATCATATCAGAAAATCAAATACGTGATTTTAAGTGCAACCTGTGACCCAGATCTGATTTTTAACCTGACCTAAACCTATAAATTCCTGGTCCTAAGTCAAAAGTTGATAGATTTGGAAGCTATCAAACCCTAATTCCTTCATTCTCTCCAAATCTTGTTGCTGGTTCTCTCATGAGTAGCAGAAGCTAAATCCTTTTGTTCGTAGAAGCGATGGAATGAGCTTCGAGACGTCAACCAGGGGACTAGTGCAAAATATATATTTAACCTCGGTCAAAAACGCATTTTCGCTACACAAAACAGGGTGTAGTAGAAATAGGTGTAGCGGAAAATAAACTATTATGGCTTCAGTTATAATGGACATGAAGTCGTAAATAAATATATTACGGCTTCAGTTGTTAAAGATCTGATGTGGTAAATAAATGTATTATGGCATCATACCAAGCACAACTGATGCCATATTTGTTTATTATGGTGACAGTTATGATTATAACTGAAACCGTATTCTTTAATAATTTTTTTCAAAAAAAATTATTAAAATTATAGAATCCATCATTTGAGAACCTAGCTACAACCATATGTCCAATATACCACCGTGAAAGTTACTGTAAATTCATCCAATATTAAATACAATCAAAGTTCAACATAGATAAATGGATACATGTTACTAACATATAGTTACAAAGGATAACCATGTACAACTTTTCTTCTACTCTAATTTTGTTAAGTCTAAAAAGTATTCTGACCAAAGGTTGCGTATCTCTCGCATTTGTACCGCAGAATATGACTCCAAACTTTGAAAATGCTGCATATTGAAAAAAATTAAAAGGTAAGCAATATTCTAAGAAAAATAAGTGTAGACTAAAATATTTTTTGTGTAATTTTGTTACCTTACTAAATGAGTTGGCGATGCCTTTGGTGATGATTTCATACATATACCTCATCACATAATATCCACATTCAAAACTCTTGAGTTGTTTATGGCACTTGATTGTACATAAATAAGAAGATTCAGAGTAAAAAAATAGTAATATCATTGATCAAATTATTATTTAAATTTACAATCATTTACCTTCAAGAGCACCCAACTGACATCACTTTGAACATTTTTTCCAACCAACTTCGAATGCATCTTCAAAGATCTATTACCAAATACTTGTGTGTAAGAAAAAGACACATAATAATAATATAAAATAAAGTTATACCCAATACTTACGTTTCAAAAACCCGCTTTGTATCTTTACTTACTGGCCACTGTAAAGAACAAAACCAATATATAACATGTTCACGTGGGCAAATAACAGCAAGCCTCCAGTGATCACTACAATGAGATTATATCAATATCATATCATAAAGAAGTTTTCACTTAATGAAGAGATGAGTTATAATTGGATACCTTTCTATAATTGGTGCAAACCAGCACTTTTTATTTCCTTCTTTAATTGTCCTTCCAATATACGACGTTCTCTCACTTACACAATTGTTCCCAGAAGATTGAATAAAATGAGGGCACAAAAACCCATAATTATTAGTCATACCCAATTCATTGCAAAGATTGTGGAGATACCTATGTAAATAGGAAATAAGTTAGTGAGAAAATAAAACACATAAATGGAACAAAGGAATAAAATAAAAGTGCATACTTACATAAGAAAAAGTTGAATTACTGATATGTTCAACCAGTCAAGAGAAATAAGGTCAATAACATCCCGTTTGAAGACTTTTAATTCAAAAGGGTGCCCAACAATCTCCTTACTCATATTCAATTCAACGAAGTCATCCATATCAACAACGACTAAAGCCAACTGTCTCAAGCCATCTTGCTTTTTCTTAGCAATAGGTTCAATTGCATTTTGAGAATTTGAACCAAAAGAATCCTTTGACCGTTGTAGTTCCTAATTGATAAAGTAATATTTTTTAACTAATATAAAAAAATAAAATTTTGTGCTATTTTAATTAGAGAATGAAATAAAATCATAAAGTTATTCATACCTCATCTGTAACTTGATGGACTAGTCTTCTTACCCAAAGAATGAAATGTTTTTCAGAATCTCCTACTGTTTTTACCTCTCCATTAGGGAATGGCACTGAAGCATTAATGTCCACAGCCTTTTCAATCACAACCTTCACCTGGTAATCTAGAATCTTTTGGTGATGGATCATTGTTGCGAAATTGTATACCTTTCCATATGCAACTAAACGTCTTTCAGGATCCTCCACATAAAGCATACATGAGACTTCTTCCTCCACACAACTACCTTTCGTACTTGGTGGCATGGTTAGTGGAATTGGAGATTGTTGTGTCTGTAGAGATTGCGTATTCATCGAAGTAAAAGATGTCATCATTGACTGCATTTCAATAATCTTCTTTTGAAATTCTTGCTCTAATGTTGTCACTCGTGCATCTGCTTTCTTTTCTGCTTCCTCTATCAACATTTTCACCTTTTGCAATGGTACACCTTCTGAGCCACGAGTAAAAGATGGTGGTCCAAAGTATTCCCTAATACCCACGCCTCTTGGCATACCCCTAACACGGCCAGGGTGTTCTTCCTTCCCTAATGCTGTGGAAAGTATATCATTCCTACCAATGGGAACAAAGGTTCCTTGTGTAGTTGCTTCTTCTAGAGAATCCTACAACAATCAAGCAATTGATAAAATTAAGAAACAACCCCCTCAACACATAGCAAATTTGTTGATTATAAAATACCTACAATCCTTTTTGCTACTTCGCTAGCCTTCTCAGTCAGGAACTCTCCTTTCTTATTCATTCTTGCTCTCTTCCATGATTGACTACGAGGAATAGGAGATGGAGGAGAAACGTTTCCATCTTCCATTACTTCCGCAGCTTGTTTTTTAGCCTCCCACTTTTCTTCCATCATTTTGTGTCCAAGTAAGGCATAACCTCCACGAGACAAAGTATGGGGGTAGAGATTTTTCTTTTGTGCTTCCTTACCTTTTCTACTTTTTTCCTGTTGAAAAAAATGAAAAGTATTGTAAAAAATCAAACTTTAAAAGAAATATTAACTCAATATCACATTTTTTATACATACCAAAAAATCATCCTGATATCTACTTTCAACAAATTTTATCCATGTCTCCTCATCAATATATGGGTATTTCTCCCAGGGATTTTCAATGTTACCATTACCATTGACATCATAGTCATCACTTTCTTTACCGATCTCACTAAATATGTATTTCCTTGTAAGTTTTGACTTGAAGTCCCTCCATCGCTCTCCTGCATATGAGAGCCATTTTTCCCTCATAAATGTTGTCTCGGGTATATCATAAGTGATCTGCAAATTAATTGGCACAAACAATAAAAATAGTAATCACGTATATTTTATTGGTATAAGTAAATAAATAGTAAATATGACATGTAGTGAGAGGTACCGTTAGAGTATCCCAAACTTCATCTCTATCCTTTATTTCCACATTATCCCATTCATCTATCAAAATGCTAATTTTCTGACGTGCAACAAGTCCAACATAACTTTTAAATGTACTCCCTTCTTTCCAATCAATTGGTTCCCCTCGCTTATCAAATTTGATGTGAATCTTCTTGCCATCTTGTATTTGAGCTATTTTAGTGAGTCGCGTGATACCTTTTCTACCTCTTTTTGACTTTTTTGTTTTATTACTGATGCTTGATGAATTCTCCATGTATTCCCTTCAAAATTACAATGCAATAATGGTTAGTAAAAAATAATAAATGTAACTTATAATAGAAATAAAATTGGAAAGAAAATATTGAAAGAACATACAAAAGCATATTTAGTTCTCCCATAAACCTTCATTGTGATCAGTTCTTACACCATACAAATCATCTTCATCGTCATGATCACTACTTACACTGTATACTTCATCTTCCTTGTCTTCCTCATCCGACAAAGGTGGGGTTACCATAAAAAGAGAAGTCTCACCAATATCAAAATTTGATTCATCATTCTCATCATGAGCAATTAAACTTTTTCCATGCAAAACTATAGACCAATTTTTATTTGCTGGATCAGTAACATAAAAAACTTGTTTTGCATGGACTGCCATGATAAAGGGTTCCTCCTTATAACCTACTTTATTAAGATTCACTAATGTAATACCTGACTTATCTATTTGTACACCGTTGTTACTATCAACCCACTTACATTTAAAAATTGGAACCTTAAATTTAAAGTAGTCTACTTCCCATATTTCTTCAATAACCCCAAAATACTGCATAGATGCCAATTTAGGATTATTATCTTTGCTACTAGAAAAATGCATTGCTTCTGCCATTACCATAACTCCACTGTTTTGCATATTACTCTTATCATCTTGACTTTTTGTATAGAATGAAAATCCATTAATATCATATCCAGTCCAAGTTGTGACATTAAAATTAGGCCAGTTAGCTAACCATCTTATCGTATCTGAAACATTGAACTTTTGACGATCTTGCTTAACCCTTTCCTTAAACCAGAGTGAGAAATATTTGTTGTGCTCTCCTAGCAACCATCTATTTGTCTTTTTAGGGTTTTGACCCCTTAATTCCTCTTTATGCTCTAATAAATAATATTGAACTTCATTAGTGTTATTCAAGATGTATAGATGTGCTCTTTCAATTTCATCACGAACCATAGGCTTCACAACGATACCTCGTGTCCCTTGCCCTATGACTCTCATTCCCTCATGGCGAGACTTGGGAAGTCCTATAGGTTTTACTTGTGATAGGTATTCGGTACAAAACTCAACAGCCTCCTCAGCAATGTATCTTTCAACAATAGATGCTTCAGGCCTATATGGATTCTTGACATACCCTTTGAGAATTTTCATGTATCGCTCAAATGGGTACATCCAACGCAAGTAAACAGGGCCGCACAACTTTATCTCTCTAATCAAGTGTACAATTAAATGTACCATGATATCAAAAAATGAGGGCACAAAGTACATTTCAAGTTGGCACAAAGTAATAATAACATCATTTTGTAATTCATCCAATTTCTCAGGATTAATGACTCTTCTACATATAGCATTGAAGAAGGAACTTAATCTGGTTATAGCCTTTCTCACCTTATTCTCTAATATGCCTCGAACTGCTATTGGTAAAAATTGTTGCATCAATATGTGATAATCATGAGACTTCATACCGACTAATTTTAAATCTTTCATTGATACAAGATTTTTGACGTTTGAAGAATATCCTTGTGGCACCTTAATACCATGTAGACACTCACAAAAGCTTGTTTTCTCTCTTTTAGATAAAGTATGATGGGCTGGAGGCAAGTAAGTCCTCTTTCCATCAGTTGTTGGACCCAAGTGTTTCCGTATCCCCATTTCAAGCAAGTCCATTCTTGCTTTCTTACCATCTTTAGTCTTTCCCTTTATGTTTAGCAATGTTCCAATTAGACTTTCACACACATTTTTTTCCACATGCATCACATCAATACTATGCTTTACCTCAAGACTTTGCCAATAGGGGAGATCAAAGAAGATAGATCTCTTCTTCCATAATTTCATTGTATAGTCTTTCTTTTGGCTCTTACCGAATACCACATTGATGTCTTTCACTCGTTGATATATTTGCTCTGCAGTAAATGGCTCTGGGGGGCTGTCATACTCTTGAAATCCATTGAATGCCTTTTTTTGTCTTCTATATGGGTGTTCTGGTTTTAGAAATTTTCGGTGACCAAGATAGACTGTCTTCTTTCCATGCGATAGTTGTTGGTAAGATGTCCTATCTTCACAAATAGGGCATGCTTTATGCCCCTTAACACTATATCCAGATAAATTTCCATATGCAGGAAAGTCATTTATCGTACAAAAAATCATTGCTCTAAGTTTAAAAGACTCTTTATGATATGCATCAAACACATCCACACCTACCTCCCACATCATTTCAAATCCTCAATCAACGGCGCCAAATAGACATCTATGTCATTTCCTGGTTGTTTTGGGCCAGAGATCATCATTGACAACATGATGTATTTACGTTTCATACACAGCCAAGGAGGCAAATTATAAATCACTAGTAGAACAGGCCATGAGCTATGTTGACTACTAAGATTTCCGTAAGGATTCATCCCGTCAGTACACAATCTAAGCCTAAGATTTCTGGGCTCATGACCAAATTCAGGAAACATTTTATCAATTCCTTTCCACTGAGGAGAGTCAGCAGGATGTCGGAGCATTCTGTCAGATTTCCTCTCTTCAGCATGCCATCTCAACTTCTTTGCCTCATTTGCATTAGAAAATAAACGTTTGAACCTAGGAATTACTGGAAGATACCATAGCACCTTTGCGGGAGGCCCCTTAGTAGTTATATCAACCCTCTTCATATCTTTCACTTTGTAACGTGATGTCCCACAAATCGGACACTCATCCAGCTTATCATATTCTTTTCTATACAATATACAGTCATTTGGGCAAGCATGTATCTTTTTATACCCCAATCCCATTGGGCACAATATCTTTTTTGCTTCATAGTTACGATCTGGAAGTTCATTACCTTCTGGAAGTACATCTTTAAATAAAGTTAGAAACTCAGTGAAACCCTTATTACTCAACCCATGTTTTGCTTTCAAGATGACAAGCTTCAATACTACTGTTAACCGTGTGTATTTTGTGCACCCCTGATATAGAGGCTTTTCGGCATTGTCAGACAAGCTATCATATTTATGTATTTGTTCAAAGGCCTCAGCACCAATATCATGGATCATATCCTCGATTCGACCAATATCCATATCCATATCCATATCATTTTCCTCAACCTGAGGCACACCACGTTTTTTAGGTTCACCATGCAATACCCAATTTGTATATGCTTTGTAGAATCCAAAGCAAATTAGGTGATCTTTTATTTCTGTAACACCTAGACGTAACCCATTCAAACACTTAACGCAAGGACAATAGAATAGTCCATTATTATTAGGAACATTTTTTGTTGCATATTCTAAAAACTGATCCACCCCACGCTCATATTCATCGCTAGTTCTTAGAGCGTCAATCCAACTACGATCCATAATTACCTAAATCAAATATCAATAAACCATTATGTTTTAGGACCTCGTGATGTTCAAAATAAATTATCATAAAAAGTGAGGAAAATTATATATTTTCCCCTTGGGTGTTCTTGATCATCAATTATGTACCATAAAAATAACATCAATCTCTTTGCACCGGCATCACTGTGATTTTAATTGTTTTGTATTCCACTTGGGTGTTTTGGATCATCAATTATATATTTTCCCCACTACTACTCTAGATGGTAGCTGTCTAGGCGTTTCAGGCAGCAATTAAAGGCCTAAGTGAGTGCTTTTATAAAAAAAGAATTATCCGATAATGGGCTATATTAATGTTTTGACCATAAAACCTTGCAACTGCCCTTCTCATTCTTAAGAAATCCAGAGCTATAAGAGTTGAATTCAATTGCTAGGAATTTTTTCTAATAATTCAATTAAAATGCTACAACAAAATAAACTGACGAGAAAACTTGAGAAGAGGGAAAGGCAACATCAAACTTTAATTAGATATGAAAAACTCACTGAAGTAGCAGCAGTGAAATCTGGTATCCACCAATTGCACAACCTTTTCTTGATTAATCCCTGTGCAACCTTTTGTGGATTAGATATGAAAAACTAGGGAAGAGGAAAGACAACATTAAACGTTAATTAGATATGAAAAACTCACTGAAGTAGCAGTAGCAAAATATGATATCTGCCAATTGCACAGCCTCTTCTTGATTAATCCTTGCGTAATCTTCTGTGGATTATTCCCTCCAGCACAAGATAAAGGTTGGATATAAGGAGGAAAGGAATTGGTGTAGGATCAAGACTCTGAATTAAACGAAGGAAACGCATTGAATGGTGAAAAGACTTGGCAATGTCATGTGGAGAAAACAACGTAGTGAGCGATCGTACGTGGAGAGGGTAGTTATCTTTTTAATTTTTTATGGATTGATATCTTTTTAACTAAAATGATATATTTTTATCAATTGTTATATTTTTATCTAAATTTACTAAAAAAAATTGAATAATAAGTTGAAAAAACGTTGCAGATAGGAATAATTCAAAATTTGTCTCCTGGAGTGTGTGGTATATGCGCTTTGACTTGAGAGCCCACGTGCCCTTTGAGAGGAGTTAATAGGGTTTTAATTTTCTGATTTTTTTACCATATTAATTTTCTGATTTTCGCATCATATATATAAGCACATAGAAAAAACGTTATAAATATAGTTCAAAATAATCGCTGACAATTAAAATATTTTATAAATCAGGAGTTATCATATCTAAATTTTCGCATCATATTGGAACAGATTAATTTTTATGTTGCAATTCTTTATTAATCGAAAAACAATTATGTTGCATTTGACATTCCGTCAGCTTTTCTGATTTTTGAATCATATAAGCTCTTTGATTATTTATTTATAACAATAATATATTATAATTAAGCATTAAAATGTAAATTTACTAAAATAAATGAATAATTATTTTAAAAATATCTCAAAATCAAAATTAGATAATAAAATCATTTAATAAGTAAAGGGTATTAAAATGATTAACTTATTATTTAAAATACTTTTTAATTTTAATAAAATATATTGTTTATATCATATTTTAAATAAAACCATAATATCTTCTTTATTTCGAAAAATGGTATATATCTTTCTACTTAAAACAGTAATAATTTTTTATAATATAATCATTTAATAAATAAAGGGTGTAAAATGATAAACGTATTATTTTAAATAATTTTTATTAATAAGATATATTTTTTGTATCAAATTTTAAATAAAACCATTATATCTTCTTTATTTTGAAAAATGGTATCTTTTTACTTAAATCAGTAGTATCTTTTTAATAATACTGTTTTATTTGTTTTGGAAAATTTATAATATCAAAATGATGGAACTAAATCTATGTAATTTAAATATACAGTAACTTCCTCCCTCATTATGTCATTCGGCGATATTTTACCTCCTATTTATTTTGTACCTCAATATATATCTATATTGACAAATTTTTATAAGGGATAAAATCGATTCTCACCATCATCTCAATTTTGTTCCTATTTTATAGCTTTTTTTTCAAATATTTTAGTTTACTCTTTCTTTTGTATTATTTTACTATTTAGTATCTGAATTGTTTTTTGGTATCCCCTAGACTGTCTATTCTATGTTTTTTAATTTCAATTTCCTTATTTATCTGGTTACTTATTTTGTGTTTCATACAAACACATATATATATATATATATATATTGAAAATAAAAGGGAAACAACTTTTAAAATCAAATCAAAATCAGTTTAAATTTAAATTTAAACTTACTAAAAGAAATCAGTTAATAAGCAAAATGAATAAAATTTAAATTTGAATTTACTAAAAGAAACTAATACTCAGTTTAAAAAATATTTCTGAATAAAAGTCAGATAATAAAATCATTTAATAAATAAAGGGTATAAAATCATGAACTTAATATTTAAAATATTTTTTAATTTTAAAAAATATATTGTTTCTATCAAATCTTAAATAAAACCATTATTTCTTATTTGTTTCAAAATATGGTATATTTTTATTTAAAATATATGATATTGTTTTTATTTCAAGATAGAATATCATTTTTATTTCAAAATATGGTATCTTTTTACAAAAAATATAGTATCTTTTTTAATTCAAATTATTATATCATTTTAGTTTTTGGGAAAATTAAGAATATCATTAATTTATAGCATGATGATGGAATTAAATCTATACAATTTAAATATATTTTAACTTCATTCACCGTTTTTATATGGTAGTTATTTTGTATTTTACATATTTTAAAAATATCATAATGATCTAAAATTTTGTTCCCTTTCCTTTTTTCTGAAATTTAATCAACTCTATAATTTCTTTTATGGCATCAATTTAAAGCTTACCAGATGCAAAATTATATAAAATTAATTATGGCATCAGTTACATATACAATTGATGTCATATTGTTCATTATGGCGTCAGTTCCTTTTATAACAGAAGTGAGAGTATGGCATAACTTAATTATGGCTTCAGTTGTCCTTGCAAGTGATGCCGTAATGTATATTATGGCATCAGTTCCTTATACAACAGAAGTGAAAATATATTATATCCAATATTACTTCTATTCCTTAAGTAACTGAAACGAAATCATGTAGTTAAATTGATGTTTTGTACGCTCTTTTCTAATTATTTGATGTTGATCTTTTAGGATTTTAGGAACATCATTATAGTAGTTGGATGCAGATTTTTCTGGTTGTAAATATTATTTTTCTGATTGTTAGTATTTGACATTGAATCATTTTAGACTAAAGTTCTTTATCTTTATGGATGCATATTTTTAAATGAAAGTGATAAGCTACATAATTTTATACATTTCATTACATTTTCCTCACACTTGTAAATAATTTTGAGAATAAAGTTTTGAAAAGAATACAAAAACTAATAGAAAAAGAAGAGTAAAGAAAGATTTTATATGTTTATATGAAATTTGGAGCTTAATGAATATAAACTTGAGTTATTTGTAGAACTCATCAACCCTCTTTCTCTCTTGTATAGGAAAAGGTGGACAAACGGACAAAATTAAGAAGAAGCCAGAGCAACAAAGGAACATAAAAGAATTGGGAAAGAAGCAAGCAAAAAAGAGCAAAGAGGAGCTGCAAGGTGCACTTGCCGTGGGCTCCACGGCGAGTACACTGCGAGTAACATAGGTTTCTGCCCTTTTGTTTTGGTCTGCTATGATACTTCTTTATCTTTCCTTCTCTTAAACTCTTCTTTTTCCTGGAACTCTCCCCTACAAAATAGAGGAAAATTCCTTAGTTTTCTTTAATAATATGTTAAGAAGAATTTATACAATTTTCACAAGTTATCATCTCAATTATAGACATTATCAAGCAAGTATGCACATTAATATGTGAAAATTGTATGAAATATGCTGAATTTCCAATGGTTAACATGCTCATTCTCTCTTTTCAAACAAGTAATTCCTTTTGTTCATCATAAATAGTCACTCGATCATGATGTATATTCCACTTGCAAATTTGGCTTGACCTGGTAATGCTCATTATCTCTTTTTAAAAAGTAATTATAACATCATTCCACTTTTGTTCATTCATACAAGAATTCCCCACTTGACTAAGCTTCAAATTCCCGAAAAATTCTTCTTTCCCTCTATCAATTTTAAATATGTATGACCCATTAATTATTTCTATCCAATTAATACAATCACAGCTGGTAGAGATGAGAGAAGAGAGTACTTGCTGAGATAATCATATATCATAACTTGTAAGTTGTTTCTTTCATTACCTATTCATTGCCTGACGACATTGATTCCGCTAGAGTATCACCCAAAAGATTTGATAGTCAAAATGATAAAGAGTAATTTCTTGTACGGAAAAGGAAAGAATATGAGTTTGAACGTTGTATTGAGGGTCAATCCCAAAACAATTTAAGGATGAAAAAAGAAAAATCATCCCTCTGTGTTCTCGGGGAAGAATGAATTGTGGGTTTGTACCATTTAAAAGGAGTAGAGTTCCTTTTTTTTCAACAGTAGGGGTAAAAGGGTCTTTTTGTAGTACAATTAGTTTTAGTTTTGCCTTAAAATACTACAGTGAAATATCGGAATTCATAGGGGCTGAATTGACATTAAATTGCTTCTGTGTTGCCTCAATAAAATTCTCCCTAATATTTGTATGATTAAATCGAATTTCAATGGTTGAAATTTATTCTATAAAAATAGTATTATATTAATCAGTATTATAGAAAGTACCCTTTTAATAAGTTGAGCAGGGTCAATTCCTTTGCCGGAGCTACCAGTACCGGCGGGCATCTCCTCACATTTAAACTTAAAAATCTAATGGGGAAAATGGTATAGCCATATTTAGTTCATGGTAAGAGCTAGTAAGCAATATATATAATGATTAATGAAACAAGCAAACCAGATGCACATTCTCAATTTTTGGGTTTGGTTTGTCTCAGCGGCGTTTTTTCTCATTATCTCTCAGCGTCTCAATCTCATCCATTCAAATGATCCGAGTGCTCATAAGTAATCGCCACATCATGTCTCGTTTCAAAGTTGCATCTCCACCGTTCATAGTATTATACCTTGACCGTCCGTTTTATTCACCAATTTCTGCCAAATTCCCGATGTCCGCTACCACAGTTCCTGTTTCCTTCCAACTGCATTATGTTTATCTTTCATTTCTCATAAGCTCAGCTACTTCCAGATTGCATCCCCTCTGCTTATCATTGATCTAACGAGCCATAACTACCAGCATTGAGCAATTAAGTAAGTTCTTCTACTTTTTTTTTTTTGGAAAAAAAAAACTTCCGTTGTTCAACTCGAACACTAATTACTACGAACGCTTGAATAAAACTTCTTCCATTCCAAAAGAAAACAAACTTTGTGAGAATGATTGTTTAAGGTTGCCTCTTTATTGGGTATCAATTTAGTGACTTGCAGATATTTATAGTTGTGATTGATTATCTATTTACAGGGAGCCAAGGATAAATTTTAGCAATTTACAAAAATGTGATCTCAATTCTTGGTGATGAAGAGAAAGGGACTCTTTATAATCAGTCTGGTAGTGTTGATTATACTCTGAGCTTCTGGACTGCAAATAATTGACTACATGTCTTGATAAGAACTCCCCATTTTTTACAATATCCCGCTATAATTCCCGTTTATTTTATTTTTTTTGGGGCCAGACAACTGTTAGGTTGTGTTGGTACCACGATTGTGATAAATAACAGGGCTGTCAAATATCTAATAATTAATGAGTTGTAGGTTGTTATATTATTGGCCTAAAGTTACATGCCCTCTTATATGAGATACAAGGAGATATACTAGACTCTACATGTGCTCTCCCTTCGGCTTCTTAATTGTGTATTAGTTTGTTGTTGTTCTGTTTTTAATCATTTTTAAAAACTTTTTTAAATATAGGAGAATAAACTTTTTAAAACATGACAAAAACAGTTAAGCATTTAATCGGGGTTAAACAGCTTTTACTTTTACATTTCCCAAAACATTATTATGATTGATGCACATAACGAAATACTTTATTAATAAATTTGTACTTTTACTCTAAACTAAAATAAAGACAATATCTTAACTGTAAATTGTTTCTTTAAAAAAGTTTTATTTTAAAATTATAAATTGAACAATATTATCTAGACCATTATAATTCTATTTATAACCATATGTATATCATACCATAACGATGATCTTTTCCTTATTGTGATGATCATTGATATTATTGGTTTCACATAAATGTTATTCATTAAACCGTGACTCATCACTACTACAGAAAACACCTATACCGACGCTTTTTTGACCCATATAGCGGTGCTTTTGAAGTGCCACTATAGCTAGCGCCGCAATAGGTCAGGTGACCTATACCGGCGCTTATAAAGCGCCGCTATAGGTGACCATATACCAGCGCTTAATTACCCAAAAGCGCTGGTATAGGTCATGGTTTATTAAATTTTATTGAAACTGAAAAGGCCTATACCGACGCTTTTGAGTAATAAAGCGCCGGTATAGGTCATGGTTTATTAAATTTTATTAAAACTGAAAAGGCCTATACCGGCGCTTTTTACAAAAAGCGCCGGTATAGGCCTCTCTATAGCGGCGCTTTTCTTAAAAAGCGTCGCTATAGGTTATATTTTTTTTTTAAAATATACAATTTGTTTTTTATATCACACCCACCTGCATCATTGCAAAAATTCTAGCAAGTCTATACAATTTCAGGCAGTCCATATACACCAGTAACTCAAACAGAGAAGAATATGTACAATAAGACCAAAAGCTATTTTGTTCAATTAAGAAAAAAAGCATGCATACTACTATACTACTAGTGTGGCTGTCCAATTTGAGAGAACAGAGGGTGTACATAACTACACCATTCTTCAATTAGCCCATTCATCTTCTCCCTTGACAACATGAAGCAACGTGCGTCTGGGTAATACTGCGTAAAGAAATTGAAATGACAATTAAATTTACTTGAAATCTAACAAGTACGAACACTTAGATTAGGAAAAATATAAAACTTACTGTCAATGGGATGTTATCTCGATCACGTGATACGATATCCCTCATATAATGCATGACATAGTATCCACAGTCGTTGTCATTGGGTTGATGTGGGCACTGTAACAAAAAATACAGAATATTATATAAGAGCAGTTACGTTATGGTTTAAGTAGCGATTGTTTGAAAAATTGAATAACTTGTAAAACCTGAACTTTGAGTATTAATAGTTCCACAAAACAAAAATTCCATACGAGTAAAATAAAACACCATACAATAGGATTCATCGGAAAGTACCAAAACTCAATCATTTGATATGTCCCAGCCTGCTAAATTAAAGAAAAAAAAGATAAGACTTACTTCAAGGTCCTTTGGCTCAAAGTAAGCCCGCTAGCAACAATACGATTCTTCACCTTCAAGTGTCGAGCAATAATCTATAAATACTATAAGGAAAACAAAAAGCAAATAGATTTGATTTAACTCAATGTTCAAAGAAAACAAAAAGCAAGAGAGCAGTCACCTATGCCCACTTAAACAACTCAATTCAATACCTCAAATATATCAAACTATCAAATACAGCAATTATACTCCAATTTGTTCTTAGGGGCCATAAATATTTGATAATTATTTCAAACCCTTTTGCTAATACTTAACTGAATCCCATACATATCTAAAATAGAAACCTTAACTTATCAAATCTTCTTAATCAACCTTAACTTTTGCTAATACTTATACTTACCACTCTAACCATTAAATATTCATATCTCCATGGAGTTCAGGAATGAAGTTATAATAAGACCCATAATATATAATGTCCTCCAATTTCCCACTGTTATTTTAACACACCAATTAAGAACTACCAACTTGGAAAGTCAAGTCCCACAATCAGTCGGGATAATACAACGGTAGATTGAAGGAAATTAGATATAAGATGACCAATATATAATTCTTGTATATATGTTTCAAGCTTGGGTCTTTCTTGTACATGTTATAGCAAACCGTTTTAACACAAAACCTCATAACACAATCTGTAAATAAATCTGCAATAGAACCTTGAATTTCTTTGAAAACCTTATTCCAAAATCAATTTTGAAAATCCATACATGGCTGAAATAAATTGAATCCAAAACAGAGTAAGAAGGTTCTTCTATGAAACCAACGAATCAACCATGCAACCACTCTCATCATCAGAAATGACCCATTAACTCTATCTAAAAATGAAACATTTCTACAACTTTGCTATTAATATTTAATAGTATAAAGAACTACCATATAGACTTCAAATCCTCTCTTACTAAATTTTAATAGGGGTAATATTTTTTTTAAAAAAAAATTGTTACAAACCCATAATTTCTGCTAGTAAGCGCCCTATAAGTTTGGCACACCGTACATGCTACAATAATATGCGTGTGTGTGAGAGAGATACACGTACGTATAAATAAATTTTATTTTTAATTAGTAGTACTGTGGAGGATATTCTCAAACTATGCTGGCCGGATATAATTCTGTTTAGCATCTTTTAAGGGTATGATTTCGTTAGCTCAATCAAAAAGCATTCTGTTAATTCCTCTAATTAATTTTGTTTTCGGTCAAGAAACAAATGAGAGTAAGAAACGCACATTGAACCAAGTGCATTTATTGATACATTGCAGAGAAAGAAATGAGAGAGAGGGTTTATAGGTACCAGCGAGAATGGCGAAAGAGTGGACGGCGGTTGTCAAGGAAGAAGGCGACGGCGGTTGTCAAGGAAGAAGGCGACGGCGTTTGGGTTCAGCAAAGAAACGACGGCGGCGTGCGGCTTGGAAGAAGGCGAACGGTTGAGCAACGACGGAGGAGGAGGAGGAAGACGCGACAGCGGTGTGGGGCTTGGGGAGCAACGGCGGAGGACGGCAGCATGGGGTGACTCGAGTTTGCGGCGTGGGGGGAAGGAGGGAGCTGGGACGGCGCGAGAAACTGAAGGGAGCAAGAAATATTATGATGACTTAAGGCCTATATCGGCGCTTGCTTCAAAAAGCGCCGGTATAGTTAAGGGTAAAATTTTTGGAGGGAAATTTCACTCCAAATTTCTGGGCCTATACCGGCGCTTCTCCGATAAAGCGCCGGTATAGGTATAATAAAATAAATATTTTTTATTTATTTTATTATCTAATATTTATTATTAAGTTATTATTTTAATAATTATTAAAATTTCAAACAGAATTAAGCCTATAGCGGCGCTTATTCAAAAAGCGCCGATATAGGTATAATAAAATAAATATTTTTTATTAATTTTATTATGTAATATTTATTATTAAATTATTATTATTTTAATAATTATTAAAAATTGAAACAGAATTAAGCCTATACCGGCGCTTATTCAAAAAGCGCCGGTATAGGTATTTAAAAAATAAAAAAAAACAAAAATGACACACAACCCTATACTGGCGCTTTTTATGTAAGCACTGGTATAGGGTTTTTTGATTAAAAAATAAAAAGTAAATGGTGAACCAAAACCCTATACCGGTGCTTTTTGTAATAAGCGCCGGTATAGGCTCACTCAATTCCAGCGCTTTTCTTATGAAGCGTCGGTATAGGTCACTCAAGTGGTGAAGGCCATCCCCTTAGGGGGGTGATATCCCAGAGGTCTCGACTTCGAATCCCACTAGGGCTGCAGCCTGGGGAAGAAGCTCGAGAGAGCATTGGACCTCTGGGTAATGCGGGGCCTAGTACCGTGGCAGCGGGGGCCCATTTGGGGAGTATAGTATACTGCTGTGCTCCCCTCAAAAAGCGCCTTTTTTTTGTTGGGTACTGGCATTGGCAGCTACCAGCCCACCATGTTGGGCCACCCCAAGGATCCAATCTCTCTTCACCCCGGTATTGGCAGGCCCAACTCAGGTATTGTAGCTCGGTTGGGGGCCGCTCTCGCGGACCCGACCCAATGCTGCAGCATTTGTGGGAGGAGGCCGTGTCATTGGCGCACCCACGGGTTCGATCTCCCAACCAAGCACTTTATAGGCATTCTAGATGCCTCGCTTATCACCACTTGAGCGGGTCTGCGAGAGCGGCCCCCAACCGAGCTACAATACCTGAGTTGGGCTTGCCAATACCGGGGTGACCCAGAGATGGGCCCCTGGGGTGCCCAACATGGTGGGTTCAGTAGCTGTCAATGCTGGACTCAACAAGCATCCTTGGTGTTTGGCTGGAATCTAAAATGCATCAGTTTCTTTTACTAAAAAAATAATCTCAAGTCCACACAAATGTTACTATAAAAGATTACGTCTGCATTAGACAAGCTTACTTGTTCCTTTATGGCGTTTCTCATTGTCAATTTCATTCCCTTTGAAAAATCTTTTGTTGGTGTGGAAGCTTCTAAATAATACAATTCCTTCTGTCGATATTCTAGCGAAGCACAATTTAAATGTCTCTGGATATTGTGCTTTTGGTTGCACTAAAGTAAAGACTCTTGAACAAATCTTTGTTGATTGTCCATTCACAAGATCAATTTGGTTTGGATGTTTTTCTATCAAATTCTCCTTGACAACTTTCAACAAATTCCAGATTTTGCCTAAGCAATCTCTTACTATAGCCAACACTATGAGTGTTATTCAGGAATCTTGATAAGGGAAATTAACCATACAATATCATTTTCTGGATTAGCATTCATGCATGGATCCTTCACTTGATTTATACCAAAGGACATATCCAGCTAATGCTTCTAGCTTGTCAATGATCCATAAGTATGGTTGGTCTCTTATCTTGTAAAAATACAAATGTGAGAGGAAGTCTTGTTGCCTTTCAAGGATATGCTATCAAGGAGAGTCTCTACAATGTTTTGTCTTGATGAATGATTTTGCACATCCATCCTTTTGTCTAATGTGCTCAGATCTTATTTATATTAGGTTATCAACTCTTCTTTCTATATCAACTCCAAGAACGATCCTTTAAATATTTTCCTTCTAAGAAAGAAATTTTTACCACTGGATGGATGCAAAACAAACTCTTATGATATCCTCTATCATGATATCTCCCTTTTGTGCTTAGAAAGTTTGATTTAAAAAAGTATTAAATATTAGGATTTTAGGAAATAGGCTCCTAGATAGTTTATGCTTATGTCTATGTTAGTACACCTTGATATGTAAAAACTAACATTTTATAATGCATTTTGACTTTTATAAAAAAAGCAAACTACTACAAATGATAGAATGGAAGTTTAAAACCTAACAGTCTGTACTGACTTAATTTGTAAGCATGATTTGGTCAAAAACAGACTACTTTTCATATAAAGTTTCAGCGAGGTGAAAAACTTTGACTATGCAAGAGAAGGACGAGGTCGGGATTTTCACGTATATAAGCATGCAAAACCCAGCTTCCTCATCATAAATCAACCACGATTATTTTTTAATTGGCTTTTTTACCTCATAAACAATTTTCGCTAAAATGTTTGGGTTAAAAATCTTATTTTAACTGTTTTTCTTGAATTTCTCCAGAAAAAAGGCAATTAATTACTAAATTGCCTTTAAAAAATATTTGGGCCACTTATAGGAATTAAATCTCATAATTTTTCTGATCTGCCAATAATATATATTTTGTTATAAATAATATGGAATATGGATGTTCATATGCTCTCTTAAGATTCCATCTCCTAATTAATTACATTATATCATATAACTCCCAAATTGAAGAGCCTTAAGTACATATTCTCTATAACCTCCAATGTACCATTATATTGCTTAATTCTCTTCTTTATGTACTTGTAACTATTTAGGTTAGTTTTTATGTCTTAGAGGCATATAAATAGAGGCTATGTACAAAGCATTGGAATAGCCAAAAAAAAAAATGAATAAGAGCTTCTCCCTCTTTCCCTCCAATTTTCTCTCTTGTCCTTGATTTGCCACATTCCTAAATGCCTTGTGGTACAAATGCAAAATAATTAAAAAAACCAAATATTGCACTAGTGGTGCTTTCCTGTATCGTCTCTCAAGGAGCCTAATGGACTAACCTAAGCTAACTAAATGCATGAAAAGCTATAAAAATTAGGGGGTTTGTGATTTTGGTTAATGAAACTAGACTACTTCTTTTTGGTATTTTTTATGAGAAAAGAAAATAAAATGATGTGAAACTTATGGATAAACATGGGTCTCTTGATGAATTGGGCAACTTTCCTAACTTCCAAGGTGATATGGGAGTTTTAGCCAAGTTCTAATGCAAAACTTAAGGCAATAGCTCTTAGTCTAGTTACCTAATTAACTAATTAACATGGCCCATCGCTCATTCAATTAATTAATCAAACAACCGTTAATTCCCAACTCGGTAGTGAAGAATCATGACAAACATGCAAAGAGACTCTCGCTAGAAGTAAGTCAAACCATCTAACGTTGGACCTAGTGTCTAAACACACATACAATCGCACATGCATTCAACATATTCTAAAAATCCAAAGGAGATATAAATGAAGCATATCTATTGCATGATATCATAAAAACAAAACTAGGTTCATACATATAAAAGAACATCGCTTGATTACATGCATGACCAATAGAAATTCAAAGACAACTTGTTCCAAAAAACATATACATATACCAAAACACATGGAATTGAAATACATAGATGAGATTAGACAAGAAAAGAAACTAATAACTCCCCATTTAAGATGTTGAAGCTCCGGTTGCCTTCCTCTATCAAGATCCCCACAAAGGTGCCTAGCCACTCATGCTCTCGATCAACATTGAATGGATTTTGGAATTGGAAGCCATAAGAGTGTAGTGGAAGATGATTTTCGTCCAAGGTGGAGAGGAGAGGAGAGGAGGATGAAAATTTGGGAGAAGAATGAGAGAGGAGGATGAAAATTTGAGAGAAGAATGAGAGATGAGCTTAAATTTTCGTTGGTGGCATATATATAGCACAAGAGGCAACCCAAAACCTTCCAAATTGGCCTAGGATGTCATATTCTTACTAGGATTAACAAATAGGAAAGGTTTGGGGAAAGAATTATGGGATGAAAGAGAGAATGGGTGAATAAATATGGAAATTCGGCTTCCCCCTCTATGGCACAAGAAACCACTCAAAAACTAATCCAAAATGGCCTCCGGTTGCCTAATTTGGCCTCCCATAACATATAAGAAAGATTTGGGGAAGACCCAAGTACTCTCTCTCAAGAAATCTAGCCAATATAGGAAGTTGTGATTAGAATAATCAATTAGGAAATTTCTTATCCTCAATCAAGCCTAGGGTTTCCTGTTCTTGTAGAAATAACAAAAAGGAAATATTTTAGGCAAACCCAACCAATCAATCCAATAGGAAATTTCCTATTTTGCAAAAGTTTCCTTTTTTGTAGAAGTTTCTTATTTTTCTTTGTTCTTGCTTTGACCTTTATTCTTTGTACCTATAATGGAAATTTTAAGCACATGTGAAGTATTTCAAGTCCAAAAACAATAAATGCATTAGTTAAATGCCTAATATGCTCAAATTATAATGAAAATGCAATTAATTCCTTAAGTATGGACTATACATGCAATTGTACTAAATTCTCATTGAATTCTCCTAAATTGAATGCTAATTTCCCATTACTAGTGGTTAAAATAGTATAATAATCATGCACAATCAGTCCTTCTTCATCTTTCTCCTCTCAATGTCTTATATTTTTCTTATTTTCATAACACGTTATCAGCACGAATTTGCTCTGAAAATTTGAGTGCTCCCTATAATGTTTTTTTTCTTACCTTTCTATAAGTATATTTTATATTATTCCATTATTTTTGGTATACTATATTTTAGGTTGTCTATTTTTATTGTCTTTTACTTTTCTTTTGCTATGCATTCACTCATGTTCATATTTTATTTGTTTACATTTTCTACACGTGCACATATATATTACTAGTTTTATTTATATGTTTACTTGTTGAACATATAGATATTATATATAGATATATATTATATCATTGCAGTTTCCGCCATATATATTGATATATAATTTACCTCCCTATATCTTTTCCTCTTATATATATTGCATCATATCCTTACCTCTTTTGGAGAATTAGAGAGGCTGTCACAATGAACTAGATTGGCAGGTTCTACCGCCTTTAGTTCATATGCCTTTTAGTTCTTACGGAACACCCCATCTGCATATTTAATTGGGACATATAGGTCCCAAGCAAGAGAATTAATTTCAGAGAGGTCCCAAGGAGTTGTTAATGACAGCTATTAACAACTGCAATAGCCTTTGTTAACAAGTGAAGGAGTTGTTAATGGACCTGTCTGAAATTAATTCTCTTGCTTGGGACCTATTTGCAATTTTCCCTATTTAATTTGATGCTTTAAGAATATATATATATATATATATATATATATCATATTATAATACATATTATATATAATACATACACACACATATGCATGTTATATACATGCATGTGAAATAATACATATTATATATATATATTGTATATATACACATATTATATACATGTATACATATATTTATTTTACACATCAATTATTGTCTTTTATTTCCTATTTTTTTATTGCGTTATTTTTTTTCCACCTTATCTTTTCAGTTGTTGATTATTATGCTCATAACACCATATATATATATAAATATTTTTTTTTGTTCATATATACACGTAATCATGATGTTTATGTAATTTATACACAATAATTTATAATAGTATTATACAGTGTGGTTATATATAATGATCGATATGATTATATGTTTATTTATAATGTTATCCATATAATTATGGACTCATCTAATTCTATATATTTGATTGTGAATTTTAATTTATTTAATTTATCTTATTACATTAATTTTTTTTATTTTAAGAATGGTCAATAGCCATAATACTTAGATAAAATGACCAGAAGTCATATCTTTATATAATAATTCTTATATAGTTGTGATTGGATGACCAGAAGTCATATAATCTTTTTAATAGTTCCACTAAATTGCACAAGAAAAAGAAATTTTGATATTATGACTATTGAATTGATATAACTATAAAAGCCCTAAAGGCTTATTCACTATAAAAAAACAATGAATTTCCGACGGAAAAAATTCCGTCGGTAATTTCCGACGAATTTGCGACGGAAATTCCGTCGGAAAATTTACCGACGGAATTTTTTTCGTCGATAATTACCGACGGATTACTGACGGAATTTCCGTCGGTAATTTAATTAATTATTTTTTTATTTATAAATTATTATTTTAATTTAAATTAAATAATAAAATATTATTACCGACGGAAATTTCCGGCGGAATTTCTGTCGGTAACTTTAATTATTTGTTATTTTATAAATAAATTGTTATTTTAATTTATAAATAAAAAATAAAAAATATTATATTAATTTATTTTTAAAAATATTTTATAAATAAATAAAATATATTTAATAAAAATTAATATATATACACGTATATAGATGTATATTTATTACCAAATTTAATTTTTAATTTGTTATTAAACAATATTTTATTTTTTAATAAATAATTAAATATTAGTAATAAAAACAAAAAATAATTATAATTTAATAATATATGTAATAAAATAATTATTTAAAAATGTCATAAAATAAAATGAAAAATAATTATAATTTAATAATATAAAATGAAAATACTAAATATAATGGATTGTATATGAATATAAAAATTATTTATAAAAAATAATAGAATTATTAATATGTAAATTATATATTAATAATTATAAAATATTTCATAATATATTAAGATTAAATATAATTATAATAATGGGAGTTTAAATATTGTAAATATAATAGTTTGCAAATAATTTCACAAGGTGTTCGTTGTTCAACTGGTTAAGGCGTCAGATACGTCCCAATAGGTTGCGGGTTCGAATTTCTCCAACGACAAAATTGAAGGCAATTTGTGGGAGCGACACGTGGCGGATTAAAATTTTTAAATATTTAAAAAAATTACCAACGGAAATTCCGTCTCAAATTTCCGTCGGTAATAATATTTTAATATATTATTTATAAATTAAAAAATAATTTATTTATAAAATAATATTATTTTTCCGACGGAATTTCCGTTGGTAAAATTACTGACGGAAATTCCGTCGCTAATTACTGACGAATTTTTTTTTCCGTCGGTAAATCGATTTGCGACGGTGGAATTTCTGACGGAAAAAATTCCGCCGGAAAATCGATTTTCCGACGGAATTTCGTCGCTAAATTCCGTCGGAAAATCATTGTTTTTTTGTAGTGATTGTCATGTATCAAATGACAAAAAGGAGCTTTATAGCCTTAAAAAATATTTTAAGAATATATTGTCCTGAAGACAAATAATTTATAGTAGATCATGGTACTCAAAAGCAATAGTCTTGCAGACTAATCAACATATTTTGTAATGATCACTTATGATTAATGCCTAAATTAATAATTTGAGGCAACAATGTTTGGAAATATTAAAATAATTATATTTTGATATAAAATTATGAGCAAATATTTATATGTGGCCAGAAGCTATAGAGAAATATATATCTATTCAGTGAATATAAAAGGTTAAAATAATTGTTTGGTTGAAAAAACTATGAGATGACAAATATAAAAAGTCGCAATGAGTTATAGAGAAAATTGCTCAAACTTATTGTAAAAGCAATAAAAGATAATCATAAGCCCAAGAGGCTATCTAATGTTTAATTTTTATTATTGTTTAAATTTATTTTGGTTATTTTGTGTATGTGATATAAATTATTATAAAGTATTATGATGCACATTAATCTCCTAATAAAGTCTGAGCCTAAAGGAAAAGTTACATCTATAATATTACATGATATTATGGTTTTGATAAATGCTTCTTAATGGTGAATTTAGTTCTCTCTAACAGTTATATATTCTTGAGATGCATGTGTAGAATTATTATATCAATGTAATTGGTAAATGTATCTTGATTTTGAAATATATCAATGTAAAATTATTTTTTTGATTTTCCTTAAATAGACGGATATTCACTGCAAAAAAAAAGACTTTCAGCGGCAACAAAAGTCACCTCCAAAAGCCTAAAAAGTCGCCGCCAAAAGCCTTTCACGGCGTCGCCACCTATGTGGCCGTCGCCAAAGGTATTGGCGGCGACAAAAAAAGGTCGCCACTAAAAGTGAAGCTTCAGCGGCGACAAATTGTCGCCGCTAAAGGCCATAAATGTCGCCACCGAAGCTATAGCCTTTAGCGGTGACTTGTGTCGCCGCTGAAGCTAGACCTATGTCGCCGCCGAAAGTCGCCGCTGAAACCCTTTTTTAAGAAAAAAAATAAAATTAATTGATATTCATTTGCCATTAAATGTATATCCTATAAACAAATAAATAAATGACTTAAAAATTAAATATTGGCAACAACAATAAATTATACTAATAAAATCAATTATATTGTACTTTAAAACACAATCTCATACATAATATTCAAAGTCCTCAACATATAAATACCAAGTCAGATGAAAAACTAAGGTTGCTGCATGGTCTTCTTCCATCTTTGCTAGCTTTGCTCGCTCTGTTGCACGCTCTTCTTCCATCTTTGCTTGCTCAGCTGCACGCTCTTCTTCCATCTTTGCATGTTCTTCAACAAGGTTTGCCTCATATTTTGCTCGATCCTCTTGAATTTTCTTATCAAAGTTTGTTGTATCTGTATTCACACTTGATCAATTGAAGTTTGACTCGATTGAGGGCAATTTCTCTTCTTTGAAGGCTTTGCTCCATAACCCTTTGCTCTAACATATCCAGATCTATGCCCAATAACACTGGTTAATATGTCATCATCGGTCATCTGGGCATCACCCTGAAGTTCCTGTGTTTGTCTTAGATCCCTCATTTGCATCTGCATTAAAAGTATGAAGTTATGGAATAAGACAAATATTCATAAACAAAACAAGAATAAATAGTACCATACATACATAAGCTTCTTCGGCTGCAGGATCTGACCATTGTAACTATCCGTCTGCCATAACTCTTCTAGCGGTGGGCATTCTCCAGTTGTGGGGTCAGTCTACAAAGTAAAATGAAAAAATACAACCAGTAGTATACTAAAAGATAGAAAATTAAGTAAAACATAAATCAAGAAATATTCAAATAAGTATAAAAGAAGTGTAAAAGTTAAGCAAGAAACTAATAAATACAACATATAGACAACACTTTAACAAAGAAATATTCAAATAATTGCAAAAGAGAAAGTTGAGTTGCTGAATATACCTGCTGCAAATAAGCACAAGATAGGAACATCAACAACTAAGAATTAATTCTTGTAGTTTCACAAGTTCACAACTGATAAAATTCGGACTTGAAACTGAGAGCCACCACACACACAAGAACAAGAATGATGCGCAGATGTAGAATCTCAGTGAGAAAAAATTCAAGCACAACGCAAATTCTGCAGATTAAACAAAATAGCGAACATCACAGATCTCAACAAGTTCAACAACATACGAATGAAGGAAATCTGATCAGAATATGCACATAAACCAGATTTACCATGCACAGAACCACCAAAATGCAAAGCAAAAGATTTCTGGACAGTAAGCAAGTGATATCAGCAAAAGATTCAAATGAAGTACCAGATAAGTAGCACAACTAATTTCAAATTCACAAGTGCGAAATTTCATGTGTCAATACTCACGAATACCAACAAAATGCCACTTGAACAGAGTTAAATCAAATCCACAATGACAAGAAAAATCCTAAGAAAATAGAACCAGTTTCAAATAAAAAACAATTCCAGTCCGGAACAGCAATAAATCAGAAGGTTTTCTGTTGCACAAAGTCACAGGATGGCAAGTGTGTATGATTCCAAATTATCAATAAGCTAAGAAGTGCTCAATGTCCTGCCAGCAACAATCAGAAACATGCAATCCATGACTATCATCAATTAGCATTACAGAATAAACTCCACAATTGCAAATAACAGAACCAAAAATCACAAAGGAAACAAATTAAACTCCATAGTATAATGTCCAAATCAGGTCAGACATATAAAAATCACAGTGAAGTGAAATCTGTCCAGGTTCCACAAAAATTCCAGAAATTAGAGAGCAACTATCTAGAGTTGTCCAGAAATTTCGGAATAGAAATAGACACACAAAATTCTTGAGTTGCAACAAACAAAAACACCAAAATCCTAGAAAAACATATCAGAAACAGAGCAATATTGCATAGAACACAGATTCTCAATGCAGAATTCCACAGCAAGAACAATCCAGAACCAACAGATGTACCAAACTGCAGACACAAACCAAATTTGAATCCATATTCCAAAACAAGCTCAATTTGTCCAGGAAAAGCCATGGAAAATAAACTCATATGTACCCAATGCTACTGAGCAAGAAAGGTTAATAACTTTCAAATCAGATCCATAACTCATGCCCAGAACCTGTCAAGATATAAACAACATTTCACCTCAACTTGAAAAAATGGTGTTTCTTCTATTATCCTTTTCGCATTTTGTATTTTCTTATTTCCCGTCCAACATACAACTTAAGCAAGATTCCTTTATTTCTTCAGCATTTCATCCTTGTTCACTAGGTATAAATACTATCTCATGTAGAACAACACTGAAATATTCATAAATACTATCTCGTGTAGAACAGGATACATAGTAGGAAAACTTGAGCTTGGTCTAGACTCTCTACACATTTAATTTGGAAATTCCAATTCTGAAATAGTCCTAAAGTTCATGGGGACTGAACCCAGGAGACAAAGAGGAAATAAGGCGATTAAGGAACTTACAAATAAAAGAAGGAGCAGCACTAGTAAGTTCACGTTGACACAACTAATGACTGGACAAGTGAAATGAACACAGGAGTAACATTCCTTCTTAACCCACCCTAGCTATGTTTGGAGTACTAGTGAGAAGGAGGAAAGTTGAAACTGCAATGTTTGTCTTTTTTAGCAAATTTCACCCTTTCAAATAAAAAAAGGCTCAAAAATAATTATCACATTACTAACCTCAAACTGCACCCATAAATGAACAAAGAATAATGAACTGTTAAATTCAGGCATACCACATTGTCTTGATAAAATATATTAAGCAGTAACATACACAAAAATATTGGGATATACAAATTTGCACTATAATACTCAAGGATTCTTAGGCTACAACTTTAAGGTTATTGCAATCTGAAACCATGGAATTATGAGAAAAAGAAACTTCTATTAACCAAGGATTCACAAATTAACAAAAAAGTTCTGCAGTAGACCCCATTAGCTATTGCCTCGGAATCATGAAATGGAAAATGGAAAGGCACCGATACACCAACTAAGAAACTACAAAGTAATTCCTTTTTACCCAGAGTTGAAGAGAAATCAGAAGGCTTAGAGAAATGAATAAAGAAAACAACACAGTAGAAGACAAAGATGGATTATCTGAGCTATTAATCTTATCTTCTTTATACATTTCACCAGCTAAGACTACCAAATTTTACCTCATGAGACTCCTCACCGCCAATAAAGCATAACCCCCAAGCGTCACTCAAAACCAAAAAACGAAAATTTATTGTCAACCGAAACTTCTTGAACCACCCAATCGATTTTACAGCTCTAGGAAGCCGAAAATTTGGGAGACCCATTTCAATGCTCTTGCGACTAATACATTGATCATATTCAACGAGGGGAAAAAATAGAAAAATAGCAGTACCTGGAGAAATGCAAGAAGAAAAACGGCCTAAGTTATTGTCAGCCGTAAATATAAGTCAACAACCTTTCTTCCTTGTCTCGTTCTTTCAATGCGATGCTCAAAGGGGTAATGGGATTTCAGGCCAAGGGAGGGTAATCGCCCGCTGGAAATATGCTCAGAGGGGTAATACATTGCTCATATTCAACAAGGGAAAAAAATAGAAATGCAAGAACAAAAAACACCACCTTTCTTCCTCGTCTCGTTCTTTCAATGCAAAGCTCGAGCTCATTCAACTGCTGCCAAATGAAAAACACAGCGCGGCCAGTAAACGATACGCCGACAAATGGTTTCAGCGGTGAGGGATAAAGGGAAATGGAATTCAAAGCGCGGTCAGAGAGAAAAGAGAGAGGAGATTTAGGGAAAATTTGGCCGATTAGTTTCACAGGAGAACGAGTGGATAGAGTGACAACCTACCTAGGTTCGATCCCCTGCTCAAAGGAGTCTTCCTTTTTTTTTTCTTTAGACTTTTTGCGGCGACGTTGAAATGTCGCCGCTGAAACTAGAAGCTTCAGCGACGACTCAAAAAAGTTGCCGCTGAAGCTTCCACTTTCAGCTGCGAGCATTTGGTCGCCGCCAAAACTCCTCCCTTCGGCGGCGACACCCGATAGTCGCCGCTGTAGCCTACACTTTCAGCGGCGACCTTTTTTGTCGCCGCCGAAAGTCGCCACCGAAGCTCCATTTTTTTGTAGTGATTTAAGAGTTTGTGAGTTTGTTGTTTATCATATTCAACGCAAAACGAAAAAGGCTTTGCATTATGAAAGGTACGTCCCTTCTCTATTAATTTTTTTTGCTATAATTATTTATTTTTCCTTTATTCATATTAATATTAAATTATTGTCATTATATCATAATTGCATTATATGCATGAGCAATATCCGTTTTTATTTGTATAAAAAAGTTTTTAAAATATATGAACCTTGGTTTAATTTCAACAATAAAATGGATGAATGGATATTATGTATTTCATTTTAGAAGGCCATTTGAGTTATATCGGTGACTTATTTTCTACCTTATGGATCAACTTTTGTTGACGAATATATTGATTTTAATTGAGCATAACCTCCTCGTTTATATTATACCATGAATGTTATATCTATTAAGATTACCACATTAAGTGTGGCAATGGTAAATAGTAATATTTGATAAGACACCAATGGTAGTTAAATACACATACATATATAAATATATATATGAAGGGTGATGATACATTTTAAATATTAATGGTACATTTTATCTCATTTTGTGGGAGAAATTTGATATATTCATGAACTTAATGATAACTACATTGAAATGAAACACTATCATGTGAAATTCTAATTTAATTGTCACACATACGTAAGAGAATATGATTATTAGTTTTATTTTACAAGTGAGATTGACACGAATTTTGATGAGAACTTGATTGATTTGATAAATGATTGTTAATTAATTTTTGTTAGAGTCATTTTCATTGTTGGGATGTGAGATGAATTTTACTTACTGTGATGTATTAGTTATCCAATAAAATTATGAGAAAATATATATATATATATATTTCTAAGAAAAAAAATTGAAGTATATTACTACTGATATATAATGTTAAATGTTAGTTCTTGAAGAACTTATATGTTACAAAATAGATATAATTCCTGAAGAACCAATACATTTTTTTTTGTGTGGAAGAATAATTGATGATGAAAATTATGCTTCATAGAATGATATTAGAATTTCCGTTCATTGAAGGGAATGAAAAGATAATCTAATTGGATTGAAATCCATATTTTTATGTGAGTAATTAAGTATTTGAGCTTCCAAATGAAATGTACGTAGGTTATTAGCCTATTATAACTGTCTTTGAAATACATGAATTGGGGAAGTTTATTGGTAACTCACACTTGAGGGGGAGATTGTTGGAATACAAGTGTGGACCAATGTTGAATGTTAAATGAAATTATACTCATATTCTTCCTTCAAAAAATCTTTGGAGATCTCCCCAAAATAGATGTCATGTAATGATTTTAATATGGAAATTGAATATTAGATAAGAAAGATGATACAGTAAACCAGAAGTTTACTGATCTAAGTAAATTTATTGTTGGCATGACTTGTTTGATCATCTAAGTCATATATATGAATTATCAAATTATTTATTGACATCCATTGAAGAACCAGAAGATTCTTCTCGTATAGTTAACATCATGTTGTGCTACTTGTTCTCAAAGAAAATTTATAATAAAAAGATCACTAGTTGTGATTTGGAATGGATCTATATTTCTGGAAAAATATCAAACTCATGGGCCCAATCAAATAGCATGTAAACCATATAAGTATTCAATAAATTTGATAGATGCATCTAAAAATGGTTACATGTGCGATTATTTATCTTGCAACCTGGAGTTTGCAAGATTGTTTGAATAAATCATTCTGTTGAGTGCATGATAACTCCTAGAAATTCATGTCATTTGAGCATATTTTTCTTGAGTTTTATTAAATCATTGATAAATTTTGGATACTCAAGATAGGAAATGTTCATTTGATTTTCGGTCGCATATTATTGTATATTTATGTAGATTTTGATTGTTTTTATAGTTAGTTTCTTATTTTGTTTTATGTAATTTTTGTAGGAATCATTTGACGCAATAAACAAGAGATTTTAGCCCTCCACTAAGCTCCCAATTGAACAAAAATAAGAAGTCAGAGCAGCCCAAGGAATAAAGAAAAAGGCAAGAAAACAGAATAAAGGGGACTTCGCCGTGGGCTCGCCGCGGCGAAACCCACGGCGAAGTACATTTGCCTCTGCCTCTTTTTGGATGAGCTCACCGCAGCAAAGCCACGGCGAGCGCAACATATTTCTGGAATTTTCGGAAGCTTGCCGTGAGTTCGCCGCTGCGAACTCCACGGCGAACTTCGTGTCAGCTGCGCGTTTTGACGGACTGAACTTAAATAAAAGGAAGGGTTTCGATCTCACTCTTCATTCTTCAACTTTTGGGGCATTTTGGGAGTGTTTTACTCTGCTAGGGCTTGGAGCTTGGTGGGGATTGAGCTTGGGCTTGGAGCTTCAAAGAGATTTGGGCTTCCTCTCTTGGTTTATCTCTTCCATCTTCATTCTCTTCTCTTGTTCTGTTTTGTAATGTTGTATATATATGCTCCCTTGGAGTTGTAGAACATGAGTAGCTAAATACTTTGATTCTAGGATTATTTTGAACCCTTGTATGTATTGATTCTTGATTCCTCCTCTTATGTTGTGATTAATGATATCATATGTGCTTATTTTACTCTGTTCCTAATGCTTCTAAGTGCTTGATCACCATTTAGATGTTGGGTTCACTTGATTTATGACTCGAGAGAGCTAGGTTGAGTGTAGAACTTGGGTAAAACAGTGCAAGAACCGGAAGTTTGCATGACGAATGGATGGTTTTGTTGGTAAGATAGAGATATACTTGCTAGCCTTGCATAGTCACATTAGGGTTGGAGCTTGATAATTGGGTCTTATTAAATTGTAGCAAGAGATTGTGCACTTAATATGACTAAACACTTATTCTTGACTTGAGAGAGCGTTTACAAGTACTCTATGAACCTTAGATTAGCACGTGGTTTCGTTGAGAGCTTCTTTGAGGGGAGGTTAATTGAGTTTTAAGAAGTACAAAGGGGGATAGATAATCTTAGGACCCATTTTATCCTTGAAGTTGGAGAATCACTTGTTTATAGTTTTATTTTCATTTAGCATAGGTTTATTTTCATTGTTAATATCCAATCTCAACATTTGTGTCACTCAAATTGGGCGAGAGTGTGATAATCATTGTTTGACTGGGTTTTGGACCAAATCCTCGTGGGAACGATACTTCACTCATCACTTTATTACTTGGCGTGACCCGTGCACTTGCGGCGCAGGGCGAACAGTGCACAATTTCCAGATTATATGACCCAAAAATTATTCATTAAAGCCTCCATGAAATATTTATGAGAACAAAGTTTCTTTTTCACTGTTGATATATTTAATATCACATATTGCAGCACTTTACATCAAGCCAACAATATTCTCTCCCAATAAAATTGGCTTTTGGTCAGGAGCCAGATAATTTCCATCTCAAAAATTTTGAATGTGCAATGCATTGCCTATTAATTCATGACAATGTATATAGATGGATATTTAGACAAAGTTGAGATAAATGTTGGATAAGGAACTCCTTCTTCTTATTTCTAAATGAAACAAAATGATGTTTCAAAAGGAAACAAATGGATTTTGGAGACATATACCGCGTGATTATTTGAGTGTCATTCGACAAAGTTATCAAACATGAGGGGGAGAAATCAAGTAGTTGGAACAGAAAATGTATTGAATGCACTATAATTATCAAATGTAGATCCTCCAGGATAGTATGAACCAGAAGTTCACCATACTTTGCATTCAAGAAATATTACAAAATATCTGCCATATATAATTACTGACTTAGATGAGAATTATCAAATCTCCTATTCCAGCTAAAAATGCTCCAACAAATGCAACATGCCTGAAGCATGAGAAATCAATCAATTCCAAATATAAATACTTCAGATAAATAGGAGCTCATAATTAAGATGATCATTTTGAGGAGGCATGCGCTCCAGAAGAGTGCCAAGATATAACTAATTGAAAAACCTCAAAGGAGGTATAGGTACCTAAAAAGTAACGAGATCTCAATACGTTGTAACAAATGGAATCGAAAAGAATAAAGTTGTCGACAACAATTTTGAAAATGATATTATATGATTTAATGAGGATCTTACACAGAGATATGTCATGAGAAGTATACATAAAGATGATTGGCCAAAAGAAATTAAAAAGAAATGAAAATATGATTATGTTTCAAAATATGTGAAAATCATGGACCTGAAGTCTAAAATCCAGAAATATAAAGTTGTTATGGGATATAAATATTTATGTGAAATATAGTTTTTCACAAAGGCAGTGGAAATTATTATAAGGCATATTATTTTGTGGTGGATACAAGTATTCTATAAATATTAGCAGTTTGACTGGATATGTAAAGAAAGTATCAGTCAATAATGGTAAATATCCCTTTTGATGATGGAATTTATATGAGAATCCTTAAAGGATCCGAAATTCCAGAAGCATATATATAAGAAAATAATTCAAAATATATTTTCACTTAGAAAATATATAAGTTTGCATTTTACTTGACCAGTAGATCAATATATATGTTAAAGCCTCAATGATTTTAGAATCATGAATAGAGGTACCATATAAGTATTTTCTAATTTTGTTGATATTAGTATTAAAATTTTGTGGAAGAATTATGTTTTTGCAGGTATACAATGGATAATATATTTGAATAAATATGTGGATATAAGATATATTATGGAGATATGTTAGAAAAACATGTTTTAGCAGAAAATTTAATGATAATGCATCAAGTATAATTCAATTAGAATGAAGATATGCTCAAATAGCATTGGGACGAATATAGTTAGAAATTAGTCTACTCAATTGAGACAAAAAGGACAAAAGTGATGCTACCAATAGGGGGAGTAAAAGTGACAGTGACGTTGTTGTTATGTGGAAAAGTAAAAGTGATCTTATCTTCAGGGGGAGAAAATATCATGCTGTACTCTTTTCCCCTTAACCAAGGTTTTGTCCCACTGGGTTTTTCTGGTAAGGTTTTTAGCGAGGTAGCTTTGATAAGTATTGTGTACTATTTTTCCTTCACTGGATTTTTATTTGTCCCAATGGGTTTTTCCTAGTAAGGTTTTAATGAGACACAATACTTGTTTATGAACATCCAAGGGGGAGTGTTATAAATAATATGGAATATGGATGTTCATATGCTCTCTTAAGATTCTATCTCCTAGTAAATTACATTATATCATATAACTCCCAAATTGAAGAGCCTTAAGTACATATTCTCTACAACCTCCAATGTACCATTATATTGCTTAATTCTCTTCTTTATGTACTTGTAACTATTTAGGTTAGTTTTTATGTCTTGGAGGCCTATAAATAGAGGCTATGTACAAAGCATTGGAATAACCAAAAAAATGAATAAGAGCTTCTCCCTCTTTCTCTCCAATTTTCTCTCTTGTCCTTCTTCATCTTTCTCCTCTCAATGTCTTATATTTTTCTTATTTTCATAACATATTTCATAATGTCGCCTTTTTATTGAGCTCTTAAATAACTTTAATACTTTTTTCTCATTTACTTCCTAAAAATTTCGCCAAAAATAGTCTTTTTACCAACATTTCATTTTTAGACTTATTTTTAGTTGATATCCTTAAGTTTCAAATATTCCTTAAAAATATCTTTACTTTCTGACCTTTTTCCATAGTTATACTTTCTTATGATATTTTCTCTTGGCTTCGTTCTAGTTAAATACCTAATAATACGAGTTTAAAGGACAGAGTTATCGAATTACTATATGATCAATAGTATTATATAGAGTGAATGTTGGGTTTTAAATGTATAACAAGAGTATAAAGTTAAAGTAGCACGTATAAGAATGTTAAGATAAATGTGTAGTGAGGAAATATAAGATTTAGAATGATCATATAAATAGAATATTTGTGACACTTACTAAAAAAAATGATAGAAAATTTATTGAAGTACTACGTGTAGTTGGACATTCACAATGAAAAACATTGAAGGCAGAAGCAAGGAGGTTAGGTTAATTAAATGGTAAAGAGTCATCTAAAAAGTGGTAGAAGAAAATTGAATTTAACATTTTAGTTAATAATCTATCCAAATATTTGGTTTGTAATAGAGTATAATCATGTTGTGTAATACATGTAACCAATCCTATCTAATAGGATAAGACTTGTTATTATTTGTTCAAGACAACCTAAAGCCAAAACACACACACACACACACACACACACATATTTGTCAACACTTAATTTGAGCCCTAAGAAATAATCATCAAAATATTATAGTTCTAATTGCAACTCTCTTCATATATGTATGTATGTATTTATTATTTATATATAGTTAATCACTTCATCTCACAAATATATATATGATAACTATATTTAAATATTTATGGACCAAAAACAAAATGCACAGCACTCATCCAATTATAGGAAAGCTTACTATTCATAACTCATGAAACATAATTTACCTCAAACATCGTTTAACCACATATATACTAACATGTCCATACATTCCGACCACTTTCATGCATATAGCATTATATATCAAACTACAGCTCTGAAAACAACAATGATCTAAACTTAAATACATATGTATAAACGGTATGTATAAACGGGCGTACATGCGTACACACACATAAAACACATACATATAGTATAACTCATTCTAAACTCAAAGCACAAAGCACGATTTAGTTATCATAGTTTGCTTATTAGGATATTCTCTAACTGTTTGATAAATATCATCATAGCTTTATGTGGCAAGTAAATTGGCACTACAATACCTTCCTCTCCTTTTGCGTTCTTATGTGGAACAAAGAAGCTTACTCCAAGGAATTCACCAGCACCAGCCATATCTGGTCCACCATATATTGCCTTACCCCAACCAAAATCTATGTCTTCAAAACCAGCACGTGTCACATCTGAAACAAGCCAAGATCTTGAGGAAATAAGATTAGGTCGTCCTCTAATCACCATGAGATCTGCCACGGACTGTATGTACTCTTTTGTCGCCATAGATTTAGACTTCTTCACGAGCTCTAAGGCATACATTAATGAATTCCTACAGAGCTTCCCCGCGGTGGTGATGGCTGCCGGGAACACAAAAGCATTGCCATCATAACCAGGTGGCAACAATGGAGGCTTTGTCTTACCCCTTATATTGTTATTGATCATTAAACGAACCTCCTTGTGTGGTTCAGTTGTAAGGCTATGGTGCGACAACGCCAAATGAAAGCTGTGAGTACTTCAACGGTAGAGTTTTGATTAGGGAACAATTGATGGATGGCCTTTAAGTGATCGGGACCAAAGAAGAAAGAATGGTGGACAATGTCTTGTCTTCTTGTTTCTTCTTCATCATCCTTTTTATTAGGCGCTGCTTCAACGTGGTACTCATTGTGGGTGCATGTAATACGAGGTGGGTCCCTCGCATTTAGTAACTCTCTACACCAAACTGGAGGAATTGATGGCTCAGAAGCACCTTGTGCAATCTCAGCTAAGGCCTTAAGGAATTGAGTAATACCAGAAGCATCACTCATAGTGTGGTTTAAGCGAAAGGCGAAAATGAAACCACCACACTTGAGACGTGTAACCTATAATAAAAGATAAGGTAAAAAACCTATAAAATTAAAGAAAATAAAGATACTTTTTTGTAGTATGTGCATGGAATCTATTGTAGGATCAAGCACAATTACTAGACTACAGGCTATATACTCCCTCTGCTCCTAAATATAGGACCCATTTGGTTGGGAATTTGGTCATAGTCCTTAATATAGGACCTAATTATAATTTTTGTCAATTTCTTCATAAATTGTCTATAATGCTCCTTTAACAATAATTAAGTAAGAGATTAGGGAAAGATTAGGCACCCATATGATTAATTTGAAAGGGGTGAGGAAAAAAAAAACTGGGTTTGATTTTTCATCATTCAAAAAGTGTTTAGCACATTACTTTCTGTCAACATCATATCTCTCCCAAATTTTCCTTTATAGGACTGAAATGGGGAAATTCCAGATAAACACTGTCGAAATATGTAAAGGATAATTGAATGGAGTGAATGTCAAAAAGGACAGAAACATGCCACTGATCTAATTGTTTTGCAAATTTAAAGGAAATGATAAAAATGTCGTGTGACTTTTTCGTATAAGGATTATCAACTTTGGATAGCAGATTATCAACATATTTCTATACATTTTACCAACATCATAATTTTACCAACATTTTTTTGTTACCATAATTGTACAATAGATTATTAAATTTGTATAAAGGATTATCAACATATCTCTATCTATTTACCAACATAATAAGTTTACCAACTTCTTTTTGTTTGTTGCCAAAATTGTATAATAGATTATTAATGTCGTATAATGGATTACCAATGTTTGAAAAAATAAATTTTGTCAAAAGGCATTTTTATCATTTCCTCTAAAGTTGCATAGACAGTTAAATCAGTGGCATGTTTTTATCCTTTTTTTAAATTCACTGCATCCAATTGTCTTTTAATTTGCATATTTCAACAGTCTTTTTTAGGAATTTTCCCTAGTGAAACTGGGTACCACAAAAAATGGTGTCAATCAAGCTTCCAACATCTGATGGAAATGGCTAATTAAGGACTAAAATACCGCTGAACATTTAATAAAAATGGAGGCGTTTTGATGATTTGGGGAGTTGCAATTGAAGTGCGACGCTACTAAATCTGAGTTGAGGAGGTGAAGTAATATACGGGCGACGATTCAAGCTCGACCGAAACTAATAAACTGTTCATGGGTATTCATTGACGATGGGTGCCCATTTAATTCAACGTTCTTATTCATGATTAGTTAAAAATAATGAATAATTATGAAATAAACTTGTTTTTTCAAGGCTGCCCATATTTACTAATGGGGAGAGAGCTAGAGACAGATAAGAGTAATTAAAGGATGCATGAAAGAGAATGTAGTATAAAAGAAAAGAAAGAGAGAATTAAAGATTAATTGGGGACAAAAATTATAAAAAAACGCAACCTAAGATATGGATGTGATCCTACCAAAATGCACACCTACTCCCTTTGTTGCTATAAGACTTATTTACCTAGTTTGATTAGATTAAGGTTGTTAGTTAATTAAGTTGGTTAAAATCACATAATATTACCAAAACACTCTAACCACCTACCTCTATTCTCACCCTCCCTCTCTTACTTATTTATTATTAGGAAGCATCATTAAGGTTAAATTAGCTAGGGAAAATTTGAGAAAAAATTGAAAATATCTTATGTTTAGGAATATACTCTCCTCTCCATCTAGAAACCGATGGAGTATATGAATACAAACCTGTATGAGCAAGAGGGGACAGTCAATGATTCCTTCTGAACCAGGAATACTATAAAGAAGCTCTTCAAAGCAAGGGAACGGAGGTTTAAGAGGATCACCAAATTGGTGAAGAGAAACATCAGCATCAGCTTCAATGAAAATCACTCCTTCTGCATTACAATCAACCATAAGTTTGCCACCAGGTCCTTCCCTAAGCCTACCTGCAAATGGATAGTAAAAGACTAGGGTCTCAGAAAGTGCCCTTTTGATAAGTTGAGCAGGGTCATTTCCTTTCATGGAAGCATTGTAAGAATAAAAGTTTACTAATGGAATTTGAAATCTTAGAGCATCTTGGTCATCTATGTCAGATAGTAACTTCAATTCACGAGGGGTCGGCTTCGCCGGAACTACCAATTCAGGCGGGCACCTCCTCACAGTGAACTTAATATTTACTGGAGAAATTGGTTTAGCCATATTTGGTTCATGGTGGCAGCTAGGAAACAATATTTATAATGAAGGGTTAAGAGTAAAAAATACACATGTGATTTTGTCAAAAGTTCATCCAGCATCAAATGTTTTTTTTTTTTGACAAAAAATACACATGAACTTTTAAATTAGATAAAAAATACACATTCATATTTATATTCCAAAAGGAAGCGTTTGGTGCTGAACGAACCTTTTTACGAAATCATATGTGTGTTTATTACTCTAAATTAACTGTAAATATGTATTTTTGATCCAATTTAAAAGTTCATGTATATTTTTTGTCCAAAAAAAAACCATTTGGTGCTGGATGAACTTTTGACAAAATCACATATATTTTTGACCCTTATCCCTATAATGAATGATGAAACATCCTAACCAAGCACTTTCACATTTTTCGCGTTTATTTGTTTTTCTTTTTGGACCAGACAACTGTGAGGTTGTGAAATTACCACGCTTGTCATGTAATAGGGATGTCCTATATCTAATAATTAATGAGTTGCAGGCTGTTAAAAATATTGGCCTAACAAGTTTTATGGCTTCTTATGTGTGTGAAATAGAAGGACGCATTTGTTCTAGACTATACATGTGCTCTCCCTTAGGCTTTTTAATCGTGTATTAGTTTGTTGTGCTTTTTTCGTTTTTAACACAACAACTGGTTGAAAGATTAAGTACTAGAGGAGTCCTATTGGAGAGCGCCACACACACACACACACACAGAGATTTTCACCCAAATTTTTTAAATCAAATATACATGAACCGAGTTAGATGATAGATTGGAAAATTTTAATGGTGATTTGATTACTCAAAATAAATTTTATATGATAATGATTAAATTATTAAATGTGAAAAGACCAAGGACTAATTGAGTCAATAACTTAGGAATTTTAGGAATTGATTTGCTATTTATATGTTTATGTTATGAATTTTCTATTATTATGGATGTCCACAACTCCCATTTCCTATTATCAATATATTGTCGTTAATGCTGATTGATTATATTGCAACCCTATACCCTTGCCTATAAATATAAGGCTTGTATTGTGTATTATATACTCTTGAATGTTGAATGAGAACGGCTTTTTATTCTATCTACTTCTCTCCCCCATTCTCTCTTATCTTCTAATAATTTATAACACATTATCAGGACGATAGCTTAAAGTTCCCCTTTCTATTTCTCTTCATCTTTCTATATATTTTCTTATGTTGACCTGAATTCATATTTTATGAAATCTAAAGTTCCACTTTATATTTTAATGTATTCATCTGAAGTCATCTTTCATGGAACCTAAAGTTACACTATATATTTTGAAAGTGGCAATTGCACAAGAGGGGGGTGAATTGTGCTATTTAAAATCTAGGAAAAATTAAAACAACACAGTCTTTATACTGGTTCGGCCAACACTGCCTACGTCCAGTTCTCCAACAATCAGTTGGGTTCCACTAACCACAGGTTTTACAAGCACAGGTTCACCTGTCAACCTTTACAGAGTTTTAGAATCTTTCTAAACACTCCCCCTTACTACCTGTAAGGCTATATCCTTGTTCTAAAGCACCAAGCTTTCAGAACAACCTCAAACAGAAGAAGATTTCAATAAATATGTTCACTTAATGAACTGATTTTGATAAACACTGAAGTACAAATAGAATATCTAAAACAATAAATACAGAGCAATGAATGAGTTTGTGAATATTCTTGTTTTTCGTCGCTACTCAATAAATGCTTGAGTTCTGTATTTATATCGCTTCTCAGATTTTGCCCTAGCATTCAATCTTCAAGAAGCCGTTTGAATTTAGTCGTTGGGAGCTCATAGCCGTTGGCATTTAATGCGGCTTCTTCATTGGGCTTAACTATCTGCTCTTGCTTCAACTACTTCTTGCGTAGGGTGAGCTAGGAGAGAGATAGACACAGCGTTCTGTGCATCTGTACGAATTGTACTTTCTGGCAGCTTAGCGTTAGCTTGATCTGCTATCGCTAACTTCATAGAGTGAGATCTGCACTTAAGTTGTTAGCTGAACAAATAATCATATAATGCACAGCAGATGTTATCGCAAGCGTAGTCCATTAGCTCAATGAGATAGAGACAATTAATATATGTTATATTGAAAGCATTCTCAATCGATAGACAAGAGCATTATGGCTAATACATCCCTTGTGATCAATGCTTAGAGTTCTAACAAGATCATAACAACAAACATTTTACTATCGATAGCTAATCCAATTATCGCTAGTTACTTGATTGCTTTTTAGCTTTAAGGATACTGATACAAGTATTCAGAAGTATTTCAAGGTATCCTACTATCGATAGCTAAACTTGTCAGCGCTAGCAACAATGTTAGCTCATTTGACTTGCTCTCAGGCACTAGCTATCTGAATGATTATTATCTGAAGTACTTTTGTTATCGATAGCTTAACCTGTTATCGCTAGCTGATTTCATTAGATCAAGGACTAGGTTTATTTTTCTGCTAGCTGAGTTATCAATGAACTTCTAGCGATGGATTCTTTCTTTAGCGATAGAGATATTCATTCTTATTGATCTGCTAAGTTACCATCTGCTATTTTTGAATCTTTCATTCAGCAATCTATCTTTTATTCTTGCGAAGGTGATCTGTTACTAATCAGATTTTACACGTTTAAATTCATAGGTAACTTTCTCTTATTTACTTATGTTTTCTATGGGTCAGTCTTCATCAAAACTTAATATTCTAACATTCTCCCCCTTTTTGATGATGACAAAACATAAGTTAAAGATTTTCATTAAAGCACATCCAAAACATAATCATTTTGAATAACAATAATACTTGTACAGAGCATCTGATATAGTTATATTCAGAACAAAGTACATTCTGCAGAAGGAAACGCTAAAACATAAGCTATCTATTAATGTATGATGCAAATGAGGGTTTCAGGAAATAGGCTTTTGATTCAACATGGATCTCGATTTCCCTTTTTGCTTTGCTTATACCATTTGTCCCCCTATTTGTCATCATTTGTTGGAGAGAGATGATTTAGCCCACCAAACCCTGGACGAATAGTACCCCTGAACCGATACTAAAATCATCAGAATAATCTTGGACAGGAGCCGCTTCGTCGTCCTCAAGATGTTTGGTCTCCTCAGGTTCTCTGTAGAAGAACACATCCACCAAAACTACAGCCCTACTTAGGGTTTTGCGATTTGCGAAGAGGGCGCTTTGAGTTAGGAAGGATTCCTCTGAGAGGATTAATTCAGAGGAGACTCGCTTTTGACGCTGGATGCCGGATTTAATCATTTCTTTGGAGAATGACACAGCTTTCTGGGTTTTGGAACTCTTGCTAGCGGATTGAGATGAGGGTTTATCGCTAGAGGTTTCCTTATCATCACTCATTTTTGGAATCTTGGCTCTGCCCATTTTTGGGGCTTAGGGTTTTGAGAGAAGGGAGGCTCAATTTCTCAGAGAGATTTAAGGAGATGAAGAGACACTCAAGGTGAATAATGAATGGAAAATGCAAATAACCTGCTTTTATAGAGTTCAGAAATTACCATAAATGATATAATATTCGCTGACGTTTTGCATTCTGAGACTGTCAAGTGATTTGCTATCGCTAAGATGAGCAGCTATCGCTAGCAGGCATGATCCCACGCTGAGTAAGTGACTTGAGCTTTTCACTCACTCCTTCCAAGTGTTATCTATCGATAGCTGACTTTGCTATCGATAATTCTTTAGGCTAGCGATGGCAATCTTAGCTTAATCTTAGCTTTGTTCTGCATATGATAGCGATAGTGAAACTCACTATCGATTGGTCAGTCCTGCAAAACTTAAGATTTGGCACTCCGATGCCTAAGTTAGCAATAATTCATATGAATAATCAATAGAACAAATTAAGAATTATAATAATATTCACAATTCATTTGGATTTACCATTCATAGCTCTCTTCTGATATAAAGAAATTGATCAGGCTCAAGAGGCTTGGTGAATATATCAGCAAGTTGCAGGTGAGTTGATATAAATTCCACCTTGACATCCTTCTTCTGAATGTGATCTCTCAAGAAGTGATGTCTCACATCAATATGATTGGTTCTGGAATGTTGAACTGGATTTTTGGCCAAGCTTATTGTGCTGGTGTTGTCACAGAGAATGGGTACTTCCGAAAAATTCAAACCCAGATCTCTTAGATGCTGCCTAAGCCATAAGACTTGAGTACAACAACTTGCTGCTGCAATGTATTCTGCCTCTGTGGATGAAAGAGAAACACAATTTTGCTTCTTGCTTGCCCAAGTGATTAAACAGTTACCAAGAAATTGACATTGACCACTCGTGCTTTTTCTATCTGATTTATAACCTGCATGGTCAGAGTCAGAATAGGCAAGGAGGTACTCTTGAGTTCCCTTGGGATACCACAGTCCAAGCTCTTGAGTCCCTTGTAAATAACGTAAAATCCTTTTTACATTTATTAGATGAGATTCTTTAGGATTTGCTTGATATCTAGCGCATACCCCTACACTAAATTGGATGTCAGGTCTACTAGCAGTTAAATAAAGTAAAGAACCAATGATTCCTCTATAATGTGATTGATTTACTTCTTTGCCTGGAACATCTACATCTAACTTGGCAGAGGTACTCATGGGAGTGTCCCCTTCTTTGGATAGATCCATCCCAAATTTGTTGAGAATTTCTTTGCAATATTTGGTTTGGGATATGATCATGTATAGTCAATTCCTTAAGAAATAACAAAGACAATTATGTTTTGTTATGTACAATAAAATGACCATTATTGCTTAACACTCCAAAAAAGCTAAAGGCGCAAAATTCAGTTAGCACTAAATAAATATATTTGTGCCAATGACCACATAATTTTTATCTTACTAGTTAGTTAACTAATATTATGGCAATTATGTGCTCTTGCATTAGTAATATTTAGGCGTAAAGTTGATAGGTTATATGATATCCACTCTAGCAATCCCGTGCAATGATCTTTAATCCCTCCGGTCCTAAATATAAGACAACTTTAACTTTTTTTTTTGGAAGTTAAGGAAGCAAATTAGACTACTAAATTATAACATATGTCACATGAAATTATATTATAGGTTAGTTTATAAGTAGAATAAATTAGTTTTAAAGAAAAAAGATATTTTTTGGGACTAAAACTACTTTTTTTTTATTGGAAAAAAAGTCAAAAAAGTCAAAGTGGTTTTATAATTAGGACTAGAGGGAGTATTTCACTTTGGCTTTTGAATATCGCATACGTTGTAGTGTGACTTTTATGTAGTTTAATTTAAATTCTTATAAATTTTAATTATTCAAATTTCTATTGAGTTAACAAATTACATAGTGAATATATATATGACAGTTTCTGAAGAACTATATGTATACAACGATATAGTCGTAGTTCTTGAAGAACTAATAATTTTATTTTACGAGTGGAAAGTATGTTTACGTGACTCACTTGAGGGAGATATTGTTTATGAGTCATATTAGATGGAGTTTCACTCTATACTTTACTTAAAACTTGTAGAATCTCCCAATGAAGGTCAAATTAATAATATTACACAATAACCAAAAGTTCTATGATGATAATAATATTGCAACAAACATGAAGTTTGTGAATATATGACTGGTTAGATCATCCCGGATCATAGTGATTCAAAATATAATGTTGAATGCATAGTAACACTCATTAAAGAACCAAAAGATTCTTTATAAATAGCAAGTGTTTTTATGTATTGCTTGTTCTCGAAAGAAGTAAATACGAGAACATCATTAGTTATGGTTGGAATTGGATGTGTGTACATTTATATGATATCAAAAATATATGGGCCCATGTAGTCATCATATGGACTAAATTGGTACTTTATGAATAACAGATGCATCTATAAAATGATCACATTAATGTACATTATCAACTTGCAACTTGAAGTTTGCAAATTTGTTCAAATAAGTACATTAGTCCTCAACTATACAACCATATGATTTCCATAAAAATCACTAGTGATTGTTTATCAATTCTTCAATGATTATTTGCTATGTAAAAGCATATTTAACAAATATATCTAGCAAGACTATTATCAAAGCCTCCCTCAGCAGCTACATCAAAAATTGTGAGAACAAATTTCCAATTTTAGAGTTAGAAAGAATGATTTTACATATTACCGCATATAAATGTATCATGCCAACAAAGTATTATGAATTCTTCCATTGGCTCTTGGTCGGTAGCCAAATAGTTTCCATCTTATAATGTGCAATATTTATTCCACCACAATAATGCACGTAGATGGATATTCATTGAAAGTTAGGATAAATGTTGGACAAGAAACTGATCCCTCTTGTTTATCTCTAAATGAAACAGAATGATGCTTCTAGAGGAAGTAAATGGATTGTAGAGACTTATATTGCATGATTAGTTGGTTGTCATTTGACAAAGTTTTCCAAACATGAGGGGGAGAAAATGAATAGTTGGAAGATATATATCACATTGTATGCATCAACATAAATCCTCAAATATAGCGATATGAACCAGAAGTTCATTAAATGTTACATACATAAAATATTACAAAATATTTTCTAGATGCAATTACTGACCAACATAAGAATTCTTATATCTCATATTCTAACTTAAAAATGCTCCAACTAGTACCAACAAACAAAAAAATGATACCTTCCTGAAGCATGAGAAAATGATTAGTTGCAAAAAGAAAAGAAAATGGAGAAAATAATCAAGATGATTATATTGAGGAGGCAATAATTGTGACATAACCATTTATAAGACCCTAGAAGAGGTTCCGGTACTTGAAAGAAATAAAGAGATCTTAATAAATTATGTCATAATAAAAAGGAACCACAAAAAGATAAAGTTGTCAGCAATGATTTTAATGATAATATCATGCAATCAAATGAGTATCTTCTATACAAATATATCATGAGATATAAACATAAAGATGGCTAACTAGCAGAAAAGAAAACACGCAACTTGAAATATGATAACATGAATTTGTGTATCTATATCTTAACCACCCCAAGTGCATTGTTAAAATTATATAAATGAGAACTCTTATGTGAAAAAGAGGGAGAGATATAGTCACAATATTTTTCACAAAAAGTTTGGTTTTGATTGATATTTTCTTGTGGTGGACCAAATTTTCATGTTGTTTTGATTTGACAGTCTAGCAATGTATGAAATCTTGATATATGTATAGAGAATATGATCATAATAATTGGGTTAATGTATTGTGAATTATAAGCGAATCCTAGAATGATTTAAAATACTAGAAGTATTATCTAGAAAAATATTTATGAAACCCTTGAATGATCAAATGCATATATAGACATAGATCTAAGCATATGAAAAGAAAGCCTGGACATATATGGCATTATTGGCTTGATAGACATTAGTTGAAAGAAAGATGTAGATGTATGTTTTTATGAAAACATATGAAAATGAGTATGTAATAATTGTTGACATAAATGTTATTCAAACTTTTGATCAGTTCAAATATCTTTGACGCTCCTAAAGAGCTTGCAGAATCATAATATTACTTAAACTCCTGAAGATCCTGCAGAAGCTAAAAATTAGCTCAAGAAAGAATTTGTAATTAAAGACTTTAGAAGAATAAATCATGTTTCTATATATAAACTACTATGTACTCTAATGGTTGTAAAATCCTTAAACGAGGTTGATATCATTTTATACCTCTAAAAGTTGATGGAGAAATGTCTAGCCCAGGAGTACCATGTCTTTAGAATTAAAGAAGGTGATGAGAAAATACTTAGTCCATAAGTACCATATCTCTGTATAATTATAGTAATTATATGTGATCATACTAGCCATGCATGAGCCAATATATCATCTGCTAATCAACATGATACATTGATTCGCCAACATGAAGAAATTGGGATGGACTATATCAATAGAAGATGGTGAAATTAATATCCAACAAATCCCATCAAGCGAAAATTTAGCATCACCAAGTCACTTCCCACTACAACATTTGAGAAGCTTGTTTATGGTATTGCACTTCACAGACTCAGAGATATCAACTGAAGTTGTCAAGAGGGGGAGATGGTACACATTGTACTCTTTTTCCCTTGTCTATGGTTTTTTCCGTCTGAGTTTTTCTAGTAAGATTTTTAATGAGGTAGTATTATGAAGTGTTTTACTAAACATTGTACTCTTTTTCTTCTACTAAGTTTTTTCCCTCTGGGTTTTACTTAGTTAGAGTTTTTTAACGAGGCACATGTTTAGTCATGGATATCCAAGGATAATGTTATGAATTTCCTATTATTATGGATATCCATAACTCCCATTTCCTATTATCAATATATTGTCATTAATTCTGATTGATTATATTGTAACCCTAGAGTCTTATCTATAAATATAAGGCTTGTAGTGTGTATCATACACTCTTGCACATTGAATGAGAATGACTTTTTATTCGTTCTACTTCTCTCCTCCATTCTAATAATTTATAATAGTTTAATAATTTCAGAAAATTTAGATCAAGTTTACTCAGTTGAATATGCGTGAAGGAAATATAATAAGTTTGAGTTGGGAGAGTGTTTAACAAAGCATCCTAAAATAATTTATGAGGTGCATTCAATATTCTTAAGTATTTTGTAGTGCATCTAGCATTTTAAAGTATTTTATATTTAAGTGTTAGATACTCCTAACAAAATTTTAAGGTGCTAAATGTGTCTAAAAATATATTTATGGATTGAATGCACTAAAAAAAATATGTTAAGGCACTTAATCAAGCTGAAAAGATATTTCATAATGTTAGATGCACCAAACATTATTTTAGGTCATAATATGCACATATGAAAATACTTTGAGGTGTTAAATACACCTTAGCCTTTATTTAGAGTTTCCAAACATACGATAGTCATTTTGTATATACTTAAATAGCATATCCCACTTACTACCAAAGTAATTAAATATTATATCCGGTTGTGGTCTGATATTGAGAAAATTGAGAAAAAATCATTTTTGTTGATACATATACTTTTCTTTAATTTTTACTTTAGCATGTATATGTCTTTGTTTTGTTAAATTCTTTAATTTTTCTCTATTGGCTCCGTATTAACATCTAAAGCTTTTCTTCGTTAGCTCCTCGAACAAGAGGTGATGATGCTAACATGACAAAGTTAAGGTATTTAATCCAACACAGTGAATGTTATAAAGGAGAAGGGATGTAAAGAGAGAAGCTCCTCCATCTCTCTAACCCCTCAGACCTCCATACCCTAACTGACAATAGTATGGACTCTGAAACCCCCTTCCCCATTGAAGCCCCTACCACCCACATTTCCAACACCCCTGACTTTGTCCCGGAGACGCAACTCCCACCACTATTCCAATGGATGTCGAAGATGAACCTGCATACTTGGAATGGAAGCCCCAAGCAAGATCAGTGATAATGAAATTCTAGCTAGGCCTTTTACTTCTTATAAAGACAAACTCCTAAATGCATATAGGAGAGAACCTGAAGATGAAGAAGAGATCATACTCCACCAAGGAGATGTTGCTTCTGATATGAAAGACTATATTCCCTACATTAAGTTTGACCCTTACATGCTCGAAACCCTCAATTAAAAAATGGACTTCGCTATAATGCTCAAATTTTTGGGGAGGAAAATAGGGTATAAACAATTTTGGAACAAACTCCAATCCCTCTGGAAACCCCGAGGCGTTTTTTAACTAATTGATCTAGAGGATGACTACTTCCTAGTATAGTTTAAAGAAGAACTTGACTTGCAGTATGCTCTGCTCAATGGACCATGGGTCATCTATGGCCATTACCTATCTGTTCAACTATGGTCACCAGAACTCAAGCCAAGTAAACATGCCATCAAGCAAATCATGGGATGTTTTGATTGGCCCGCCTACTGGCACTATACTACCACAAAAGTATCATCAGAACCATAAGAAGTATGCTCGGGGATGTTATCCGTATTGACTACAACACCAAAACTGGGGAGTGAGGTAAGTTTGCTCGTGTAGCAGTGATCCTAGACCTCACCCGCCCACTTGTTTAAAAAATCTAGGTCGATGGAAAAATCATCTACATCGAATATGAAAACCTTCCAATTATATGTTTCCAATGTGGTAGATATGGCCACCTGAAAGACACGTGTCCAAGAAATCCAGAGGCAGCAAAATCTCCTACCCCCTTACTATAGAGGCGCATGAGCAATGAGCGTGATAGAGATAAAGCAGTGGAGCAAGAAGAGGCGCATGAGCAATTTGGGTCTTGGATGCAAGTCCAATGTAAGAAACACAGTATTGATAAGGGAGACAAAAAATCTCTTACTTTTGTAGCCAAAGCAGGTACCTCAGGATCAAGGTTTGATACCTTAAGAGAACATCAAGAGGTGGAACCCGCTACCAATTATGCTCCTGACTCTTCCCATACCTTCCAAAAAGGTGAAAGTTCTCTGGCTTAAAAGAAAGTCAACGATCCCTCGGTGCAAAAAAAATAAATTACAAGCTAGCAAACAAAAAGTAATCCCTCCAAAGACCCTTAGCAAAGATTGCGTGTTCAACTCTCCTAACTATGTGGCAAGTGTTCGTCACCGGTCGCAAGTGCACGGGTCGCGCCAAGTAATAAAGTGATAAGTAAAGTATCGTTCCCACGAGGATTTGGTCCAAAACCCGGTCAAACAATGATTGTCACACTCTCGCCCAATTTGAGTGACACAAATGTTGAGATTGGATATTAACAATGAAAATAAACCTATGCTAAATGAAAATAAAACTATAAACAAGTGATTCTCCAACTTCAAGGATAAAATGGGTCCTAAGATTATCTATCCCCCTTGTACTTCTTAAAACTCAATTAACCTCCCCTCAAAGAAGCTCTCAACGAAACCATGTGCTAATCTAGGGTTCATAGAGTACTTGTAAACGCTCTCTCAAGTCAAGAACAAGTGTTTAGTCTTATTAATTGCACAATCTCTTGCTACAAGTTAATAAAACCCAATTATCACCCTCCAACCCTAATGTGACTATGCAAGGCTAGCAAGTATATCTCTATCTTACCAACAAAACCATCCATCCATGCAAACTTCAGGTTCTTGCACTATTTTACCCAAGTTCTACACTCAATCTAGCCCTCTCAAGCATCAATCAAGTGAACCCAACATCTAAATGGTGATCAAGCACTTAGAAGCATTAGGAACAGGGTAAAATAAGCACATAGATATCATTAATCACAACATAAGAGGAGGAATCAAGAATCAATCCATACAAGGGTTCAAAATAATCCTAGAATACAAGTATTTTAGCTACTCATATTCTACAACTCTATGGGAGCATATATATATATACAACATTATAAAACAAAACAAGAGAAGATAATGAAGATGGAAGAGATAAACCAAGAGAGGAAGCCCAAATCTCTTCGAAGCTCCAAGCCCAAGCTCAATCCCCTCCAAACTCCATGCCCTAGCAGAGCAAAACACCCCCAAGAATGCCCAGAAGTCGAAGAATGTCGAATAAGCTCGAAGCCCTAGCTTTTATTTCAATTCAGCCCGTCTTTCTATCAAAACGCGCAGTATCGCACGAAGTTCGCTGTGACTTCGCCGCGGCGAGCCCACGGCGAAGTCCCAAAAATTCCAGAAACAATTGTCACTCGCCGCGGCGAGCTCACGACGAGCTAGCCAAAAACAGGGCAGGGGCAAATGTTGGTCGCCGTGACTTCGCCGCAACGAGGCCACGGCAAAGTCTCCTTTATTCTGGTACTTTGCTCTGCTTTTCTCTTATTTTTGTTCACTTGGGATCTTGGTGGAGGGGCTATAATCTCTTGTTTATTGCATCAAAATGTTCCTATAAAAATTACATAAAACAACATAAAAAACTAACTATAAAAATAATCAAAATCTACATAAATATACAATGGTGTGCAACCAAAAATCAAATGAACATTTTCCTATCTTGAGTATCCAAAATTCATCAATGATTGAATAAAACTCAAGGAAAATGTGCTAACATTACATGAATTCCCAGAAGTTATCAGCAAGACAGGCACCCTTAGAATTGGACGCTAATTACAACAGTGCCATTTGTGTGGAAGACCCTAGGCATTTGACCCAAAGGCCAAACCAACAAGGCCAACCACCTCTCCTGGGCCACCCAAAACTAGTCTTAGCCTAAACATCACAAGAGACCCTAAAACAGAAACCTCTAAACCCAAGTGTAAGTCATAAAGGGGTGAAATGACATAACGGGTTAACCATCCAAAAGCTAGGGGAAAACCGTTAGAAGCAACAGACATCATATCGGATCAAGCTCTAAAAGAAATAGCCAAGAGCCTATGTTCGAACATGGATGAAGAATCAATCACATTACTAGTAGAGGGAGTTGATTTCTCCTCTTCTCTTTCTCTATAATTATTTATTTTATGTCAATAATCACATGGAATTGTCAAGGGGCCTCAAATAAGAGGATTCCTTCTATTTTTAAATCATTGGTTGCTAACTATAAAGCTGAAATCTTTGTTATTATCGAGCCTCGCATCTCAGGACTCAGGGCAGGGAGTAATCTCTAAACTTGGTTTTTAACACTCTCATATGGTGGAAGCATCAGGTTTCTCCGGTGGAATATGGGTGTTGTGGACGGAAAGAATTGAGATCGAGATCATCATGAATTATTTCCAATTTATTCATATGGCTATCCACTGCTCATTGCCCGCCATTTAGTTTGACTTTACTGCTGTGTACGGCAACCCCTAAGCCACTTTGCTGAAAGTATTTATGGCAAGATCACCAAAGAATAGTTGATCACTCCACCCCATATTTAATTGCTAGCGAATTCAATGCAATCACTTCTAGTGCAGAAAGGAAAGGAGGAGCAAATCGTGTTAATCATGGTTGCAGCCTATATAGATCCTTCATTAACCAGCAATGCTTGATCAATATGGGATTCACGGGAACAAATACACTTGACAAAGGGGGACTTTAATGGAGAGATTGGATAGGGCCTTATGCAATTCTTCCTTCCTTAGATCTTCTCAAGACTGCTCGGTGAACTACCTCCTAAAAATCAAATCAGATCACATGCCAATTGCCATAAATATGGGCTTGATCCATAGGCCTAGTTCAATGAGACCATTTAAGTTTTTGGCCACGTGGCTAACACATGAATAATTTCCTAATCTAGTCAAGCAAGTGTGGGAGAAGGGACGAGACGTTGTGGAAAGCATCAACATTTCTTCGAACGAAGCCCAGGCCTAGAAATGTGAAACTTTTAGAGAGATTGGGAAGAAAAAATGTCGACTCTTATCCGCCTATCAAGATTCAACATAAACTTGAAGAATGCCCCTTCTCAGAATTCCTGTTATGTTAGAATCTTAAGTTTTAATGAAGACTGACCCATAGAAAACATAAGTAAATAAGCGTAAGTTACCTTTGAATTTATAAGTAAAAATATGCTAGGTAACAAATCACTATCGCTAGAAAGTGTCGCTAATGAAAGGCTCAAAGCAAATGGAAACTTAGCAGAACTCTAAGAATAAATATCTCTATCGCTAAGTGTATCTCTATAGCTAATAGACAGAGCCATAGCAAGTGAAGACTTAGAAATAACAAAGTTAATATTTATCGCTAAGTCTAGAACTATCGCTAAGAAAGATCCTATCGCTAGTAGCTCATTAAGAACATGGAAAATAAAAGGAAGTATAACCAGCTGAACAATAAACCATGTCCTTGAGCCAATGGAATCAGTTAGCGATAACAGAGTAAGCTATCAATAACAAAATGCTTCAGTTAATAAAAGATAGCTAGTACCTGAGAACCAATGAGTCTAGTGATAACATAGTTGCTAGCGCTAACATGATTATCTATCGATAGAAGGATGCATTGAAATACCTTTGAATATTTAAACTGTATCCTTGGAGCTAATAAGCAATCAAGTAACTAGCGATAATAGAATTAACTATCGATAGAGAATGTTTTTGAAAATACCTTAGCTAATATATTGTCTCTATCTTGTGAAGCTAATGAAATACCCTATCGATAATATTCTCTGCATGAGTATTTGTTTCAACTAACAGCTTAAGTACTAGACTCACTGTCAAGATAGCGATAGCAAATCATGCTAGCGCTAATGAAAAAGCTGACATGAAAGTACAGTGGCAGGTAGCAGCAGGATAACGTTACTCACAGTCTCTGTCTATCTTATCTCATCCTCTGCAAAATCAGTTGAAGCATGAAAAGAAAGAAAAGGTGCTAACGGCTAGTTCTCCAAGTCTCCAACGGATAGAAAAGTATATCACCATATATAAAGACTTGAAGATTTCAGAATCAATGACGCTCGAATATACTAAGCATTTTTCATGACGAGATGAAAACAAGAGGCTCTGCTCAGAATATTAGATATATTTTAGTGAGCCCAGAAATGATGAATTAATTGAGTTAGAAAAATAGAGCTAGAACTCTCATTGTCAGAATTGATAAGCTTTAGAATTATAGTTTCATCATATATTCATCTGTACTTAAGTGTTTATCAAAATCAGTTCATTAAGTGAACGTATTTATTGAAATCCTCTACTGTTTGAGGTTGTTCTGAAAGCTTGGTGCTTTAGAATAGGGATATTACCTTACAGGTAGTAAGGGGGAGTGTTTAGAGAGATTCTAAAACTCTGTAAAGGTTGACAGGTGAACCTATGTTCGTAAAACCTGTGGTAGGCTTCTCTTGTGCCAGGTTTAAACAAGAGGGTAGTGGAAATCTCAGGTGGAGCTTGAGGACTGGATGTAGGTCTGGATTGACCGAACCAGGATAACTCTGTGTGCATTATCTCTCCCCTTAACTCTCATAGTTTCAAACTTACCAAAGTTATTTACTCCTCTGTGCATTTCATGTTTTGAAATATTCTCTGTGATAAACCTAGAAGGATTTCAAAGATTAACATCGCTTGTATTTTATATAAGGAGTTAAAAGAATTTTATTATATCACCCAATTCACCCCTCTCTTGGGTGACAGCCAGTACTAACATGTTAGACCTTGAAAGATCGCTGATGGATGAATTTGAAGAGGTGTGCTTTCAGCAGGAACTCTTGTAAATCCAAAAATCCTCTTCGGGATTGGGTTTGCCTAGGTGACCATAACACCGCCTTCTACTAACTAGAGCCCTTATGAGGAAAAAACGCAGTAAGATCTCTCAACTAAAGCAAGTTGATGGTACATAGATCTCTCAGAAAGCCCAGCTGCTGGCACATGTATCTCAATTCTATAAGGATCTATATTCTCTGGATGATTCAACTGTCCACATTCTGTCGACAAAAGGGAAATTCCCCCCTCTCTCAATCGCAGCTTCAAGCCTTTGATAGTATGGTGGAAATGGGTGAAATCAAGGTTGCTTTATTTGAAAAGAAACCTCTAAAGCACCGGGCATTGATGGTCTCCATGCACTCTTCTATTTACGGTAAACAACAATCTCCTCTCCTTCATTCAGAAATTATGGACTAGTACACCTTTGGACCTAACTTAACGGCCATTTGCGGTCATTACCATAAGCATACAGGTCGTCAAATAAAAAGGTAGTATAGGAAAAAGTGTCATTCCACAAAGATTGATAAATAAGTTAATTCATTAGTGCTAATTGGGTGATTAATTAGAAATGAGTGAAAATGATTGGAGAATATAATTTTAAAGGTTGTAATTTAAAAAGATGATGTTAAACACACTTGTGCAAGGTAGAAATAAAGCCTAGGGTTACTTATCCCCATTCCCACTTTATGAACTAATTAATTTCCCCTATTTTTAACAACACAATGAAGTTATTATGAGTCCAAGGTTCTAAGATATTTGAAAAAGCTTTCTCAAGTCAAAATCAAATTTATACTTGCATTAATTACATAATCTCTTGCCACAATAAATGCAAAGCATCATTCTCAACCAACCTCATAATATAATGTTAGGTTAGTAACTATATCTCTATGTTACCAACTAATCATCCATTTAAAACCATAAACTTCAAGCCCAACATGATTCCATCCAAGTTCTAAAACAAAATACAATTTCTCAAGCCATATTTCATTTAACTAAACAAGTGGTGATCAAGCACTTGTGAAACAAAGAGCAAGATGAAAAATCCACATATATACTTCATTCATTGCATAAAAAGAAAGGGAAACACAACATTCAATCCATGAAAATGGTTCAAGAAACCCTAGCAAAGGGTTTTAGTTACACATAAATGTATCTAAACCAAAAACAATGAATGAGCAAGAGTTCATGGCAAAAGAAGAAGAGAAGAAGGAAGGAGAAAGGAAACCAAGATGTATGAAACTTAAATCCTCTCCAAGCTCCTCCAAGATTCCTAGCACTTCCCACTCTCTCTTGAAGCTTCAAGACTGTAACATCCCAAAAATCTCAATAGCTCCAAAATAGCTATTTGAGTATATCAATAAGTTAGTAGAAGTTAATTTGGGCTTAAGAAAATAGAGTTATTTTAGAAGGGGAATTATTATAAGATTAAGGGCCCAAAATAGTTATAAGCTTTTGAATTAAGTAAATTATAAAAGTTTATATGTAGCAAGGTTCATGTAGAAGTTTATTATTGGGATCATAGAGAAGCTTAATTTACATGTCTAGGACATGTTAAATAATCCCAAAATAATTAGCCATCTTGTTACAAATAAAGACAATTTTTTAGCAAGGACACATGGCATCTCAAGTAAGTCTTCTTCCATAAGGTTCCAAACGAACTTGATGACCAAGTCTTAGTTCTTGGCTTATTTGGGAAGCCTTTTTCCTTCATGAAGCCAGTAAAAAACGTGGCATGCTCTCCCAAGAAGGTTAATCACCTATTGTTCCTCCTTTACACATGTCCAAAGCTTCCTCTAGAAGCCTATATTTGGCTTGCCCACCAAGACAAGTCATAATTCTTCTTTGAGAAGTTTTGTTGACTTATTTGGAAAGCTTCTTCCCCTCTCATAACAGCCACAAAACGTGGCCTTCTCTTCCAAGAGAAGATAACCACATATTTTCCATGTAAGACACATGTAAAGCAAGAAATAAAAGCTTCATCTTCAAGTTGTCAAGGCAACTTGTCCTCCAAGTATTAATATGCCTATATAAAGAGTTGAATGCAAAGAAATATTGCAAGAGAAGGGAGAGGACGGTGAGGCAAAGAGGAAGAGAAAAATAAAAAGAAAAAGAGAAAGAAAAAGGGAAAGAAAAATAGAGAGACAAGGAGGCCTAGTTAGAAGAAGTTATAGTAGAAAGTTTTCTTAAAATTCTTGGTAAGTATATTCTTATCTCCCTACTTTTAAGATTATACAATTCTTTAGTTAGATAAAGAGTTGAATTGTATAGAAGTAATTCTAAATGGGAGAAGAAAGTGTTCATATGCTTACTAAGAATAAGGGCCTTAAGTTATAGCATGTAATAAATAGAAGAAGTTTTGATTTATGGTTAAAAGATAGAGAAGGAATTTATATGGGCTAAGGCTGAAATTGTAAGAGAAAGAATAGTAAAAGGTTTATCCCATACACCAAAAGTAATCTCCTTGCTTATATTTATTAAGGTTAGGAATTGATCCGCCTTCAGTTTCACCAGAAGGAAATCAGAGCAGAATTGTTGTAGAAAGAGGCCAGTTAGAGGTAGCTTTAATTTGCAATTTTGTATGTTTTGTTTTGGTTGCATGTATATGTTTGCCATTTATGCTGCAGTTAGGCATGAGAATATGTAATATCCTTACTCAGTTGGTTTTTGCCATGATCATGTGTGAAATAGTTACAGTTTACAGTTTACAGTTAATCAGCTTGTACGGTATTATTCTCATTGGCTTGTTTTACATGCACAGTTTTACCATGCATTATATACTAATTGTGATTATTGCTACTGAGATTTCCCCAAATCTCACCACCTCTTTCCCTGTCCCACCCATAGGACAGAGCACTTCTAGAGGAAAGGAGAAGCCGGTGGATCGTTAGCTAAGGCAAGGAGATAAAGGAGTACTTTGGAATTTATGATTTAGTTATCATATTTATGTATAGACTCCATAAGGAGCTTAAGTAGCTTAAAGACCTACAAAGAAACCAAGAACCTGAGCTCTACTTCAAGTAGAAAGCTATATCTACACATAGAAAAATTATGAGAGCATGTAAACAAGTTGTATTGTGGTAGATATTTCGTCAGGTTATCATTTGAGTTAGCCTATGATATTTTCCAAATATATAGTACACGCCCTAAGCTTTAAATCAAGTACTCATGCATAATTTTTGGATGTGTAAATTAGGAGATATGAATTTTGTAAGTTAAGCATAAAAACTGAAATTTCCTGCGAAATTATGATATGTCTGGAAAATATAAGAAGGTTTTTCAGTGATAATGGGACCAGATTGAGCCAAGGTTTTATCATGGTTATAAAGAATATTTTAAGAGCTAAAGTTTGAGCTTTGAACCACTATTTTTGAGTTTAAAAAGAATTAACTATGAATTTTCATAGTTAGAAGCCCAAGTAAGAGATATGAGAAAAGTTTTTAGTTTCTGTCATTCTTGGGTTTTCTAATAGCTTTAGTGGTTCAAACTTAATCAAATGGCTCTAAAGAATGTCCCTAGAGTAAGGTGTTACAAAGACTCTCCAAAAAGTGCCCAAAGTGTGTTCTCCCTTTATCTGCTCAAAATCCTAGATTATATTCCATTTCAATCCGCCTTTTCTTATTAAAAGGAGCAGCAGAATAGTCCGTTCACGGTGGGATCGCCGTGGTGAGTCCACTGCGAGCTCATTTCTCCTCTAGTTTCTTCTCAGCTATTCCACTTGTCCACCTCTTCCTATACAAGATAGAAAGAGGGTTGATTAGTTCTACAAATAACTTAAAATTATATCCATTAAGATCTAAATTTCATTCACATGTAAAATCTTTCTTTGCTCTCTTTTTCTGTTAGCTTTTGTTTTCTATTCAACTTGTTATTCACAAAATTATTCACAAGTGTGGGGGAAAATGTGATAAAATGTATGAAATGTAGGAGCTTATTAGGATCCAAGTGTAAACAAAAACTTTAATTTCTTTGATCCCAAAGGTCCCAAGCCCATCACTCATCAGTGAGTTTTGCTCTATCAGTCTTTGTTCAGTCATCTAAAAAACCATCACCAAAGTTATAACAAATAGACTCAAAGAGATCATTCCAACCCTTATAGGCCTGTACCAAACTAGCTTTGTTAAAGGCTGAAATATTACAAATAATATAGTGATTGCTCAGGAGATTGTCTACTCCATAAAGAAAAAGCAAGGGAAAGGGGGTGTATGGCAATAAAAGTGGACCTAGAAAAAGCATTTGATCACCTAAAATGGGAGACACTCTCTTAGACGCAAAACTCCCATCCAACCTCATCAACATGTGACAAATCCCAAGATTTGCACATATTTCATATCATTTTATAGGTATTTTATCATGTTATTTGGGCATTAATAAATATTTTGTGAAAAAATTGGATTCTAGAGTAATTGCATGCACTTAGTGGTAAAAAGGGCATTTTTCGAATGTTTTTGTGATTACTCTTGATTTAATTGATTATTTAGAGCTATTCATATTTCTTGAGGTTATTTTATATTTTAGGAACCTTGAAGAGGGGAGAAATTGGAGCAAGAAGCTGAAAATCCAAGAAAAAAGACAAAATACAAGTTTTTGGATAAATTGTGAAAATTACAGAAAAGACCCAGAAAATTTCTAAAAATTTGCAGTTTAGTCCTTCCTCTCTGTGGGACCCCACAATGAGGGTCCAAAAATTTCACATGTTTTTGGCCTTGGCTGTGGCACCCCACAGTGAGGGCCACGGCGAGGCCCCGATTCTGCAGCACACCAGACTTCATTTTTGGGCCAACCCGGGTCCAATTCATTTACCCACTTCTTGACCCGACCTGGGGAACATATTAGGTCGAAAATGCACTCCTTTGGACAGATTTTGGAGCTCTCAAACCCTAGCTCTCATCTTTCTCTCTTCTCCTCTCTCATTTCCTTCCATTTTCTCTTCCCAAACTTTTTGGATGGAAAAGCAAATCCCTCTCATTAGTACGGCGGCTCACTTTAGCAAACTCAGTGCTAGCATCTATCTCTCTCTATATGATGCAAAGCACCTTGCTCCCATCTAGTTCTTGTAAGGACATTGAAAAAATCATCAGGAAATTTATTTGGGGATACTCAGAAGGCCATAAAAGAATCAACTTGGTTAGATAGAAGGACATATGTCAGCCTAGAGGAATGGGGGGCTCGGGATCCTGAATCTAGAAACGCAAAATCAAGCTTTCTTGTCAAAGCTAATCTACAGAATGCACACTGAGCCACATGCATTATGGGTTAAACTATTCCCAAACGATCCTAACCCTCACACTTTTGGTAGAACATAACCAAATGTTGGGAGGAGACTTGTTTCAATATTAAATGGGACCCTGGTGATGGCACACGAACTCACTTTTGGTCGGACTTTTGGGTGGGAGATTATGGTCAGCTCAAAAGACTTTCATATGCAGATCGCACCTAAACAAACCTATAACCGAATTCAGAGAAGGAAGTGATTAGCGATGGAACATGTTTTGCCATCTCCTCCCCCAAGAGGTGATCAATGACATATCAAAAACCCCCCATATCTTCAGCTCCAAAAAACCAATCATGCTACTGGAATCTAACTAGCTCCGGGGAATTCTCAACAAAATCAGCCTATGCAGCCTCCCAATCTCTGCTCTAGAATGATGAATGCTTTCTTTGGGGGAAGATGTGGAAGCTCTCTATGGCTCAGAGAATAAGAACCTTCACATGCCTTTTGCTCCACAGCAAGGTGCTCACAAATGAGGAAAAGTGTAGACGAGGCTTTGCCCAAGACCGAGAATGCTTCCTCTGTCATAGGGGGGCTGAATCTATCACACATGTATTTAGGGATTGTCCTCTTTTAAGCTCTATTTGGAAGAAAATCCTCCCTAGCAATATGTTTGCAGATTTCCTAAGAATGGCTACCCCATCTTGGCTAGGTGCCATTCTTAAAAAATCTGATTTAGATGTCTCTTGGAAGGTGAGAGTTTGTATTAGCCTCTGGAAACTTTGGGAGATTAGGAACAACAAAATTTTTAGACAAGAAAGTTATATTGTTGATAGCATACTAGCACACATTAGAGCAATAGCTAGGAACACACAGAAGAGCTTTTGCCTGCTGAAGCAAATATTGTAGTGCAAAGCTCACACCGTCTCTGTATAGCCTTATTTGGATCTAATATAATTCCCTTTCACTAAAAAAAGTATTTAATCTATCTAGAGGAAAAATGTATATGTACCGAATTTAAAATGAAGAAAAAATATAGATACCAATAAAATGGTTTTTCAAAAAATGTAATCCAAACAGTAAAAGTAAAAAAAATGAAAAATGAACTTCTAATAAGTATACATAATTATGAGTAATATTAAGTTAAGAAATTAATTTTAAAAAAATTTAAATAATCAAAATTTTAAAAAGTCTTTATGATAATAAGAAAATCAATTAATAAAATAGATGTACCCACATATAGCGCCTGGAAGAGTGGGAGAAAGTAGAAATAAGGGGAGAAAACAAATGAATGTTGAGTAGGGAATAACACCAGCTGTGTTTGTGGAGTTAGTTCAAGCATTATTGAAAACAATTGAATCGTGCTTTTTTACTATGCAACGCACGTTTAGACCAATCCAAACATGCCAACAAAATGTCGCGAAAATGGATGTTGTGGTTTTGAATTGTGAATTTGTGATAGAGAATTTGAGGCCCAGCGCTTGACACATGGTAATGACACATAGCATTTAAAATTTTGTGTTTTCGGTTCAATCACATTCACTTTCTTCAAATCTCTTTCTTTCGGCTTTTGTACCAAAAAGCCTGTAAACAGTAAAATATACCATATAATACTAAAAAACAAAATAATTTATCAAGATGATGCACCCAAAGTAGTTCTTCAAGTGAACAATAATGTCAGAAGAATAAAAAGAAATCTATCAACGATTTTAGAAAACATTTATGCGTTATTTGTAAATATGATTTTCATTGATTGATTTGACTTTTTCAAAAAATATTTTCTTAAAAAGGTTGTCTTCTTTTAACATAATTTTTCCGCACGAATACTTCCCCATTATTGCCTCCTTCCCAAGTTCGTTGTGGTGTTTTGAAAAAGCTTGTCTTCTAGTATAATGCTTCCTTATCATTAATATAAGATTTTTCTATAAAATTCATGTTGGTCTTAAAATTATATCGCATATTTATAATTTTTTTTAAAAGTTTACCCATGTTACTTCCATTGTACTTCCTCAAGAATAATCAAGTAATAGAGATGGAGGAAATTAAGATGCTTTTTTTTAAAAAAAAAAAAAAAGCCTCTCATATTAATTAATTTATCTTCTTAAATTTAATTAAATTCGTTAAATATGTATTATAATTTGGATTAGAATGAATGATAATTTTTCTCCATTCATTTGACTCACATGTAGTATAAATTAGATAAGATATCGTCTAATTAGGAGGGAAGAGTTTTTGCACAATGACCAAGGGAAATTGAAATCTTTCTCACGAAGAATGATTTTTTAAATTGTTCTTGCGGAAAACAATTTCTGAGTTATGTTAGAAACCGAATTCATTCTTCGCGTCAATGACTTCTTTTTTATACTAAACTCGTTCATCTAAAGAACGACTACTCTAGGTGTAGTATCGTGTTAAATAATTTTTTCTTTGTATGTAGTATTTTAGTATTTTTTTTTTTATTGTTGTTTATGGGTTTCTAAAGCAAAAGGCCATTCTTTCCCACTTACTAGATAAAAGATATAACCAAATATGTGGTTCTCTATTATATAAATGCATATACACACCTGACATACATACAATCAAAATACATGGTCGTTTCCACTCCATTTAATATTTTTATCATTAAATAACAACAAAAAAATAATGGATTAGCCACAGAATTAATCACAGAATTCATCTTATAATAGGCTGTTATTAAGAAATTAGTCACGAAATCTCTCATTTAGCCACGGAACTTTGTCTTTACCAACAAAATTCTGTTGCTAATTTATTGTTTTTTAAGTATGTATATATATGTGGTGAATTTCAATAGTTGAAATTTATTATATAAAAATATTATTATAATACAAATTAAATAATAAAAAATAGATAAAAAAATTTATAATGTTAAAATGTAATGTGAATCATTTGCCATTGTAGATTTTTATTATCTTTATTATAATAGTTTCAGATAGTATTAAATTTCAATTATTAGAGGCAAAATCAAATGAAGATATTGAGTGAGAAGGAAGTGATGATGGAGAGGGAAACTAGTGGCGAATAGAGACCATTTAGGTTAATTTTAGATGTTCTAAATTAAATTTAATTCAATTCTTGTATTTTAAATAAATTTTTAATATATAAAAGATATTAAATAAACTTAATCTTATAATTGCTACATCTTAAAAATATTATTAAAATTAAAATATTTAAAATATTTAAAATTTAAACCATCTTAATCAAATTTGAATAGTGTAAAAGTGATTATAAATATATGATTTATAAACAGTGATGAATGTCAAATGTTATTAGCATCGAATATAAACCTTTTTAACCTGTTCAATATATTTCACTACTAGAAAAAACACTTTTCACGTCTCTTTTTTTGGACTTTTCACGTCTCTTTTTACTGGGACGTGGATACTTTCCACGTCTCTTTTTAATGAGACGTGGAAAGTGGCCAGTACAACACTTTCCACGTCTCACAATGAAAAAGAGATGTGGAAAGTAGGACTTTCCACGTCTCTTTTTTAAAGTGAGACTTGGAAAGTGGCCAGTTCAACACTTTTCACTTCTCACAATAAAAAAGAGACGTGGAAAGTGAGACTTTCCACGTCTCTTATTTGAATAAGAGACGTAGAAAGTCTTTTTTAAAAAAAAAATTAATTACAATGATTCACCCCAATCCAAAAAAATTCCAATATTTTATTAGAATAATAAAAATACAACACTTAAAATGAAAAAAATGAACTAATTTTATTATTTATATCCAAATTAATATTACAAAAATGTTAGAATACAACTTTGATCCTAAAATATGGGATGGTTAGCAAAAAAATAATAAACAAAATGGACCATAACAATTATAAATCTTAACACAAAAGCTCTCCATTAAGAGTGTCCACAACTTGAAAAGATCCTCCTCCTTCACTCCTATGTGCATATCAGAATCTGGAAAAAATTGTCAAAGATACCTCAAGTCAGCAAGAATAAACCAGATAGGGAAAAAAATCAGATTAGTGATACAGAACAACATCCAAAAGTCAATATTAGCTCATACCTACTTACAGTTATTAGACAAATTAACCAAAGGAAACCAAAAGGGAAATAGAATCCAAAAGGCTTACCTAATACTTGTTTGCCCACCTGTTTCAAGGAAAGCAAGCCATCGGAATAAGAAACAATTCCCCTTATATTATAAATGCCGATTCTCATTAAACTGTAAACTTATATTGAGAAAAATAAACTTATGTGAAACCAAAGTCATATGGTTGTCTGAGTTGGCGTATTTATCAAGATAGCATGTGGTATACAATCAGCGACAATGTGTGTAAATGGCTTAGAAGAGGGGAAATTGGTACAACCCAATCAAAGGATTCTGACCAAAAAGAGCAGCGAATTCAAGAGCACAGAAATCATATTGGAATTGGAAGCCACTTGCACACATATAAGTAATAAGAAGCAACGTTGAACAAAGCAGTAGTTTAGCCCTACAAAAAAGAAAAGGGGAAAAACAGAGAACAACAAGTTCTACATGCTAAGCACATAGGCAAAATTAGAATTGATTATAACCATAGTTTCTGCTTCTAAACAGTTTACTTACTTCTCATCCACACAAAAAGGAGATTTCATTGGCACACAGAACCAACTTAAGAAGCAATTACGAATATTGATGAGGATCCACAAGCATTGAATTAACATAACAGTAGTTCAGCTGGGGTTTATCACCAAACACGGTATATAGCTTAAAATGAATTTAGCTCAAACAGCCTGGAAGGCCAGAATATTCCAAATGGATATTTAAACCTCAAGAATCGGGTCTTCAATGCATATAATACTTTAAAAATGATCTCCTCTCAAAGTCCTAGCCTCATAAAACCCTTCCTAAAACAGTATTAAGACACCAGTCTAAATTAAAAAACAGTATCAAGAACTGTTGTTGCTTACACTACAACATACAAATTATATCACCACCTTTTTTCTAATGATCATGGATTTGTTGCCTTAATTATTGAAGAACCCAGACACTGGGTGGTGACATAATGAAGAAAATCTAACCCAGATAAATGAAAGATAAGGGCTATTCACAAATACAGAGGAGACTCACAAGAATAAAGACCAAGTTCAAAGCCAACTTAAGTAGCCAGGGGAAAACTAGTTCAATGAACATCCTTGTTCTCATATTGATGTAACTAATTGTAAATTTTTCTGAGTTATACTACAACTTTCGTAATCAAATATAGGAAAATCCAAAAGATTATTTATTGTTACTCAAAAGTTAAAATATAGGAAGTCAAACAAAAAAATCTAAGCATGAGCATTTAGGAGCTTGTAAGAAATTAAAGCATCTTTAGTTGTCTTTTTATAAAAGCACCCACAATCAAACAATGATAAGAGATCAACCATCCTGAAATGTAAACTATGATCGATCTTAACCAAATGGGGACTTGTTCAAGACCTGCTGCATTTTCCAGCAACAGCTAGAATGCTGCAAACTATTATCAATCTTAACCAAATGTATGCATTCAGACGTTCCTATATTTCAGTCCTCTTGATTCTTCCTTCTCTGTTGATTTTTTATAGTCCTAGTAGAAAAAGAATGAATCTTTATTTGTTGACATTGTGATTGACGAAATTCGTATTAAATCTGTACTAGGTTGTCTTTGCTCTACAATTGAAGTAATATTCAGTGTGGACTACCTAAGAATTAAAATTGATGGAGTTGCTGCTAAAATTGTTCAGGTCATTGAAAATCGCAGGGTACACAAACCTATACATGAATGCTAAATAATTGTAAAAGAAACCGTAAGCCTTGATTTTTTCTTGTCGAAAGTTTATTACAGCAATAAGATCTGCTTTTGGTCATAAGATTGACCATTATATCAAATGAAATTAAGTTGAGGAACAAGCACTATGAGCTTGTTTCACTGGAGCATTATGAAGAATTTCCCTCAACTCTTGGCTTGCAGAGTTGCAAACACTTGAGGATGAACAAACTATTCAAACAGTTCTGCATAAATATTAACTATATTGATAACAAAATTGATGTGTGAGTTGTAGAAGAAAGGAAGAAGAGAGAGGAAGACTGGGCAGAAAGAGAGAAGAAAGAGAGGAAAAGAGATAGAGAGAGAAAGAGTCAATCTGATTATCACAAAACGTAAGTCATTACAGTAGCCAAGGTCTACTTATATAGTGTGTAGACAAATTAGGCTCTAACCACCTCCTCTAACTAACTCTCAACTAACTCCTTATTTATCATTCTATAACAATCCCCCCTCTTCAAAACCCTTGTCCTCAAGGGTGTTATTACACAATGATACAATATTGCAGAAACAATAACAGCCTTGATTCGTTACAACAAAGCTTACTACACAGATGAGATTATTTCAATGTAACTTGCTATCCAGAAAACACAACTTAGCTAGTGTTACCATTAGCACTAAGTCCAACTCGATAAAACCAGCTAAGTCCCACAGTAAACAACAATCTTAAAGGAAACAACAATTAATCAACTCTGAGTAGATGCTGCACTATCTGTTACTACAAATCTGGAATTGCAAAAGTAGGAAATTGCTTCTGAAACTGAAATAACAAAACCCAAGTAGCTTCCTCATCTAGCATATTCTTCCATTGGACCAGAATTTCTGTTACAATTCTACCTCTTTTCCTACCCATTCGCTTATTCAATATCCTCTCTGGTTCTAAGGTAGCCGGCAGCTCAGGCCAATTAATAAGAGGATGCCTCTGTTTAACTGAAGGATCTGGACACAATTTCAATAAAGAAATGTGAAATGTGGGATGAATCCTAGATTCCATAGGCAACTCTAAAGTATATGCCACTGGTCCCACCTTACGCAAAATTTTATAAGGGCCAAAGTATCTTGGAGCTAATTTTTGAGTGCTCCTAGTTGCTGCAGATATCTGTCTATAGGGTTGCAACTTCAAAAACACCCACTGACCTATCTGAAATTCCCTATCTGTGCGATGATTATCAGCCCTTTGCTTCATTATATTAACTGCTCTCTGTAAATGATGCTTTGCCACTAATAGAGCCTCTTCCCTTGCCACAAATGATCTGTCCACTACATCTACAGCCGCATTTCTTGACAAATATGGCACATAAATTGAAGGCTTTTGGCCATACAATAACTCATGAGGAGTAGCCCTAGTAGAGGTGTGATAGGTAGTATTATACCACCATTCAGCCAAAGGTAACCACTTCAACGAGTCCTTAGGCTTTTCCCAGCACATACAACGCAAATAGGTTTCTAAACACCTATTTAATACTTCCGATTGACCATCCGTTTGTGGATGATAAGAGGATGTTAGCTTCTGTTGAACACCAAGGACCTTAAGAAATTCCTGCCAAAAATTACTAATAAAAGTAGGATCCCTGTCACTTATGATCTCTATTGGTGCCCCATGCAACTTGTAGATATGATCTAGAAATTGTTGTGCCAAAACAGAAGCTGAAAAAGGATGAGATAGAGGTAAGAAATGTGCATACTTACTTAATCTATCAATTATCACCCAAATAATGTCCTTGCCATTGGACTTAGGCAATCCTTCAATGAAATCCATAGTAAGGCTCTCCCAAACCTTACTCGGAATAGGCAAAGGCTGCAACAATCCAGGATATGCAGCTGTATCATACTTACACCTAGCGCATACATCACACATTTTAATAAAATCCTTCACTTCCTCATACAAATTCTTCCACCAAAATAAACTTTTTATTCTCTGATAGGTAGCATGAATTCCTGAGTGCCCTCCTTGAGAACTAGAATGCAACCACTCCAGAATTTTATTACACACTTCAGGCACCTCACCAACAACTAATCTCCCACTCTTACGCAAGAATTGTCCATCCCATGTATATTTTCCAAAAACCCCTGACTGCTGCTGCAACTTTCCCATTAACTCCTGCAAAAATGCATCAGACTCCCAACTACATTTAATTTCCTGTAACAACAAATCTGAACAGGTAGACAAGGTTAATTGAAAAACTTCAGCTTTAGGCAGCCTTGATAGAGCATCTGCTACACTATTACTCGCCCCCTTTTTATACTGTATTTCATAATCATACCCCATAAGTTTTGATACCCAAAACATCTGAAAAGAAGTCTTTAATTTCTGATCCAACAAATGTTTGAGACTTTGTTGATCTGTCTTAATAATAAACTTCCTTCCCTCAAGGTATTGATGCCAATAACCTACTGCTTGAACCACTGCAAGCAATTCCTTCTTGTAAACTGATAAATTCTGATGCCTTGGTGCTAAAGCCCTGCTGAAAAACGCCAATGGCTGCCCTTGCTGCATTAAAACAGCACCTATCCCACTACCACAAGCATCGGTTTCCACCACAAAAGTTTTGGAAAAATCCGGAAGTGCCAAAACTGGAGCTGAAATTAATGCTTGCTTTAATTTATTGAAAGCCACAGCTGCAGATTCATCCCAATTAAAACCATTTTTCCGCAGTAATTCTGTCAAAGGACGAGCTAACTTACCATATCCCTTAATAAATCTTCTGTAATATCCAGCCAACCCCATAAATGACCTTAATTGCTTTACTGTATTTGGTTCAGGCCATTCCTTTACAGTCTGAATTTTCTTAGGATCTGTCAAAACCTGACCAGCTTTAATAATATGCCCTAAATATTCAACCTGCGTAGCTCCAAATGCACATTTACTCTTCTTTACATAAAAACAGTTTTTCCTCAAAATCTCCAACACCAATCTCAATTGCTGTAAATGTATTGTCATAGAAGGACTATACACCAATATATCATCAAAAAACACAAGTACAAACTTACGAAGAAACTCACGAAAAATATTGTTCATAGCTCCCTGAAATGTAGCCGGAGCATTAGTAAGGCCGAATGGCAGGACCAACCACTCATAATGGCCAGAATGAGTCCGAAAAGCCGTCTTAAAGCAATCAGCAGGTTCCATTCTGATCTGATGATAACCAGCCCTTAAATCCAGCTTAGTGAACCAATTAGCCTCCTTCAATTCATCTAATAGATCCTCCACTAATGGAATTGGATATTTATTCTTAACCGCTTTCTTATTCAATTCCCTATAATCAATGCACATGCGCCATGATCCATCTTTCTTTTTAACCAAGACAATTGGGGAAGCAAATGGTGAAGAACTTGGCCGTATCACCCCATTCTCCAACAACCCTTTAACCTGCCTTTCAATTTCGTCCCTTTGAAATGCTGGGTAACAATAGGGACGAAGATTAACCGGATCTGCCCCCTCATGTAAGACAATGGAATGGTTAGCACCTTCCCTTAACAGAGGCAACGAATCTGGTTCAGCAAAAACATCATCAAAATCCTGCAACAGATTATTAACAGCAAAAACCCCTGCATCAGTTACATCTCCCACAACACACTGAGGAGCAGAAAAACTATCAACAGATTGTATCAAAAAAAATTGACATTCTTCCCCTTTTAATTTCTCCATGCTATTGATGAAATGACACTGCTCAGACATCTCCGGCTGCAATGTACACATATCCCCATCATACCAAAAAGTCATCTCCATCTTATCATAATTCCAAGCAGCTTGATGCACTTGATTCTTCAACCAATAAAGACCTAAGACCATATCATAAGTCTTGATATCCATGATCCTGAAATCCCATTGAAATTCTCGCCCACACATACGCCATTTCAGGTCCTTCCATTTACCAAATGCTTGTAGCCTTCCCCCACCTGCTACTTCAACATTTGCTAATGGAGCATCATTTCCTCTCCACCCCAACTTCCTTGCCAAAGCACAATCAATATAATCATGAGTCGCCCCCTCATCAACCAAAATTTGTACTGGCCTTCGTCCTATAAACCCTTGAATTCGCATAGAAGCAGCGCTCACACCCCCTTGAATCGCATGAAGAGAGATCTGCAAACATTCTTCAGCCTCTACAACTTCATCCACACGACCCACATCACCCTCATCCACTAATTCAGGCTCAAGCTCAATCAACTGAAGAGCCATACGATGTCTCTGAGGACAATCATGATCCCTGGAATACGGCTTATGGCAACAAAAACAAAGATTTTGAGCTCTGTGCTCATCTACCTCCTCAGCCGACATATTGTGTGAAACTCTTCCACTCGATTTAATAGATTCGGCCATAGAATTCTTCGATACAGCATTCAATGGCCCTGTTCGCGATAAAGAAGGCTGACTTTTTGACCAAGGGTTTGATTTCTTTGTAAAAGACTGGGACCCACCACCAAGAAAAAAATTCTTGGAAGAACGCCACCTGTCCGAGCCTTGTAACACGTCATTCGGCCCCTTCCTACGCGTCAACCTCGTTTCTTCTTCATCTCTTAAATTGATATCTACAATTTTAGCTATACTCCGTGCTTCATCCAGCGTCATCGCCCTCAATAATTTGACTTGACACGAAAAATCCTCCCTAAGCCCTTCAACATATGCCTGGATCGCATAATCCTCTGAAAGCCTCAACTTATGCCTGAGGACATCAAAACTGTCATTATAATCCTCCAGAGACCCATCCTGATGCAATCGTTTTAGATCTCCCATAGGCGACTCAAAAGGATTCCTAAAACGAATCTTGAGCGCTGACTTATAATCAGCCCAAGACAATTTTCTTCCATTGGTAGAATCCATAAGGGCCGAGTGCCAAAGATAAGCTTTCTCGTCAAGCTGCAAGCTCGCCATCGTAATCTTGCACTCATCCGGCGTCGCATCTAATTGAAAATAAGTTTCGCACTTAAGAATCCATCCGTCAATATCCGTTCTTTGAAATCTTGGAAAATCCAGCTTCGTAAATCTTGTAGGAGGCTGATATTCGAATTCCCCATTCCTATTATTTCCTCGATTGTGACCCCCACGATTATGCGAACCCCTATCTTGAATCAGAGTTTCCATCTGATTCGACATTGCCCTAATCGTTGCAGGTAAGGCACGTAATTCCTGCAAGTCATTTTCAAGTTTCTGAAGCCTTTCTTGCATCGGATCAACAGCCATTAAAGAAGTTTGAGAACTGGTTATTGGAGGGGGTTGCGAACTGGAGCGTGATCGTGTTATGGGCATGTCCAAGGAGCGCTAAGCTCTGATACCACTGATGTGTGAGTTATAGAAGAAAGGAAGAAGAGAGAGGAAGACTGGGCAGAAAGAGAGAAGAAAGAGAGGAAAAGAGATAGAGAGAGAAAGAGTCAATATGATTATCACAAAACATAAGTCATTACAGTAGCCAAGGTCTACTTATATAGTGTGTAGACAAATTAGGCTCTAACCACCTCCTCTAACTAACTCTCAACTAACTCCTTATTTATCATTCTATAACAAAAATCAACAGGGGAGAATGAGGTCTTAACCTTCAACGATACTTCTCTCAGCGATAATTTACTTCCAGCTATGCAGAGCATTCACACTGCACTCATTAATCTTGGCCTTGATAAGCAAATTTCAGTAACTACCACACATTCTCTAGGTGTTCTAGAAACTTCTTATCCACCTTCTGCTGGAGCATTTCGTTCCGATCTAACATCTTGCCTCACTCCGATCTTGAATTTCCAAGCGAAAATTGGATCTCCTTTTTTCATTAACGCTTACCCTTACTTTGCCTACAAGGGAGATCCAAAACAAGTGTCACTAGATTTTGTTCTGTTTCAGCCTAATCAAGGAATTGTGGATCCTGAATCGAATTTGCACACCCAAAGTCCACTCGCATGAGGAGAAATTGGTTGTGTCCTGCGATTTGTGATGGCGAACCAAGATTTGCAAATATGAGAAAGATGATTGGGTTTGAGCGTGTGTATTAGGTGAAAAACTAGCAAAATGATGCAAGGGTTAAGGCAAGAGGTTGAGAAGAAGAAGCTTGATGGTGTTAGGGTTTGGTTTAGCAAACAAATTTTAGAATGAAAAACACAGAATCAGAAGCCATCGATGACGGAGCTTGATGGTGTTCGGGTTTGATTTGGCTGCCACTTCGCTCAAACTAGCAGGCGCTTTACGGCCATCACTCCCACCTCTCTCGCCACTGATTTGCGCTAAAGAAAACAGGGGAGGAGTGATGAAGAAGGACGGGAAACTTCCCTCGGCGCCAGCGACTCCACCGTTTCTCCTCCATCTCTCTCACTCTCTCGGCACGATGAAGATGAAGGTTCAGGGATGAGAGGAAGAGTGTGATGAGAAGGTTTGAACTTAGCGTTGCCAGAGGAGTTTGAAGGGAAAAGGGCGTTTTTTTTAACTATGAATCCACATCTCATAAAAAATTATGAGACGTGGATTAATCCTTTTTCACGTCTCATATCAAATATGAGACGTGAAATGTTTTTATTTTTTTAAAAAAAATGAATCCACGTCTCATAACTTTTATGAGACGTGGATTCAATCCTTTTTCACGTCTCATATCAAATATGAGACGTGAAATGTTTTTATTTTTTTAAAAAAAATGAATCCACGTCTCATAACTTTTATGAGACGTGGATTCAATCCTTTTTCACGTCTCATAATAAATATGAGACGTGAAAAAAAGTTTATACGTCTCATATTTGATTATGAGACGTAAAAATTTGCATCCCACCATTTTTTTTCCTTTTGCTTCAAATATCCCGCCTTTATTTTAATAATTTTGCACTCAATGCGCTTTTATTAAAGAGAATCTACGTCTCATATATAAAAAGAGACGTTTAAACTTTGTAAATATTTACAGTTTTGCCACCGCCTTTTTTTCTACATCTAATTTTTTAAAAAGAGACGTGAAATGGGGACGTAAATAATGTTTTTTGTAGTGGTGTTTGGATAATGTCCCCATCATTTTTCTTTTTTTCTTTCTTCTCATCTCATCACTACCATTAAATCACTCAATTAATGGTTGAGATTCGATATTTTATAGAGTTATAATTTATTTTTCTTTTAGGCAGGTTGTTGCTACAAGTGTGTGGCTTTCTGTATAAAATTGTTGTTGGTTTTTGTCCTACCACCTAATTTTGGAGATCTTCTAGGCCTTGAAAGTAACACGGGGATCAAGGGCTAAGGAATGTTGAAGTGAAAACAGTCAGTGCTATAATAGCAGGAGTGGAGGAGATGGATACAGATATGACAATCGTTGATGAGATTCCGACTATGCTACAACGTAATTGAATCATGACAATCGTGTCATAGAGATTCGAATATAACAACGGATGGTTAACAAAGTTTGCTCATATTTAAATATTTGTTGGATTAAGGGTCAAAAATATACATGTGATTTTGTCAAAAGTTCATCCAACATCATTTTTTTTTTCACAAAAAAGACACTTGAACTTTCAAATTGGATCAAAAATACACATTTACAATTAAATTAGGGTAAAAAATATACATGTAATTTTGTAAAAAGGTTCGTCCATTACGAAACGCTTCCTTTTGGAATATAACTATAAATGTGTATTTTTTTATCTAATTTGAAAGTTCATGTGTATTTTTTGTAAAACAAAAAAAAAACATTTGATGCTAGATGAACTTTTGACAAACTTAAACGTGTATTTTTGACCTTAAACCAATATTTGTTTGAACATGTGCATACTTTGCTAAAGTGGGACACGTCGCTTATTAGTTAGTTCATTGTTTTGATGTCATGTAATATTTTTTTTTAAAAAAAAAAGGTCCTACAATGTGACTATTTTAGAAGTGAAGTTTATCTTTCGACCCAAACAAATTGTGCTACTTGTATAGGCCAAGATACCAGTATACGTATGTTTTTTTTATTATTTTTTCCTTTCTCTTCTGTTATTTTTCTTTGATTTATTTATTTTTTTGGTACAGGAGGGTGTATATCCACCATTTCAAGCCCAAGAAAAATCTGGCCCAAAAATAGAAATACAAATTATTTACAATTCTTACTTGGAATTTGGATATAATCTAATTTGCTGAAATTTTTGTTGTATATTGATTCATGATGATAACATCAAGAGAAAATAAAACAATTTAGCTGTTGAAATTTATTTTTTAAAAAACATTTTTATTTATTAATAAATTTGTAATTAAATTCTTTGATCAAATTAAAATTTCCCATAATTTAATCTTCTCTCAAATTAATCATTTACACAAAAGAGATATTTCAATTCAATCGTCCTGATATTTTCTTACTCAAAATAGTCCTTACTCTCGTTAAAAGTGGAATCCCGAGTGTAGCTGAGTGATTATTTATAAACTTTCTTAAATATGAAACCCTAAAATGTCATCATTTCACATTCAGTTCATGTTTCAATGCATTAGTCACACCAGCACAAGGTTAATCAGCTGTTTCGTATTTGAGCACTACGTATGCAGTCACAATAATTATTTGGAGGTAGTAGAATTCTCCATTGTATGCTTACATTTAGTTAGTTGCTGGTAGATCCGGATATTGGTGGATAAATTCAAAAATAGACAAATTAAATGATCAAGGTAAAAAACATTTATAATAGCTAAAATAAAAACAAAATTTATACAGAAAAGTATATATGGGTCAGGTTTAGGGGCTCACTAGGGTTAACGCAGCCACCAAACTAAAAAACTGTTTACAAGTCATCCACCAATAAAGTATTCACATCGACAGAATTCAAACCTACAACCTTACTATAGGGCTATTCAAAGTGTCCCTATCTCGGCCATCCCGATCTTGACTTCGACCTGTTAGGATTGGAGTTTCCTAAGACTAATGGGATCTAGTACCAAAATCAATAGGACCTAGGCCAACTTAGAACCAGGACGATAACGGGATACAATTACGTCACCGGCATTCCTGGCCCCGTTACTATAAATGTAATTACTTTGGAAAAAAAAAATTCCAACTTGAATATTTATTTATTTTATAAACTTTCTTAATTTTCCCCAATCAAAATATTCATTTTTGTTGCTAGAGTTGGCAAATAGAGTTGAATCCTTCGAGCTGGCTCGTTTGAACTTGTTAAAGTGGATGGTCAAACTTATGATTTATAGCTTCCAAAAGGAGTCGGACTTAAAAGGACCAGCCTTGGGGGGTCACGGGCTTAAACATACTTATTCATTTGAGCCCCGCCAATTCGTTTTTTATGTAATTTACTTTTTGACCTATTTTCTACTGATTTATTAATATCTTACAAGTTGTTATATGCACTTTTCAAGTATAAATATTAGTAAAAGAATTTTTTATTTTTTCAACTTCTTGTAAATTTCAAACAAATTTACAAGAAATGATGATAAAAAAAATACCAATATACACATATATTGAAAAAAAAAAAAAGATAAAGTAGAGTCTATATTGTAATTAATTTTAATTAAAGGATCAATTAGGATTAAGATTGATTAATGGGGATTTGTTAGTAAAGTGGAAATTGAGAAAGGATTATGGTTATAAACATCGAGGTTACTAAGGGTGGATCAATTATCATGGGTGTTTATCATGGTAATGGTTATATAATTTTGAGGCATTTTGAAAATACTGCGTTTGGGTGAAAACGCCGCAATATGGTATTTTTTTTTAAAAAAAAATTAATTTTTAAAAATATGAATTGTTCTTCTTGAGCAATACCATTCACCAATAGCTTTAATTTCCATCAACAACCTATAAGAGTCAAAATGTACACAATAACTGTAAGTCACATATAAAAAGAGGACCATGCAAATAAATAATTTGAAAGGAACCTGGAAAATTCATGAGAAATTAAATTTCTGGAACTTAAGAGGTTAACTAACAAAGTAATGAATGGTTAATTTAACTACCTAAGAAGTTTCATTTTCATTTGAATGAAGTATAAGTACATTCTTCCACTAACCCGATTATTTCAGAGGGAAATGGCGGAGGAATATAGGATAATGAATCCAAGTAGTAGATAAATAGAAATTTAAAAATTAAAATACTGCAGTTCATACAACTTAATCAATTCTAATTTGTGAGTGATAAAATAGAAGTAGTATGAATATGCTGTGAAAGCTGCTTCCTTCCCACAGCTGAACATATTCTAAGGAAATGAGAATAAAGATATACAAGCTCCATTTTGGTATATCTGTAACACATTTCAACTAGGTAAGAACCTCAGCTACCATTCATAGTTTCACACAACTTGACCACTGCTAGTCTAAATCATACATGTAATCAAACGTTCATCCACCCATTAACACGAAGTCCAAATATACAACACCTTTACCCCGGTGTGCCAAATGTCCAAATGGAAAAAAGTCAAAGTCTTATCATAATATCCTGCGTTTGAGTAACAACTATGGGCATGTTTGGATCTCACTTCTGGAGACCAGAAGTGGATCCCAAAATTAGAAGTCATTCTGAGAAAAAAAATTATGTTTGGCCTCATTTATTTTGAAAATGACTTTTGGTTCAAAATGACTTCTGCAACGTGAAAAGTCAGAAGCAAAAAAAAGTGACTTTTGGCTTCTGACTTCTGACTTCTAGTGGGTCCCACGTCTTTTGTTATGTATTATTTAATAAACTGTGTAGGAAAATTAGACTGTTAGACCCCTAAAATTCTCAAATAAGATAATTTCTTTTAATTTAAAATTTTCTTTTTATCTCCAAAAATTTACCATAACAATTTCTAACTATTTTTTCCCACAATATACTCCTTTGAGCTAAAAGTATTATTTTTTAAAATTATTTTCCTGAAAATAAGGGAGAAACTAAGCCTTTAATAAAAATATATGTATATTAGATATGTATTATTTAATGATAATGATGCATTTTTTAGTAATTTTTCATCTAAACGTGCTTTTCAATATAATCATCCAAACATGTTTCTAAAAATCATATTGAAAAAAAGTCACTTCTATCATCACAAATCCAAACATAAATCACTTCACACAAATGACTTTTATCCAAAAGTCACTTCTAAAAAAGTCATTCTAAAAAAAGTCAATTCTCCAACGGCAATCCAAACACACATGTGGAAGAAGTTTCAAGTAGACAATAATTAAAAACAAGGAACCAGATGGTTACTTACAAATATACAATAGAAGCAAATAACACAAGGACAATTAGCCTCTGCCTTGATCCATCTTGGTTGGACAAAAATATCACAGCTGCCAACTTTAACACAAAGAACAAATCAATTTGAAATGCAAGTTGAAATCTCCTAACAACAACTTGTCTGTGAGGGGCAGGCTGCTGCTGTTGATGTTGCTGTTGTGCTGCTTGCCTCTGATTTTCACCATTAGTGCCGGCCTCAGAACTTGGCCTGCTGCTTTTGTTTCCCATTCAAACCACTTAGAATTTTTAATCACAAAAAAGGATGACAATTATAGTAACAATATCTAATACACAACTACCACTTTCTATTTTTACCTCTTAAATTCAGATTTATGGGGAAACAGAAAAAATTTGGGACAAAAACATCATTCAAACCATTCCTCCATTAGAAGACAAACGATATTCACAAGGATTGCAGCTGATAGAAGCGGCACAATTGCAAGTGCATCGTCAAGGAATTAAGATAACCAGAGTAGATGGCATCAAGCAAAAGGCATTCATCATAAGGGGAAGAGCATGTTCTGATGCCTCTATAAAATCATCAATGTCTTACAAGCATCAACTTTAATTCATAACAATTTTAAATCAAAACCGCATGGCAATCCCATTCATCAAATTGCTGCCAGGGACAATCATTCTCACGGTTTAATGAATTTTATTTTCATCATATTTTGTTAACAATTTGTTCTAGCATCTTCATATTCAATAATATATATTTCTTCCATCAAGCAAATCATTAATGACATAATAAGCCTGAGAAATCTCATTGTTCAGTCAATACTCGTATATACATAGTACACAGTTGGCCCAAAAACAAAATAAACACACACAGTATAACTGCTGTGATAATCAAGCTCCAGAGGCAATAGAACATAATCAAAAGTAAAATAAGCAGCTACTTAATGTCCTCTCCAAGCATTGAAAGGTAACAAGAGAAAACCTACGTGAGCGTATTGTATGTCAGAGGAATCAGTGTACTATATTGTATAAAACTCCATTAGCATCAATTAGACATAAATTTATGGCAAAACAACTTCTGAGCCAAAATAAACCAGCATCTTGAAATTGAAGTTTGGAATTGTTAATGCCAACCATCAATCCCACAGGTAGGAGATTCTAAACCATTCAGCCATGAAGAAATAACAGTAAATAGATAAGATCAACAATATTATATAAAGTGAATGCTAGGTTTTAAAGGTATAATAAGAGTATAAAGTTAAGGTAGCATAGAGTTTGAAAAGCAGAGAAAGTGATCAATGAAATTAAAGAAGGCTCGTACAAAAGTTGCACTGCCTATTGCCTTTGCTATTATTATATAGGAAATATTGTTACAGATCAAGATATATGAGCCATACACGTGTATAGGAAAATATTCTTTACAGCTGTACAATCATAATTATTCTCATGCTGTGCTTTACACATTTACAATTGCTTTTGCATTACAGCTGTACAATCATAACCATTCACATGCTCTCAATTGCCATTGTATCTATCACCTAATTACCATTATATCCTAACATCCCCCCTCAAACGAGAGGGTGTAGTAACCAGCCCGAGTTTGTTTCTGAAGTAGGTAAATTGTGGATAAGACAAAGCTTTTGTAAATACATCAGCAATTTGTGTTGATGAAGGCGTGTATTGAACTTTGATAGTGCCAGAATGAACCATATCACGCACAAAGTGAATATCAATGTCAATATGCTTGCTCCGCCGATGATGTATAGGGTTGGCAGCCATGGCTCCTGCACTTAGATTATCACACCATACAACAGTCGGTTGCTTGAGCATTAGGCCCAATTCAAACAAAAGAGACATTAACCATTTTATTTCAGCTGCGCCATCAGCTAGAGATCTATACTCAGACTCACTACTTGAACGTGAAACAATTTGTTGCTTTCTTGAGGCCCATGAAACTAAGGTGTTACCTAAGTAAACACAACAGCCTCCCATCGATTTTCTATCATCTAAATCTGTGGCCCAGTCAGCATCAGTGAAGGCAGTTAAACACAAATTAGAGAAGGGTTTGATCAGTAAACCATAATGATAGGTGCCTTTAAGATACCTCAAGATTCTCTTCACTCCCTGGAAATGCACATCAGTTGGTTTGGATAGGAATTGGCTCAGTTTATTAACTGAGAAGGCAATGTCAGGTCTTGTGGTGGTTAAGTACTGCAGAGAGCCAATAGCCTGTCTATACAAGGATGGGTTGTGCATAGGTGTGCCATCTGCCGCAGAAAAAGATCGTCCTGTAACCATTGGGGTAGTGACTGGCGCACAATCTAACATATTGAACTTCTTAAGAACATCAAGAACATACTTCCCTTGATTCAGATACAGGCCTGCCTCATCACGATAAATCTCTAACCCTAAGAAGTAATGAACAGGTCCGAGATCTTTAAGAGAGAACAAAGTGTTGAGTCTCTTAATAAAATCATGAATATATTTAGAATTATTACCTGTGACCAGAATATCATCTACATATATGAGAATAAAGATGGTTAAATTCCTTGTGCGCAGAAAGAACAGTGAAACATCACTTCTTGCATTTTGAAACCCCCATTGTAAGAGCGTTCCCCGGAGACGATCGAACCACGCCCTAGGGGCTTGCTTGAGCCCATAGATGGCTTTCACTAGCTTACATACATGATGGGGACGTTTAGGATCAACAAACCCTTCAGGTTGTCTCATGAATACCTCCTCTTGCAAATATCCATTGAGAAATGCATTATTAACATCCAATTGTCGAATCTCCCAATTGAAAGAAATAGCAATCGTAAGTACTACTCGAATGGTTGTGGGTTTTATTACCGGACTAAATGTTTCTCCATAGTCAACCCCAGCTGATTGTTGAAACCCTTTGGCCACCAATCGAGCTTTGTGCTTGGATATAGAGCCATCGGTATTAAATTTCGTCTTGAAAATCCAACGACAGTCCACTAGTTTTTGTGCTCTCTGACGAGGGACTAAAATCCATGTATTATTGCGTTGAAGAGCATTAAACTCGTCAACCATGGCCTGGCGCCAGTGAGGGATAGAAAGGGCTAACGTCGTTGTCGCAGGAGCAGAAGCAGCCGTGAGAGACGACAGATCTTCGGCTTTCAGCATACCCACAAAGGGATAACGTGGCTTTGAGATCCCATCTTTAGCTCGAGTAACCATGGGATGCACGTTCAGCGGTAAGGGTTTGTTGGAAACCGAGACTGGACTTGATGCTTCGGACTGAGCGGCTGGAGAAGACGGAATGGAAGAAGGTGCGTGGTCCTGGACTGAACTAGATGTGGAGCTCATGACCGAATGATGGTCAGGAGAAAGGCGCTGCTGCAAAGTGGTGTGTAGGCTAGGTTGTGGTGGAGAGATGGGCTCGTGCAAGAGAGGCCCAACGTGCTGGATTGAAGATGGGGATGGCCCACGCGTAGGAGTGATAATGAGAGGAAAAGAGGCGCTCTCACCATGTGAATTGGGCTTTGAACAATCAATAAATCCATGCGAATTGGACTTTGAGCAATCACTAAATCCTGCAACAAAAGGAAACAGCGAAGGATCAAAGATGACATGCCTTGAAATATAGATACGACCTGTAGCACTGAGACATTTGGAGCCCTTATGATTCGGCGCTGGTCCAAGATATACACATTTTTGACTATGGAACTGAAATTTGTGAGTATTGTATGGTTTTAAACAGGGATAACAAGCACACCCAAAGGGTTGTAGATCATCATAGGTGGGTTCGATTTTATATAGCTTAGCAAATGGTGTAGAGTCATTTAAGACTGGAGTTGGGAGGCGATTTATGAGATAGGTGGCAGTTTGAAAAGCTTCAACCCAGTACTTGAGAGGCAGACGCGCTTGAGCCAATAGGGTAAGGCCCATTTCAACAACATGTCTATGTTTTCTTTCAGCACGGCCATTTTGCTGAGATGTGTAAGGACATGTGAGACGGATCTGAATTCCCTCATCATTAGCCAGGCGAATAATTGGCAAATACTCAGTACCATTATCACACTGTAGATTCTTGATGACAGTGTTAAACTGAGTCTTAACAAATTGGAGAAAATGCTTAAAGACAATTACAGCTTCATTTTTATGCTTTAAGGGATAGGTCCATGTAAACCTGCTGAAGTCATCAATGAAGTTGATATAATAATAATGACCACCAGATGATGACACTGGAGAAGGTCCCCACAAATCAGAATGAATAAGATCAAATGGACATGAAGCATGAGAGGAGGAAACAGTAAAAGGCAAACGTTTAGATTTTCCCATTTGGCACGCTTCACAGACAAATTGTTCAGTGTTCTTTACACAAACATTACATTTATGTAAAATTTGTTTAAGTACCGGTAAACTAGGATGTCCTAACTTATAATGCCATTTAAGAAATTCATCAGCAGAAATTGTTCTGGAGTAGGTCGTTGCAAAACTCAGTACTGGAGCCAATTCACCGCTACTCATGGGATACATTCCTTGCTTGGTTCGCCCTGCCATCAGGAGTTTTCCTGTCACCGGATCCTTCACAGTACAGCCAGAATCAGTAAATAGAACATCAACATGATTATCCTCAGCCAGTTTATGAACACTCAACAAATTTTTAGTAGCAGAAGGAACAACAAGAACATCATTAAGATGAAGTTTAGATCGAGGAAAGGATAGTGAACCAATACCAGTAACACGAGCTCGCTCCCCAGTACAAGTGATTAAATGGGACTTACCAACTGCAGTAGTGTGGTCTAGATTTTCAGAACAAGGAGTGACATGATAATTTGACCCGCTGTCCATATACCAGGCTGGATCAACCACAGTGTCCGGACTTGCATAAAATGCTTGAGGAGAGTACGAGCGACCATATGAGTTCTCTGGAACATATCCAAGACGCTGATAACAGGTTGCATATACATGACCAGGTCTCTCACACCAAGTGCAGAAGGGGCGTCCACCTCCACCACTAGGACCGCCAAAATTACCACGTCGTCCTCGTGACTGACGACCACGGCCTCGAGATCCGCGACCACCTCGCCAAGGAAAACCGCGGTTTCCATCAGTAACAGAAGAATGACGAGGGGCTGTGGGCTGAGTTGAACCATGAGAGACAGAGTCACGAACAGCAAGATTTGCAGAGGGCTGAATGGAAAGAGAGGAAAATTGCTTTTGTTGCTCTATTCGACTTTCAAATGCCAGAAGAGATGCTTGAGTGTCTACCCAAGTGAGATTTCCTTGATTCAGTTGGTTTTGGAGATTCACGACAATAGAGTTGTAGTCCCCATCAAGACCATCCAAGGTTTGCATTATGAGTTCTTCAGTAGTGATTGGAGACCCGGCCAGTGCTAATTGGTCAGCTATGTGCTTCATCTTAACAATGTATTCTTCCATCTTCATGTTTTCCTTTTTGGTGCGGCTAAGCTCAGATTTATACACCATCACACGTGCTTTGGAGGTAGCGCAAGTCAGACTACGAGCTTCACGCCATAGTTCATGAGAAGTGCTGCAGTGAAGGAGCTGGGCAGCAACATCTTGATTCATAGCATTGCGGAGCCATCCTACAAGCATTCTGTCCACAGCAAACCAATCCTCGAAATCTGGGTTACTCACCATCGCAGTAGGAATTGTTGGAGAAGAAATTTGACGAGGAGGAGGCACAATGGTGCCATTGATGAAGCCTTCGAGTCTATTTCCCTCTATTAAGGGAAGAACCACCGATTCCCAAACAAGGAAATTACCTCGATCCAACTTGATTGAGGTTGTTTGAGCAGAGGAAGAAAAAAGAGGATAGGAAATGGACTTGGACTCAATTTTATGATATGAAGACAATGACACAGAAGAGGCTGAAGACGTTGAATCATCTGAGTGAGACATGATAGCAGTAGGTAAGAAATTTAATGGTGAGGTACACTTCGCTCTGATACCAAGTTTGAAAAGCAGAGAAAGTGATCAATGAAATTAAAGAAGGCTCGTACAAAAGTTGCACTGCCTATTGCCTTTGCTATTATTATATAGGAAATATTGTTACAGATCAAGATATATGAGCCATACACGTGTATAGGAAAATATTCTTTACAGCTGTACAATCATAATTATTCTCATGCTGTGCTTTACACATTTACAATTGCTTTTGCATTACAGCTGTACAATCATAACCATTCACATGCTCTCAATTGCCATTGTATCTATCACCTAATTACCATTATATCCTAACACATAGGTAAAGATGTTGAGATGAATATATAATCATAAAAAAAATATAAGATTAAGAATAATCATATAAATAGAAGATATGTGACACTTATTAGAGAAATTGATAGAAAATTGATTGATGAGTAAATAGGACATACTGACAAATCCTATATTTGTATGAGTTTTATATGCTTATTTTAAGCTATATATTAATATATTTAGAATGGAATTTTGGTCTCATATGAGCTTAACTTATGTCACAAGTCCTTGCGTAAAATAACATAAAATAAGGATATTGTCGTAATTGGTGATTAATTGGAAACAATTGATTTTCTATGACATGTGATGCTTGTTTTGTTGTATTTTGATTTTCATGACACCTACAAGATCGATAAATGGGCCAACAAGGTGAAGGAAAGCACATAGAGAAGTTATACAACAAGGACTTGCCCCATCCTCACTGCAGCAAAGGAGGAAGCAAGACTAGCTAGCTGTAGGTTCGCACCAGTGAACCACGGCGCTAATGACAGTAATCATTTTCCATAAATCACCATTCATCATAGTTTCACACCAGTGAAGCCGCGATGAGCCAAACATGGAGTTCGTTGTGGGCTCATCACACTAGCGAACTCACAGCAAGGTTGCAATATCAGAAAATCGGATACGCGATTTTTAGTGTAACCCACGACTCGGATTTGATTTCTCCCATTTAATTAGCCCGACATAAACCTATAAATTCCGAGACCTATGTCAAAAATTGACGGATTTGGAAAACACCAAACCCTAGTTCCTTCATTCTCTCTAAAATCCCTCTTAATTACCCCATGCCTTCTTAGCTCCCAATCTCGTTACTGGTTGTCCACTGAGTAGTAGCAGCTAAATCCTTTTGTTCTCGGTGGTAGAAACAATAGAATGAGCTTAAGACGTCAACTAGGGGAGTATTTTGTTCTTCCACACTCTCTTTTAATTATTTGATGTTGCACTTTTAGGATTCTATGAGCATCATTAAAGTAGTTGGATGCAGCTTTTCGTGTTTGTAAATATTATTTTTCTGATTGTTATTAGTTGACATTGAATCATTGTAGACCTTCTTTAATTGTATGGACACATATTTTCAAATGAAAGTTTTAGTTTTAATTCTTGCTTGTCAAAGATGCTCGATTGCTATATTAGGTGTCGAAGATCGCAATTAGAGAGTAATAGTTGATTCTGTTGATTGCACGAGTAACACCGGATGTCAACCTTTTAGTTTTAATTCGTTAATTGGGATTCCATCAAAGGGCTTGAACTCTAGGGTTAGTTTTTGAGGAAATCCGGATTCTGGTTGTGGGATTATGAGCTCCGTACCATCACCAGATTCATTAATTGCTAAAGTGATTCATCAACATGAAGTAGGGTAATTAATGTACAGTATTCCAGCATTAATTATTCTAATTTAAGTCTAGCCCAGATATTCCTCTATCGTTAATTTTACTTTAACCAGAAAATAACTTTCCTATTACAATTAAGAAGCAATGATTTCAGAAGTTTCTTCCTACTGAGAGTGATTTATTTGAATTTCAAATCCTTATTTTTAATATTTCTTTTTCTCAAGAGCTTCTTTTTTTAATTATCCTTTACATTGCATTAGAACTATAGCTATTAGAAAATTAGGCTACACATTGGTTCCTCGAGAGAACGATATTCGAGATCGTACTTACTACGTTTCCTGGGTTAAAATATTTTTTGAAGAGTGAGATCCGAAGTTATGAACTTAAATTAAGCTAGTTCCAAAATTATTAATTGACTACCTCTTCTCAAAGAAAACCATTGAGAGCACTATTAAGAAGTCTTTAAAAAAAATTTTGCATTGAATAATACGCCTTCTATTACTAATCGAGAATGAAGAGTTAAAGTACAGCAAGGACCAGAAAAGTAAATGATAACAAGGAACAAAGCTAAAGCATATATGAAGAAATCTAAATTAGCCTATTCTAGATCGCTGCAACAGAGGGGCAGAAGGCACAAGATCCCTATTTGGCTCTTGAACATCATATGTGAGAATATTGGACAAAAGGAGTGATGGTGTAACCCACCTCTTAAATGTGACATTTTAATTGATAATCTATCCAAAGATTTTGTGTCTAACATAGTGTAATCACATTATGTAATCGAAAATGTTGGAGATAACCTAAAGCAAATGTCAACACTTAATTATAACTGTAAAAAATAATCATCAAAACATTGTAGCTCTAATTACAACTCTATATGTATATCACAAATAACTATATTAAAATATTTATGGACTAAAGACATAAAATGCACAGCGCTCATCCAATTATAGGAATACGTACTAGTCATAATTCATGAATAACATAATTCACCTCAAACATCGTTTAACCACATATACCCACTAACATATCCAAAGATTAGGACGAATTTCATGCATATAGCATTATAAGAATACAGCTCTGGAAACAACAATGATTCAAAATTAAATACAAATGTATAAACATGCGTACACACACATAAACACATACATAAAGTATAGTATGACTCATTTTAAACTCAAATTGAAGTACAACGAACGATTTAGTTATCATAGTCTGCTAATTAGGGTGTTCTCTAATTGTTTGATAAATATCATCATAGCTTTGTGTGGCAAGTAAATTGGCACTACAATGCCTTCCTCTCCTTTTGCATTCTTATGTCGAACAAAGAAGCTTGCTCCAAGGAATTCTCCAGCACCAGCCATAGCTAGTCCACCATATATTGCCTTACCCCAACCAAAATCTATGTCTTCAAAACCAGCACGTGTCACATCTGAAACAAGCCAAGATCTTGAGGAAATAAGATTAGGTCGTCCTCTAATCACCATGAGATCTGCCACGGACTGTATGTACTCTTTTGTCGCCATAGATTTAGACTTCTTCACAAGCTCTAAGGCATACATTAATGAGTTCCTACAGAGCTTCCCCGCGGTAGTGATGGCGGCCGGGAACACAAAAGCATTGCCATAATAACCAGGTGGCAACAATGGAGGCTTTGTCTTACCCCTTATATTGTTATTGATCATTAAACGAACCTCCTTGTGTGGTTCAAGTTGTAAGGCTATGGTGCGACAACGCCAAATGAAAGCTGTGAGTACTTCAACGGTAGAGTTTTGATTAGGGAACAATTGATGAATGGCCTTTAAGTGGTTAGGACCAAAGAAGAAAGAGTGGTGGACAATGTCTTGTCTTATTGATTCATTGTCATCATCATTTTTATTAGCCACTGCTTCAACGTGGTACTCATTGTGGGTGCATGTAATACGAGGTGGATCCCTGGCGTTTAGTAACTCTCTACACCAAACAGGAGTAATCGAAGGCTCACAAGCACCTTGTGCAATCTCAGCTATGGCCTTTAGGAATTGAGTAAAACCAGGAGCATCACACATAGTGTGGTTTAGGCGAACAGAGAAGATAAAACCACCGCACTTGAGACGTGTAACCTATAATTAAAGATCATGTAAAAAACCTTTATAATTAAAGAAAATAAAAATAATTATTTATAGTATGTGCATGGAAAGTAGTGTATGATCAAGCACAATTACTAGACTACAAGCTATATACTCCATCCGATTCTAAATATAGGACCCATTTAGGAAGTTAGTCGTAGTCTTTAATATATGACCTAATTATAATTTTTATTAATTTCTTCCCGAATTATCTCTATTGGTACTCCTCTAACAATAATCAAGTAAGAGATGAGGGAGAAACTCTATTGGTGCTCCTCTAACAATAATTATTTAAATAAGAGGTAAGGGAGAGATTAAGTAGGGGTGTTCATGGGACGGGACGGGAACGGGACGACCCCATCCCGTCCCGTCCCGAAGAAAGGGTGGCGGGACAGGATTCCTGTCCCGTGTCCCGTCCCGTCCCGGACTTGTCCCTTCCCGTTTGGGACGAGACGGGACATTCCCGAAGTCTTTTTTTTTTACTTTTTTCATGATTTTTTTTGCTATTGTTGAAAAAAATAATAAATTAATAGCAAGTAATTGTATCAAGCTCATTGGAAAATCATTATTCAGAAATGGAAAAAGCCTACTAGAATTTATGTTAATTGTTTCATCTATTTATATAATCTACCTCTACAGGAATTAATCTGGAAGAAAACTCGTAGACAAATACACTTTGTGATGTTTTTTCCTTTTGCCCCTTTCTTTAGTCTTAATTAATAAGGTTATAATGTTAAGGTGATGGATTCAGTGGAAGTCGTTGTTTGAACAAAAAAATGGTATACAGTTGGCAAATCGCTGTACATAATAATGTTTGCTTTGTCTGTTACTGATAAGTCTCTCTAGTTCATGTTATTTCAATGAAATGAAATGGTTGTTTTCAGAGCAGAGACGAAAATGAAATGTCCAAAAGGCTAATTAAATTATTTTGGGATGACAGTGCAATGTTTTCGTTCTCATCTCTTTCCTGTTAATGGGATGAGACTGTAAGAAATTGCATGTTTAGTAGAATATTTTGTCTACGGCACTTTAAACAAATAGTGTATTAATGGGTTTTATAGAATAATTTATATGAAGGCTTCTCAAGAAAAAGATGAATAAAAGGGAAATTTCAAATAAAAATACGATGCAAAAAGAAAGATAAGTGATAGATCAAATGTTTTAAATAAAGCAAATAATAATGAAGTAGAAGAAATATAGTGAAATAGAAAAATTAAACCCATATAATTAATAAATTCAATAAAAATATTAATAAATAAAATATATATAATATAACGGGACGGGATGGGAATGGGACACCCCCGTCCCGTGTCCCGTCCCGCCCCCTTTTCTGTCCCGTCCCGGTCATTTTCGGGACGGGAAATCCCGTCCCAAAATGATTGGGATCGGGACGGAATGGGCGGGACGGGAAATATATGAACACCCCTAAGATTAAATGCCTGAATAATTAATTTAAAAGGGTGAGGAAAACCAAAAAAACTGGTTTGATTTTTGGGAAAATTTCAGTTTACCCCCCTAATAAGGAATTAATCTCAGATTCCCCCCTAAACATTCTGAAACTTCACTGCACCCCCAAAGGACTAAAGTGAAATTAAATGTTTTAGCTAAAAGACCAAAATGTCCTTATTGAATTTTGTACTGGATTTCCAAGACACATATGAAGAATTTCCAAGACATTTATGGGAAATTTTCAAGACGTATATGAGGGAACTTTTCAAAACATTTGTGCTTATTTTCAACATCAATGTGAGTATTTTTAAGTCTCAAAAATCATGGAATCCAAAACTAAAACATCCAAAATTTCACAACTATATTTCCAAAACACATATGAAAAATTTCCAAGACATATATGGAGAATTTCTAAGACACATATGAGAAATTTCCAAAACGTTTGTACTTCTTTCAATAAGGACATTTTGGTCTTTTAGCTGAAACATTTAATTTCACTTTAGTCCCTTGGGGGTGCAGTGAAATTTCAGAATGTTTTGGAGGGAATCTGAAATTAATTCCTTATTATGGGGTAAAATGAAATTTTCCCTTGATTTTTCATTGTTCAAAAAGTGTTCAGCACATTATGTTCCGTCAACATCATTTCTCTCCCACAATTTATCTTTATAGGACTGAAATTGGGTCCCACAAAAAATGATATCAATCAAGCTTCCAACATCTTATGGAAATGGCTACTGTAGGACTAAAATGCCTCTGAACACTTAATAAAAAAAGGAGACGTTTTGATGATTGGGTGGTTGCAATTGAAGTGCGACACTACTATTGCTGAGTTGAGGAGGCGAAGTCATATGCAAGAGGATCCTTTCCTCTCTTTTTTTTCCGAACATTTCCTCTTGTCATTCTCTCTTCTATCTTAAAATTATTTATTTTTGGGGTCAAATTTTTTTTTTATTTGTATCATTAGATTCTATATTAAATTAGTGACATTTTGATGTCTTATGGACAAAAAATGTTTCAGTTTTCAATTTTATATGAGTTTTCAAAGATTTAATACTTTAACTTAAAAAAATACAGAACAGAACCATTTTTTTGTCCATAAAATATTAAAATGTCACTAATATTATGTATAAATAAACAAAAAAATTATTTGACCCAAAAAAATAAAAAAAATTTGAGGCAGAAAAGAGAACGAAAGAGGAGAGGATCCTCCTCTAAGTCGTATACGACCGAGGATTCAAGCTCGACCCAAACTAATAAACTGTTCATGGGTGTTCATTGACAGTGGGTGTCCATTTAATTCAATGTGTTTTGTTCATGATTAGTTAAAAATAATGAATATATATAAAATAAACTCGTTTTTTCAAGGCTGCCCATATTTACTAATGGGGGCTAGAGAGAGGGAGATAAAAGTAATGAAAGGATCCTTAAAAGAGAATGTAGTATAAAAGAAAAAGAGAGAGAATTAAAGATTAAATAGTTACAAAAATTGTAAACAACGCAACCTTGGATGTGATCCTACAAAAACGAAGACCTGAAGCAATTATATGAATACAAACCTGTATGAGTAAGAGGGGACAATCAATGATTCCTTCTGAGCCAGGAACACTATAAAGAAGCTCTTCAAAGCAAGGGAACGGAGGTTTAATAGGGTCACCAAATTGGTGAAGAGAAACTTCAGCATCAGCTTCAATGAAAATCACTCCTTCTGCATTACAATCAACCATAAGTTTGCGACCAGGTCCTTCCCTAAGCCTACCTGCAAATGGATAGTAAAACACTAGGGTCTCACCAAGTGCCCTTTTGATAAGTTGAGCTGGGTCAATTCCTTTCATGGAAGCATTGTAAGAATAAAAGTTTACTAATGGAATTTGAAATCTTAGAGCATCTTGGTCATCTATGTCAGATAGTAGCTTCAATTCACGAGGGGTCGGCTTCGCCGGAGCTACCAATTCCGGCGGGCACCTCCTCACAGTGCACTTAATATTTAGTGGAGAAATTGGTTTAGCCATATTTGGTTCATGGTGGGAGCTAGGAAGCAATATTTATAATGAATGATAAAACAGCCTAACCAAGCACATTCACATTTTTTGCGTTTATTTATTTTATTTTTTTTTCCTTTTTGGATCAGATAACTGTGACGTTGTGTAATTACCACGCTTGTGATGTAATAACAGGGCTGTCCTATATCTAATAATTAATGAGTTGCAGGCTGTTAAAATTATTGGCCTAAAAAGTTTCATGGCCTCTTATGTGTGTGAGATAGAAGGAGATATGATGAATGTGAATGGGTCAAAGCAAAGCGTACCTTCAAGCAGAGTCCTGTCAGCAAAGGGGCAGAAAGTGGCGAACAAGCAAAAGGAGGTGCAAAAAACAGGGTCAACACCTTGGACAATAAGGGAAACTCTGAGTCTCGCTTTGAGGCAATCAGAGAAGAGGAGGGTGTGACCAATAAGCAGGAACAGAAAGCTTCGTATAAACAAAAGCCTGTCACTCACCAATGGAGGAGAAAAGACAATTTTTGATGATGGGCAAAAAGGAAAAAAGAACGTTGAGACGAAAAGAGGAATGCAGGAAAAAGCATATGAGAAGAAAGCAGAGGAGAGAGGTGAAGATAAGACAAAAGAAAAAGCTAACGTTGGAGAAAGCATGAAAGTGACATGTGAGAAAGAGAAGGAGAATAAAACGGATAAAGAAAGTGACATATGACAAAGTCCAGGAAGAAGGGGTCGCAATTCCTAATTTTACCCAGATGAAATTATGACAGCAATTAATCATGCCGAACTGGGGGAACAGCTAGTGAAATCTCCAAAATTCAAGCCACCAGATGAAATAAATCTGGCTCGTGAATTAAATTTTGAAAGCGAAGGTGGTGAAGCCAACGATCAGTGGTATGAGACAAGAGAAAACGTGTGGGAAGACTCAATAATGAAGGATACCCCGTCGAGTTCAGAATCCCCTGAGCAGTAAGATTTATTCACTCTCCTTTTTTTAGTGTTGCTATGAATTGCATCTTATGGAATTGTCGAGGTGCTGCCTCAAAAATTTTCCCTGGGAGGATTAAAGATCTAATTAGAGGAAGTGAAGTTGATATTTTAATTTTATTAGAGACTAGGGTGAATGGGGTCAAGGCAGAAAAAACCATTAGAAAATTAGGATTTAGTAATTAGATCCGAGTTGAGAGTACTAGCTATGCAGGAGGTATTTGGCTATTATGGAATGGGTCTTGTGTGGCTGTGAATTATGTTACTTCATCAACCCAATTCTTGCATGTCTATGTATCCAGGACAAATGACAACTTTGCTTTCTGGCTTTCTTGTGTAAATGCAGAGCCATACTACCTTATGAGACAGGACCTTTGGAACGATATAGTAAAGCTTAGCTCTCACATTAGTGGCCCCTGGTTGGTAGTGGGAGACTTTAATGCTTATCTGTATGGGTAAGATAAAATGGGGGGAACTCCTCCAAATCAAATAGCCATGCGCCAATTTGCTGAGTGTATAAATCGAGCCAACCTGAACAAGATTGAATGGATTGGAGAAAGATTCACCTGAGAAAAAAAATCTTACAAAAGAAAGAATTGACTGGGCTCTATGTAATGGTGATCTTTTGCAGCAATTTCCCCTAGTTAAAGTGCAACACCTTCAAAAATTCGAGTCTGATCACTGGCCCCTTATGATTAGAACCCAACCAGATCAGTTAATGAGAAGGAGAGAACTCCCTTTTCGCTGCTAGGCAGCTTGGCTTATGGAGGATGGCTTCAGAGAATTAGTGACAAAAAGCTGGGAAAATGGATCATGGGAAGAGAAAATTAATTCCTTCACTTTGAACGCTGTAGAGTGGAACAAAAACAAGGTGGCAACATTTGTTCAAGGAAAAGGGTGCTCATCAAAAGAATCACAGGGGTAGAAAGACTAAGAAGTAAAAAGGATAATCAGTACTTAGTCCAGGTAGAGAGGGATCTTTGGAAAGAGTACAATAGAACTTTGGCCCAGAAAGAACTTATTTGGTAACAAAAATCAAGGTGTAATTGGTTGAAGTGGGGGGATAAAAATAGCAAATTCTTTCATGCTGCGACCATGAATAGAAGAAGAAGAAATAGAATAGATGGCCTGAAAAATGACCAAGAGCAGTGGATCTTCGACCAAGAAGTGTTGAAAAACATGGCTTTAGACTTCTATAAAAATCTGTTCAGAGGTAATCCAAATGATACTCATCAGCTCTACTCTATCAAGACCTTTCATCGGCTGTATGAGAGGGAAAATAGATCCATCGGTGCGGATGTGGGGGATGATACTCATCAGATGTGTTAGACAAGTATGATACTAGGCTTTGGAGTAAGAATGCATTCTCTCACATTCTAAGTGTGACATTGTACAAAATATCATTGCAGAGACATTCAACTCTTTTATATTGGTTGTAAGGGACAAGACAATCATCACAATGTGTGAAATAGTTAGAAGGATGCTAATGAAGATGATAGTTGCAAAGAGAGAGGGTATAGTAAGATCACAGAATATATTATGTCCTAGAATCATTGATAAGCTCCAAAGAGCGAAGAATGACTCCACGAATTATATATGCTATATGACTGGTGATGGGAGGTTTGAGTTGCAAAGTACATGGAAGAGGAGCAAGTAGATCTTAAGACAATGACCTGTACATGTAAGGCTTAGGATTTGACTAGTATACCTTGTGGACATATTGTGGCTGCTATTTATCAAATGAGAGGGGTGCCTGGAAATTATGTTTCTGCATATTATAGTAAGGAATCATTAATGAAAGCTTATGCTTTTGTAATAGGTGCAATGCTAAGTGAAGAATATTGACCACAATTTACAATGGTTGCCTTGCAACCACTAGAGTATAACAGATCACCTGGTAGGCCTAAAAAAGCAAAGAAGAAGGCTCCTATTGAGCAATAAAACTCATCAAATATAAGTAAAAGGGTTAAGGATTAAAAATACACATAATTTTGTCAAAAGTTCATCCAGCACCAAATGTTTTTCTTTTGGACCAAAAATACACATGAACTTTTAAATTGGATCAAAAATACACATGAACTTTCAAATTGGACCAAAAATACACATATGATTTTGTAAAAAGGTTCGTCTAGCACCAAGCACTTTCTTTGGGAATATAACTGTGAATGTGATTTTTGACCCAATTTGAAAGTTCATGTGTATTTTTGGTCCAAAAAAACATTTGGTGATAAATGAACTTTTGACAAAATCACATGTGTATTTTTGACCCATAACCCTAAGTAAAACGGGGGCTACCACAAAGTGTAGTAACCGAGTGAAATGGGTCATAATGCACAAGGTAGTAAGGCTCCTCCTATTCCCCAAAAAAAGGTGTATAAAAAGAAGAAGAAAGTTTCATCAAGCCAAACAGAACAAACACATATAATTTCTTAAATTATATAATTTGATTTGCTCTAAGCTCATAGAAAGTAGAATAATAACTTTTTTATTATTTATGCATGATAATCAGCCTCCTAATATTCAAGGCTCAAGTTCATCATTGCCATGAAGAAGAACAAAGTCTACTACATGATAACTAGCTTCATGTTACCAATGTAATCATTAAAAAATTACTTTTACATTTGAACAATTGAATATCCATATGTCTCTTTTAATGGAAATTCCTATTTTTGTTTATTTAGAGTTGAATTTTTATTCTTATATTTCTAAACAACATGACCCTTTAAATATGATTGTTCTATTTTTCTCTATGAAAAAAATGCTTTTTAAATTAATTATGTGTGTGTGTGTTGTATTAAAAAAGTCTCAGCATGATTATAAAAAATGTAAGATAAAACAATAAGTTTGTAAAATTTTATTTTGATATTTGAAGAAGACCATGGGAAAAATACGCTCGCTTTGATGTAAACTAAAAAAAATGACAGGGTCTAATATTTAAAAAATAAAATTTTAAAGATGTTAAATTTAAATTTGAAAATGTCAAGGGGTTATATGCAACTATACCAAAGTTCGTGGGAGTTTCATACATCTGTAAACATAATAGGATGTCATGTATGATATGATTAATTGTTTTATACGAGTCTGCCGTGGCAAACTCTATCAAAAGATAATTGCAAGTTAACGATAGGGGCTCCAAAAAAAATAAAAGGTCAGGGAGTTTAATTTAAACTTTATAGTGTTAAGGGGCTATATGCAACTGCTTCAAAGTTCACGGGGGCTTTTTGGAATTTAGCCTATTTAAAATAAACCTTGCTAAAACATGCCTTTAATTTAAATAACACAAGTCCTTCATCATAGTCAAAATATCCATCCATCATATGAAATTTATCCATTATAGTCAATAGTATCAATCATCACATGCATGTGAATATAACATAGTAAGTATCTATGGCTAGAGCTAGTAATTCGGGTTGGGTTGGCCCTTCACAAACCTAGGCCTAAACAAGATAAACGGGTCAGCCTGTTAGACCCAGGTATGGAAAATATGACTGATTTATGAAGCCCGACCCTCCAATGGTCAAGTTCAAGGCCAACCCGTGAGCTTTAGGCCCGTTTAGCGCTTTTCCATTGTTTCTCTAATCTTTTTCCATAGAATAAAATTAAAATATTAAAATACTTAATTTAATACATAAACATCATCAATATTCAATTACGATAAAAATATTAACCAATAAACAAACACTAATAAATCATCAAATAATGATAAATATTGTCCATACTTAAATAAATCATAGAGATGAAACTACTCAACAATAAAAACTAAGCAACAACAACATTGTGACCTTTATCATCATCTTCACCACTATTATCAACATCAACCGCATTCTTGATGATAGATAAATTTAGAAAATTAGGGACAGATGCAAAATTTTTGAAATATCTTGTATATCAAAAATGAGTTTCCATAATAATTAAAATGAAGTTTTAGTGAATTTCCAAATATTTAAAAATGTTATCAATATTTAATCCTCATAATAGTAGAGAGGTAGACCAAGTTCTAAATTTAGATATGCAACTATTGCCATACGTTTTTTTTTAATTAGATTTCGCCCCGATGAATAAATTGTTAGATTTGTATTTGTTTTAATTTCTACTATGTGTACATGTATGTCATAGTTATATTATATTATAAAAAATATTTATATGGGGGATAAATATAGGGTTTCCTATTTTTTAAATTTTTTATTCAATTTTTATTGTTTTATTAAAAAAACTGACGGGCCTAACGAGGCGGCCCTCGGCCTTACAGGGCCGGTCCTTTTAAGCCCTCGGCCCTATAAGATTGGCCTGTTAGGCCGACTCCCTTCTAGAGGTTCCAAAATCAAAACTTAGCCCTCCACTTAAATGGGTTTAAATAGGCTCAACCAGAATAATTGACTCTATCTATGGCCTTAAGCCACTTACCGAATGCACATCAACCCCCAAAAATATAAGGAATCATCCAAGATATTCAGAGTAATGCATAAACAAAAATAACATGCTTAACAAGTTTGGCAATGTAAAACTCTAGATTTTGATGATAACCAAACAAGACTTAGGCTATAGGATCATAAGATCTTAACTTAGAAAAATATTTCGAAAAACAGTTCTCAAAATCTAAGTTAAGCAATCGATGGCTCAAAACGGCAATCGATTAGAGTTGATCATCAGCAATCGATGGCATATCGATTGGCGAGTAATCAATTGATGTATATTTTATTCGATAGCTGACATATCCATCGAGTGTTGCAGGTAGCAATCTGAACCAATCTGAAGGCAATCGATTGAGGACCAGAGACAGCAATCGATTGACATACCTGGCCATCGATTGACACTTGAAGTTTTTCAAATTTGTTTCTTTTCTCATGTTTAACTAACTTTATATCTGCAAGTTGTACCTGTTGCTATTTTGGGAAGTTTACGTTGGACACACAGAAACATAAACAGAGAGCCGTTACTCACAATAAATCTGAATCTGCCATACTACGCTAAACAACAGAAAAGAAAGAAAGAAAGAACGCAAATCAAAATGACTCTAGAGCATTAAATGGAACTGAGAATCATCATCAAACTCCATAACTTCATCTCTCTCTCTCAAAGTCTCACAACGGCTATACTAGAAACTCGGACTCTGTACCAACGGGCAAAAAAATTTCCAAGGACTATAAAAGAGTTGAAGTTGAAACTGATTGGTAGAGAGCATTAAGTGACATCCAACTACCAATTTCCTACTGCATTCAATTCAAGCCTGAGTTCTCTCATTTGTTCTTTAAAATGTATTATCATCAGCTCAAGAGTGTGAGCAAGCTTTGTAATTCTGTAAACTTCTTTATTGAGTGATTTCCTTGGGATAGTAGGATCCTAGAGGAAGGGTTGTAATCTTACAAAGTGTAAGGGGGAGAGAATTTGGTGAGATAGAGAGATCTTACTGAGAGAATTCTCTGAGGTGTAAAGGTATTCAGGAACCTGGTTTAATCCTGATTCACTAGTGGAACTCAAATGAGGTTGGAGAACTAGATGTAGGTCAGAGTTAGGACTGAACCAGTATAAATCCATTGTGTCTATTTTAGTTGCATAAAATTTTTAAGATACATAATTCACCCCCTTCTTGTGTATTTCCTACCAATTTTTAGGCAATATACATATCAACACATAAAAATCCAAACTAAGTGTCACTGCTAGCCTGGTCAGCGTCAGCTGGCCTCTTCCCTGCCAATACTAATCAAGAGCTATCACCTGAAAAAAATGTTGAACAATAGAGTGAGATAATTGTCTTAGTAATACACTAATCATACTCATCCTACATGTGAGTGTGTGCTAAAATGTCAAGTGGGACTTATACATATATTCAGTAGAAGCTATCTGACACACCCAAATAAACATAATCATATAAATCTTTTCATTTAAAAATGACAGAATCATTTGTATAAAATTGATAATCAATCTCCTCTAACTGAGGGACAAATAATCGAACAAGTCTTAGTGACCTATTCCCTACTCTAGGGAAAGATTGAGCCCAAAAGGCTTATCATCTATCAAGGACGTAAAGCCATTCCACCCTATCCATAGGGGACGATTAACCACTCTACTGGCCGATTGAGAGTCTTATCACGTAATAGTGTATTAGTTAACCATGAATGCAACAATCAATCAATAACTCAACATAATCTTCAATAATGCACAATAATGACTTTCTAGTCATTTAATAGTAAAAACTATGGCATGCTATGATTTTCAAAGTAATATCACTTTCCAAAACATAATCACATCACATCACTTGAGATTCTAGTCATACAATCCTACAACATATTTCTATACAAAAATATTCACCTTTTATAAGCAATTTATAATCATCAACAGGTATGTCAAAATAATTCACAATCCTTCCATTAACAAGACACAAACATGTAGGATATGTGTAAAGTGAGAATGGCAAAAACTCACAAGAGGGGGGTGAATTGTGCTTTAAAAAGAAATTAACTAAAACTTAAAAACACAAAACAATCTTTTATACTAGTTCGGCCAACACAATGCCTACGTCCAGTTCTCCAACTCCTCATTGGGTTCCACTATACCACAGGTTTTACAAAAACGGGTTCACCTGCCAACCTTTACAACAGAGCTTTAGACTTCCCTCTAAACGCTCCCCCTTACAATTTGTAAGGACACAACCCTGTCCTAAAGCCCCAAGCTTTAGAACAACCTCAAACAGTAGAGGATTTCAATTAATGAGTTAACTCAATGAACAGATTTTGATAAACACTTAAGTACAAATAATATCACTAAGAGTAATAAATACTTTGAGCTTTTGTGAGCAGAGAGTATATGGGAATATTGAATGCTGGTTCGTCTCTGTGTGTGTGTGAGTGAGTTAGTAACATCTCATAAATGCTCAAGTCTTGATATTTATAACTCTTCATAATTTGCCTTTTCTTTCAGCTTCAAGAAGCCGTTTGAAATTAGTCGTTGGGAGCTCTTAGCCGTTGGCAATTAATGATGTTCTTCATCTTCGTCAACTTTCTTCTCTTGCTTCAATTAATCTTGCAGAGGATGAGCTAAGAGAGATAGAGACTGAGAGTAAGGATCACCTGCAAGCATTGTACTTGCATAGCAACTTTTTCAGTAGCGCTAACACCCTTGGTTATCGCTAGCTTAATAGTGTAAGTCATGCACTTAGCTGTTAGCTAAACAAGTATTCATGTGAAGCACAGTAGGTGTTATCGCTAGTGCATTTTATTAGCTCAATGTTCAAAGACAATGTATTAGCTATCTGATTATCTAAGTTATTTCAACAAGTATTTTTCTATCGATAGCTAATCATGTTATCGCTAGTAACTATGTTATCGCTAGTTATCTTATTAGCTCATTTGCTCAAAGACACTGTATTAGCTATCTGAATGTCCAAGTTATTTCAAGTATTCAGTTATCGATAGCTAATCATGTTATCGCTAGCTAACTTAGTTCATTACTACTAGCTGTTCTAACATTCTCCCCCTTTGTGTTATCTATGTTATCTATGGGGCCTTAGCGATAGTGATATACTTGTACAGAGCTTAGCGATAGTGATCTATTGTTCTTTGCTTGCTTAGGCTAGCTCAACTCATTATATTAGCGATAGTGAAGGTCTTAGAGATAGAGATATTGACTTTTCTTCAGATTATTGCTAAGTCTTCATTAGCTATTGTTATCCTAATCCTTCCATTTGTTAGCGATAGGTTCTAGCTTAGCGAGAGTGTATCTGTTATCTATAAGATTTTACTTGTTCAATGTTAAGGCAACCTACACTCTTTTACTTAGTCATTTAACATAATTCTTATCTCAATTTATTCCAGACTAAGTTATATGCTAATTCTTCATTTTACTTATGTTATATATGGGTCCAGTCCTCATCAAAACTTTGAAAGTGGCGATCGCACAAGAGGGGGGGTGAATTATGCTATTTACAAAATTTAGAAGAGATTAACTCAACACGAAATTTATACTGGTTCGGCCAACACTGCCTACGTCCAGTTCTCCAACACTCTGTTGGGTTCCACTAACCACAGGTTTTACGAGTCCAGGTTCACCTGTCAACCTTTACAGAGTTTTAGAATCTCTAAACACTCCCCCTTACTACCTGTAAGGAAATATCCCTGTTCTAAAGCACCAAGCTTTCAGAACAACCTCAAACAGTAGAGGATTTCAATAAATACGTTCACTTAATGAACTGATTTTGATAAACACTTAAGTACAGATGAAATCTCTAAGACAATAAATACAGAGTAATGAATGAGCTTTGTGAATATTCTCGTTGTTCGTCTCTACTCAATAAATGCTTGAGTTCTGTATTTATATCTTCTTCAGATTTTCCCTTTTTGATTCAGCATTCAAGAAGCCGTTTAAATTTAGTCGTTGGGAGCTCATAGCCGTTGGCATTAAATGCAGCTTCTTTATCGGGCTTAACTCTCTGCTTTAGCTTCAACTACTTCTTGCATAGGGTGAGCTAAGAGAGAGACAGACTCAGCGCTCTGATCATCCGTACAAACAGTACTTTCTGGCAGCTTTCTATTAGCGCTAGCTTGATCTGTTATCGCTAATCTTATAGTGATCTGCACTTAAACTGTTAGCTAACCAAATAGTCATATAATGCACAGAGGTTTCTATCGCAAGCTTAATCCTTTAGCTCAATGAGATAAAGATAATAGAAGAGGAATTTCAGAGCTTTTTATCGATAGCATATTCTCTTGGATTAGAAAGCATTTCGTCAGCAAATATTCTTCTATCGATTGCTCAAACTACTATCGCTAGATACTAGATTTGCTTATTAGCTTTAAGGATACAATTTATCAAAGAATTCAGAACTTCAAGGTATCCCATTATCGATAGATAAACATTCTAGCGCAAGCAAACATATCAGCTCATGATTCATTAGCTCTTAGGCACTAGCTATCTGAAAGATCATTATCTGAAGCACTTATGGTTATCGATAGCTTATCCTATTATCGCTAGCTGATTTAGGGACTTAGTTCATTTATCTGCTGGTTTCATCTTCTTATAAACTCAATGAACTTCTAGCGATGAAACCTTTGCTTAGCGATAGAGGGAGACTTAGCGATAGATAATGACTTGGATATTTCTAAGTCTTCACTCGCTATTCCTTTCTTTCAATTAGCTATACAGATATATTTTAGCGATAGAGATACTCATTCAATATTGATCTGCTAAGATGCCATTTCTTATTAGAGAAAAATCTTTGTTTTTGCAATGATGATTTGTTACCTGGCAGATATTATAAGATTAATTCAGAGGTAACTTTTACTTATGTTTTCTTAGGTTCAGTCCTCATCAAAACTTAAGATTCTAACAAACTTAAGATTCTAACATAAAGTGATTGCCTCTTAAAACCAAGGAAATGTTACCACAATGTAAGATCTATATGCTCAAGGTCAACAACTTATCTACATGTATCAAGTAACCAATCGCAAAAGCTTAGGGATTTAATCCCCTCTTAAGTCCAAATGGCACTTTATGTTTCTAATTATAATTCTTGGGCTTAATTAGATGAATCCAATCATACTGTGCCCATTAACTCAACACTGATCTCAATTATTCCAAATTATATTAAATCCCCAACTTCCATAATATAGATATTTCACAAAATGTACCAACTTCCAAAATCAAGCCTAGGCGGACATTCTAATCTGACCAAACCTCAAGTCATACCTTCAATAGAATTTACCAATTGATCATAACATCATTGAGTCCCTAAACCATCATAACTTATCCAATTTAGCCTCTAGGATCAAACCCTAGATCTCTAAATTCATAAACCACAAATTCAATCAATCTAAATCGATGAAAACCTTCACTTAACTTTATTGAGTCTCTGGAAATCATAAAATCACAAAAAAATCCCCATTGTTGTTAAAATTTCTCAACAACCCTAAGTTCCCAAACTTTCTATTAGCAAAATTTTAATAAAAAAACTCAAATCTAACCAGATTAAACCAATTAAACCTTTTATTTAGTCTTTAAGAAGGATGCAAAGAAGAAGACTGGAATAAATTTGGGCCCAATATGAAATTCCCCAAAAAGCCCCAAAATTTCTTCATGCAAAAACAAAAAATTCCAAGATTAATGAGAGTGGAAATCACTTACCTAGTGATTAGATGACTTGATCTTGGTCCATTTCCCTTAAATGATAATTTTCCAAATTGTTCTCTCTAAAATCGTTCATTTTCTCCCTCTAAAACCCTAAATTTCCTCACCTTTGTTGCTGATTTGAAACTACAAAATTTAAACCTTTCGCATGCGTGCTGTGACGAACAAAGTTTCTTACCGTGGTGAGTGAGGAAAAGCTCCCCATTCTCCAACACTTTCCTCACTACGGTGAGAAAGGCGGAAGATTTTGCCTTCTGAGGCCTTTCTTACCTACAAGGTTGCTTACTGTGGTGAGAAAGGAAAAGAAACTTTCCTCTCACCACACACATCAGCTTGCCATGTCGATGGGGATAAAGCTTGTCACTCTCCATTTCTTTTTCCATTTCCTTCACAAAATCCTCAATCTTTTAAATAGAATCCCAAATTATACAAGGTTCCATAATCCATTAATTCAACCTACCAGATGCCTTCAATGAACTTCAAAACCTCCAAGGATGTTACATACTGAGGCTTTTAATTGTGGTAACTTTTCCTTAACTTCAAAAGGTAAACACTTTCCACTTATCCTACATGTATGTGTCTTATTAATATAGGTTTGTGAAGCCATTTTTACAGTTTCACTTGGTTATGGAATTGATTATTGAAATGATATTTTATATTGAAATTTGTCTTGGAGAAAGTTTATGTTCAAAATGAACCTAATGATTTGAAATGGATTTGAAAATGGTATATGACCTTTGAATATGAAAGTTAGCCATAGTTTTACTATGAGGTGACTAGAAAGTCACTATTTCTATATTGTGAATGATTATTGTTTGATATGGTTGCTGTATATGCATATTGGTTCCACGAAGTACTATAACGTGATGAGACCCCCGATTGGCCAATCTAGTGGTTATATATGTCCTGACAGGGATTGTCTTGTGGCTTTGATTATGTTCCCCAAGTGTAGGGACTATGCCTACTGAGGCTTGGTTCCACCTACGTCTCTGCTGGGAGATAAGCCTATGAGCTTGATTGTTGAACTATGCTATTTCTATACAAATATTTTTTATGGTTAACTAGATGATGATAATTATGTTATGGCATAGTTTAACAATATTATATGTATTAGATCCCACTTGACACCTTGTTATCACACACTCACATGTACAATGAGTATGACTAATGTGTTACTGAGATAATTTTCTCACTCCATTACTTAACATGTTTCAGGCGACAATTCTTGTGTGGGACCAGCAAGGAAGGGGCCGGAGAACCCTTGTTAGCTACTCTGTGAAGTTCACTCCAGTTATTTATGTTTGATATGTATATTGCAAAGCTTTGTAGGCATATGTATTGCTTCGGCTCTACTTGATTAATATTTAGGGTTTCAATTATTATTTTTGAGCTGATGATCATTCCAACAAATGGTTTGAGCCTCAAATTTGTTATTTTATTTTTACATGCACGTGACCATTGATGGATGGATATTTTTGTTAAAATGTGTGGATCTAGATTATTGTGGTTCAGGGTTATTGTTGAATGAGAAATCTAAGATTGTAGGCTTGAGACCCTTATTTTATTGTGAAAAATTCAATTGGCATATTTATTTTTATAATCATGTTAGAAAAGGAATAAACTAACATGGTTAACTACTTAATTTGAGATGAATTGTTTTAATAACTGTAACACCTAAATTTTACTACTATATTAAAGCATTTTTAATTGATTTATAACCACTTTTTTATTGTCAGAAGTCAGAAAATATGAAAAATTTAAAACTTTTTCTTCCAAAGTACTAAATCAAATTTCCGTTCTTTAAATTGGGCTTTTCTGACAAATTAGAATAACTTTAAACTCTTGATGAGATAGGGTGGTTATTAAAACAATTAAAATAATTAAGATCCTATTATAGTATCTAAATCTATTACTTAGTGTATCAAGATATCTTGTTTTACGTATCCTACTTATACTTCTATTATCTTAAGGTTGGGTTGGTATCTAACCATATCTATACGGCCTACTATCAGAATATTGGGGTCATCACGGTCTGTAATCCGTTACTTGCTTATGTTGTTACTATGGTTTAGGGATACATAGATACAGAGAGTTATATACTCTACAAGCTTCCAGCTTGTGCTTCCCTATTCTATATATAATATATACAAATACTAACAAGATAGATATTCAAAGATGGTACAAAATGTAGCAGGCATTCCTGCTTCTTCACAACTACCTTATCCCAAGAAACGGTCGCCTCTTGCTTCACTGAAAAGCAAAGGTTCAACGCAGTTTATTTCATACATACTTATTATCATATACACTCAAATACACATATTCATATATAATTCAATTCTGTGCAATTAATGAAAGCATATATCCATCTATATTATTATAGCCCTCACGGTTACTCAATAACCCTCACGATTATAGGAATTTATTTGTAGCCCTCACAGCTACTCAAAAACTCTCACGGTTATAGGAATTTATTTGTAGCCCTCACAGCTACTCAATAACCCTCACGGTTATAGGAATTTATTGGCAAAGGGGGAGCGACCCACCTAGGCCTTGGAGTACTCCGCAAATATCATAATATCACCACCAGAATAATGCTCATTTATTGCAACAGATTTGTTTCTAAAACAATATATATATACACACACAAATATTTATGTTATGAAATAAACCGCACCTGACTTCAGGAATTACTCCTCAACTGGTTCTTTTCGTTTCTACTGTCCTCATGAACTTATGCCATAATCAACACCTATTTACATATCATGTAACAATAAAGTAATTTAATACTTATGCTTCTATATTTATACTTTACGTCTCTCTCGAAACCCAACTTACTCAATACTACCCCAAAACTTGTCTTTTAGGCAAATTATAACTTGCCCACATTTATTTAGAACTTTGACCATTCAAGACTACTTTAATAATTTACTTACATTAAACTTTCTTATTCTCAATGTTTGACCGATAGTTTCTATCATTTCTTTAATATCTTTCTTCATGCCTCAACAATCTGAATCCATACAAGCCTGCCTATAAACACAGACTTTTGAAACCACTTGTTTAATAACTCTACAATACTCTTGTACAACAAACAAATAGCCATACATCAAATTTAATAATTTGCAAAACTAAATTTCATATTCAATCATTATACACACCTAAAGCAAACCCCATTTACAAGCTTCAGATTCAAAACTGTACATTCCCAACTTTTCAAACCAATACATGGTTGGATTTAAATCATATGTTAATTCCAAAATCATAATCCCACCCATCAAACTTCAGCTACAAAAGCATTTCTATTTTTAATTCTCATACTCAATTTTAACAACCTAAACGGCTTCAAGAAGATTGTCTTAGACGCACTTCAATCCTCTAAAATCATTATATAAATATATAGTGCTTGGAAGCATTTGATGACAGCTTTTAAATCAATTACCCAACTACCACAAATGACATTTACGACCTCCCATTTTGAACAACTAACAACTTTTATATATCGCATATTTATGGTCTCAAGTCATTTGTCATCCAGATACAAGTGGGAAACAACTAAACCCACTTTGGATATCAACTTCACATTCTGACTTTTAAAATAGAATAATCCAAACACATATAATTACTCAATCTTCACCACTAAAGAATATAATTCCCTGTTTCATGTTTCCCTTGAACCAACAGAACAAAATCAATATTGAAAACATTGAAACCAGTTTCAAAAGTCAATATATAACAATCTTCAATTTCTTATATAAAGTTTTCCCTTTGTTTTGGATATCTTTATAACTAGTGGAAAAATCAGAAGAAATAAAACGTGTAGACCATTTAGCCTCCCTCTATTTAATTCTTAATGTTGACTGATTCTAAGACAGAAATTTCTGCAACTTCTACTGATTTAAACTTCTTATAATTTCTTCCTTTATACTTGTTATAGACCAATAATGGGAGAGATTTATAACTAAAACAATTGAGCTACCCACATACGCTTTTAACTATTCGTACACCTTTAATCAAATATCCTTAAAATCAATTATTCAAAAGCTTGTTCTTTTAAACTTTTGGATAGGCCCTTTTTGTCCCAATCCTTCATTCATTCACATACATTACGAGAAAACTTAATAAGATTCAACTCATTACTCATGATACACTAAACGCTGTCACATTTAAAATCTCATAATAACATCATTTATTTTCACTAGCCTTATTGCCCAATAAACCTGAAGCACTGCAGACTAGAATAGCAAACCACAGATTTGGGTAATTCCTAAAAACAGAGCAATATGTGCACACGGATCAGACCACACACAAACATACATACTAGTAAAAAAATTTTTTCCAAAATTCCTTGTAAATTTGCACAACTATTACAATCTCTGCATTTCCTTGGATAATCATACGGACCTTACCCCCATTATATTTTTTTTAGAGTTCAAACCTCTTAACATGTTTATATTACCATAAACAAATTAGACAACTAAAGCTAAGCAATCCCAAATCAAAACTGAAATGGAAATCCAAACAGAGCAGAATTCTGCAATAACCAGAGATAAACACCAACCATACTTACATTACAAAAATTCTTTCTTCTTCATCACCGAATCAGAGCAGAAAACAGAGGGAAATAAAGAAACTGAACGGAACAGAGGAAACAAAGGAAGAAGAGGAGAATCAGAAATCTTCAAAGCCACTTACCACCCAAAATTTCAACATGCAAAACACAAATCATTGCTTTCTGCTCCTAAATTTATCACCCCCAAAATTTTAGTCCCTCCGGCCCGCCAGATTCGAACGAAACAGGGAAGGAAGAAGAAAGTTCGAAATTTTAAGAAATCAAATATGCAATCCATACATCAACTCTATTCTACTTCTAACCATATTTAATCAAACCTTAATTAAATTTTGACCCAAGAACAGCCCCAGAATTGCGCCGGCCAACTGCATAGGGGAGAAGAGGAGAATTCTAAAATTTACACAAACCTCAGAAATCAAACATGCAATACATTCTATGAGCTTACACTTACTCCTAATCCTGATTAATTAAACTTCCGTTCATTAAACACCCAGAAATCGTGAAGAACAACGGCGGATGAACAGTACCCACCGAATGACAAATCCAAAATCAAACCAACACTCTCATACAAATTGAAATTTCTTTTAGAAAAACTCAAAATCTAACCTTAAACTTTGATTTAATCAGTTTATGTGCTCCAAAACACCCAAGCCCCAAATCGGCCTCACATGAAACCACTCAAAACGAATAAATAATAGGTAGAAATGAGGAGAGGCAACTCACCTGAAGTTGATTCAGGTGTTGCATGCATGATTCGAACTCGTCGTCGCCGGAAATCGCCCTTGGCACCGTCACGAGCCACCGGGAACGAAGAGAGAAGACAGAGGGAAATCGGGGAGAGAGGAGAGGAAGACGGAAAATGAGGGAGGAAGGAAGGAAATTTGGTTTTATAAGGGTGAGAGGAAAATTACGTTTTTAGCCCTTTTAACTTCTGTTCTTTCTAATTCAGTCCCTATCCTTAAGTTTCCATTATTTTCATTTTGGTCCTTATCTTAAAAATTAATTTCCTAAAATTAATTCTCATATCAAATTAAATATTTTCTTACTCATAAATTTATTTGGCCTCAAAATAGTTTATCCTCAAATTTCCAAATTAAAATTTATCTTTTAATTATTTTTCCCTCAATTAATAAAGAAAATAACCCTTGAAATTATTAAAAATACGTCTGGCCTCATAAATTATTTATAAGGCTTTTTAATTTCTAAATGACACCCCAAGACCTTAAATATATCCTTATTTTCTATTTTCTAAAATTTGGGATGTTACAATAACCATGTTAGTATGCTTCTTTTCTAACATGGTTAAGATTTATTATTTTGTATGCATTGTTTTAAATAACCATGTAAGTCTTATCCTTTTCTAACATAGTTAACGCCATTTAAACTAAATTGATTTTTAATAACCATGTTAAGTAATTTCTCTTTTTAACATGGTTAATCATCATGTTTATTAAGTTGATTCTTATAATCATACTAGGGAACCTCTTTTTTAACATGGTTCGCTTTATTGAAGATGTATAAGTTTTTATTACCCACTATAGTTTATTGTTGATAGAAAAATCATTTTCTATCATGGATAATCTTTTAAAAGTGAGAAATGCTCTTTCTAACCACTATAGCATTCTATTTGATTATTTAATGAAAACTATTTTCTTTTATCATGGTTAAGCTTACAAATGAAATTTGATAAGTATTATTGAGTTAATTATGTACTAAGAAGGATAATTTTGACATATATATCTCTTGTAACATTTTTAAATGCAAGTGACCATTTATTTTATTTACCGAGAAATGATAAAAAAATATTCGATGATACATATGTTTTAAATTAAGAATTTTATTATTCTAACTTAATTCCTTAAAAGGTAATATACTAATAATTTTTTATTATATATTTTTAGGCTCACTGGCCAAATCCAAGCTCGCGAGCAAAAGAATCGGGCTTTGAAAAGGTGGAAAATATTTTGAAGTCGAGCACGTTTAGGCCTAAGCATGTGAAAGTCATACATTGTTGGGGTGGGTTGGCCCATTTTCCCAACTCTATTTCTTCCTTTACCTTTTCAATTAAATTTTATTGTGGTGTGGTTGTTTATTGTTCAAATACTAAATTTTTAAGGACTTTGGAAATAGAAAGGATTTGTTAGACCAAATGGTTGTTGAATGATTATTTTTTTGTTTGCACATAAGTATATATGTGATATTATAAAAATAAATTATACCATATTATTACTATCCAAGGCATAACTATACATAAGTGTTTGTAATGTTTCCTAACTAGTGGGATTATATCCAAGAAAAGTGGGATTTCCCTGTCCCAATTCTTGTTTCATAACGGTAGGACTGGGACACCACCCTTGGTATTGGGACCGGGATTAGGACACAAATGGTGACATGGCCTTCTTCTAGTAATAGGATTTGGAACATGGTGCCATGGTCTCGTCGAAGTACTCTAAGGTAATGAGCCAGCCCTTTGCCAACTAAAATCAACCTTTGTTGGCTAAAAAAATGTTTTATGCTTTAAAGAACTAGGTAAGGTGGGTAACAATGGAAGAAGAGAACTATTTATTTATTTAAAATTTTTTACTGACTTAATTAGTATATTAATGTATGAGAAGATTATTTTTCTGAAATAATTTTATGGAGAATAACATATAAATTCCTCTAAAATAAGTAAATCCCATATTATGACCACAGAATGTCATTTTCTCATTGCAATTCTTAGGCAATTTTCTATAATTGAGCTTCTTTTAAAAATTATATTACCTCCATTATATTAAAAAGAAAAATAAAATTCCATCCATTTGATCATGTCATAGCTGAGGACTGCAGAATTATTTTGGGTATACATAGGAGATAAGTGATTGCTTCATTTCAAGAAATCACAACTTTCATCATATCAATCAAATGATAACAAAAGTGTATAATACTATTTTAAAGTTTTATATTCCGATGGTGGTGGTTTAGAGATAAATGACTTCCTTGGTTTAACAAATAATAACTAAGTCATAAGTAGTGAGAAATTTAGTTATATGAGAAATTATTTTGACCTGCAATCAAATGAAACTTAAAACTTTATAATAGTTGTTGTTACTGTTTAAAGTTTTGTTATTGGTTTGGTATAATTAATTGAAGTTGTTATCTTTTAAACCAAAGTATTAATTTTTCATTCTCTATGTCACCACTGAAACTAACAACTTTAAAATAATAGTTGTCACTACTTAAAATTGGTATCAGTTTTTGGGTGCGAAGACCTGAAAGATGCATGAATTGCATGATTGGTTTCTTTGCATTGCATTGCATAGCATAGCATGTGCATTATTCATAGTGATGGTAATATACATTTTCTGCACCTTCCCCATTAGGTTCTATTGCTTGTTCCTTATTTATTAGTCTATTTTTGCTTGAATCAATTGTTAGTTACATGGGTTGCATCCCTTGGTGCGGAGGGCGATAAGGTTTATAAGGACCTATTGGATGATGGTATGACATGAGCTGATGAATGGTATGTCCATTAAAGTTAGTCTTGTGTGGTCGTATGTAAAAATCTTGTTTGGTGATTAAAGAACATCAAGAATTCTGTAGACTTGATTCTTATACCTGTATGTATGTGTGTTGTGAATGAATGAGGTTTTGAATCCATCCCCTAATTATTTGCTTGGTGTGTGCTAGGAGTTAAAACTAAATGAAATGTATGTGGGTTGTGCTTTGTTTTGCTGATTGTTGAGGTTTGATGATGGATGTTATTTGTAACATCCCAAAATTTATAAAATAGATATAAGGAATTAACTATGTTTTAGGGATATTATTCAAAATATTAAAAAGCATTAAAATAAATAAATTTATGATATTAGGCATTTTTAATAATTTTAAGGCTTATTTTATTTAAGAAACAAAGAGAATTAATTAGAAGATAAAACTTAATTTGGGAAAAAGGGATAATAAGGGTGTAGTTGGGATCTTAGAAAGGTACTTAGAAATTAAAAAGCCTTATAAATAAATTTATGAGGCCAGGTGTATTTTTAATAATTTTTAAGGTTTATTTTCTTTATTAGTTAAGGAAAAATAGTTAGGAGATAAATTTAAATAAGGGAATATTTAGAATCTTGGGGTATTGGTTATTAATTAAAAAGTCTTATAAATAAATTTAGAAATTAAAGCATATCTAGAGAAATTATTTTGGGGACAGATTTAGGTCTATTTCTAAATGATAATGATAAATAAAATTATGATTTAAGAGAAAAATAGAAAATAGGAAATGAAAAAGACAATATCTGCCCCTAGTTGAAAATATCTTCAATTAAAAAGGGAAGGGCAAGATAGTAAAATACCTATTAAAAAAATATCAGACTTCTCTTTAAATATAAGCCACACACGTGTCCTTAATTCTTTTATCCCTTTCTATTTCCCTTTTCCCTCTCTGCTCCCAAACCCGAACACACACACATGTACATTTCCTCTTGCTCTCTCTCACTCTCATTCTCTTCTCTCCGTCTCCTAGAAGCTCAACGGCGGTGTCAGCTTCTCCGACGACGTTTAGCGGCGATTCACGGTGGAGAAAGCTCAAGAACCTTGGAATAATCTTTGGTAAGCTATTTCTCTCCATTTCCTCTCTTCTCTGGCGCGATTTCGAGTGAAATGGGGGGAAGAATCCGAGTTCTTGGGTGGTTTTTTGAAGTTTATGAAATTATAGAAATGTTGCTTGGACCTTGTTCTTGGTTGTTTGGGTGGCGATTTTGGGAAGGGAGGTCAAATAGGACTAATTTCTTCGATGAATTTGCCCTCTATTAATGTTCATGCGACGGGCATTTTGGGGGTTCCGTGTGTTTCATGCCTTGAAGCTTGATTAATTGTGGTTAGGAGTAGCTTAAGTGGAAGAGAGGACGTTATTGGGATTGATTGGAAGAATTTTGGGATTTTGGTTGTTGTTTTTCCTCTCCCATGTTCCTGCAAGTTCGTCGGGTCTAAGGGGGAAAATTTTTGAGTTAATGTGAGCACAAATTGGAGGCTAGAATGGGTGCTTTGGATGTGTGACTTCATGGAATTTGGAATGGATGAATTTTTGCTCTTCTTGCTACCTTGTTCTGTTCTGGCCGAGAAGGAGGAAAGGGAAAGAAAAGAATTTTGGAAGCCATACTTCATGATGTGTAATTGTTGACTTATCTTCCTGCTTTATGTGTGATTGGTTTGAGTTGTAGTTGCTTAATTTTGTCCCTCTGCTCCCCTGTTCTTGCTCTGGCAGTGGATTTTTGGCAGGGAAGAAGGAGAATGTTGTGATGCTCAATTTAGCAAGAAATAGGAAAAATGGTTGATGTAGTTTTAGGTTCTGGAAGTCTAATGGTTGGTTGACTGAATTAAATAGCTGCTTTGTGTTGAAACAATTTAAATGTTGCCTATATATTTGATTTCTATTGAGTTGTGTTGACCCTAATATAATGCTGATGATAATAGGGGCAATGGTGATTTTCTGCTCTTGTTACTGTTACTGGCTGCTAGCTTTAGAGGATCGAAAAGAGAAAATAGTGATATTAGTTTAATAGGAATTAAGTTAAGAAAAGTAAGAAGTTGAAATGGTTGTTCTTTGATTTGTTGAATTTGATTTGAAATGTAAATTGAATTGAAATTGTTGATTGAAAGCTCTAACTCTTGTTGATGGATTAGTTTTGTTGGATGGGAATGTTAGCAGCAAGTGTAGTAATTATGTTCTGCTGGTTTATCGGTAAAGAAAGTAGAAATGGTGATTTTATTTATCTCTTCTTGTTCTGCTAGGCGGGTGTGACAAATCTCTGATTTGTAATGCTTTTGTATGCCTAATTTGAGGCAATTAACATGATTAAGATGCGATATTGGTCCAATAATGCTTAACACAGAACTTAGACTCTTAGGTGAAATTAGTGTTAGATTAGGATTAATTGGCCATAATTGTAGATTAATTTGTATGAATTGGTTTATAGGGCTATTTGATCCTTGTTTAGTCTTGTTTCCACTTGCAGGGTCGAGCAAGGACCAAAGATCGGATTCTAGACAAAAAAGAAGGCCAAACAAGGGGGCAGAATCATCTGAAGCTCGCCGCGGCGAGTCAGACGGCGAAGGCACCCCAAAGAGGCAGAAAGGAAGTTGGCTCACCGCGGCGAGAAGAACCCTGAAGAGGCAGAGAGCAACGCACCTCACCGCGGCGAGCGGACGACGAACAGCGCGCTCTGCAGAAATTTCAGTTCGCATTTTTGGGCCTAATTTGGGTCCAACTTGATACCCACTCACTTGACCCGACTTGGGGGAGATAAAACACGAAACTTAGCCCCAATTAGGGCAGATTTGGTTCACATTTCACACCCCCAAGCCCTAGCTCTCTCTTCTCCATCTTCATCTCCATCTTCTTCACCTTTTCCTTCCTTCCATCCATGGCTTCCACTCCTTCCTCTCTTCTTGTTGGTTCTTCCATGGAGAGTAGCAGCTAGGCTCCACCATTCTTGGTTGTAGGAGCCAAGGGATGAGCTTGAAGCTTGAATAGGGGAGTTTCTCTAGTTCTAATCCTTCCTCCATTTGTTGTATTTATGCTTTTCTAGGGTTCTAGGGTTGCATTTATGGCATTTGGTGGAATGTATTAATTGCATTTGGTTGATGTGCATTTGTGGCACTTGGTTGAGTGCATTTATGTCATTAGGGTTAGAAACTATGTTTATGTTATTTCCTTCTTGTATAATGCTTGACATTGCTACTTATTAACTTTGAGTTTAATGAAATTTATGGGTTCATAGTTTTGTTATTCTCTTTGTGAAAATTATGTGCTAATGCAAGGTGGCTTGGTTAGTGGATTAAGAGTGTTAAGTTATTTGCTTGAGGGAGATGGCATAAGAATTAATTGGTTGTGTTGAGACATTGGGCAAACACTCTTTAGGTCCTAATTTATTGTATGGGTGGCCATCAATGGATTAGGGTTTAGAGAGAAATTTAGAGCAATTATGGGGTGGCCCAAATTGTGGATTTAAAAGTCTTGCATGATCAATTATTTCTTGATTTTGAACTTAATCAACTTGGGTTAAATTAAGTAATGTGCGGGGTTCCGGCATTAATTAAGTTAACCTAAGCCTAGCCTAGAGAGGTTCCTCTAGGGTCCTTTAGAAATCAATTAAACTCCTTGAAAATCGTTAGAAGCAATGATTCCCGAATCTCTCATTCATCAAGAATGATCTTTATCCCATTCTCATCCAAATCTCACGTTTAATTCCCACCTTTTACTTTACCTTTTGCACATACCAAACTTCATACTAAAACCAAACAAAAATGCTTTTTACCCGCCTTTTCAAGTTTACATATTAGCTATTAGGAATCATATTACACTAGGCTCCTTGAGATCGACACCCAGGGTTAGCTTCCACTATACCCTCAGGTTTAATTTCTTGGAGAGCGGACTCGAGGCGGCACTGCTCTAACATAACCCCAACGGTTTGGTGCTCTTCAGGGTGCCAATGAAGGGAGTAAGGAACTAGTTGTTATTGTTGATATGATTAAAAATATTGGAGGCATAGTTATTAATTGACAATGATATTGTTTGGTGGGAATTAGTGATGATGAGATTAAAAGATTGGAGTTTAAAACTCAAAGGAAAAGTTAATTAGAAATTAAAGTATTTAACAGTTAGGTGTTTTAAATTGGTGTAAGATCGGAGAAAGTTTAATTGAGTGTTTAAAAGCTTTTAGTTGAACTAAAGTTGTATTATTTTGCTCTATGTGGTGGCAAGTTTATAATTACCAGATTGAATTGTTAATTGATTATGATATTTATGAAATGAATTCTATGTTATAATGATGTTTTACTGCAAGATTGATAAATAATGGTATTAATTTAGTAGAAATGAAGTTTGATTAAATGCGAAGTAAGAATTAATTATTCATTGCGTGATGTGAAATAAATGGCACATGTTTGCTTAAGCCCCTATTAGGGAATTGAAAGTGTGACGTTGTATGATTAATACATTGAAAGTTTCATTGCAATTGAAGAGGTGTGTATTGCTTAATAATGGAATAATGTTTGCTGATGATTGTACGATTAACAATTAAGACAAAGACTAGGATTTAATCATATATTAGAAATAGAAAGGGGTAGTACAATAGGAAGGAGAGAGACGCTTAATTATTATGCTTAAGTTAGATATTAATATATTATTTTTATATTATAAATATTTATAAGACAAGGTAGTAGGATTGAATCCCTAGAGTACTAGGAAAGGAAGGAGAGAGACGCTTAATTATTATGCTTAAATTAGATATTAATATATTATTTTTATATTATAAATATTTATAAGACAAGGTAGTAGGATTGAATCCCTAGAGTACTAGGAAGTGAAGGAGTAGTGACGAGTAATCACAAGAATCAGGTAGCAGTTTATTTCAGTAACAACTATTGCATGTATAATTTTGTAATGTCTGTTGCAAGTTTACATTATGCATGAAGGTGATAAACCTTGTTAATTTCTGCATGGAAGTTTTACTTCCCAGTTTATGGAGTACTCCAGGTTTAGGTGGTTCGCTACCCCTTTGCCAAAGCAGTTAGTTATAGCTTTAAATGTTATAACGAGAAGTCCTGCAGGTAGAACCTCCACTAGTTAACAAATATATTGTTAATAGTGGCTGGTAGAGCATGTAGCGCAGGAAGTATGTGTAATTGTAATATTTGTTCATATTTATGAAATATATACATGACAATGCTAGCATGATAATATATGTTAATGGAAGAAACTGCTATTAGGATTTCCAATCTCACCCCCTTCCCCAAACATTTTCAGTACTCAGGATGGGAGAAACTAGCTGGGGAAGAAGATTAGACGAAAGAATTAGGACTATAATTTGAAAAGTAAGAGGTAGTTAATACCTGAGAAAATGTTATTTGTATATGCTGTAAAATTAATTAATTATTAAATTAATAGTAGGAAGCATAGGAAATAGAATTGCATAAGTTTATTAAGGGATTTAAATTTCCTAAGTGTTATGAATTATAAACAGATACTCTAAAAAGGTAGTGTATGAATAAGTAAGAATGCCTGCAAAGCGATGTATCACCATAATTAGTTATTTTAGAACTTAATTACCTATGAGTATAAATATAAATGATTAATACATAATCGGATGTATAAGTATGTATATCTTTCATAATGCTGTGCAATCTGGTAATATGGGTTATCAGCTGAGGTAACCCCAGTATTTTCAATATTAGAATGGTAGAAACCCATAAGTAGATATAATGAACCCATGAATGGGTTTTCGCTCCCCACACACTATCATCAAGGGGGAATAACCATAAGTGAACTTAAGTAGTTAATGGTTGTATGAATCACTATGTTTTATAAAAAGTTTTAAATTCTAAGTTATACGAAAAGCCCATTCCAACTGAAATGAGGTTGGAGCACTGTTTGAAAAGAAAAGATTTAAATTTATTCGTATTTTCGGGCTTCTAATATTCATAAAAGTAGTTATAATTCAATTAAAATAATATAGTATAGTAATAAAATTCCATGTGTTACATTATTGGGAGTTAAAGTTCCAAGTTGGTTGTATTAGACATTGATTGAAGTCTAAATGAAAGGTGGTTGGTGTTACAAAACACCTTCTCTCAAGTGATGTATCATTGAACAAATAAAATGTTGATTATACATTTTTTGGAAACATAAACAAGGTAAAATCAAAATTAAATTGCATTATATAGTTAAAAGAAAAGAATTAAACAAATCGATCCATATAGAGGTTTAAAAGTAATATTAGCCTAATGTTAAGTTATGCATAACTGAAAGAAAATCAAATCTATTAAATTTAAACATGATTTAAGTAACTAAACAATACAACTGAATAAGGAAAATAGAGAAATACCCTACAGAAGTCTCCCTAAACAAATCCACGAAACTCCTCCACAGCTTTGCTTCTTCTTTCTCCTTGTTTTCGTCTCAAAATGCAGTGTATCCCCCATTTTTGGCCTTTCATTCTTTTTAAATCCTAATATTTATTCCTCCCTTTAAAACACAGTGTTTTAATTAAAATTCTTTTTTTTCTCTGTGGTCGCTTCAGCCACCAATTGTGGTCGCCGAAGTGACCAATAAATTTTTTTTTCTTTGCTTCTGCTTGGGTTGCTTCGGCAACCAACTTGATGTTGGCCCCCTTCTTTAGAATTTCTTGATCTTTTTGCTATGATTTCTGCTCTGTTTGTTCCTTCTTCTTTTTCCTATAAAACAAGGAGAAATTTTGTGAATTTATCTATTCCTTGTAATCAACAGCATTGCTCATCATGCTAATTATATAAATAAATATATTAATATGAATCAAAATATGAATAATTCTATAATAATTGTGCTGGAAATACACTAAATTCTTATTGGTTAATAGGTACCCATTTTCCAAACAATTATTACACCACCCACATCATAGCTCGGGTCGTCAAAGCTCAAATGACCAATGTTAAAGCCCTACAACAGACGACAATGGGGGAAGGTTTTTTTAGAGAGAAATTCTTGCGTGAACCCGGTGCACCACGTCATTTGTGGTCGGACCAATTACAAGTAAATACATAAAGTCTAACGTGGAATTTTCAATATAATTTGGCACCCTAAAAAATTCAACTAACTGATAAAATATATTTTTTTATCTTGTAAATGAAAACATGAGATTTAATTTTTTGGTATGTTAGTTAATTTTTTAGGGTATCAAATCAGATTGAAAATTCTACGTCAACCCTTCTGTGTTTACTTGTGATACGTGAGACCACAAATAATATGATGCACTGGGTTCACGCAAGAATTCCTCCATTTTAGGTAAAGGTATGATCATTTTACAAGTAAACTTGATCTCAGATTTTTTTTTTTAAGTGGGAATATGTATTGATGGTTCTAAACTTCTAATATGAGATTCATATATCCAGGGAGATTTTCGTATTATTATCACATGATTTTTACCTTTTAAACATAATGACAAAAAAAAATCATTTGATGATACAATTTTTCAAAGCACCCAAATTCTCTACACTATCTGAGAGAGGTTAATACGTCTTAAACTCTTAATATAATATAACACACTCTATAGTCTTATAGATACCATCAAAATTTACACTTGAAGTGTATGACATATTTGATTGAAAATGTATTCGACAAGCTTGTAGTTTGGACTTTAGATCACTTGTACGGGTTTTTCTTTCACTTCAACCACAGTCAGTGAATTACATAAGTTGTTACTTCTTGATCAACAAAAAGCTGAAGGAAAATATGTAAGATGAACGAGTTGATAATTAAAATTTCGTTTATTTCTTGATAAATAATAAATGAAATAATAAAAACTAAATGCCTTGTTGTTTCAAAAGAAACAAAACATGCCATCAAATAGCATCACTATTCATGTCATTTCTTGTCTATTTTATTTTTTTTATGCTACCAAACATTATGAATGCTATGTTTAGGTGCTGAGTTGTTTTCTTTCAATTCTTTAAGGCAAAAACATTATGGAGTGAGAACATAATACTTATTTGCACTTCATTTCGCTTTTTTGAAAACTATATTTGTCTCCTCTCCTCCTTCCCAAACACTATTGCTCAATCCATAATGAAGGAACCATTCCATAAAAAGTTTTCTTTTTTGAAAAAAAGAAAATAGACTATAAGTCACGCATTTTATATAAAAAAATTTAGGTGAGACATACTATTCAATATTCTTGACTTCACATTTACACGTTATTTTAACTTCTGTTCGGATATTTAGAGTTAATGTGATAGAAACTGACTTTTTCAAAGTATAAATTATTCTTCAATGCAGTATCTTGGCAATTTTTTTAAAAAAATTGTGGATTTTCGCTCCAAAAAACTCTTTATATTACATAATATTTCTAAACTTGGGAGATTAATGCCAATGAAATAAGAATAAAAAATAAAAGAAAACTCAAAAAAATACTGCATAACTAAAGCATTATATCCTTGTTAAAAGAAATAAACCTTCCACATAAGTAGAGTCAACTCTATAATATTGTTATTTTTTTATTGGATAATTTGAACTAGTATATAATTTAAAGGCAAAAGTATGAATTTTTTACTCAATATTTTAGTTTAGTCTTTTAATTGTATAAAGTGTTTTTTTCAGTTAGCTAACCTTAACCCCCGTTTAACAAAGAAGGTTAACATTAAAATTTAAATGTCTATGAAATATTATCAAATGTTGATATTTAAAATTTAATTCTGAAAATTCATAAAAAAATTAATTTTGAAAATAATAATGTGAATGTTACATAAAATCATTGTTTGATTATTTGATACTAATGGTGTTAAGGTTATGAAACTAAAAAAATACTCCCTCCTATATATATATATATTATAAGAGGTCTTCTAAATTGATACAACTACCTCACTTACCTTGTTTCTTTTTATAAGAAATATTTAAGAGTTATTTCATATTTTTTTGGCTAATTTCCCATTTTGTCATTATTTAATTACTCATATTAATGTCATTGCATTTATTGTTAATGAAAATTGTTAAAGAACTTCTATTTTTCAATTGGTTAAGGGAAATAATTTCCTTATTTGATCTCTTACACAATGATCTTCTAATAATAATTTAATTATTCTCTCTTATTCCCCATGTCACCCTAAATAAGTAGGGTATCCTTAACTAAATTGTTACAACTTTTACATATTTACTGCCTTTAACCGAATTTTTGATCCACGCTATTCAATTAAATTTTCTTATAAATAGCAATGGAGGGAATAGTTAATTCATAGAATATGAGGTTGGCATGATATTTAATTAGTTATTTTCCACTTTTACCTTTTGACAAAAAGAGACGTCTTTAAATACAAGAGAGAAATATAAAGGAGAGAGATAATAGTGTATAATAATTTTTTTTTTGTTAGAGATAGTAAATAATAAATGAAATAAGGGTAAAATAAAAATATATTATCAATTTAACACACATTGAGTGACTTAACTATCATTTTTTATTTATGTAAATTAATTTGACATCTCTAATATGGGGGGCGAGTATTTTTCAATCAAGGGATTAAATTACAATTTCGTATGAAGTTAGAAACCAAATGCGCAGTTTTTCTTTATTCAAATTAATCTGTCACATAATCGCCATTAATTTATTGCTTCGATTGGAATTATAGTTAACATCAAATACTTAAGAAAATTGACACCTTTTCTACGTGGGACAATTATTGATTCATATTGGATGGGGGAGCAATAAATGGGGGTAATTATAAGTTTTCCTCTTAACATTAAAACATTTAATGGCCTTTTTAAGTTGTCATGTCCTTAACCGCACCAAACTAATTCTTTCAAAGTGTGGTCTTTTCGCATGGGATTGATCTCATTTTTGTACTCTAAATAAATTAATTTGGCCTTTTTGGCTAAACCATACAAATTTTAATTATGTACGTCACCTTACAAAGCAGTGACATTGATTCAATGTTTTATCTTCGGTGTCAACCGAAAATATAAAAGTGTCGGTTAAGTAACACTCCCTCCGATCTTAAATATAAGACTACTTTGACTTTTTTTTGTGGAAGTTAAGGAAGCAAATTAGACTACTAAATTATAACATATATCACATGTAATTAGATTATAGGTTAGTTTATAAGTAGAATAAATTAATTTTGAGGAAAATAGATTTTTTTTTGGACTGAAACTACTTTTTTTTTTATTGAAAAAAAAAAGTCAAAAAAATCAAAGTGGTCTTATAATTAAGACCGGAGGGAGTATTTAATTTTCTTCATTTTTTTTTTAGTTCAGGATACAAGAGCAAGACGAGCAAGCCTCCTCTTGAAATTTAGATTATATTTGTTAAAATATATCAGTATATTTTACTGTAATTGTAATAAAAAGTTTTCAAATTAATCATTAAATTTAAATCTGATAATTATTTAAATGCAAATGCCAATAAAAACTTGTACAAAATTGAACAAACTAAACTATGCCAGCCAGAACATATTTATTGTTAAAATACCAGATCATGTGATGACCATTTTATTTTGTCAGAATTTCAGAAGTCAGTATTAAATAGTACTCCCTCCGGTCCTAATTATAAGACCACTTTGACTTTTTTGACTTTTTTTTTCAGTCCAAAAATAAAGTAGTTTCAGTCACACACAAAATCTTTTTTCCTTAAAACTAATTTATTCTACTTATAAACTAATCTATAATATAATTTCATATGACATATGTTATAATTTAGTGGTCTAATTTGCTTCCTTAACTTCTACAAAAAAAAGTCAAAGTGGTCTTATATTTAGGACCGGAGGGAGTAATACATAATGTTATACTAATTGGTTTGATTGAACAAGGAAAACTGCAAACGAAATGAAAATCATAAAACAAAATCTTGTTTTTACTTAATATTATTTTTTTAATATTTAAGTGTTTGATAAAGAACCATTATCCTTATTTCAAATTATTTCAAGGTCAAAGACTCAAAGTATTAACGTTTGATACTGAGGTCATTTTTATTTGCCTAGACACACTCATAACTATTTAAAAATTACATTATTTATGCGTAAGCTCATTTCTCAAACATATTATAAAAAGTTTTTAACAAAATTATAAAGAGTCAATATCCAATTTCTTCCCTCATTTATGAGTATCCCCTGACTGATTAGGACCATCAATTGCTTAGCTTTTCATCATTCAATTACTCATCTCATCATAATTCATCCTTCTTATTCCAGCTCTGATTTCAAGTTATGTTGCCACAATTCATTTCAAACGTTCCCCCATTTCTATAGTTCGGTGCGCATTACGCACCAGCACCATTTTTTTTCTTTTTTTAAACAGTAATGCCTTATATAGTTCGTTTTTATAAGTACTCCCTCCGTCCCTTATTATAAGAATCAAATAGGTAAAATCACACAAATTAAGGAAGTAGTTAGTTGAGAGAGATAAATGTGTCTGAAATAATTTTGTTTTCTTAAGTTTGCCCTTATTAATGTAAGAGAGAGAAATGTGATAATAGTGTTATAAATGAGTATGAAAGAGAATGTGAATAGAGATAATAATGATGGGTAAAATGGGAAAAAACTCATTAAATGCTTTGACAAATTGTGCCAGGCTCTTATAAAAAGGGACCAAACAATTTAAATTTTTTGCACTTATATATAGGGACGGAGGGAGTTTAAAGATTATGTGAGTTGGCCTGGATTCAGATAGTTTGCAGAGCTATTTATAGATTGCCAACCAATAGTGTCCTCGTATTGGTTAGATTAGAACACATAGCCTTAAGGTTTTGAACTAATCCCTAATACCAACTAAAATAACCAATGCCTCATAGTAGTTTTTAATTTTCTTGAAATTCTCAGATTGATATTGGAAGTTGGAATTCGAATTTACATAAACATAGGTTATGGGTCATATTCTTGTTTTTTTAAAATCATTATATGAAAATCAAAATTATTATTAATAGATTAAATTCTCACCGAAAACGAGGGGAATAAAATTTGAAAAAGTTGACCTCAGTTTCAATGTTATACTTGTTAATGTTGGAATACTAGATTACCGGGCATAAATAGTACTCCCTCCGTCTCTATATATAAGAGTTAAACTAGTAAAATCACGTGGACTAAGAAAGTAGTTAGAAATGATAAATATGTTTAAAATAATTTTGTTTTCTCAAGTTTGCCCTTATTTATGATTGAGTATATAAGAGAGAGAAATGTGATAATAGTGTTATAAATGAGTATGAAAGAGAATGTGAATATAAAGAATAATGATGGATAAAGTGGGGAAAAAACTCATTAAATACTTTGATAAATTGGGTCAAGCTCTTATAAAAATGAACAAAACCATTCAAATTTTTTGCTTTTATATATAGGGATGGAGGGAGTACCAACTTCTTCTAGGTGTGATTATGATATCTAATATAATCAAAATTGTACTTTCGAAAAAAAATTGTACTTCAATTCTAAATAAAGATAACTTCTCAAAGTGATCTTGCAACCAATTTTTAAGTTAATACTATATTTTGATGTGATAATCTCCCAAAGAAATTTCAAACTTAAGGTGATGTCTCTCAGTTAAGGTTGTAAAACTCGTGAATTATTCAAGAGTTTAATGTAAAATCGGATCTAAAACTCGTATGAGTTTACTTTTATTAATAAATACGTGTTTAAAATATATAATTAAATAAGAAATACAAAAAATAATGATAATTAGACTTAAATAAAATTTAAATATGAATAGTTGATACTCTATTAAATATATCAACATTATAAAATTTATATATAATTTTATTGAATATGGTTAAATAAAAATAATTAACATGAGGCTTATGGCAAGTTGACACGATTTTTTCGTAAAATAGAAACGTGAAAACGGTAACTTCGACGTATAAACTCGTGAGTTTAACTGAGTTTACAACTAGTAAAAAATTTAGAGACTCGTAACACATTTTAATTAGGTAGAACTGTTAAAACGGTAAAATCGGAGAGTCAACTCGTGAGTTTGACAACAATGCTCAATATTATGTATTGAAAGAGTTTGTATTGTATTTTAAAAAATGTATGTTATGTAAGAAAAGAAAATATGAATAAATGAACATTCAATCATTTAGTTATACATAAAATTCTATTTTCATCAATTAATTTTATAAAATGTTGTTGAATCATTTAACCTTATCGATATTAATAACAAAATTGATATTAAATTATTCATTAGTTTAAATGTAAGGAAAATTAATTTCAAGAAAAATGCTAAATATAAATACTTTAAACTGATTTATTTAACATCGTTAATCTCTTTAAGAAAGTCAACACTGATTTTATATTTGGGCGGATGTGCAAAAATGCCCATATAATTTGATTCAAGGTGCATCCAACATTGCGAAGTTTTTTTTGCCCAAAAGTGTATATGTAGTTACCAAAATGGGTAAAAATTACTCATATCGTCAATATACACTAACTGCGTTAAGCTTTTCAAATTTAGGGAAAATAAAAGGTGCAAAAATACCCATGAAGTTTGGTTCTCAGTACTCCCAACACCGCGAACATTTTTTGGCCCAAAAGTGCCGATGTAGTTACTAAAATGGTTTTCCTCAGTACCTATGCCGTTACTTTACACATATTAGGCAGGAAAAATACACAAGGTGCAAAAATGCCCATATAGTTTAATCCAAGGTGCATCCAACACTGCGAAGTTTTTTTAGCCCAAAAGTGCATATGTAGTTACCAAAATAGGTAAAAAGTGTTCATATCGTCAATATACACTAACTGCGTTAAGCTTTTCAAAATTAGGGAAAATAAAATGTGCAAAAATACCCATGAAGTTTGGTTCTCAGTGCTCCCAAAGCCACGAACTTCTTTTGGCTCAAAAGTGCCGACGTAGTTACTAAAATGATTCCCTTAGTACCTATGCCGTTACTTTACACATATTAGGCAGGAAAAATACACAAGAGGGGTGAATTTGGTATTTCAATAAAATATTTGTCAAAATTTTAAGTTCAAAATCAATTTTCAAAAACAGATAAGAAAGAAACAGAGTATTAAAATCTTAACCAAATGCTTGCAGATCAGATAGAGTATATGATAAACATTTAAACTCACAGAAATTTAGAGAAACAGAGTATAAAGATTCAAAGTTTTGAAAAATATTTATTGAAATACAAAATTCACTCCCCTCTTATGTATTTCTCATACCTAACATATGTAAGACAATGGTATAGGCACTAAAGGAACCATTTTGCTAACTACGTGAGCACTTGTTGGGAAAAACTTCGCGGTGTTGGGTGTACTTTTAACCAAACTACATAGACATTTTTTACACATTCGCCCTTTATATTTAGAACTTGAGGGAATAAATTATATCAATACAAGTTTATATAGAATGCGATATTCTTAGCAAGAGTCGAAGATTTTATTTTTGTTTCTAATATGGACAGTACTAGATTGAGATGATAATTTCTTTGCCGTTTGCACCCCTAAGAGATTACATCAGTTTTCATATTGGTTCATATTGGTAGAGGGTGCTCCTCATCTAAAAATAAATATAATTAAAATTATAATCTATTTGTCATGATCGGAGTAAATAAAAAAATATTTATATTTTGAAATTCTTTTTCCCAAAAATATATTAATGATCAATAGTAAATAAATAATAAATATTTTCCATTTTTATATATAATATTTTATTTTTTTCCTTATCTATATAGCTTATCAACTATCAATTACAAAATATTCCCTCCCATTCTTTTTAATAAGAACGAGAAATTTGAATTACTTTGGTTTTTTTTTTATAATAGTCTAGCTAAAGTGTCATAATATTTAATTGTTTTTACCATTTTGCCCCTAATAAATTTTTATTATTTCTCATTATCCTTTTCACATACTACATTATATTCTATCATATCTTCTCTTGTTACTACTCCTTCCGGTCCTTATTATAACAGCCCAAAATTTGAATTGTCGTAGTCTTTTTTGCAAGAGCATACTACGGGTTGTCTAAGCATTTAATGTATTTTACCATTTTACCCTAAATTGATTATACTCTATCTCTTCATCTTTTTTTGGTAATAAACTATATTTTATATTCTCAAAATAAGTGAGGTACAAACAAAATTAAAACATATCAACCTAATCCTCCATCACCAACCATCTAATCATTATGTTAAGGTGGAGGATTATCAAGGATGCAAAAGTTTCCTATTATTATATTAGAGTTTTTAGCGACTTTATTAGCTGGGTTGTTGTTCTCCCTTGGTACATAATTAAAAAAAAAACCCTTGACTATCTCTATTTAAAAGTAATCGAGATTATTGAACAATATTTCTACTAGGATGGTGTTATCACATCCTCTTGTGATTAAGTCAATGGTTTCAATAAAACATGTGATAACATAAATTTTGCGGAGACTCTTAGATCAACATAGATATATCCCATGAATAATTCCAAGCAATTTTGTTGTGATTGTAAGGACTCTTGTCAACTTGAAACAAAAACCAAAGTCTCATTGACCATTCGATTCACGAACTCCACCACATTTACTCTTACCATTTTCCAAAACCGATCCATTTACCTTTCATCTGTTGAAACGAGCAGGGGTAACATGCATGTCTTCCTTGGCTCCTTACTACAACTGGTTGAGATGACCATCCCAAACGAGATCTTGGTCTGAACACACACTGAAAACACTTTATTGAGCATTAAGTCTTTAATCTACATCAGCGAAGGAAAAAACCTTGTTACATTTGGAAACTCATGTCTTAACAAATGCATCCAAAAAAGATGGGCAATTGAATCATTTCGATATATGGTAAACCAATTTCTCGCTCAAGATTCCATTTGACCCATTCCTTGCCCTCAAGTGAAATAAGTGTCCCATGTTGATGGTTGGAAAAAGGGTAGGCTATTGAATCTTTTTGGTTTAAACTAATCTCTTCATCTTTTTTCCAATACTACGTTATCTTTCATATTTTCTCTTATTATTATTCTATTTCTCTGTCTTACTTTCTCCTTTATCAATAAGGCCATGATCGGAAAAAAAAATGTATTTCTTACATGTTTATTGTTTTTTAATTTTAACTGTTTTTGTAAAACTCGTAATTTAGTTATTGAACTTTTATAATAAAGACAAGAGGCACATATAAGCTATGGGAATGATTATATATTTTGTATGATATGGGTCACTTTTCTTATATGCACTTATTTTATTTATCTCATATGTTGTAGTATAAAGTTCACAAGAAAATTCTAAAAGAAAAAAAAAAGGGAAAATGACAAGAAAATACCTTCCAAATTTCAAAATCCTTAAAACTATTTTAGTATAAGTATTAACAATTAACAAGTTGATTATAAATATTAACAATTGCAAATAATCTATTTGGGATTTTGAAATTTGGAAGTTATTGTTGGATATGCTTAGTTTTGATGATGTCAAATATAGAGTTAAATGTAGTAAGCAAAAAGTGTGGATAAAGTGTTTATCTCCTACTATCTATTAAATTATGTTTGCTATATATTTACTGTGATTGAAAGCATTGCATAGATGATTTCTTATGATTTGGGCTCAGATTGCATTCATAAGAGCATATAACTTAGTCTGGAATAAACTGAGATAAAGAATCATGACGACTAAGTAGAAGTTCTATCGCTAACATGTTTATCATCGCTAATAGGAAGAAATTGAGCTAGCTAGGCAAAGAAAAGATTCTCTATCGCTAAGCTAAGAGCCTATCGCCATCAAATGAAAAGCTTAGGATAATAGCTAATGAGGACTTAGCAGTAATCCACTGAAAGAGCAAAATCTCTATCGCTAAAGGTCTTCACTATAGCTAATGGAATGTGTAGAGCTAGAGCTTATCGCTAATAGTCAAAAGGCCATAGCAAGTGAAGACTTAGAAATAACAAAGTTAATATCTCTCGCTAAGTCTTTCACTATCGCTGAAGGAATATTCTATCGCTAGAAGTTCATAGAGAACATGGACAAATGAAAGAAAAGGACAAATAGCATAAATGTAAATCAACGTCCTTGAGCTAATGGAATCAGCTAGCGATAACAAGTTAAGCTATCGATAACAAAGTACTTTACATAATAAACATTCTGATAGCTAGTGCCTGAGCAAATGAGTTAACTAGCGATAACATAGTTGCTAGCGCTAACATGTTTATCTATCGATAACAGGATACCTGAATTTAGTTTGAATATCCATATAACAGTATCCTTAAGCTTAATGAGCAATCAACTAGCGATAATGGAATTAGCTATCGATAGAGAATGCTTTGAAAATACCTTAGCTGATATATTGTCTTTATCTCTTTGAGCTAATGAAATATCCTATCGATAACATCCACTGCATGAGTATTTGTTTCAGCTAACAGCTTAAGTGCAGGACTCACACTGTCAAGATAGCGATAGCCAAGGGAGCTAGCGCTAATGAAAAAGCTGACATGCAAGTACAGTGGCAGGTAGCAGCAGGATAACGTTACTCACAGTCTCTCTCTCTCTTATCTTATCCTCTGCAAAAACAGTTGAAGCATGAAAAGAAAGAAAATTGTTAACGGCTAGTTCTCCAAGTCTCCAACGGATAGAAAAGTATACCACCATATATAAAGACTTGAAGACATCAGAATCAAGAAGCGAACGAACATATGACGCATCTACATGACAAGATGATACGAGATGAAAAACAAGAGGCTCTGCATAGAGTATTAGATATATATCAGTGAGCCCAGAAATGATGAATTGAGTGAATTAGAAAAGTAGAGCTAGAGTTCTCATTGTCACATTGATAAGCTCTAGAATTACAGTATCATCATATATTCCTTTGTACTTAAGTGATTATCACAATTTGTTCATTAGTGAACCTATTATTTGAAATCCTCTGCTGTTCTAAAGCTTGGTGCTTTAAGAACAGGGTTGTAACCTTACAGGTTGTAAGGGGGAGTGTTTAGAAAGAATTCTAAAGCTCTGTGAAAAGGTTTGCAGATGAACCTGTGTTTGTAAAACCTGTGGTAGGCTTCACAAGTGCCCGGCCAAACTTGTGGGTTGTAAATGCTTCTCTTGTGCCCGGTTTAAACAAGAGGGTAGTGGAAATCCCAGGTGGAGCCTGGGGACTGGATGTAGGTCAGGGTAGACCGAACCAGGATAAATACTGTTTGCATTATTCCTTCCCTTAACTCTCTTAGTTTCTCGCAAATCAGCATTATACCTTTCTTAGTTTATTTAACAGTTTTGAAAAGATTGCCTTCATTGAGATTTTATAAAGAAGAATATTTAAAAAGAATTTTAAAGATTTTAGTCTGTCACCCAATTCACCCCCCCTCTTGGGTGACAGCCAGCACTAACAGTTATTTTTTTATCATTTTTTCAGAAAAAATTTCTTATATATTTTTTATTTTTCTTAATGAATTTAAACCCATTTTTCACATAATTTGTCTATGAGAGGTACGAAAGTAAATGAAAACCATCAACATTGCGTGATTCAAATTACATGTACTTTTTTTCTAACCCAAAAGAATAATTATAATATATATTAATATGTACTTCCTCGTTTCCGTTGCCTGGTGCGCACTACGCACTAGGCGTCCAATAACCCCAGTCAAATTCGCCCTCCAAAAAAAAAGTACTATATATATATATAAATATATAAAATAAAGAAAATAACACCTAATTCCCTCTCCGTCTCCGTTTCCTTCTTGTGTGTCTTCTTGTCACTATCTCTGTCTCCGTCTCTTGTCGTTGCTCCGATTCTCTCTGATTCCATTCTGGTTCTCATCGATTGAGAGATTTCCGATGCTCTTTCAAGCTTTGGTTCTCTCGTTGAGTTCCATTGAAAGAAGAGTCCAAGCCTAGGAGATTTCCTATTCCTAATTTTTGAAATTCTTTGTTGTTTGTGATGCTTTTGGGCCTTGGAGAGGGGAAAATTCTAGGGTTTTTGTGAGATTTGTTGTTTGTTGACTTATAATGCCGTCACATAGATCGAAATCGGAGAAACATGATTCTGCGAAGCAGCCTCGTCGAGATCCGTATGAGGTTCTTGGCGTCTCACGCAGCTCGACAGATCAGGAAATCAAATCTGCTTACCGGAAAATGGCGCTCAAGTATGTATATGTTGTTTCTTTTGAGTGATTTGTGGATTTTTGTTGTTGAGAATTTGAATTATTTCTTTGCTGTTGGTAGTTGGGGTAGTTTTGAATATATTTTTTTTTTCTTCTAGTTATTTGGCTTTTGGGATTTTTATGTTGGAAGCTTTGGTTTACTTACCAAGATGTCTGATAGGACTGTGGGTAGACTGAAGAAATTGAGGGGGAGTCAGCCTTGGAGCCAAAATATGGGGAAAAAGTTTCTGGAAGTCCAAGATTATTGGTAACTTTTTCGATTGGTTAACAGTTACTGAGTTAAGAGTTAAGCCAGATGCGGGGTGACTTATGACAGTCCTGTCAGCAGTTAGTTCCCCGTGTGTTAACTTGAAGGATTGATGATTGAGCAATGAAAATTCTTTACATTGATTAGGCTAGCAATATTAGTTTGGAACAAAATTTGGATGATATTCTTTGTTTCAATCCAACAAGAAAAAGGAGAGGGTCATGGTAATAGTACGGAGCTTGACAACGCAATTATTGATACCTTTATTGTTTATCTATGCATTGCACCTTTCAGGTGGATAGCGTCAGCTTTTGCTGTCAGATCAGTTTCATCTTCCATGCATCTAATATCAGCACATAATGCTTAAGTGGAATATAATTGGAATTAATTAATTGCCCTTGAAGAGAAATCGGTTCCTTGAAGTCTCACTGTGCTCCTTATCTTCTAAATCAAGGCGATTTATCAATTAAAATTGCCATATTTGTTTTCATTCCAGATATCATCCCGACAAGAATGCTAACGATCCTAAAGCGGCTGATATGTTTAAAGAGGTCACCTTTTCATACAATATCTTGTCAGATCCTGACAAACGGCGTCAATACGACTCAGCTGGTTTTGAGGTGACACATTTTTTGTTTAATATTATGGATGGTTAAATCTCCAGGAGAGTTGAGTTAATTGTCCGGTCCTGATTTTCATGTTCACTCACGAGCGTGCACACATTTCACTCTAAGACTAGGCAATCACTTTTGCAAATTCCAACATATTAAGTGTCAATCTTTTACATTATCTCAAGATCTTGATTCAGAATCCGTGTGATGTAACTATCTCATGGTTCTCTGTAGGCCGTTGAATCAGATAGCCAAGAATTGGAGTTGGATCTTTCAAGTTTAGGTGCTGTGAATACAATGTTTGCTGCACTTTTTAGGTAAGAACTTATTGCTCTGCTAATTTCTTTTACTGTCTTTTTCTCTTGTTGGGCACTTAGAAGATAAATACTCCCTCCGGTCCTAATTATAAGACCACTTTGACTTTTTTGACTTTTTTTTCCGGTCCAAAAAAAAAAAAGTAGTTTCAGTCCAAAAAAAATCATTTTTCCTCAAAATTAATTTATTCTACTTATAAATTAACCTATAATCTAATTTCATGTGACATATGTTATAATTTGGTGGTTTAATTTGCTTCCTTAACTTCCACACAAAAAAAGTCAAAGTGATCTTATATTTAGGACCGGAGGGAGTAATATTTTTCTTTACTGAAATTCTCTCCTTCCTTGCTGGTTTTATCTCCTGTTCATCCCTAATTTTATCAATGAATCACAGTAAACTTGGCGTGCCAATTAAGACAACTGTATCAGCAACTGTTTTGGAAGAGGCACTTAATGGTGTGGTGACTTTTCGTCCTCTTCCCTTAGGCCATCCTATATCTAGAAGGGTTAGCTGTTTTTTATACCAATTATGGATATGGATCCTTCTTTTATTTCAATTGTCATATGCATTGTCTTCTGTTAAATATTCATTTTGTATTTGGTGGGTATCATCTATCAGGTTGAGAAGCAATCAGCTCACTTCTATTCAGTCATAATAACTGAAGAAGATGCACGGGCTGGTTTTGTTTGTCGGGTGCAATCATCTGACAAAAGCAAATTTAAGGTTAGAGTTTAAATATCTCTGGCCATAGAGGCTTTGATTTTGGGCATATGTACATTAATTTTTTTGCTGAAATCCTTAGGAATACTTGATTTCCTTCATAAGATGATCACTTATTTTTGGTCAATTGATTTATTGAACTTATAGCTTTGCCTTTTCCTTTCTTTCTCTGTTTGAAAAATTCAGATGTTTGCATTTCTGAAAATTAATTTTTATTTGGTATTGTTGATAAAATTTAACAGTATGTGAAAATGTGTTCTGAATACCAGCATCCATTCCTAATGTCATGATCTCTTATCATTACAGTTTTTATTTGCAGTTGTTATATTTTGACCAAGAAGAGAATGGTGGATTGAGTCTTGCACTTCAGGTATTCAAGCCGTTCCATGTTTGTGTGTGCGTAGGTGCGTGTGAGTGGGTGGGGCAGAGAGAGAGAGAGAGAGAGAGTGAAAGAGGGAGGGAGGGAGGGAGATTCTTCCTGCTGGAGTAAAGTGCCTCGTTGTGGATTGTTATTTTTTAGTGGTTCTCTTACCATTCTTTTGGGTTTCTGAGTATTCTAATGACATTTGAAGTTGTTAATTTCCGTTGTAGGAAGATAGTGCAAAAACAGGAAAAGTTACCTCTGCCGGAATGTATTTTCTTGGTTTTCCTGTTTATCGGCTTGATCAAACAGCGAACTCAGTGAGTTGCCATTATCAAGCAATATAACTTCAAGTTTAATCTTCATCTTTTCCATTTTCTTAACATTTATTTTTTGGATTATTTCTATACAGATGGCTGCTGCCAAGGATCCTGATACATCATTTTTCAGAAAATTGGATGGGTTCCAACCATGTGAATTAACAGAATTGAAGGCCGGTACCCATGTATTTGCTGTTTATGGTAAATGCGTACTTATATGCTCAGTGCTCTTATTCTTTGATATTGTAGTTATGGTTTATAAAAATTATGAGATGCTGTTCAACTTTTTTAGGTGACAATTTCTTCAAGAGTGCAAGCTATACGATAGAAGCATTATGTGCTGCACCTTTCAGTCAAGAAAAAGAGAGCCTCAGGGACATTGAAGCCCAAATCTTGTCCAAACGAGCAGAACTATCTAAATTTGAGAGTGAATACCGGGAGGTTAGAACTTTAATTTAAGCTGCACATGAGGCTTTAATTATATTTCTTTTCATCAAATCTCACATTTTGTGTTGATAGGTTCTGGCACAATTTACAGAGATGACAAACAGATATGCTCAAGAAATGCAAGTGGTGAGTATTAACTGACAAGTTTAGGTTTTCTAGTAAAATCATCTACACAGATTTTTATATTTTCTTTTCTCCCAGTTACAACTATTACTGAACCTTTTCTTGTTTATTCTTGACGTAACTGTGCAGATTGATGACCTACTGAAGCAAAGAAATGAGATACACGCATCTTATACTATTGCTCCACTAAAACGTAGTACAAGTAAGAGTAGGAGTAAAAGTTCTTCCAAGGAGGCGACAGAAGAGAGCCAACCAAGAGAGAAGCGATTTACAAGAGGCCGGTCAAAGAAGAAATGGTATAACATCCACTTAAGAGTTGACAAGAGAAAGCCTTGCTGAGGTGAGAGTTGGGTATTGCAAGTTCCTTGGTCTCGCTTGTTTTGATCAAGGAGCGCATAATTTTAAAATTTAATTTTATTATGTGAATCGTGGAGAGACAAACATTAAGAGCTTCGTAGTTTTTTGTTTGTGCAGTGTTTGTTCTAGTGAAGAAGGCTTTGCCAAAATGACAACATGATGTTGTTGGATGGTGGCCCCATGGATGTGTCTGTCATACAAGCATGTCAAGGACGACAACTCATTGTTTTTGTAAAATTCTTTCCCCCTTATTTTAATTGTCTTATTTTAGCTCATCTTCAGAATTTATACTTGTAAATTGTTTGATTTATTGATGAAGCTGGATCAACTCTTTACACGGGGTGTAATTTTGGGTAGAAAAGTCAAGGTAAGCTGTGGTGGTTACTGGTTAGAGCCAGGTATGTTCTTATTGAATGGTAGGTCAAAGTGGCTAGCATGTAAATGGGCAAGATATTTGTCGCTGTCAATTTGGGTACTTGACATTTGTTAACTTAAAACTTCGTTGGATTTATCATGTATTGGCATGTTCGCCTGTTCGAAAAGATAACCAATTCCTCCCTTAGATTACAGGTGGGTTATTTTTTGTGTGAGTGCCATCCTTGTGCAAGAATTATGCTAATCTTCTATGGTTTATTCTAACTTTATCCTATGTTCAGAGGCACTGTAGGTGGGTATAATCGATTTGGACAGATAGCGTATAAATTATACTACCATAATGCACTTCATTTTCTTGTTTTATCATCTTTTTATGGTTTGAAACATTTTGAATCCAGAAAAAAAGAGAGAGGAGGGAGAGAGGAGCCTAATGCCTGTGAGGGCTACTACTATAACATTATGATGCAAATGGAAATTCCTTGAGTGGATTGATTGGCTCTTTTGGTATCTAGTTATTTGGTCTGCAGTGAATTGTGTGCCTAACTGTTCGTTGAGTCAAATACATTAACCAATTAAGACAGATTCTTGTGAATTACTGAAGAAACAACCGGCATGTATGGCTCTCTTGTTGATAGATTCGCTCAATTGTTAAATACAATCAATTATGAATATACATATCCGGAAGATGTACTTTACCAGGTACACAACACGTGGAAGTGTTGTTTTTTTTAATGCTAATATCGGGATTTTGCTGGCAATCGATGAGTAAGCAAACATTTGCTACTTACGTGTTTCCTTAATTTTTGATTTGGTCAATTGTATTTTTCTTTTTTAATTAAATTCTTTAATTTTGCTTTATAGCACCATAAAACACTTGTAATTTTATTGAGTTAATTGTGCTAATAAAGAAAAGTTAAGTGTTTAATTAAAAAAATAATCGCATAAATACTAAATTAAAAATTGAAAAGAAAATGACCAAAATTAAAGTACAAGAATTTTTGGCTGACAAAATTTGCAGAGCACTAATACCTTGTGTGTATAAAAATTTATCATAATTTGTTTAACCAATTTAATATCAAAGGTGGACTTTCTCCAAATTTTCCTGTTTTTACTATGGCCTTTGATGATTGGTATTTTTAATACGAGGCTTTGAGCCTTTGGGGATTATGAAAACGTACGTTTCATGTTTGATACACGCAATAATGTGAATATATGTAATAACAAATACGAAGTTATGCATTAAACTTATAAATTATAGTTTAGTGCAACTAATGTCCGGCATAAATAATGGGCCTCCCATTTTTAAAATATATTTTTAATTTTTTTGTACTAGGACTTACCCTCCGCTTTAATTAGAGATTTATCCAGTTCCAAACTAGTAGAATAAGAGCACAAAGGAGGGCAAAAGTAGAGTTGGAAATAAGTTAGGTTGAATTAGGCTTTAGTTAAATAGATCTAGCATCTAGGTCTGCAACATAAATGTGAAACCTAAGCCTTGATCTGGGCCTATGTATAAGCTTTTCTTCGGTCTGAGACCAAGTTTTCAAAAAGCTTGACAAGGACTGAAGCCTTTTTAAAAGCTTATTAAAAATGTAGGCCATTAAATAGGCTTAAAAGGCTGTACCCTAATACCATAAATTACCCTTTAAACCTATGTATGTCGCCTACACAGTCAAATGATGTAAGGCTCTGCAAATCCCTTGAAGTCTCTAATTCGAGTCCTAGATGAGACACTTGTGTCAGGAGGGGAAACCACGAATCCCAAAAAGTAATTAATTGCTCAGATCCTAGTAATATGATCCAGATTATGAGCTGATTACTAGTTAATATATAAAAAAGCCTATGTATGTCTCAAAAAGTCTTTAGGATCATAAAACTATATACTTTTCTTGTACTTTTATTGTAAAAACTGATAAACTAGGAAGAAATCAGGAAGAGGTGAGTGACTACTAATAAATTAAACACTGGACTTTGTGAATGAATGATGAAATGTGAATTTTAGAATTAACCTTAAGTTGGTAATGTTATAAATTATTTGTTTAATTGATTTATTTTATATTATAAATGTTAGAATCAATCAAAATAAATCAGTGTGATTGAGGATAATCAATCATTGGTTATTATTTCCTATTCTATGTGATTTGACTTCTAGAGTTTTCTATGCATTTATTTCTTGATTATATTGCACTTATGAGTTATGACTTGTCCGTCATTTAGCATATCCGCAAACGCATTGGTCGTCAAAAGTAATATAGAAAATGTTGTCATTCCAACAGGGACTAAGGCAAAAGAGGATTAATAATTACAATTATAATATCAATTAGGTTGAATGGAAATTTTTGTATATTGAAATTCAAATGAAAAATGAATATAACTTAACACAAACTAAATTGTAACTTGAATTTAAGACAAGACAAGTCTAGGATTATTTATCACCATTGCATTGCACTTCATGAAGCTTAATTAGAACCCTCTCAATTAGCATTATAATGAAAATATGTGTTTGTCCAAGGTTCATAAATACTTGAAAATGTTTTCTCAAGCCAAAATTAAATTTATACTCCCATTAAAAATACACAATCTCTTACTACATTTAATTAGAATTATCATTAGCCATCAACATTAATTTGATTATACTAGGCTAATAATTATATCTCTATGTTACTAGCAAACCATCCATTTAATCCATAAACTTCAAATCTAGCAAGGTTTATCTAAGTTCTACATTTAAATTAGCTCTCTCAAGCATAATTTAAATGAACTAAATAACATCAACACATATGGTGGCCAATCACATGAAAGCATTAAGTACAAGATAAAACCAACATATAATTATCATTAACAACTAAAAAGAGGGTATTGATCAGTCTCAATCCATGCATTTAAAATAATTCTAACACAAATTAACTATATACACATCATCTCAAAGCACCAGCGAAGTTCAGAATCAATCTCATCAGCATCATAAACTACATTCAAAGTTTAAAGCAAAGAGGGAAGAGATTAAAAACTCAATTTCATTCCCTCTTTCTTCCTTGCTTCACTCTTGTTTCAGATCAGACCATGGGAATAAAATGATGAAACGGTTCAGCTCCTTTCTCTTCTCCTTGCACAAGCACAAGCTCTCGGTCAGGCAGAAGCTTCGACGGCGGCGGCGGCGGCGGCTTTGATGGCGTCGACAGTGGCGACTTTACTCCGTTCAGTGAAGTGCGGCTTACTCCCCAGTTGAACGCGTCTTCAATCTTTTAGGTTAGCTAATTCTAATCTCCACAACGCTGTGTTGCATCTCAAAGGAAGAAAAGAACATTAAATAAAACAAAAACAATATAATAATTACTCCTCTGGTCTTATTTATAGGGCAGAGAGAGAAGGTTTTATTTGGTCCTATATATAAGTCACCTCATTAAATATTTAGTGTGAATGTACAAGTTTACCCTTCTTTTATTATGTGTTGACTTTATTTTCATGTGGTATAGTGGATATTTAATATGGGTAAAGTTGTAAATTTGTTGGATTTTAGTGGAAAGTTAATGAGTTTTAAGGTTTTCCTTGATCTGTGTGAAATATGCTGAAAGTGACTTATAAATAGGACCAGATGAGTATAATAATAGTTGTAACTCTTGTTGGCCACAAGTTTCCAAGGCAAATAATAGTTGTAACCAAGGTTGTCAAACTCGTGAGTTTAAGTAAACTCGTGAGAAGAATGTAAAATCGGATCGTAAACTCGTAAGAGTTTACCTTTATTAACAAATACGTGTTTCCAGTATATAATTAAATAAAAAATACAAATAATAATAATAATTTGACTTGAATATATTTTAGATATAAATAGTCGATATTAAATATATAAATATTCATACTTTATCTAACTCAATAAACAAATTTCTACGAAATTTATATATAAATTCATTGAATATAGTCAAATAAAAATAATAAATATGATATTTATAGCAAGTTAACACGATTTTCTATAAGGTAAAAACGTAAAAACGGTAAATTCGGTAGGTAAACTCGTGAGTTTTTACTGAGTTTACAGCTAATACAAATTTAAGTGACTCGTGACACGTTTTGGTTAGGTAGAGCCGTAAAAACGGTAAAATCGAAGAGTCAACTCGCGAGTTTGACAACAATGGTTGTAACTCACGAGCCTTACTCGGAACTTTCATCTCTTTTTTTTTTCTTTTTTTTATATATTATTTTATAAATATCTAACTATTTCTTTTTTATTTAGAATTTATTAATTTTACCATGAGATCCCCTATATAGTGCATCGATTTGATATCCTCTCAAAATCTTGAAAAATCCATATATTTTGCATGAATGACTCCCAAATATACCCAAAATATATATCAAATTTAATTAAAAATGAGGAATCATCAACTTATTTTTGATTGTATTTTTATTTCATATCTGCTTTATACTCTCTATAGATTGTACCCTTTGCTAGTTATTTGAATCAAATAAGAAATAGTGTTTTATACTATGATTTTATAATGGTACCAGAGCGTTTAGGTCAGATCCAAATGCAAAAAGAGGGAGAGAAACAGTGAGAGAAACACAGTAGAGAGTGTCGTTTTAGATCTGTGAGGTTAGAGAATGAGTGAGAGTACACCGCCCTACTGGCGACCATTATTTGTCCAGATAGATGGCTTCCTCTAATTTCTCTCATCTGCTTGGCTCATATACCCCAAAGAAAGACGAATTTGTTCAAGTTCCAGAAGGCTCAAAGGTTCCTATAATAATTCCAGTAGCTTGGGAATACTCTACAGACACTCAGATAATGGTTATCAACCATAAACTCAATGGGAGCCACTACCTTCAATGGTCTCAAAACGTCTTGAGGTACATCCAAGGGAGAAGAAAGGAAAAAAAACATTAATGGAGAGGCGCCACAACCTGCTTTGAGGATTTATTGTTGGATACTTGGTTTGCTGAAAACAACCAGGTGATGCCTTGGTTATGTAATTCAATGACCAATGAAATAGGCGATGGATATTTAAGAGATTTGGGATGCATCCAAGCGTACTTATTCATCCCTGAAAACCACTGCAGCATTGATTCAACTAAAAAGACAACTTCAAGATTTGAAACAAGGAGAATTGACGGTGACTCAATACTACAGGGCGTTGTTGAAGATTTGGCAACAACTTGACTTATTTGAAGTGCATCCATGGAAGAATGTTGAGGATGCTCAGTATTATAACTAACTTGATGAATAAGGAAAAATACACTACTTCCTTCTGGGTCTCACCGACATATATGAAGAATTAAGAGGCAGAATCATGGGTTTAAAACTCATGACCAATTTGTTCATGGTATTCAATTTGGTGTAATTCTAGGGAAGCCGAAAGAAACTAACTCAAGGCTACTCAACTCCTGTGCAAAGTACTGCGATGGCTTTAAAAGGACCACCCTCAGAACAAAAGAAAGGAAACACAAAAGGGGTCACACTAGGGATGAATGTTAGAAGCTGTATGGCCGACCATCTAATAGAAGATAGAAATACCAGCAAGATGGGAAAAAACCAATTCACAGCATCTGAGCAACCTAAGGAGGAAGATTATTTGAGCAAAGAAGAGTTGCAGATGTTCTGCCAGCTCCTTGAAAAGAAAAATAAGTCTCAAATTACTCTTAATGTGCACCTTGTGCAATCAGGTAACTCCATAATAGCTCTTAATGCTATGATGACTGGTGATGATGCTTGGATTGCTGATTCTGGAGCTACTGATCACATGACTGGCAACAAAGGTTTACCCAAAACTCTTAGATTATGCCATATGGCAACAAAGGTTTACCCAAAACTCTTAGATTATGCCATGAAAATCTATGAGTTAAAGTAGCAAATGGAGTTACAAATGTTGTAGGAATTGGTTCTGTAATGGTGACATAACATTTAGAAATCCACAATGTTCTTTATGTACCTGCTCTTACTTGTAATTTGAAATCTGTAAGCAATTGGTTAAAGGGAAAAATGTCATGTCATTTTTTATGATATTGGGTGCATTTTTCAGGATTTGAACTCGGAGAAGAGGATTGGGAGTTGTAGTGGTAAAAAATGAGAAGCGAATTTTCACTACGAATTCTAGAAATCTATACACGAATGGAAAGGTCACCAGCAATCAAATGGAAACCTCAAAATAGTTCAATGACTCATTGAAATTGAATTACAAGAATTACATAAAGAAATTAAACATGAAACAAGATAAATAATTAAGTCGAAGCAACAAAAGACTCAGAGGATGAAATCAGCCAAAAGCTCTCTTGATCGCTTAGTGATTTCAGTAGGGATGTTCCGATCCTTTTCCTCTTCTTTCTCCCCTCCTTTTATCTTCTCACGGCTTGGAGTAATGTTGCTGAAAACATGGGAAACTATCCTAGATTTCCCTCTTGTTGCCTATCCATTACTCCCCTGTCTCCCGTTTATCTTTAATTATCAATTAATTCTCCAATAATATATTCTTTTAACCTGGGCGTTACTTACTCTGCTAGTAGCCACGTGGTGTCCATTTGAAATAATTCCGTTGGACTTATTATTAGTTTTGTGGTTTATCACTGTTGATGTAAGTCTTCTCATAACAGGGTGCTGTTTGTTCTAAGATGATATCTTCTCAGACAGATTTGGGATGGTCTCGTTATATTGTGACACGGGATGACTCTCGTGGTCTTGCTTCTTTGACCCAGGAAGATCATCATCTCTCTTGTGTTGAAATAATGAGTTTTGATGATAACTAAACATAACTTAGGCATGAAGAAAGGTTAGACTTAGAACTGGAATGAACTTAGAAATAATATAGAAATACTAAGTTATTGCCCATTCAATTAGGTTCAGATTATAAGTTAGAAGTCTAAGGCAATGATCGACCAGAATAAGATTAGAATGAGTTGAAGTTATTAAGTTGGCTGCCTAATCAATCAGGCCACCCATGTGATCGATTAGAGAAGAGAAAAACAAACTAAGTAATCTTAGTGTGAATGATTAGAGAAATGGAAATAAACTTGGTATGATCGATCAGGACACCCTGTGATCAATCATGAAGTTTAAATTGTAATTCAAGCCTAATCTCAGCTTGTTCGATCAGACATGCCTAATCAATGAGAGAGTAGTGAATGATGTCTGTGATCGATCATGAAAATATGGAATTAACTTCAAAGTAATCTAAGCATAATCAATCATAGAAGCCTAATCGATCAGGGTCCCCTGTGATCGATCAGGCGAGGTGTTTATCTAATCTCATATTCAAGTAATGCAGGTCATGATCGAAGCCTAATCTAAGTGTGATCGATCAGACAACTGAGGTAGTGATCGAATGGAGCATTGTCATCGATCTGGTGATAGATTTGAATGGTTAAGCATCTTATGTACAAAATGTATCATGCATATTTAGGGAAGTTTACGTTACACTAAAAGACTCAGGAATTAAGCCATTTGAAACAACAATTACTTTCTGCAATTAATGAGGAGAGATGAACAGAAGCAAACTAAGTACAGATGAGTTAATGCTACACAGAATATCTTCATCACAACACTCAATCATCAGATTAATCATCTCTTATCAAAGATCAAGCAATGGCTATAAACGGTCACCAATGGGCAAAAACCAGAAACACCTATAAAAGTATTGGTGAAGACATTGATTGCTTACATTGAATACACTCTCGAGTTATATTTACTCCTTTCAATACTCACCTACTCTCAGATATAATCATTCATTGTTTTGTACTTCAGTGTGTATCAAAATCAGTTCATTTGAGTGAATAAGTCTTGTAATATCATTTCAAGTGAGGTGTACTCTTAAGATAGTGGGATCTTAAGAGTAGGTTGTAATCTTACAAGTTGTAAGGGGGAGTAATCTGTAAGAGAGAGTTCTTACTGAGTGATCACTTGTAAAGGCAATCCAGAGCCTGAGTTAATATTGAGGTTTAGTGGAACCCAACTGAGGTTGGAGAATTGGACGTAGGCCAAGAGTTCGACTGAACTAGTATAAGCTTTGTGTCTCAATTCCTTACATTTTTATTAGCACAATTCACCCCCCTCTTGTGTATTCCTGCCACTTAAATCTTGGAAACAGGAGAAGAATTTTGGGGCTCACATTTACTCCCCTAGCTCCACGTGGCAAACGAAGGATGTCATGGGGAGGTATGCCTTGTCCTAACCGTTGATTTGAATCGTTGTAGCTGTTGATCTCGCCTCTCTTGTCATCATGCATTGCCTTTAAATTTCCCTCCATTAATCAATTTCCAACACTTTCATCATTTGGAACTTTTGCTTCGTCTGCGTTCTCTGACTTCAATCGTTTCAGATTCTTCAAGTGTTTTGGTATTCTATTTCCTAACCATTTGGAGCACAGTCTGCTTTCTAGTAATTTATTGCCTTCTTTAAACCCTGCATTTCAGTTTTACAATAGGAATTCTGAGAAGTCAGTAGTTATATTTTTGAAAAATCATCATTGTTATTTCAGAGTTTTTGCATTTCAAAATTTTTGCTTGACTAAGGTTTCTGGATTTTGAATACAAAATCATGACTACTCATTCATCTTCTCATTCTCGAGTCACTACATCACCCATGGATAAGTTGAATAAACTCCTAAAGGGTTTTGCTCCCGTTCCTTCTGGGATGTTGGAACCGACGAGGAGTACTGGTATTATGCACCTCAAAAAGCACGATGAACCCTCTGTTATTTCTGAAAGGGCTCTAGCATTCTTCCCTAGAAAGTATGGGTTAAGTGAAAATCTGCCGATTAGGGTTCCAAACCCTAATGAACGACTGAACTGGGGCAGCGAAAACTGGACGACTTTATGCTCTGACTATTTCAAACTTTCTCCATGCCTTCCTTTGCCTCCCCTCATACTAGAAATTTGTTAGCATTTCAACATAGCCCCTTCGCAACTTATGCCAGCGATATGGTGTATTTGCTTATGCTTGTAAATTCTGTCCAAGGAACTGTGGCCCTGCTTTTCACTATCGAAACTTTTGAAATGTTATAGCCTAGGCAAGAAAGCTCCTGGCTTTTTCACATGAACTCCCGTAATCACAGATGACCCGCTTATCATTATTCCCAAGGACTCCGAGAGGGGGTGGAAGAAGAGATTTATTTTCATACATAAGTTAGCATTGTTGGCTCCAGGAATGGCTGTGCGCACCTTGTGGAACAATCGTGGTAAGTTGTTAATCCCATAGTCTTGTGTTACACTATTATCGTAATATCTCATTTTCTCACTTTCATCTTCCTGGATATAGATCACATCGAGGCGATGAAGGCTCCGAAATCGGGTCCAAAGTCAGAGGAACGCATAGTTCTATTTAAATCATTGCCTTAGGAAAAGAGGACATACTGAGATTTTCAAGTCTCGTAAGTTCCTTTCATAAATCTCGTTTCCTTATGATTGATATCATTGTCTGCATTTTTGTCTCTATATGTTGCAAAACTGGATAAGGAAAACAAAAGCAAAATCCCTACTCGCCCTGCTTACCCCACTACGGACTCTAGAAAAAGGAAACTGCTTCCCAAGAGTGTCAGTCCAAATGTGGGTGGTTTTTCCGTAGCATCTAGAAGTTGTGGGGGGAGGAAGAAATATCATATACTATGTTCTTGGAGACTAACAAGAACACCCTTTCCCAGTAGATATATACTATGTTCCTAGTTTGTAGATTTTATGTTTCTTTTTTTATCTAGTATGTTTGGACTTTTAGGGTTGGATTCCCCATATTTTGTGAATTTTGTGTATCCGGGACTATGTTCCCAAAATGACTCTTTGGTGTTTTAATCTTGTTTTTAATATAATAAGTAATTAATTAGAAACAGTTTCACTTTCGTAGTTAGTAACCATACAACTTTAGAAGAAAAATTTATACCTTCTGTGTGATCTGAGTGGTGTTCCTATTGTCTTCGTTTATGTATGAATTCTTTAGCAATCCCTGAGAGTGTTCCTGTGATGTTAGTGAACAATAGACCATGCAATATACACAATCTTGATGGGGGTTTATTAGTATCAGTAGCCCTTGCCACAACAAAACTACAAAGCATACAGCGGGAGTTCTCTACGAATTGGTGGCTTTAAGCCTATCGGCATAGCTTATCATGTACTACCCCATGTGGTTAGCCTCTCATTTTTAAATTAGAGAAAAGAAGATTTGGAAGAAGAAGTCTGGGAACGAGATGACTAGTTGACTACCTTTTGTATTGGGATAAACCTGGGATAAGTGCTTTCCATGATTATAGGATCTGTGAGGTTCTGTGCCTTACATTGTTCTAAGATCTGAAATTAATCCGATAAGCCTCTTGTACGAGAGCCTTAATTCAAAATATCATTTGGGATGTCTCCATTTAGGAGAATCTTAATCTCTATGCTGTGATAGTAGTACAGAGGATATAAAGTTAGAAGAAAAACTAATTGAATCGGTCACGAATAGTACATTTTTAGGTGAATAGCATTCCAGCTCCAGGTGAGAGTCTTGCCCTTCATGTCTTGTAATTGATATGCTCCAGGTCCTGTGATCCCGATAACCAGATAAGGTCCTTCGTAGGTTGGACTGAGCTTCCCAGCTTTGGACTCTCTTATATTAGGGAATACTTTCCTGAGGACCAACTCCCCGACTTCAAATTGCCTTTCTTTGATGTGTTTGTTGTATTGTCTTGCTAATTGCTACTGGTATGTAGCCATTCGAATTAGTGCCTGCTCACGTTGCTCATCGAAAGAGATCTAACTCATACTGCAATCCGGGAGAGTTCATTTCTTCTTTTGCCCATTAGTATGTGAGACTGGGAACTCCATATTCCGCTGGGATCATGGCTTCTGCCCTATAAACGAGTGATAAAGGTTTTTCTCATGTAGGGGTACGAGATATGGTCCTGTAAGCCCACAAGACCGCTAGTAGCTCTTCTACCCATCTGCCTTTAGTTCTGTCGAGACGTTTCTTCAAGGAACTAACAATTGTCTTGTTGCTGGCCTCTGCCTGACCATTAGATTGAGGATTTCTATGAGTGGAAAACTTCAATTGAATCCCCCATTTTCCACAAAATCTCCTAAATTTGGATCTAGTGAATTGGGAACCATTATCACTGATGATCTCCTTAGGGAGTCCAGACCTACAAACAACATGCTTCCACATGAAATCTATAACTTCTGATTCTCGGACTTGAATGTAAGCTCTTGCTTCTACCTACTTCGTAAAATAATCCGTGACCATCAGTAAAAGGGTTAAACACCTGGGAGCTTGTGGTAGTTTTCCCACAATATCCATGCCCCACCACATGAAAGGCCACACGGGAGTAATGAGAAGCAGCAATTCTAGGTGCTGATGAGTAGTTAAGGAAAACCTTTGGCATCTATCACACTTAGTTACGAGAGCTGTTACATCCTTCTCGAGGGTTAGCCAATAATATCCAACCCTTAACGTTTTTCTCGCCAAACTCCTTGCTCCGAAATGGTTCCTACATTCTCTTTCATGAATTTCCTTCAATGCATATGTGGCCTCTTGTGGCCCAAAACACTTCAGAAGGGGTCCCGTGTAAGACTTCTTGTACAAGTCATTACCCGTGATGCAAAATCATGCTGCTCTCATCTTTACCCTCCGAGCTTCGCTCTTGTCCTTAGGTGAAGATTCTGATTCGAGGTAATTTTGGATTGGACTTCACCAATCCCATATAAGCCTATGTGAAAGAACTAATTTCGAGATTGCTGGTGCTGGGAGATGAATGATAGGCACTGCCCTGGTTCTTGGAGACGGGATGGATGACCCAAGATTAGCGAGGGCTTCTGCCCTTTGATTATCTTCCCTGCCAATTTGGACAATTTTGAATTCCAAGAAGGTTCTACTAAGTTTAGTGACGAGATCATGATATTGTTGCATTCGATCGTCCAATATTTGACACGTCCCGTCAACCTGTCTTGCAACCAGTTGAGAATCACTTCTTACATCAAGACGTTGTACTCCTAATTCTTGAGCTGCTCAGAATCCCATGATCAAAGATTCATACTTTGCTTCATTGTTAGTAGCTTTGAATCCACAATGGAAGGATTGTTCCACGATATCACCTATAGGGGATTCCAGAACTATTCCCAATCCCGTACCTCTGGAATGTGTAGAGCCATCAACATACAAGACCTAAAGATCAGGATGAATAAGATTGTTAACACATAGGAACTCTTGTATGAGCCCTTCCTGGATCTCTGGATTGAAATCAGCTACAAAATCTGCTAGGGCCTGTGACTCGATAGACGTTCGAGGAAAATTTGTGATACCAAACTGACTGAGCTCAACAGCCCATTTCACCAATCTTCCTGAGACGTCCAGCTTGTGTAAACCATTCTTCAATGGATGTGAAGTGATTACTAAGATGGGATGACATTGAAAATACGGTCTCAACTTCTAAGATGCGAACACCAAAGATAAAGCCAATTTCTCAATGGGGGATTATCTTTTCTCGGCGTCCAAGAGGGTCTTGCTCACGTAATAAATGGGAAACTGATTTCCTGATTATTCTCATACCAAGACTGCACTTACAGCTCGACCAGTTACAGAGAGGTAGATGAAAAAGGTTTCCCCATCTTTGGGCTTCGACATAAGTGGTGGGCTAGTCATGTAAACTTTGAGGTCCTGTAAAGCCTTTTCTCTCTTCACGTCCCATTCGGAATTTTTGTTCTTCCTCAAAGCTTCGAAAAAAGGATAGCACTTATCCAAAGATCTGGAAATGAATCTGTTGAGAGCCGATATGCGTCCCGTAAGCTTTTGAACATCTTTGATACAAATCGGAGATGGGATCTGCAAGATGGCCTTTACTTGTGTTGGGTGCGCTTCGATCCCTCGACGAGACACCAGGTAGCCAAGGAACTTCCCGGATGTAACTCCAACTTTTCTGGGTTTAGTTTCAAGATTTATGCGCAATCCATCAAAGGAACATTATGGTGTGGCAAAAAGAATCCTCAGATATTGCTGGAATAGTAGGCTATGGAATTTGGTATACTCCTGTACCTAATTTCAAGTTGTTTGGGTTCAGCGATAGTGATTGGGCAAGCTCGTTAGATGACAGAAAGAGCACTTCCGGGAATGTTTTTAATCTGAGATCAGGTGCAATCACATGGATCTCAAAAAAGCAAGCAACTGTAGCTTTGTCAACAGTAGAGGCAGAGTATATATCAGTAATTACAGTAGCTAGTCAAAGTGTTTGGCTCAGAAAAATGTTAAAGGATGTGCAGCAAAAGCAAGAAGGAACTGGGTTGTTCTGTGACAATAGATCAACTATAGCAATGATTAAAAATCATGTGTTTCATGGAAGAACAAAGAATATTAATTTGAGGTTTCATTTCATCTGTGAGTTAGTTGCAAAAGGTGAATTAATTATGAAGTTTTGCAGCACTGAAGTTCAATTTTCAGATATTCTTACTAAAGCACTTCCAACTTAGAGGCATGTATATCTTAGGAGCTTACTTGGAGTGAGCGACTTTGAATCAAGGGGGAGTGTTGGAGAAGTGATTCAAAGTGTGTTGGAGGAAATCATGGCAGCAACCTCCACAAATATCTGAAACTGATTCAAGTTCAAATCATGGATGATTGGTGCTAAAATCTCGGAACCACATTTAGCAGATCGTGGAGTAATGGGCAACTGAAATTTAGGAATTAAGTTTAATTAGTTTCTGTGTATTTTTCTTTTTTTAAAATCAGTCCTTTAATTTAGGTGTCAGTTATTATGCATTACTTCCTCAAGAGACTGAATGCCTACTGCAAATGCTCAACATGATGGCTGGCATCTAGTGACTTGACTAACATGTCATCGATATATACCTACATAGTTTTTCCTAGTTGGAAGCAAACATCCGGTTCACAAGTCTCTGATAAGTGGCTCCTACGTTCTTGAGTCCGAAAGGCATAACTTTGTAACAATAAGTTCCTCGTTCCGTGATGAATGAAGTATTCTCTTGGACTTGAGGATGCATCAGAATCTGATTGTATCCCGAAAAGGCATCCATAAAACTCAGTAACTCATGTCCAGAAGTGGCATCCACCATTGAATCGATATGTGGCAACGGGAAGGAATCTTTTGGACAATCTTTGTTTAAATCTGTGAAATCAATGCATACATGATGTTTTCCATTCTTCTTGGGCACCACCACCACCACATTGGCTAGCCAATCTGGGTATTGGACCTCTCGAAATGAGCTGATGTCAAAAAGTTTCTGAACTTCTTCGTTAATGATCCTGTTTCATTCCTGGGTGAACTTCCTATGCTTCTGTTTAATAGGTCCGAACATTGGATCTACATTAAGTTAATGAGTAATGACGCTGGGGTCTATTCTTGTCATATATGCTTGTGACCAAGCGAAACAATCTTGGTGTTTAGACAAGAATGAGACTAATTGACTCCTCATTTTAATGGATAAATCTGCTTCGGGGATACACTTTTCGTTCTGAAACTTGTGGATCAAGGGGAGTTGATACTAACTCCTCGACATCTTCGCCCCATTATAAGATTCCAGGGACGATTGTTGTGATTGCTTTGCAGGGGCTTGCCTAGCAACCTTCATAGTCGCCTGATAACATTCTCATGCTACACGTTGTTCGCCTTTTATTTGCTTCACTCCCCAAGGAGTCTTAAATTTAATCCTCTGATGCAAAGTCGAAGGGACTACATTCATCTGCTAAATCTATGCTCGTCCGAGAATGGCATTGTATGATGACGGGGCAATTCATCATGTGATAAGTAAACATTTTGTTCATCCCAACAAAGAGTCTGGCATGTTGTATTGTCCAACAACTTTGGTTTTCAGGAATAGAGTACCATTTCCTTGACAATAGAAAGATATAAAATATTAACTGAACTTCCTGGATCAACCAAAATCCTTCTAACCTCAAAATTAGCCATACTGAGAGATATGACTAAGGCGTCATGACGAGGGCAGTCTAGAGCAGTGGCAATCTCGTCATCAGTGAAAGTGATAGGGCCTTGTTGTGTGGTCTCTTCAGGTTCTTTGGTTGTAAGGGTCTCAGACATAACAGGTAGAGCACGTGTGTGCCTCTTAGCAGCTGAGTAAGTAGTTTCACTGATCTCGGTTCCTCCAGTTATGACATTGATGGTCTTGGTTTGTACTGGAGGAGGAACTGGTAATACTCTAGCAGGATTGGAAGAGCTTTCAAGAGGGTTGTTCTTACTTTGCTTCCCCAGTAAATGAGCCAAATGTCTCCGTTTCAAGAGCTCAGCAACTTGTAACCGTAAAGATATAAAATCTTCAGTCCTGTGCCCATGATCTCCATGGAAGTCACACCAGTTACTTATGTCTCGACTGTCAGGAGGGGACTTGATCTTGGGCGACCACCTAACAGTGTCACCCATCTTGTATATGGTCTCTACTAATTCTTTGAGTGAAACATTGAAATTATGTTCTTTAATTTTAGGGGGAGTGGCTTCTGGGACTAGATGACTTGTTTGATTCTTCAGCCTTCTCTCGTTGCACAGTTGGATATGGTTATGCTCTCCAAGAATGATTGCCTTTATCTGAACTGCGACTTTTCCTCTCATATGCATGAGATGGGGTTTGCTCCTGTCAACCATAATAGCTGGCATCATCTTCCTCCCAATGAATCTGGATCCACGCTCTTTGCATTACTTTTAAGTAAGTCCGGCATTAATATTTGGTGAGTTCTTTATAGAGATCAGAACCAGGAAGCAGTGCCTTTCGAAAGGCATTAATAGATGTTCTCTCATCGGGATTAGTGATACAAAGCCTCTCCTTATTGAATCTGGTCACAAAACTTCTTATTGACTCGTCTAGTCTCATGCACAAACGGTAAAGATCATCAAATGTTTTCTCCAACCTCGTGTTACTGGAAAACTGGTGAGCAAATTGATCATGAAGCTGAGCAAAGGTCGAGATGGATTTGACGGGGAGATTTATGAACTACTTCGAAGCAGGTCCTGTGAGGCTCATCTCGAAACCTCTGTACATGCAAGCCTCTCGTACATCTGAAGGGATTGATAATGCGATCATCTTCTGTTTGTAGTGAGCCATATGCTCATCAGGATCTGCAGTCCCGTCATACAGGTTCATCACTGGGTAGGCAAATCTCTTTGGAAGCTTTGCCGCAACAATCCTGTCTACGAACAGAGAGTCAGCATAACTTGTCAGCGCATTTCCTTTCAAAGAGAGGGCAACTCCTGGTAGGTGAAGCATGGCTGATTTCAACTCCTGTAACTCATGTTCTAAATGTTCCACGATTGAGTTTTTCTCTCGGTGATGTGGGATTTTGACTTGCTTCTTGTAGTCAGAAGAACTGTCACTGCTATCATCTCCGAGTTCTTCAAGAATTAGTTGCAAATCCCCATCTTAGCTATCATTATCTGTGAACATCAGAAAAAACCACATGGTTAGCATTAGAAATTTCATTACTTGTAGGTGGTCTACATGAAGTTCTTTTTGGTGTTTCTTTAGGACCGTGCTGAGGTATTTCTTCTGGCATGCCAGGGGGTGTTTCCACAGGTACAACCTATGGTGGACGTTGTTCAGGAATTGATGACTTCACCATTGCAAGCTCAGTAATCTTTAACTGCATCCCGTTATTTTCATTTGATAATGTCTCAAACATCTTGAACTGTTGTAGCTGCTACTCCCGCAATTGTTCCAGCATTTCAAGGATGGGATCACGTGGAGTTTCCTGTGTTTGGAAGATTCCCAAATATTTTCCATTACACCAGTCGTGTTGAATTTAAAACTGAACTTGATTGGTGGGTCCCCACGTCGGTGCAAGATGTAGTAGTCAAAAAATGAGAAGCGAATTTTCACTACGAATTCTAGAAATCTATAAAAACAAAAATATAAAGGTCACCAGTAATCAAATGGAAACCTCAAAACAGTTCAATGACTCATTGAAATTGGATTACAAGAATTAAGTAAAGAAATTAAACATGAAACAAGACAGATAATTAAGTTGAAACAACAAAAGACTCAGAGGATGAAATCGGCCCAAAGCTTTCTTGATCACGCAGTGATTTCAGTAGGGATGTTCCGATCCTTTTCCTCTTCTTCCTCCCATCCTCTTATCTTCTCCACGCTTAGAGTAATGTTGCTGAAAACACGGGAAACCGTCCCAGATTTCCCTCTTGTTGCCTATCCATTACTCCCATGTCTCCCATTTATCTTTAATTATCAATTAATTCTCCAATAATGTATTCTTTTAACCTGGGCATTACTTTCTCTGCTAATAGCCACGTGGTGTCCATTTGAAATAATTCCGTTGGACTTATTATCAGTTTTGTGGTCTATCACTGTTGATGTAAGTCTTCTCGTAACAGGGTGTTATTTGTTCCGGGATGATATCTTCTCAGACAGATTCGGGATGGTCTCGTTACACTGTGACACATGCTGACTCTCGTGGTCTTGCCTCTTTGGCCCAGGAAGATCAGCATCTCTCTTGGCAACAGAAGAAGAATTTTGGGGCTCACAGGAGTTATAAGGAATGTGATGGACTCTACTATCTTGTAGGCTTACACTTGAAGAATCAAGAAGCAAAGAAGGCGCTGGTTAACTCAAATTCTTTTAATGAAGAATTAATGATGTACTCTTGTGGAACTATAGATTAGGCCACCCTAGTTTTGATTATATGAAGCATGTGTTTCTAAATTTATTTAATAAAAATTTCGTACATTTTTCGTGTGAAAAGTGCCAATTTTCAAAACACAAACGATCTTCATCTCCCAAGAAATCTCTTAATCATACTCCATCATTCACAATAATTCACAATGATATTTGAGGCCCTACCAAAAACAAAACTCAAACAAATGCAAGATGGTTCGTAACATTTATTGATGATAACAATTAGAGCTGCATGGGTCTACCTAATGAAATAAAAATCAGAAGTCAGCCAAGTATTCTGAAACTTTTATACCTTTGTTAAAAATCAATTTCAAACCTCCATCAAATTTCTAAGGAGCGATAATGCTAAGGAATACTTGAATGGATCTTTAAAAGAATTCCTTGCCAAACAAGGGATCCACCATCAAACCTCCTGTGTGTACACCCTTTAGCAAAATGGAGAGGCTGAAAGGAAAAACAGGCATCTTCTAGAAGTAACAAGATATATCATGACAGAGAGAAATGTCTCTAATATTTTTTAGGGTGATGCTATCCTAACTGCTGCCTACTTTATAAATCATATGACATCCAAAGTCCTTAACTTTTCTACTCCTATCCAGAAACTCCTTGAAACCTGCCCGAATTCTCATCTCATCCATTCCCCACCTTAAAAGGTATTTGGCTGTGTTGTCTTTATCCACAAACATGATGGGGGCAAACTTGGGCCTAAAGCTGATAAATGCATATTTCTTGGCTACTCTCTAAGCCAAAAGGGTTATAAATGCTATTGTTCGACAACAAGAAGAACCATAGTTTCAAAGGATGTCATATTCTATGAAGATTATGCATAATATCCCTATTTAACAATGGCACAAAATGGATAATTGTGAGTACTGAAATTTCTCATGAAGTCCCAACCACTGAAACACCAACTAGCCCACAAATTTCTGATGAAATCCCAACCACACCAACCATCCCTGAAACAGATAAAGCGGAACCTAGCACTCAACCTTTTATGGAAACAAATGTTGAAATCAATATAAGGGTGGCTGATGAAGAACAACTAGATGAGGAGCAACAGTAATCAAGTGATGAAGACAAAGATAGTAGAGTTCCTCCCTTTCTAAAGGGCCACCATGACTCTGATTCAGGAATAAATCCTGAAGTGATAGCTAGCCTATTGCACTCTGAAAGGGGTAAGAACTTGTTCTATGCATCCTATTCAAAAATTCATTTCTTATGCAGAAGAAAATTGAGAGCTCTCAAAGAAAACAAGACGTGAGAGATCACCACTCTCCCAAGAGGGAAGAAGCCAGTTGGATATAGGTGGATATTCAACCCCAAGTTCAATCCTGATGGAAGCATTAACAAGTACAAGGCCTGATTGGTTGCAATAGAGTACACTCAGACATATGGGCTGATTACTAGGAGATATTTGCTTAGATTGCCAAATTCAGCACCATCAAGATAGTACTCTCGATTGCAGCCAACATAGATTGGTCCTTACATCATTTAGATGTTAAAAATGCATTCTTGAATGGAGACTTAGAAGAAGAGGTGTATATGGAGGTTCCATATGGTGTCAAAGCTTCCAGCAATACTGTGTGTAGACTAAATACGTCATTGTATGGTTTAAAGCAGTCTCCAAAAGCTTGGTTTGACAGGTTCACTAAGGCAATAAAGAAGATGGGATACGTCCAAGGACAAGAAGATCGCACCTTGTTCACTAAACACAATGGTGATAAAGTGACAGTCTTAATTGTTTATGTTGATGACATTGTTATCAAAGGAAATGATAAAGGTTCTATAGCTCAATTGAAAGGCGATCTAGCAGATGAGTTCCAAGTAAAAGATCTCGGACAAATGATATATGCGATTGGAATAGTAAGTCAATTCATGGACCTACCACAAGGGGAATATATGAAGGTAGTGACTAGAATCCTAAGCTACTCAAAGCTAAATCCAGGTTGAGGTATCTTCTTCAAGAAAGGTACAGATAGGAATATGGAGATTTACACTAATGCTAGCCATGCAAGGAACCTAGGGGATAGAAGGTCAACAACAGGTTATTGCACGTATCTATGGGGGAACTTAGTTACGTGGAGGAGCAAGAAACAAACAATTGCATCAAGAAGCAGTGCCAAAGCTGAATTAAGAGCTGTGGCCCTTGGTGTATGTAAAGGAATCTAGATCATTAGATTACTAAGCGAGTTAAGGATCCCATTGAGGGTTCACTTCAATTGTGGTGTGACAACAAAGCCAACATTGAGATAACCATGTTGAGATCGACAGACACTTCATCAAGGAAAAGGTAGAAGCTAGGATCATGAGATTATCATATATCCGATCCTCTGAACAGATTGCAGATATGATGACAAAGCCTCTTAGTAGAGTCAAATTTAAAGAATTTCGAAGCAAGCTGGGAGTGATTGACATATATTCTCTAACTTGAGGGGGAGTGTTAAAATCAATCAAAATAAACATGTGTGATTGAGGATAATCAATCCTTGATTATTATTTCCTATTCTATGTTATTTGACTTTAAGAGTTTTCTATGCATTTATTTCCTAATTGTATTGCACTTATTTCTGATTGTATTTTCCTTTCGTATCTACTTTCTACTCTCTATATTTTGTACCATGTGCTAGTTATTTGAATCAATAAGAAAGAGTGTTTTATTCTCTGATTTTATCAATACATAATTGTACAATTAAAATAAAACTAAATAGTCCAAACCTGTAGGCTTGTAGGCTAGGCCTATTTATCTAAATAAGCTTATCAATGAGCATGAATATGAGCCTAACTTATTTACTAAATAGGCTAGGTTGGGCTTTATGTAGGCTAGGCCATAGACCTATTCCCATCCCTAATGGTTGTGCAATCCAACTTATGGATCAATCATGCTGCAAAAAAAACTAAAAAGCCACCCAAGTGGGAGCTTTAAAGTCTGTTTGGTATGAGGGATTTGGAAGGGAGGGAACGGGAGGGGAGGAAAAAAATTTAAGAGTTTATTTTAAAAAATTTGAAGAAGTGGGGTTATAATATTAAAAGAAATATGAAATGTAAGATAAAATAGTAAAAAATATTAATAAAAACTTTTAACCCCACTTCTCTAATTTTTGTAAATTCATGTCAAAAAAAATTTCCCTCTACCCATTTTCCCTCCCTTCCCCTCATACCAAACATGCCTTAAATGTCCCCGTGGAGAGAGAGAAGGAAAACTTGATAGAAAAAGAGGGGGAAATGCACTAATTGAGCTACATCCAATATCACAAAATATATTTTCAGTTGTACCCAATATTCTAGAATATTTTATAGTGTATTCTACACCCTAAAATATTTTTGAGATGCTTTAGGGTGATTAACGAAACCTTTAATATATTTTTAAGATACTAGATACACCATAAGATACTTTAACATTTCTCTTAAAATTATCATATTATATACCTATAATATAAATAAGATTCATATCATTTAGACTCATTTTCCATGTGAAATTACTCTTCAAGATAATCATCCAAACAAGTTTTAATTTAAAAAATTTATGTTTGTTAAAGTCAAACAACACAATCAAACTTTTATCCAATCTCACATTTGAAAAAGTCACTTTGCACCCCTAATCTAAAGGTATCCACTAAGTGATGCTAAGAAAGGCAGCGTAAGACACAAGTTCCTTGATCACAAAACCTGAAACATAAAATAAACCTTATTAGACGTGGCTATTAAGCTTTGTTGCTCATCGGATGCTATTTCAAAATAGTTTTAAAAAGTATTGTTAATAAGGGTTAAATGTCATATTTACCTTGAAAGTGTGTAAGGTGTATCATATTTGCCCCGAAAGTATTTTTTGGTCCAATTTTACCCCAGAAGTATGCAAGGTGTATTATATTCGCCCTTTACCATTAAATATTAACGGTCAACATCAATTATTTAACAGTCAACGTGAGTTTTTTAACGATAAAGGGCGAATATGATACACCTTGCACACTTCCGAGGCAAAGATGACCGTTAACCCTATAATTATTTCAAAATTTTTTATTCAAATGAAAAATAATCAAAACAAATCAAATTATAAATATTAATAATGTACACTAGAAAAAAAATCTATTTTCATAATTAAATAGACTAGAATAAGAAACTTCTATTTTTTTTTCTTTCAATCTATTATGAGTTTAAATTTAAATACACTGCATTGCATGGATAATACTTTCCATGAATGCTATTCCTTAACCAATTCTGATTTTATACTAACAGAAATCATGTTTCTTTGTTTTTTTAAGTAAACTTAGGATGTCCACCGTCGATAACAGTGAATACTCCCCTTGCCACGGGTCATCCACTTAAAGGTAAACAGCTGACCGCGAAATACTTTCCATGTCCAAGGGTGAATTCGAACTCCCACCACTTGTGAAGGAATCAAGTGAGGAACCAATTGGCCAAACTCATGTGGTTTGTTTGTTTGTTTGTTTGTTTCAATGAAAGATGACAATAATTTGTTAGCCCACATACTGATTCGGCCCAAACATGTATCCTAAAACAGTCATTTGAAATTTAAGAAGTCAATACAACCCAATTGAAGTCATAACGAAGGGGTTTTATGTAACAAGAAGATTTTTAAACCACAATTTAACACCCTACCATGATAATAAAGATTAAAATCCAATATGAAGATATTTGTTACGATGGAAAAGTTCCAAACCAATTATAAAATATCAGATGTGATAGAAATGAAACAAACATATGATTAAAGGTCTACTATAGTATAAAGAAAACACCTTACATTCTCAAAGACTTGACATGATGATAGCATAGCAAAAATAAAAAAGACTAACTATAATGGGTGTGTTTGGATGGACTTCTGAAAAAGTGACTTATAGATAAGTCAAACTGAAAATAAGTCAAACTGAAAATAAGTCAGATTGTGTAATGAGATTTATGTTTGGATGAGCTGTTAAAAAAAGTGACTTATAAGTCATAAGTCATATTGTGTAATGAGATGTATGTTTGGATGGACTTTTGAAAAAGTGATTTATGTTTGGGTTAGTTGTGATTTGATGTGTAAAATAAGTTAGAATTGTGGGGTCCACCAAAAAGTGACTTATAAGTCATAAGTTGAAAAAAAGAACTTATACTTATTTTGACTTATAAGTTATAAGTTACTTATTTTTATAAGTCGAGACAAACATACTCAAAACAACTTTTTTAAAAATAAGTACTTATTTTTTAAAATAAGGACTTATTTGACTGGAATAAGTCCAGCCAAACAAGCCTATTGATTGAAATCGTGGAAGATAGTAGATTATAAGAAAAGGCATAGCAGATACATTGGTGACAACGTCGAATGGGTGGATAGAGATCAAATTCACTACTCGAGTTAGTTTGTCTTTTGTTCCTTTGGAAAGATTCATTCAAACTAATTTTTGGCTAAAAAAATATGAGATATGCTGAAGACTGTTGGTAAGGTTTAGTTTCTAATTTTATTGATTTGTTGTTGATTTCTTTTTTTTTTTTTTTTTTGTCATGCATCCTTCGCTAACTACCGTCAAGTTCTGTCTTCACACCATCAACCTTTGATATAGGATTTTCCGAAATTCTTAGATCAGATTTTTATGAAAATACTTTTTATGTTGTTTAGGTTCTTGAGTAATCAGTCTAGAAAATGTTTTGGGAAAATCCAAAAATATATATATATATATATTACTTGAATTTTAAAATCTCATATAAATAACATGAAGTTGTCAATGTCATTATTCATTTAATCAAAATTGCTACTTGAATAGTCAAAACCTCTTATGTGAAATTTCGGAATTCAAGAGGTATTTTTTTCAAGATCTTCCCAATTTTTTTTTTTAGCACATTGTATAATTGTATAACTATCTAGTACCTACAACTATCTAAATTACTTTATTGCACTGATTATAAATCCGATCTAAAAAATCATTTTTAACCTGTCTAAATGTCTGCTTTTATACTAGTGAATAACACAAACTTTAAATAACATTAACATTTCTGCTAAAAAAATGGCATTGCCGTGATAGAAGAGATTTGAACTTTAAGAGGGCGTGGGCACTTTGAGGCTCAAAACACAAGTTCTACCAGCAAGCAGTCAAGCACACATACACTCCTACAAGAATGACATTATTTCATACTTAAAACGTGATTATTACTAATGGAGAGGTTTATGGAAAGATACATACTCTCTTACAATGTGGTGAACTAATATTGAATTCTCGCTGAAAGAAATGATCCCATTCAGTACTCCCTCTGTATTTATATATAAGAACTCAAAATCTGAATAGATTTATCCTTTTATATAAGAGCTTGTCTGAATTTGTCAAAACATTTAATGAGTTTTTTTCCATTTAACTCATCATTATCCTCTCTATTGATATTTTCTTTAATTTCTTATTTATATCATTATTATCATATTTCTATCTCTTATATACCCCATCATAAATAATGGCAAACTTGAGAAAGAAAAATTATTTCAAACAAATTTATCATTTTTAACTTCTTTCTTAATTTGCTTGATTTTTCCATTTATACTCTTATATATAAGGATGAAGGGAATACTTAACAGCATAATTGTCTCTAACAGAATGATACATGTGCTTAAAAAAAAAAATTGACCCTAAACTTTATATTTAACAGAAAATTATGATTCAGGTGTAGAAAATTCCTTTAGAGTAAAAATTTAACAAGAGTCAGAGTCACCTCATATCCCATAAATCAGCAAATTCTATCATTAATCCAACAAGGAAAGGAGAAGAATTTTACTTGTAATGATAGTTTTGTGCTTTCAATTAACACATAGTTGGTCTTACGATGTAAGGCCCCACTAGATCCCTTTGGGATCTCGAATTCGAGTCCTAGAGAAAACACTTGTGTCGGGAAGGGAAATGACCAACCCCAAAATTTGAGTAATCAGTTGCTCGGATACCTGTTAATAGGATCCAAAAAATGTGTTGATTGCTAGTTGATGTATAAAAAAAATAGTTTTGTGCTTTCAACGTGATTTTGCTTATATCAAACTATACTATTATACTGAACCGTATCCTTTTACCCTTTTGATTGAAATTGTGTTTCTAAAAAATTCCATAAATATTTAATCTTCTTTATTTCTTTATCGATACTTTTGGAAAATTTGAAGAATACAAGTTCCGAGTTTGCTCCTGGTTACTCATTTACCATTGTTTTTTAATAGGGGTGTTAAAGTATACTGAACAAGAACGAGATACTTCTATCCCAAATTTCGGTCCTGAAAAAAGGTCGGGACATCATTTGTGTTTAAGTCTTGGTATCGAGGATATCCTGGTCCAACCAGGATAAGTCAGGATCAGGAAGTCTCAATGTTCTTGGACACATTTCCACTAGCTAAGAAAAATTAAATGAAGCACTTGTGTGTAACTGTGTATTTATGTCTTGGTTACTAAATAATATTGGATAATTAATTTTTCTAATATATATACTTATGTGTAAATAAAGAATTAATCACTCAATTATCATGTGGTCCAACAAATCTTTTCTAGTTACTTCCAAAATCCTCAAAATATTAATAATTGAATAAGAAAACAACCACAATAAAAATTAATTTAAAAAGGTAAATGAAGAAATAAATATTTAGATTGGGAAAAAATTAATTAATATATAAAATTAATAGGATAAATAAAAATTTAGGTTCAAAAAAATTTTAACAAAGTAATTACAACTATGGTATCGGGATCAAGAATCCCGGTACCGCTTGGTTTCTATTCAGCCTTGGTCTCATAGATATGGTAAAAGATCCCATTGGTCCAGAGAAATTCCGATCCCAATAGGATCAAGACGGCCGAGACAGAGACACTTTGAACAACCCATATTCAAGTACTCTAGCCCGTTATTATTCCTTTACGAGTGAGGAAATGACTATTCAAAGTTTCTAGCTTGTTTGAAATTCTACTATAGTCATTTTTATAAGCCTAACTAGATTTTTCTTCCCATACAATGCACGGTATTTAATAACAAGATGAAAATAATCAAAAAAAAATTAATGTTTCTTTTATAATTAAAAATTGTTTCTTTAAGACAAAAAATGTTGTTTTCATATGCATATATGATATAAATCGTTAATTGCACTTATTTGGATAAAACAGAAAACATGAATTTTTTTTTTATAAGCCTTGCTTCCAAATTTGTGTGAATAATCAAAATGTAAATTTATATATTTGTTTAATTTTAATTAGAAATAAATGAGTTTGGACAAATGTTTGGACAAGTTTGAATTTTAAAAATAAACCAATCATTATTTTATAAAAAATCATATTAAAAAGGGAAAATTAATTACAAGTCCTGTATAAAGAACTTAATTAAAATGAAATCTCACGAAATCACATAATTAATCTCAGGTCACACAAAGTTGTCGTCACCTGCTTATTAATTTGTAATCGCCGGCTCAAAAGTTGTTATTAAACCAGAGTTAAAAAGTTGTGATCATCAAGCCATAATTTGTTATCGCTTGGTCAAAAGTTGTTAGTGAATGAGAATTTAATTATGGGCCAGTAATAACTTTTAACCAGACAATAACAAATGTTTAGCCTACCTATAACAACTTCCTGGCAGGACCTAAGATTAATTACGTGATTTTATGGGACATCATCTTAATTAAGTTCCTTACACGGACCTGTAATTAATTACCCCTATTAAAAATGCAATAACGATTTAAATAAGAAACAAATGTGATTGAACAAGTGATTGAGCATAGATTAAATGGTGAAAGGAACAAGTAATAATTGACCTATTTGTTAGATTTGCACATTCTTGAAATTTTCTTTGTATAAATTTTTTTCAAAAATTATTAATATAAAAAATCAAATTTGACAATGAGTCCTAAAAATATTTATGGTCTGATGTAATATGATGTATGTATGCAATGATTTTTATCTTGTATAATTGATTAAATTATGAGATATAAATTATTTTTAAAAGGATGACTTCAAATTTGTGTGAGTTATGAAAATGAAAATATTGATCTCCGTTTAATTTTATTTTGAAATTATGTAATTAGCCAACTGGACAGACAAATTTGAATTTTGAAAAAAAAAACAATCATATAGATAATACAACAATGATTTAAATTGGAAATAAATATTATAGAACAACTATAAACGCAAGTTTGAATTTTGAAAATAAAACAATCATGTAGTAAATGCAATAATGATTTCAATCACTTCCAAATGTGTAGATAATGGATTAACTATGGGTAAAGGTACAAAAATGACCATATAGTTTGGGTCAGGGTACAACCAACACCGCATAGTTTTTTCAGATATAAAAGTACCCACGTGGTTATTAAAATGGGACAAAAATTCCCATGCCATTAATATATACTAATGGCATTAAGTTTTTCAAAGTTGGGTAAAATAAACGGTGCAAAAATACCCACGAAATTTGGTCCGAAGTGCACCCAACACCGCAAAATTTTTTTTGCCCACATAGTTACCCAAACAGTCCTTCAGTACCTATATAGTTACTTTACACATGTTAGGTAGAAGAAATACATAAGAGGGGGTGTAAATTCTGTATTTCAATAAAATATTTCTCAAAACTATAAGTTCAGAAGCAATTTTAAAAAACAGATAGGAAAGAAACAGAGTATTGAAATCTTAGACAAATTTGCACAACGTTTGTTTGCATTCTCAAAGGCCTATATATATCCATTGATGAAGGAAGATTGAAACATGAAATTACAGAGCAAAATTTGAGCTACAAGTATTTGCCTAGCACTTCAAATCTTCATACTCTGTTTCTCTAAATTTCTGTGAGCTTAAGCGTTTATCATATACTTTGTTTGATCTGCAAGCATTTGCCTAATATCTCAATACTGTACGTGTTTCTTTCTTATCTGTTTTTTAAAATTGATTTTGAACTTAAAGTTTTGAAAAATATTTTATTAAAATACCAAATTCACGGCCCTCTTGTGTATTTTTCCTGCCTAACATGTGTAAAGTAACGGCAAAGATACCGAGGGAACCATTTTGGTAACTACGTCAGTACTTTTAGGCCAAAAAAAAGTTTACGGTGTTGAATGCACTTCAAACCAAACTTTATGAGTATTTTTGCACCTTTTATTTTTCTTAACTTTAAAAAACTTAACGCCGTTAGTACATATTAATGGCATGGGCACTTTTGTCCCATTTTGGTAACTACATGAGCATTTTTGTGTTAAAAAAAACTTCGCGGTGTTGGTTATACCTTAAACCAAACTACATGGGCATTTTTGCATATTCACCCGATTAACTATAATATATGTAGCATTTCCAAATATTTTATTTAATTTTAAAAAATTAACTAAGCATGTAGGTGTCCCCACTAACTATGTTGATTGAAGGTGGTTTCAGAGATTTATTCGTTAAAAAATTTAGCATTTTATTAGTGATTTTACAAAACATTAAATATAGATAGTTCAAATTTCAATAAAAGGTGGGGATATAGAAAATGATAGGAATTGGAAGGTAAGAGTAGATGAGCAAATAATTAATAGGTTGATAAATGCATGCTCCACGAATGGAATCGAAGAAAATGAGTGTCAAAGGGTAATTTCAATTTTTGAAATTAAGCTAATGCAATTAATGAAAACTTTGGAAAAGGGAGCAGAATAATAAATGAAGTACATTACCCAAATAATGCGTGTAATTATGTGATGATATGTGTAAGTGGTACCAATTAGTGAGCTCCAAAATATGACATCAATGATTAGGTGGACCAATGAAAAGGGTGATTGGACTTTTAAAGAAGTATATAGATTTGTAAAAAAAAAAAAAAAATGGGTTCCCACTATAATTCCACTTTGTGAGTAATTAATGTAAGTGTTACAATTTTACCTTTGTTAATAAATGTAGGAAAAGAAAAATGAAATGAAACACAATATATAAAATATCATTTAAATACTCATTCATAAATAAGAGTACACTTGAAAAGACTTACTCATCTGGTCCTATTTATAAGTCACTTCCAGCATATTTCACACAAACCAAGGAAAGCCTTAAAACTCATTAACTTTCCACTAAAATCCAACAAATTTACAACTTTACCCATATTAAATATCCACTATACCACATGAAAATAAAGTCAACATATAATAAATGAAGGCTAAACTTGTACATTCATACTCAATATTTAATTAGGTGATTTATATATAGGACCAAATAAAACCTTCTCTCTCTGCCCTATAAATAGGACCAGAGGAGTATTAATTTAGGTCATATTTAATAAGTGAACTAATTTTCCATTATATGCATAAATTAAGTAATACTATGAACTTATAAAAAAGATCATAACAATATTTGTTTAGTGATCAATAGTATTTGTTTACTCTTGTGTTAATTTTTCTGAAAAATGCATAATATTGTGTTAAATCCCATTTTCTTGTGCTAAAAGTTTATCATTTATAGCGATTTTAGCTCAAACGTTTTTTATGGTGCAATGGTTCATCAGGAGTGTAAAGGGGACAATGTCACTCCATTTCAACAAATTTAGACGGTAAAAAATTAGTCAACCCACTCATATTGATGTGGCTGAGGTACATAGGATATGATGATAATGTTTTGAGAATGATATAATGTTGACATGGTCCAACAAGTGGAGTGATATGCAGTAACAGAATGAGTTAGTCAATTAATTGTTGATGTTTAGATATGCTAAAATGAGGCGACATTGCTCTCTTCTTTACACTTTCGGAATAACATTGCATCCCAAAATTCTTTTGGAATAAAATCACTATTCAAGAAAAACTTTCAAGGCAAAAATAATATTTGACGCTTTAATACTTAACCTAATTGCTAATACTCATTACTAATGGTTACATACATGGTGGAAAAATTAGTAATGGTTATATCTTGTACTCCATCGGTCAACATTATAAGAGTTAGTCAACCATTTACACAAACAAAGGAAACATAGTAAAATCATTTATTATGAGTAAAATTAGTGTTTTTTCTAATTTTAACTTTATATCATTTATTATGCACTCACATTCTCTCCTCTTTACATTAAGTATACAAGGGCAAAAATGGAAATCAAAGATTTATTATCTTAACTTTTACATGTTACTCCCTCCGGTCCTTATTATAAGAGTTCGAAATTTGAATTGTTTTGGTCTAAAATATAAGAACTTACCTTGAATTCTGTCATTGTTTAATGCATTTTTCCTATTTTGCCCCAATTTATTAACACTATTTTTCATAGTACTCAACTACCATTAATATTCCTACTTATATTTCTCTCTCTAGTCTCATCATAAATAAGGCTAATATTGGAAAACAAATTATATTTTAAACAGATTTATAGCTTTTAACTAACTTTTAACTGTTTTTTTAATGAACACAATTTGACGGCTAAACTTTTATAATAAAAATTAGAGGGAGTACTTTTTATAATGTGAACAAAAAAAATTCTCATATATACATTTTATATTATACACCGGAAGGAAGGAGTATCTCATTACTACTTGAATGAACAGGTGCTCAGACAACCAGAAGTATAAATATCATGAAACAACGAATTTATCATCATTAATTGCTAAAACTCTTACTCTATACCTAACTCATTGAATTTTAGAGTTACCCTCCGAACTACCCACTTGAGCTTCATTGTGCACATTCTAAACGCTGAGGTTTTTTATTATGATTTCCAGGTGATCTTACCTCATTGTGTATTGATAGAAACCGATGCCCAAAAATTTGGTTTTTGTTCAAATTAGAGGAAATATAAGTATAGTTTTTAAACCTTATTGTTCAAGCATATCCGGACTACAAAATCTTTAGGAATAGTCTTTTACTTTCCTAAGCACCAATTACTAGCCGAATGATTGGTAAATCAACTTTTTTAAGAGCATTATTTAATTATTTAGGATACCTCACATAATTTTTTCCATGTTATATGATCAGGATATTTATTATTTTTGTATGCCAATCATAAATATAAGAATTATTAAAAGTTTTCATTTGGTAATAAATATAATTTCACATTGCTTTCTTGTAACATATATTAATTTTTCCTTTTCCAATAATATTCTCACAAATTCTCAACATAGCAATCAGAAATAATTAACATTTCTCTTAACGTAAAAGTGAAAATATGTTAGAGATATTAACCTTACTGTCAATAACACTCCTTTTTAGCATGCAAAATATGTTAAACAGTGACTTAAAATGGACGGATTAAATAAAATAGGCATGAAATCAAATGGTCCATTGTGTGTGTGTGTGTGTGTGTGTGTGAGGTGTGTGTGTGAGATAATTATTAATTTCTGACTGTTGGCAAAGCGACCATATATTTTGGACACGTGAGTAGCTGTTGGAGTGTTGGGTATGTCAGTATTCTCATTCATTAATCATTTCAACTTTAATGTGAGTGATCAATATGATTTTGGTTTTCTCATCCACACTTATTTTTTTCTTTTCAACACGTGACTTTTATTTAGCCCTGCTTCAATAGCACGGCATTCCCAAATTACTCACGTGTCTACAGTACCCTTGACTTTTTACAAGAATGAGAGCCATTAGTGATTTGAGTACGCTCTTGTAGTGTCTAATCTGAGTCTAACTTCTGACCATATTGATAGAAACGGATGCAGAAAAATGAATTGTTTTTTATTATTTTGTTTGAAAATAGGATTTTCTTAGCTACCTCTCAATTTATATAAAAGTACCTCTTGATTTCAAAATTTCAAGAATGGAAATATCAATAAGAAAAAAGACATATCAGTTATTGGTACCATTTTGTGATAGACAAGTTTCAGGCAAATTGATAATAATTTTCCTATATCTCTGCCTGAACATTTAAAAGATTTAAAAAACCTTCCTTCACAAAAAGTTCTCCTCTCTATCGTGTAATAGAAGTGGTATCAATGGTAGTTTTTTAACCGATGATGTCGATCAAGTCTTTCTCAAGAGTGTTGCTCCTTCTTCCCTTGCCACTTTCTCCCACTATTGCATCCACAACTTCACACATTCATAATCGATATAATCTATATAGGTGAACTCAACTCTTTTCCTAAAATTTTTATATTAAAAAAAGAATAGAGAGAGAGAGAGGACAAGGTGAAGAATGAATAAGGCGTCAGGGAATGTGCCACTCTTTTAGGAGAGATAAGCGAGTTAATGATGAGAGAAAAGGGGCATGCCTTTCGAAGATAAAAAGGAAAAGAAAGTGACAGTTTTTCCCACTCGAGTTACAATTTTCACTAAATTAGTATCGATTCACAACTTCTCATAACAACTTAGAAGAAAAAGTTGGTAGTTTGGTCTTTTGACCCAAATATTAAAATTGTATATTCATACCCAAACACTGTAATGTCATTTAGCTTATTCAGGTAACCTTTTTGGAATTTAGATATTTAAAATGTACTTTCTTGTCATTTTCTCTTTTTATAAAGTCTCACTATAAGTTTTTTCCAGTTTTGTTTTAAAACGTAAATATGGAAACAATTCTATTAGTGGGGCGTTAAATGTGAACACTTCTTTAAGCGGTGTATTCAAACTTTCATTTGAAAAGTTTTTAGTTTTAAATATTAACATCATTAGTCTTATTAAATAATGCTAATTCAACAAATTTTAATAGTGATCATTAAAAAATATGTTCAAATAATATACTTAAATTTAATCCTTAAATATAATATTTTTCTTTTATTCGTATATTTAATGTAAAAATTTCAAATTAAAGACTGATATCTCAACTTGTAATGCCTTGGTCACTATTTTAATTGGTCAACTCTTAACATTTTTTGTTTAATACGGCGGCTAACAGTAAGAATATTAAGGAATTAAAAATATACTTTATAAATATAAGAGACTTAATTGAAACTTATTATAAATTTAGAAGATCAAACTTAAACTTTAACCCATTTTATTCAAATGTGGGTCAACAGGGAGAATTATTATTTTTTTCATAAACTACATAAATTTCCCCATAATTTAGTATCATGTGCAAATGATTTCTTTTAAACTTTAAAATTTAATCATAAATTTCTCAAAATTTTAGTTCTATGCATATAACCTCAAATTATCAATTTTAATAGCTTAAATTTTATTTTACTTTTATTTATAACCATATCAAATTTTGAGTTATATGTAGATGAATCCCTTTAGATGGTAAAAAAAGTCCCTCAAAATATTTTTTTCAGACCTTAAAGGATTTTTTTTTTTTGGCCGGGAAGACGTTAAAGGATTAAACTTTAAATCATTGGCAAACCATATTATCTTCCAACCGAAGGTAATCTCCCTTTCGAACAAGGATTTTAATCTTAGTCCGCTATGTTTCTAGGATAATCTAAATGATAGGTTTCGAACAACTTTCAATTCACGAGAAACTCGTTCCAAATACTACAAAATGCAACTAATAGACATCCATTCGTTTTATATTCTTGTTCACTCTCTCCCATCGCAGTGTACGATTGGCCAATAACAAATCATATTGCTCCTTTGTAATTTCATGTCACGTCATCATTGTGTAGCTTTGGTATCAAGAGTGTATTGTGCTTGGTCCCCTTGTAAGAGCTCTTAAACCCGTGTGTGTTAACGTATAAAGTAAGACATTCGAGTTATTTAAATATCAACCGCGTTAATTGGTTTTTTCTTCAGTTTTTGATCCGAAATTGATCACAAAAAAAAGTATCAAGGGTGTGTTCATCTATGAGACAAGTTTATCGTGACTGCATGAACCATTTTCAGTGTAATATTGAAGTAAATTTTTCCTAACAAGCAATATTTAGATAATTTTTTAAGAAAAATCTTACAAAAACCCCTTTAAAGTGGAAAATGACAAATTAGTTCATTAAATTTGAAAAATATCAAAGTAAACCCTAAGAAGAAATATGATATTTTCATATATTACCAAAAGAAACAAATGCCCTCGAATGTTAAAGTTGTGAATTGTTAATGTGAATTTAAAAATCTTTATGATAAGGTTTAAAAATCCTATGTTAAATTTGTGAATACTAGTATAAGGAAATTTCTTCAACGTATCCCTTATCAATTCTTAATAAAAAAGTTGGAATTGTTAATTGTTAATATGAATTTGAAAATCTTCATGGTAATATTGAAAATTCCTATGTTGAAGTTATGAACACTATATAAGGTGATTTCCCAACATATCCCTTGTCAATTCCTAATGAAAATAGTTAGAATTGTGAATTGTTAACATGAAATTTAAAATCGTTGTGATTAAGTTAAAAATTTATATGTTAAACTTGTGAATACTTATAATGTATTTGACAATTATATAGGTATTCTTGTCTGTTCATAAGATAAAGAATTCACATATTCCTCCCTACCGTCTGATTTGGGATTTCTCAAATTTAATAGACTAAATTTTTTATTTTTCATTGTTAAAGGGATTTCACTTTTTTACTGGATACTGTGCTAGGGTAAAAATACTGTGATAAATATGTTGGGGAGAATCAATAAATTGGTCAAAACGTGTCAGTCAATCAATATGTTTATTCGTTTTCTTAAAAGCAAAATTGAGTGTGAAACATTGGTGATTGAATCACAAGATTATATAGAAAAAAGTTTTTGAAAATTTCATGATATTTCTTTTTTTTTAACTGAAAATTTTATGATATTTCAAAACTTGATGTTACTTTAGTTTTTTCGTGCCACTCCGGTGCTTTATAAGTTATAGTTAACTGAATAATGTAGATTAAGAGTCCCTCCAATACTTTTATAAGTTATAAATAACTAAATTATATAGATGCAAAAATCAGTTAAAAACAATACATGTCAAAAAATTTTTTTTTAAAAAAAGTCTTTATTTATAGAGAAAGTAAATGAGAGGAGGAAAGGTAGAAAAAAGATGAAAAAACTGTATGACAAAATATACGAAAAAATGTAATAATAGGATCATTCAAAAGTAAAAAATAAAAAATATATTAAATACTTATTTATTTAACCAATTTTATCTTAAACAGAAAGATGGGAGGGAGTATAAAAAAGTACAGCATCTTGGCCCTGCCATCCCATCAATATCATTCTCGTACCAAGTTTATGAGGTTGAAATTAAATAAGAATTTCACTTAAATAAATAATTTCATGAGCTTGATAACCTTATCCTTATATATGGGGCCTATTTTGAAAGCTTTTCTCCCTTAATTTGACTGTTACATCATGATGTGAGGGCGAAAAGCAGCCCATGGTTCTCATGAATAAATTTGAAAGGACAGTTGATTCAAGTTCAATTAATTACAAGAAAATGGATAAATAATAAATAAAAATGAGATTATTTTCAAAGTAATATTTATTCTATTATTAATTAATAATAATGCATCTATTATTTTTGTTAAAAATACATGAAGACGTTTTTACTAATATTTTTATATTTTTTACATATAATGATGATTTTATTTTCTATACTTTTATGTTTTCATAATAATTTTATAAAGTTGTTTTTTAAAAAATAAATTTAGGGAAGAAAATACAAAAAAATTATTTAGACGATTTTCCTAAAAGAATTACATTGCAAAAAACATAAAACTTGTTTGGAATACATGTTTTAAAATTTAGCTTGAAGAACTAAGAGGTAGAGAGTCAAAGGATTGAGAGGCCACAAAGATGAAGTCGTGAGGAATAGAGTAAAGATTCCGGCCACTTGTGAAAGGAGAATCAACTAAAATAACAAAACAGAACTAAAAAAAAATAGAAAACATGTAAAAATTATTTTGAGTTCTTTATTTTGAAAAACACTTTTCTAATTTTAACTAAACAATGAATAAAATTAGAGGACATTGAAAATAAATCCCTATTTGACAAATAATTGGGTAGTGGGACCTAACATGTGTTCATTTTGATTATTATGTGGGAGAGTAGGGTCCCATTCCCCAATTAATATGTCAAATGAGGATTTATCTACAATTTTTCCTAAAAATTAACCTTCAAACAAGTTTTTTAATGTTTTCTAAAATCAAATTCTTTTCCAAAACCAAGTAATTAAATAAGGCCTTAATTTTGTTTGTTTAGACTTCATATATGGTAATACCATACCTAACCCCAAATTAGTTCTGGAAAAATGACATTGCTATTATTCCATTTCTAAATACTCAGTTATTACTACAAATATCTCGGGTACAAATTATTATATATACTATATTTTATTTAAAATATTAATCCTTTATACTTAATCTCTAACTAATTATAAAATTTCATAAATAATATACCTAGCTCTTATATAATAACTTTTATTGAATGTAATTGTAAAATTTTATTGAAAATAACTAAATTTAGCTAACTTTTTTAGTTTGCATAAAATAATTAACCAAGACTTATAAATAATTCAAAGGGAAAAATAAAATTGCCATAATTTAATTATTAGTAAATGATAGATTAATCACATACAATATCATATAAAAGCGTATCGCTTCCAATTTTAATTGTAACGATTAGTACATGAGCTTATTTTAATGCTAAATGTGAGACTTTAAGTTACTTTATCTTTTAATTTATAATTTTTTCAAATTCTTACTACAATTTGCATGCATATATTAAAATATTTTCTATCTAGAGTTTCCATTGTAAATGGTAAATATGGTATTTTAAGGAAATGAACATACATTCACTCATTTACTTTGTGTGACAATTGTTGAAAAAAAAAAACAATGCCTCATTTACTTTGTCTCTTCCTAGATGAGGGGAAACATCAAGGGAAAAAGACACTAAAATACCTTTGAATTATAGAAAGGACAAATCAGTCCCTCAACATTTGTAAATCCCAAATCAGACCTAGGGATGAATATGGGATTTGGAAATGTTGATAAAAAGACCTTTATGCCCCTAAGAGTAAATGTAAGGAGAGGCGATGGGGTTGGGGGGGTTGCATTCGACGCTGCTTCTCCCATGATTAACACACTCTTGTTCCTAATTAAGCTCACACTTCAGGGTTTTTGTCTCCTCGCAAGCCTGAGATCTTGTCACCCAAGGTCCTTGATTTCCCATCGCTCATGCTTAGTCTGTCAGTCCACTCAATGACGATCCATTTGACAAGTCGTTGCCGTCGCTGGGGAATTTGTCGAAGGAGAAGATCATCGCCCAAAAAGGGTTTTTATCTACATCCATCATCTATGTCTACTCCCAGAGATTCAGAGCCACAGGTCTTGCCTCTATTTCCCCTTACTTCTCCCAAAGTCTCAGAATCCCCTTCTTGGGATTTGAATTGTTGTTATGGTTGATTCTGATTATAGATTATTGGTTTTTCTATTAATTCTCTGAAAAATAAAATTCAAAAAACAAGGAGGAGGTATAGAACTTGATCCGTCTAATTGTATAATTGGGTTCTTTTTATTCCATGAAATTGAAAATGGCCTGGTTTATTTCACATCCATGGATACGCTCTTCTCATACGTGGCTTGTTATGATCATTATCATCCCAATCAATTAGTGTTTTTTTTACGGTGTCTCTGTTGTACCCACTGATGCTATGGCATTAGTTTGAGGGGGAGCATGAAGAGAAAGCGTAGATTAGAGAGAAAGAGACTTTGGGAGAGGTGGTAGCTATTGTGCAACATTAGAAAATTCAACACGTGTGACCAAAGATTTAAATTGCAGTCATAGAGTTTCTCAAACAAAAACAAGTTTCACAAGTATAACAAAGTAAAGTTAAAGTATGGCCAGTCTATGCCATTTCGAACAAATAATAATGTCTTCTTTCTGATTAGATGAAGGAATTAATTGCCTCCCTAGGCTACCATATGCCAATAATGATAATCACATAAAAAAATGTGCTTATACACTCTAATAATTGTTTTAATTAGGTCATTCAAGAATGATGACCAAAACAAGAGTTAGTTTCAATTGACAGTTATATAAATTGACTGAATTTTTAAGATAAAATGAACAAGAAGCTGTTCAAAACACAGGCTAATTAAGACCGATTAAAATTATCATAATGCTCAAAGTTCATTCAGATTTGCCTAAACATTGAATAATAATCATCGAACCATCTAAGGTCTCTTGAACAAACCAAACGATTAATAATGTTAGGGACAAGAAAAGGAAAGGACTTAAGGAAACAGCAATTATAGAATCCTTTTCAATAGTATTTAGCCTAACATCAAGATAAAGGTATTTGTTTTCTCTCACCTGTGTTTGGAATTCTTCCTCCCCTTGTTTAGAATTAGAGTCAAGCGCCTTCACAGCTACCACCTCTCCTGCAGGCATTGTGCTCTCCTTCCCTAGAGAATGTATGTGTACTTTGTCTCAGTGGAAAACTATGCATGCATGTCTTCTCTTTGCAAGATTTGAGTGATGGAACCATCCAGTCTTGAAAGTAGTGGAGGTTGAACGAATGATGCAAAGGATAAAGCATTGGGCCTTCTTGAATAACCAACCACTACAAAGCGATTTAGAAGAGCCTAATTGTAGGTTGATGACACTGGATATTACTCTAGGACTTGTATTTTTGAAGTTATTATGAATTAACATGTTTGGAGACAATTTGACAAGTTGTAAGCATTCCACTTTTTGTATGTTTCATGGAATATGGGACGGAGTTCCCTTTTGGTATGTTGTATAAAAGATTGAACAAAGTTCTCTTTTGTTGAATTGGACAATTTGTATTGAATTGAGTATAAGACAAAGTTATCTTTTTGTATGTTTTATTTGGAAAATTTTGGTGGTAATTCACAGGTCTCTTTGAATATATTTATTAAAAAACAAACAACTTTTAACAATTTTTTCGTAAGCATTAACAACTTTATCATAGGAATTAACAAAGTCCGAATAGTGATTAACAACTTACAAATTTGTTGCTGGCAATGTGAATATGTTTGCTCCAAGCGTTAACAACTTTTTCGTAAGTATTAACAACTTTATCATAGGAATTACCAATGTTTGAATAGAAATTAACAATTTATAACTTTGTTGCTGGCAATGTAAATGAGATGTTTGCTCCAAGCGTTAACAACTTCTTCATAAGCATTAACAACTTTATCATAGGAATTAACAATGTTTGAATAGCAATTAACAATTTATAACTTTGTTGCTGGCAATGTGAATGAGATGTTTGCTCCAAGCATTAACAACTTTTTCATAAGCATTAACAACTTTATCATAGGAATTAACAATGTTTGAATAGCAATTAACAATTTATAACTTTGTTGCTGGCAATGTGAATAAGATGTTTGCTCCAAGCGTTAACAACTTCTTTGTAAGCAATAACAACTTCATCATAAAAATTAACAAGTTCTAAATAGTGATTAACAAGGTTGACGTAGCGATTAACGACTTTCATATTTGCTTTTCACAATATGAGTAAGATGGAAACATGTTGTTAGCATTAACAACTTCTCGTAGACATTAACAACTTTATCATGGATATTAACAAGGTTGGCATAGCAATTAATAACTTTCATATTTGTTTTTAGCAATGTGAATATGAGATGGAAACACATTGTTGTCAGCGTTAACAGCTTCTTCGTAGATATTAACAACTTCATCATAAATATTAACAAGATTGACGTGGCGATTAACAACTTTTAATTTTGTTGTTGCGAATGTCCAAGTGAAATTAAATAAACTTCATTCTTTATAACACACAAATTTATAGCAAATCACAATCACACCCTAAAGTAATAATATTAAACTACATTCTTCATTGACATAGAGTTTTTTTTACATATTTAATGACAAGTAAACATTAAGATTATCATGCCACTTAATGTTCCCTTGTCACTAAACTAAAAAAGGTCATTTACAATTCACAAAATAGTCAGCATAGTGCACACCATATACCGTGAGCAAAGTCCTTCTATTTTCATTTGGCATCTTATCAATGTGATTCCTAACCTCATCAATTATAAGTGATGAGGTCAAGTTAGATCTCCCACTATTAGTCAGCTCCGGAGTCGATGTCTATGCAATGTCAACTCCATATAGCAACCTATTAAGGCTGCCACTAACTTCATAAATCACGTCTTCTCTGGCATCTTCAATTAATACAAGTTCATAATCACTTTCCATAACCCTTTGAACCAAATTTGATCTTGGTTGTGAGAGTCCTAAAAATCTGTCAATGATGCATTAACAACTTTAGTTACCACATTAACAAAAATAGTATAACAAATAACAATTATTATACATAATAAATTCTTACTTACATGTCTAAACCATCCATTATGTCTGATGAATTATCATTCCCTTTCGATGCTATATAGATATGCCCAATCCTATCATTATAATCAAATAAGTTTCCAATCTCACCATCATCAAACAAGTAATATAATCTCTCCAACAGAGAAATGCTAACATATGAAGGTCCCAGAGCACTCAAAGTATATGGAGGCAAATCTGCAGCTAATCTTTGAGCTGCTGAGCATCTAGGCTCATCAGATTTGACATCAGGTCCCAAATAAGTACTCATGATGAAGTTTAGAAGAAATTCAGCATCATTAATCAATGGTTTGACAGACCCCCTAAGGTAACTCTTTCCATTTAAACCCATGTCAATCTGACTATCCTGTTCACTCATCTTTTCAAAAATATAAATCTAGCTTTCATAATTATCCTCTTCCGCAAAACAGTGTGAATACACAATGCAATGGGTATCAATATTTTGACCACATCAAACAAAATATATATAGTTAAGTTAACAGAGATACCTTGAAATGAAATGAATGAAAAGTATGACAGTAAGAAAAAAGCAACGTGTACAATACTTTTGCATGTCAAGGGGAATGAGTCTAAACTTGTAATTATAAAGTAAAAGATTTTTGTATAACTAAAAGACTTCAAACGATATAATGACTAATATTATATATAGAACTATATAAAAATACATGTAAATTTATTAAAACCATATTTTGAGATAAAAGAAAATTCACTTACCTGTTGTGCTCCTAAATATTTATAACTTACTCCTACTTATTACTTAACCCCATAAAGTCCAAACCAAAATCATTGGTATTCCTTCTTCAAGCTTTATAAAACTATAATCTTTGATTTTGTAAAATTACATCTACATCATATTAACTATCTCATAACCAATCCTAACATTCTAGCTTTAAATCGTGTAACTATAATCTCGAACAGCTCCAAAAACACAACCAAAATTCACAATGTAGGTAATTTAGAGAACTAAAGGATTTTTACTTCAACCTTCCACATAGTAAATGGCACATTGATTTTAATCAATAATTCACCATAATTGTTGTGTGTGTGTGTACACAATAACCATATTTTTCCAAATTTCAATAAAGAAAAACAAAAAACCCTTATGCCAACAATTTCCATTCCTCAATCTCATACAGTTCTTTTCTCAGACATTTGATGGAGCACTTTGTATGCACCCAAGGACTAACATAAGAATAAACAAACTTAATCATTGAAATTATAAAGCTTTCAAATTATATCTTAATGTGGTAGGTGCCTCTTATATGTCTGGATCGTATCATAATGAAAGATTTAAATCATAGCCAACCCAACATAAAATCTAAATTCTCCATCATCAAAATGCCACTGGAAACACATGCCCAAATAAGCCTCTTTCCTCTCAAACATTTTAATCAAACACTCACTGTGCATTCAATTTGACATGCTCCATGAACATTCCTCTCAAAATCATAGCCCAAGACTTCACACATGCCAACTATATATCCAATTTCATCTAATCACCAATTGGAAGAATTAAAACCAAAAAATAAAAAATTACCCAATCCACACACAAAACGAAACATAGAGGGGGGGGGGGGAGGGGCAACATTCTGCACCAAACATCATATAAGGCAACATTCTTGAAGAATAGAAGGAAAAAACAGAAGAAGGGGGAAGGAAGAGATTTGAACATACCCCACAAAACCCGCGTAGAAGAGAAAAAAGGGAAGAGAGGAAGAGGGCGTACGTAGGCACACCCACAGCGAGAGAAGAAGGAAAACAATTATGATCGGTGACTCTGAATAAAACTCCTTGAGATTCGAGACTGTGAATGTAATCACCAAGTGAGAGAGTAATATGTTCGCTTCGTGCCATTTGCCTCTTCTTCGTGCCGTCAACTTCGCCAGCTCCACACACCTTCACCTGCGTTTTGCATTTTTCAGAGGGAGGGGGTTGCGTTTTGCTAGCATCAGAGAGAGGAGAGGAGTGTGATTTTTTTAAATTCTCTTTGCCTTTACATTGGTTAAGTCTAGGGCATTTTGGTCTTTTAAACACAAATCAAAATCCCAAATTGATCCCCAGGGCATGATATGGGATTTTAAAATCTTTGGGGACTGATTTGTCCTTTCCCTTATTGAAGGGGATTTTTTTGTCTTTTTCCCAAACATCAAGGTTCCCCTACATTTTCTTATAAAAACCATTCTGTACATGTAAGACATGTGGAGTAATAAAGGTTTTTTTTTTTTTTTTTGTAAGGAATGAAAAACTGAAAACATCAGAAAATTAAACAACAATTTGGAAATCTATGTGGCACTTGCTACTAAAGAAATAGTAAACTCTCTGGACATTATTTGTATGCATGATTCATATGGAGAACTCATTACCTTGCTAAAGTATCTGTAACAATAAGGGGTTTTCATATGGTAAGAAAAGAGAATATTATGGGGTTAAAAGAAATAAATTATTAAAAAACGAACTGTAATATACATATATACTCTAATCTTCTTATCTTAATAGTATCTTTGAATCAATCATGAACAACACGGATTTGCTTCAAGACTAGGACTTGCCATGACAAAGCAATTATGGTATTTAAAACAAATCCGCAAAGCCAATTTCCAACTTCATATCTACCACTTGGGAAGTTAGACCCCATGCCCATGGATTTTCTTCTTCTTCTTCTTCGTCTCAGACATTTTCTTCTACTCTCCATCTTCATCACTTTCTCACCGTCCTCCTCCTTCTCCTTCATCTTCCACATCCCTACCCATAAGAAATTCTCAAACCAAAGTGTTTCCTTGAAGCAGAAGATTGTGGAAATGGCCTATGACCCTACCCACTTGAACTGGATGAAGAAAATCAGAAGGGAAATCCATGAATACCCAGAACTTGCATATGAAGAATTCAGAACAAGTGCTGTTATTAGACGCGAGCTTGACCAGATGGGTATTGCTTACCGGTGGCCGGTGGCTCGTACCGGTGTTGTGGCTCAAATTGGGTCTGGGTTTCCCCCTTTTGTTGCTCTCAGGGCAGACATGGATGCTTTGCCTATTCAGGTTATCTCTAAGAAGAAACATTCTGGGTTTTTCTTTTCTGGGGATTCTGATTTTGTCATGATATTAGTAATAGATTGAAAAAGATTGATGTGGGTTTTGTTTATGTTTGCATGTTCCTGCTTGCTGAAGGTGAATTTCTGCATGAAATTTGTTGATCGCATAAATTAACTGTTTGATGAATAGGTTTAGAAAGCCCAAGAAAAAGACTGGTTACTGTGTTAATTGGACTCTGCATGGATGATTTGCCTGGTCAGATCAGCTGTATATAATCTCTTTTTCTGTTCTTGTCCTGCTCTTTTGTTAGTTCTTTTTTTTTTTTTTCTACCCGCTCTTTCGGAAACTTGGAAATTTTGATGTTGGTGCGTTGATGCGTGTGTTTCCTGTTTGTTGGAGTGATTTTCTGCCATGGGTGCTTCAATCACATAAACTGTTTGATGAAAGACTTATGAGACTCAAACAAACTAAAGACTCATAATTTGGGGTTCAGTTCTTTTCTTTGAAAATTATAACAACAAAATAGAAGTTCTATGTACCATTGCTGAAAGATAATTAATGGATGTGCTCTGTTTAAGGAGATGCTCTGTTCATTTCCAAGTCCCAGCTATTTTTTCAGTTAAACCTGAAATCCCAAATTTATCTTTCAAAAGAATTTTAGGTAACTTTTACTTGTTTGTTACCTAAATCTTTGATGATATCATGATATGTATTAGAACCTTTCTTCCTTTTATTTATTTATTTATTATTATTTTTATTTTATTTTTTTGTAGGTGTATGATAATTTTAAAGAGAGGTACTGTTGGATTATGAATATATGCTGTGTAAATAGTTTGATTCTTAAGACAACAAACTCTTGACAACTTTTACCTAACCTTATTTTTCTTTTATCAGCTCATTTATGACTAAATGAGATTAATTATGTAACCTTGTCCTCATGGTTTTACTTATATATGGTGGAGTTCACAAGCCTTTTTCAAAGCAATTCTTTCTAGTTTCTATTCATTTGACATTATGAATATGTGAGGAGAGAAATACCTGTAATGCGAGCTGTTTTCTTCTCTTTAATATCCAAAAATTTTTTATCACATAGTATTTTAGTGCTATTGTTGACAAATAAATCCTATGTTTTACTGTGACCCTCTGCAGGAGCTGGTTGATTGGGAACATAAAAGCAAAGTAGACGGAAAAATGCATGCATGTGCACATGATGCTCATGTGGCTATGCTCCTTGGAGCCGCGAAGATATTGCAAAAAATGCAAGACAAGTTAAAGGTAAAGTATAATTGGGGGGGAAATAAGGCTTGGAATTCTTGCCTCTTTGTCCTTTAAAGTTTCTGCTTTACATGCAGGCCACTGTAATTCTCATATTCCAACCTGCTGAGGAAAGAGGCGCAGGTGCAAAAGACATGATCCAAGAGAAGGTTCTTGACAAAGTAGAAGCCATCTTTGGGTTGCACTTAGTGATAGAATATCCCCTAGGTGTTGTTGCATCAAGGCCGGGTGATTTTTTAGCCGGATGTGGAGGCTTCAAGGCAAAGATAACCGGGAAAGGAGGGCATGCTGGTTTCCCCCAGTATTCTATCGATCCGGTTTTGGCTGCTTCGACATCGGTCATTAGCTTGCAGAACATTGTTTCAAGGGAGGCGGATCCTTTAGATTCCCAGGTCGAGTCAAATTCTAAAGGAAAACGCCTTTGCATGATGAAATTGAAACTATTTCACAATTTCGCTTATAGATGTATTTTCAGATTTTCTTGTGAATTCAACAGATTTTTTTTTTTTTTTTTTTTTTTTTGCAGGTGGTTTCTGTGGCCTCCATTGACGCAGGATCTGCACATAACCTCATCCCTGAATCCACTACATTTGCTGGTACTTTCAGAGCACACAGCAAGAAGAGCTTTTATTCATTAAGGAAAAGAATAGAAGAGGTAATCCTTCTCCAGATATTGCATATTTATATAGGCTACTCAATCGCACTAATTCATTCATTCGATATTGTTTTTCTGATTAAAAATTTCAATATAATATAATTTGATGACATAATCTATTAAAAATAGCCACGTGAGCATGTCAAAGATCACTCCCACTGAGAAGAAATACATATAACATGTTTAAGGGCTAATACAATGTTTGGCCTTATACATACTTTCGCTTCATTTCAGTTATGGCTCTTTTAGTTTTAAACCATAAGTTTTAGCACTTCAAGTTTCTTTCAGTCTAAAATGTTGAATCCCTTAGGAATCAAAACATACAGTTTGAAATTAAAGGCACCAAAACAAAAATGAGGGAAAACTATATGGACAAGCATTGTATAAACCCCATGTTTAATTATCTAGCTGCTTCAGTTTGTTTGTCATTTGTATATCCGGTTTACTCATAAATGATTTTTCATATGTGTGACTTGTTTGTGAAGGTTATTATAGGACAAGCAGCAGTACATAGATGCAATGCAGAGGTCAATTTCGATGGGAACGAGCATCCTACGATCCCTCCAACCACGAACAACGAGAGAGTATATGAAATAGTAAGGCAAATCTCGAGCGAGATTGTCGGGGAAGGAAACACGGTATTAGCTCCTAAATTCACAGGGAGTGAAGATTTTGCATTCTTCTTGGAAAAAGTGCCTGGGACTTTCCTGCTTGTGGGAATGAGAAATGACAAGAGTGGAACCATATACTCTCCTCACAACCCTTACTTTGTTGTTGATGAGGATGTTTTCCCAATTGGAGCTGCATTTCATGCAGCATTTGCTTTTTCTTATCCTTCATATTCAAATACAGAGCGTCATTCTCAGTGGTAGTTAATCTTTCAGTTTCAAACTAATATTTTTGTGTTAGTCTTGTATTCATTCTTTGGCTGAAGCATCTGTCCATGTTGAAATTCATTCATAATAATTACTCATTTAACATTCTATGTGTGCTGCAGAATGCTAACCAACCACACGCTCTCGCGGCCGGTGAAATGACTTTGGTTTTAAAAAATTGGAAAGGGAGGATTAAAAGTTTTTAATTAATGTTTTTATTCTTTAACATCACATCTTCTCTTCATTAAAATCCACTTTATTTTCTTTCAAACTGACCTGATGAAAGTGTCTTCTTCCTTCTCTGCCTCTCAATTTTCGGACCCTTAGAAATATCCATCCATGTTGAAATTGATTAATAGACGTGATACAGATCCCAAAAGTAATGGAGAGCACAGACACGCTTTCACTTATATCCCGAAAGTAAAGGAAAATGTTTCTAAATGGCCCTTTTGGAAAGGGAGGATTAAAAAATTTTAATTAATGTTTTTATTCTTTAACATCACATCTTCTCTCAATTAAAATCCACTTCTTCATTTTTTTTCAAACTGACCTGATGAAAATTTTTTCTTCCTTCTCTGCCTCTCAATTTTCGGACCCTTAGAAATATCCATCCATGTTGAAATTGATTAATAAACGTGATACACATTCCAAAAGTAATGGAGAGTACGTACACTCTTTCACTTATCCCGAAAGTAAAGGAAAATGTTTTTAAATGCCCCTTTTGAGATGGGACTATCCTATATAGAGTAGTAAAAATTGGTCAGCGTCATCGTTGAAAATTAGGCATGTGTCCTTGTACTCCCTCCGGTGTTAATTATACTCTTTCCGGTCCTAAATATAAGATCATTTTGACTTTTCTTTTGTGAAAGTTAAGGAAGCAAATTAAACCACTAAATTATAAAATATTTCGCATGTAATTAGATTATATGTTAGTTTATAAGTAGAATAGAGTAGTTTTGAGGAAAAAAATATAACTATAGACAATTTAAAGTTATTAATTTTATATCCTTAATTTTTTTAAAAAAAATCAAACTGCTGTTCATGTGAATAGATGTAGAGCTTGTTAAGGAACTATGGGAAAAAAAACAATTTTTCCATTAATATCTCGTTTTTGATGCAGAGTCCCCCAAACACTCAAAATAGAACCAAAAATTAATTGTGGGGAAAAAAGTAATTGGTTAGAGAACAAGATGAGTAGAATAGCTTTTTGACTCAGATTGTGGTTTTTGGGGTGTAATAATGAGAGTATCATATAAACTATAAAGTATACCAAAAGTATCCTCATCTTCTTCCTTTCAAAGTGGTAAAGTAGTTGGGGTCAAGCCTCCTCAATACCCAGAAAGTTATACTTAAGAAGCTGTCAGTATTAGGAAGTTTTTTTTTTTAGATTCTAAATGTCCAGGAAGTATTATTTTCGTAGCATTAATGCCCAAAGTTAACAGAGAGGAAAACGGACGTTTGCTATGTCAGATTGAACGCCACATCAGAGTCAACCCTTGTTAAATGGGTGATGGCGTGGCTTGAATTAAGGTTGTTAAATGCCCCTGAAGTTTTCTTGAAGGAGCATTCAGCACCCACAAGTTTTGCTTTAGTTCTTAAATACCCCGAAAGTTTTTTAGGAGGTGCTCCTTAACCCAAGTCACCTCATCACCCATTCAGTCTAACGTGGCGTTCAGTCTAACGTAGTAAACATCAATTTTCCTTTCCGTTAACTTTGGGCATTAATTCTACAAAAATAATGCTTCTCGAGCATTTAAGATAAAAAAAAAACTTCTCAATGCTGACAACTCCGTGGGTATAACGTCCTAGGTATTTAACAGCCTTAACCCAAGTTGTTGCGGCTAAGATGTCATTGAGCTTCTTCATCTCAAAAGCACTCTTTTGTTAACATTGATCAACAACAACAATTTCTTGCATTCATTTTAGTACCATAACTTTGAAGTTTTTGTTTTCTAAACATTTTATAACTTCAAAATATACAACAATCAATTCTATTGTTTTAGTATGTAAACATCACGTTAACCTGTATCATTTTTAAATAATTCGCACATGAAAAAGTTATTTTATTACCACCATCCAAGCATTTTTTATCTATTAATATCACTTTTCACAAAATTTAATATACTCAAAATCTATTCTTTTTAATCACTTTTTTTTTTTTAAGAATCTACCTCAATCCAAGCACACCTATGTTTTATCTTCACATCATCATCATCAAATTTGGTTACGTTCATAGAAATTACTACTCTCATTGATCCTAAATATAATATCAAGTTGACTTTTTTAGAAAGACTATGGATACAAAGTAAATCACTTTAAAGTATTTATTTTATAATTTTTTCTCAAAACTAATTTATTTTATTTATAAACTAACTTACAATATGATTATATGTCAAATATGTAAAAATTAAGTAGTTTATTTGGTTTTCTTAATATCCACAAAAAAAAAGTAGACCTTATATTAAGAGGAGGAGGACGAGTACATCAAATGGATAGTTGAAATAGCAGTAGCTAGCACGATAAAAATTTGTAATATTACGTAGAGAAACCTGAAGCCTACACAGAATTTATTTGATAAACAAATTTAAACGACCAGCATACACAAAAGTATAACAACAGGTGAAAGAAGGATTACAAAAACATAAAGAAAACTTCAAAATCGGAGCTCAAACAATTACAAACTCATCAAATAAAGTAGCATCAATTTCATCATCATCAGCTAGATTCTCTGTTTCAAAGCAAGAAAGGCAAGAATGAAAGGAAGAAAGGCAGTGATAATTGAAGGGTAATTTGAGGTTCTTGGAGAGGCAGAAGGTGGGGATGCATAGCTTGAATCACCACCATATTGAGCAGCCACTGCTACAATCATAACAACAAAACAAGCAGCTAAAATTGTGAACCTCATCCCTCCAGCCATTTGGGCGCCGTTTCAATGCTCTTTTTTTCTCTATCTAAATTAATAGGCGTGTTTTGTGTTGTGTGGGGGGGGGGGGGGGGGTTTATATAGAATGGAGAATGGTGTTGTTGTGTTTTTTAATATATATATATATATATATATATATATATATATAAACACTCCCTTTGATCCACATTAAGAGGTAACATGACAAAAAAATTGTCCACGTACGTTATAAGAATTAAACATGAAAAAGTCAAAATAATATATGTTTAGCTTCCATTTTTACCCTTGTAATGCAAAGAAGGAGAGAGGGGGAGTATATAATAAATTGTGTAAGGGTAAAACCGTAAAATTATTTTAATTTTACCCATAATAAATTGACTTAGCTATGCTTCATTGGTTTATATGATTTGGTTGGTTACCTCTTATAATTAGATTGGATGGAGTAGAAATTTTAAGCAATAATTCAAGTTTAACTCTAGTAAATGACAGAACGCTTCATGAATTATTTCTTGGTTATACAGATGTTAGTTAGAGTAATACTTTTTACCATGAGGTGTTTATCTAGACGTCCCTATTCAAACGCAGTAACGAAAAATAAAACCATGTCCCTTGTCATGAGAATGTGTCCTAACTTACAGCTGAATCGACAGCCAATTAGGTTGATGCTGTATTTCCCTCGAGAAGATCGTGTAGAAGGTGATGAAGGTCCAGCCGGCAGCTTTCTAGGGTGAGCATAGGAATGCTTTGGAATTGGACATAATTCACAATGATTATTGTTTTATATGAAACAGAATAATAATCATAGGGTAAACTAAAATAATGCTTTTTTTTTTTCATTTGCTGTCATCTCAATGTTGTGCATCGGAGGTTCCTAGTTTTTATGAATTAATATAACTATGAGAAAATCTACTAATTTGTTTTAGTATCAAAACATGTGGAAAAATCAATGATAAAAAAAGTTGGAGCTCAATAAAATGTTCAGATTTTTTTTGGCCGAATAAAAATGTTAAGATTCAAACTCACACATACAACACACATCATTGGAAGCGAGTCTAGCCGGGGAAAAAATAATACTCAAGTGGGTTTAGCCAGTAAAAAATAATATTTTTCATGTTATAATTTTTTTTTTTTTTGGAAATATCATGTTTTAAATGTTAAAAATAGTTGAAATGTTTATTTTGATTATAATATTAAATATCGTAATATTTTATCTATAAATTTATTAAAAAAAAACTCAAGTCATCATTGTGGATCATATGTATTGAAAGAGATTTCTGTTAATGTGATTGATGATTCAATATGATATTTTAAGGAAACCAACATAGTTATAAATAACTAACTAAATCAATTTATTTAACATTTGTAAATTAGTTATATAGCTGCTATGTTTAAAAGAGCAAGTAATTCATATACCCTAGAAATATAGGTGCTGCTAATATAAGTATATCCCACATGTGTATTATATATAAAGATCTTTGAATTCTCTTTTGAGTTCTTTTGACATATCAACCGGTAATCAGCTCCTTTTTTAGATTTATTGCTGGGTATCCGAGCACCTAACTACTCAAGTTTCGGGTTCGTGGCTTCCCTTCCCAACACAAGTGCTCATCTAAAATATTGAGTTCTACTCAGATGAATCTCAATCTCATTAGTCTAAGATATTGTGTCACATCCTTGATTTATGATATAGTTTGTACTGTGAGTTGCACTATAAATTAAATCTTATACTATTAAGGACCAACATAACTATTTATATAACAAGAAAAAAAAATGAAATTATATACTTCCTCGTTCATAAATAAGACATAATTACTTAATTTGATTATATTAAGGAAGTTAGTTAAGCTAGTTAAAATCACATGATATTACCAAAGTACCATAACCATCTACCTTTATTCCCACTCACCCCCCTCTCTTACTTGTTTATCATTGATGAGCATCAATAAAGATAATTTTGGGAAAAGTTTAGAAAAATTATAATGAGGTCTTATATTTAGGAACAAAGTCATCTTCCTTAGATAAGTCTTATATTTAGGAACTGATGGAGTATAATATAAGAGAAGTTGCCTTTTTTTTGTCATCACTTGCATACCCATCATTCTCTCCACAAAGCTTTCAACTCAAACTCAATTTTAAAGAGAAGCTGTGTTGTTTATAATTTATAATCAGTGTGATTGCTTATTTGACAAAAACGAGTTTGGTATTATTAAATAACTAATATCATTATTTGTTTGCAACACTATTATTACTACAGATATCATTATTATGTTTATCTCATATATGTTCCATATTAATATCATAGCATAAGTAAAGAATTGGCATGATAGCTTATATTTTTGTCTATACAAAGGCCAACTAAGGAACCAATTTAATTAATTTTGAGTTAATACAACTTTTGGTCCTTTAACTTACACTCAATTTTGGTTTTGGTCCATAAACATTAAAATCGGTGGTTTTAGTCCTTGAACTTACTTAATTTTGGTTTCAATCTATGAACTTTAATGTTGATGGTTTTGATCATTGAACTTTCATCCTATTTTGGTTTTGATTCCGAAACTTTGTGTCATTTATAACCATTAGTCCTTGAACTTAACAAAAATTTGAAAAATCAGGAATCAATAGTTATAAACAATACAAAATTCATGGATTAAAACTACCGATTTAAATTTCAGGGAGGAAAGCCAAAATTGAGTAAAAGTTAAGGACACCTATTTCAAAATTAAGGGAGCAAAACCAAAACCAAAACCAAGTGAAAATTTAAGGATCAAAAGTGGTATTAACCCTTAATTTTTTTTAATTTCCTTCAACCTAATGACATGAGAACTTACTATAGAAGTTATCGGTTTGATCCGGCTTTTGATACTATATTAATCTATACAACTTTTAGCTAAAAAAACTTTATATCTAAAAGATTGGGACAACCGGACAAGGTAATTTTATTTCAACAAATCAATTGTGCATTGTGATTGGGGAAATTTTTTCTTTTATTTAATTCGAGAGAAATTTTGTTTGTCTACCACTATATTGTTCCTATTCGGCTGAAATATTGCCTGCCTTTGTGCCTCTACGGCCTAGGCATTTAAAACCCATCAAATCACTGGAAAATGTGATTAAAGAAGTTTGATGAAAGATTACAGTATCCAATACCTCAATAGAACCCACAAACACAGGTAGGAGCTGGTTAAATAATACACATATATAATATTGAAATAATTATAAATAAAAATCAAAATACTCATATGATCTTATTCATAAGTGATTTCTAACATGTTTCACATATTAAGAAAAGCTTTACACTTCATTAACTATTTTAATTGAAGTTAGATGCATATTTCCTTCTTTTTTTTCCTCCAAATTTTCATCTTCCATGATTTTTTCTCTCTTCGACGATAGGACTAAGCTTTTTTCAGAAGCAACTCCTTACTGCTTCTTGTAACCGTGCGGCCACAGACAAAACCAGGATTGTCAAAACGTTATGCTAAACATAAACTTTTTTACCGATCTGACTTTTGCACCTTCACCTCGCATTTTGGGGCACAAAATGTGATGCGAAACACGCTAATAGTTTTTATTTACAAGTGGAAAGTTGTGAACCAATCCCACCTATAATATTAAGTCATCAATTAGCTTGTTTGCAATAATATTGATAGAAGTAACTTTTGTTTCAATTTTAAACTGATTTTTGCAAACCTAACTTGAAATTAAAATCAAGTGGCATAATCTATTTGATTATTGAATTTGTTTTTTTTAAGACGCCACTTAGGTCTTTTTTAAAAGAGTAATTTTAATTAGATATGTTAAGAGTAATTTTAGCTTCTCTCTCCAACGTCTCCCTCCTCTCTAGCCTTTTTTATAGAATATTTTCAAGTTGCTTCACTTTTAAGTGCATTAATCTTACAAGTGACTTATTGATCAACGTTATGTCAAACATAATTGAACCATTTGAAGCAGCTTTTGAAATAGAAAAAGTTAACCTATTGTAGTTCCTTTAACTAACACACTTCATGTTTGTCCCTTTAATTAAAAAAAAAAAAAGTTATTCTACTTATTGATTAACACAGTTCGTGTTTAAAGCTTTAATTAAAAACACAATAAAAACGAATCAGATCCAAAATCTGTTTTTCATGCTTTTTTAAAAGCCATATTGGTTAAGATAAATAGATTTTATCGGTCTTACAAGCTTCAAACAGAGATTAGTGAGTAAACAACCAAGCCTTCTAATTTCAATATTGAGAAAGTGGCCCAAGGGTGGCAGTCCAAGATTCCACTTACTAGGGTCAGTTAATCAAAGAAAGCCCCTTGGTGAACTAGAGACATGCCAACTGCCTGATAGCCACCAATGTATTTACCACCAAACACCCTGCTGGATGGCCATTCCCGTGACCCACAAAGAAAGTTAGGTCGAGGCAGTAGGTTAAGGGTCTGTAGGTCAGCCCGTAGTCGACTCAGAGGACCAGCCTAGTGAGAAATAAAAAAATATTTAAAATCTCATATCTTCCAAAATTTTAAATAATAAATTTCATTTCATCACCTTGAATCACTATAAAAAATCACTATAGTATCCAATATTATTTACAATTGGTTTGATAAATTGACATCACATCATATTGACATTAAATAATTTCTACCTTAAATATCAATTCAATATCTTGAATCACTAACAAAATAATCATATATTTATTCAAAATTCTTTACAATTTCTTTGACATATTGACATTACAATAACAATCAACCATCCAATAACACCATAATAAATAATCATTAAATATTGTTCATAGCAAAATATCAAAATAGATAAATGGTAACAAAATATTCATGTCTACAGTCACTAAGTTAATAGTTATTAACACTAAAATCATCGCTAACTTTGATCAATATTGCTTCATACAATTCATACCCATAAAAATAAATTTAAATTGGTTTTAAATTAACTAAACCGGATCAACCCAGCAACCCAGATTGCCTTGGGTCATTCTAGATTGCTGGTTCCCCGAGTTAATAATATACTCAAACCTGCTCAATGGCCAGTTCAACGGGTTCAGGGCTGGCCGACTAAGTCATTCCTGATTAGATTACTATGGGTTTTAAACATTAAATGCATCCTATTCAATACACTATACAAATTTCTCCAAATTCACAATATAAATTCAATTTAAAGTCCATGCCAATGAATACAACATTGTAGTTTAATGTGAGTCAATTGATGTGAAAATGGTAAATCCTAAATGTGGTATAGAACCTATTATTCAGTCAGTTCTTAACTTCTTATATAGAGCTTATTTGAAGAGGCAATCTTGTTCTTAAATATAAGAAACATTTCTGATTTTTCTCAACATTTCATCATATTATCCATATTGATACCCCTTAATAATAAATAAACACGAGAGTCCCTAAACCAAGTGGTGGGGGTTCGATTTCGAATCCCACCCTCAGACATGGAGAGCATTTCCTGACCAACCATTTACCCTTAAGTGGATGACCCGCAGCAAAAGGATTAATCATTGCTTTCAGCAATGGATACCCTAACTTTAATCAAAAAAAGAGGGAGGATGAGAATAAAAATATATGATTATGGTGTTTTGATAATATCATGTCATTTCAACCAATTTAATTAACATCTTTAATCTAATCAAATTAAATAGATTTTATATTTAGAAATGAAGAGTAACTATTTTTGACAAATTTAATAAATTAATACGCATTTAGTTCCCTTCCTTATCGCAATGAAGTCAATTAGTTAAACTTGTTTTACATTTCAAAAGGAGGGATTACATCCAACCAATCAACAAATATGAATTTATCTTTCCAAAAGCTCACGCATTAGTTTTGCCACTGCAACAGTGTTTCCCAACTTATGCTGAATTTATTTCCTATTTCGATTGTAATAAATGTTAAATCTAGATTATTGTGATAATCATTAGAAACACAATACGGCAAAAAAAATTATAAGAAACAATACACAACCACTGATTATTTAATTTTAACAATGCCATAAAAAAATACCCATATAAATATCAAACTGGCTGTTGATATAATAATCCTCCAGAAGAGGTTGGATGAGGCTGACTTTCTTATGAATGAATGAATATATTTGATGACTAGGATATAAAATTTTTCCAAACCATATTGCATTGAAATTTTATGGGCAAATGAACCTGTAGCAGTAAATTTACCAAAGCATGCAATTACTTAAACATGACCAGAGTTTAATCACAATAAATCATCCCCCAATGTAGTTATAACATTTAACGACTCCTTGGGTGATCACAAAACCAGCCAAGGGGCTTTAAAAACATCAAAAAGTATCTTTTGAAGTTGGGATATTTTTAGCCCTAACATGATACTCCATTATAAATATAAGAGAAAAATAAAAAGGAGATTGGGTAGAGGCACCATCCCTGGTAATTGCATAAAAAGTTTTCTCTCAAACACGGGCATCAATAAGATACAGTTGTTGATTTGAGAGCACCTATTCATCAAAAGTTTTAGTAAAGCTCATATCCATCGCAACAAATTCTCCAATAAAATCTCAACTCTTGGTCTTTTTTTTTTCGCATCATCATTTACTTAAATGTGACAGATTATAATAATATTTATAATAAAACCAAAATGTTGAGATTTGATTGAATCATTAGTTGTAATGGGCAAAAGCAAATAGACCAAAGTTTTGTCTATCTAAAGGTACCTGAAAGCAAAATAAAAGAACCCACACAATGCTGGATCCATTGGTAAAGATTAATGGTCAGCTGACAAATGAAGAGGACTTGCTGGCGAATCATTTCCATCATCATCCTCAACCTTTTTGGTTTTACCAGCTTTGGGAGAAACTTCTTTGGCATCAGCTCTCTTCCTTTTGCACTTACCCTTGGCTACACGATTGGTCACTCCAAGTTCGTTAGGCTCTAGTTTGCTAGCATCAGATTCCTCAGCTGACTCATTAAGCTTCTCAACCGAAGTATCCTTATCTTCACCCATCGTTGCCTCGGCATCATCAGTGTCTCCCTCTGCTCCACCTTCATCCTCACTTCCATCTCCTTTTTCTTCAGCCTCAGCTTTCAATGATTCGATTAAGCCCAGCAATTCTGTATTAACCTGTGACAAAAGCATGCCACCAGAGGAATTTAGAAATCAATTAACAAATATTTCATATCTAAATAATTATAAAGATCAAACAAAACAAAAGCACTAGTTAAGAGCAAAAAATGCACAACTCACCTGAATGTTTTGAAGAAATTCAGAAATATCAGTAGGGCAAGAAGGGCATTTCATCACATTCTTTTGAGTCCGCAGAGATCTTCCGCCCCTGCTTCTTTCCTTCACAAAAGACTGACCAGCAAATGCACCTTCCAAACATGACTTACAGAAATTATGAGCACAGGGTGTCGTCACAGGAGTAGCCATAACCTCTTTACAGATAAGGCAACCAAATCCTGCATACAAGAAACATAACAGGTAAAAACAGATCATATTAAATGATATTAATGAAGATTTTTGACAGCAAAAAATCCATTTAATTGGACGGGAGTAGGGGCAAACTAAAGATGTAGTAATCATTAAGTTGACCACTATAAAAGCAAAGCAAAAAAAATCATACCTTTCAGCAATCTTTCCCTGATTGAAACATTTTGGGCTTTCCTTATCTCCCTCCTTGACCTTTTTACCTCATTGGGGTCCATACTTTTAACAGGTTTTTGACTGGGAGGTGGTGGTATTTTCCACTTCCAACAAGATTCTTTCTCCTAAAGAAAAACATCAATTCATTGTACATCTACAACTCTAATTCTAAAACAGTAACGTTGAGTAACAATTTTTTAAGGAAGTAGTTTAAAAGTGAGTACAATATAAATAGAATATTTGAAGAGGTATAATCCCAAAATATCACTCACATCAAAATCCCATGATGGTTTCTGTTTAACGTTTCTTTCAACCAAGTCTGTAGCCTTGGCCAACTCGGGAATTACTGGCAAATCTCGGGGAACATCTCCACGATCATCACTATGTCATGCATGGTATAATTTAGTAGAAGGAATTTCAAATGGGATCAATACATTTAACTATTTAAGTGAGCTACATGATGCATACCTTGTCCATGGGGCCGGTTCATTGTCAACTCTAACAAACAGGTATCGACAAACTTTGAAGCCCTAATTAAACATAAGCCTTTAGAAAAGTTGCATTAAGTCAAGAACCAGAGCATGGGAAATAAAAGAATAAAGAGATATCAAATCCACCTGCAATCCCTGCTTCCGCCAACATTTTTCAATTCGATAAACGCCATCATATCGTAATCCTTTCTCAGGAGCATATGCCGATCGCTTTTCCTTGTGAGATCTGCTCAGTTAGATTAAAGAGGTTACACTGCTTAGTAAGTATGGATTAAAGATCAATAGAGTGTATCTTTGAAATTCTCAAGGCTAAGAACACTCCAATCAAGCATGTCAATAATACAACAAATTTAACATCACAAATAGTTAGTGGTAGAGGGAAAAAAATCAATTTGCATATTCAAAAGGTCAATTTGCAAAATATCACAACTGTAAGAACTTGAAAAGACATGCATGAAGAAAAACAGCCGATTTGAAGATTTAATGAAAGAAAATAGGTAACAGAAAGAAAACTTACGATTCAATCATCTTTAAAACTGACTTTCCTGCTAACCTTTCCCCAAATTATGTGTTGGTTTAACTAACTAAATCAACTAACCACTTATCCCTTCATATTGTACTGTATGAAGAAATATCAACTAAACAAAAAAACTTACAGCAGGTCAAGAGCAACTTCTCAAACATAAGCTTTCAAAGATAGGTGAACAAAGAAGTGGTTTTTTGAATGTAGATGCTCACCTTACAACTCGAACTGGATAACCTTTTAAACAGCTAACTTTTAAGGCCAAATTATACTTTTCAAAGGTCTGATCAAATGATTGTGTGTTGCTTGTTCGCTTATTTCCACTTAAGTCTCTACCACCACTGCAACAAGGGACATGTTAGCTATCTCAACAAGAATCAAGTAGAAACAAGGAAAGAAGAATCAGAAGAATAAATAGAAAAAAGAAAGATAAGAAAAGAAAAGAAAGACAAAACGGGGGAAAAGAGAAAGATGTGAAGGGCCTAGGCATTAGAAATTCAGAACAGAACATTAATTAGAATCAAAATCAAATAAGAGCTTAGCAATTGAGCAATAAAAACTAAATAGAAGCAAAATGAAAGCTTAGCAGTTAGCATGCATCAGAAAAACAACAATGAAAAACCAGCCAAAAAAAAAAAGACCAGCAAGAATATTCACTCCAAAGTCATAGGTTTAGACAGCCATATGAAGATGAAAAACCAAAAAAAAAAAACAATACAGCTACAAACCTTCCAGTATAAAGAAAATACTCTCCATGATCCTCATCATCAACATAACCACCAGATAGAACTACTGATTGTGCACCATAGTTCGATTGTCCAGCAATACCACTAACATGAGGAAAGTGAACACCCCATTGCCGGCATTCAAGTCTGTCTTCCCAACATTCACCAACCAACACACCTTGATTCCTCACTGGATCATTCTCAGCCGGGATTGGACCAAAATGATCCTGAGGTACGGTTACAAAAATCTTTCCACTGCAAGCGTTTGCTTTGCCACTCTTTTGAGCACGCTCAGTAGTATAAGCCTTGTCGGGTCTATCCTGGTTATGAAGGACTTGATAAACTCTAGAGGTATCTCCTGAACCTATGTTTTTGGATACTTTTGCCATACGGATAGCAATTACAAGTGCAGAGTTAATACGAGGTTGACTTGCCATTTTGGAAGGGATAGTGCTACGACACTTGGCACATGTTTGTTTTCCTTGAGCGATCCATTTCTGAAAGCATTTCAGACAGAAGTTGTGGCCACATGGAGTCTGCAAAAGGCCACTGAGTTAGATCCCTTGTCTAATCGAACTATTATAGTACGCTACTTACCACCATTCCCCTTTCTAGAATGGTACAAGATGACAGAATGTAAATGAATGCAAAGAAAATAAAGCTGACCACAAGAGCCTTAAGAAAACTTTGTTTCTTTAATAAAATAGAATTGCTTTCAAAATAAGAAAATTCTCAGAAAAAAGCACACGATGTGCTGAAAGATTAGAACCTGCTGACAAGAAAAGATTATGAGTGAAAGTCACAGGAAGATATCTAAAAAGAAAGAAAAGCTCATTTTGAAGTTGAGCATTTGAATCAAAATCTCATAGTAGTTTCCAACTGCAATGAGTAATAGTTAACCAATCAACAATTAACTGAATAGATGGATTCTCCAGCAATACAAGTAACCACATCAAAATATAAGGCAAAAAGGGGAAGCTTTAAAGGGGTATTTTGAATGCTGGCGAGGTATATCATAGATGGATTCTCCAGCAATAAAAGTAATCACATCAAAATATGAAGCAAAAAAGGGAAGGCTTAAAGGGATACTTTAAAAAGCTGGTGAGATACATTCACTACCAAATCGCTCAAACGAAGATGCAAAGAAAAACACCTTACACGCCCTAAAGATAACATTTTTACTTCAGGATAAATGAAACAAAACACAGAAAAATCTGAATAGCTACTAGTATCAAAGATCAAAGGAAACAGAAAATATCCCTTTAGCACATTTTAGTATAAAAGTAAAAATCATCGTTACCGTGACAGGCCTCTCAGGTAACTGCATACAGAAAGAGCAATTCAAAGTCCCACTAAGAATATCCAAAACATCCTTCTTCTTCCCATCACCACCACCACTTTCATCGTCTCCTTCAGTTCCAGCCTTGCCACTCAAAAGTCGCTGTCTTTTCTTCGCCTTTTCAGCTTCGGTGAGAGAATCATCGGCTTCAATCGCACGGATCGCAGCCATGAGGTCACTGGAACCATCAACGACGACAGATTTACCAGCCGTTGATGGAGGGAAATCGGACGGTGGAGATGAACAATCAGGGCATTCCCACTTAATTGTTTCAGCCATAGTCTCTGGGCGAAGAGAGAGACAGTTAACATGCCATTGGGAAACGCAGGTTTTGCATGTTAGCTTTTCTTCTTCTAAAGGTTTCGTCTTGCAGATCATACAGAAGCCGTCGCAGTCGCAGGGAAGCTGAGGTGAGGGAGCCATTGGTGTGAGAGAGAGAGAGAGAGAGAGAGAGAGAGAGAGAGAGATTTTGAGGGGATTTTGGATTTTGAGAGAGATTTGAGGGAGAGGGGTGAAATAGTGGGTGGGGGGGAGACGAAGAGGGAAGTGAAATGAATTGAATGAATTTGAATTTGAAGGAGGGATCCAGTGCGGATAGGTGCATCGTGGGTAGGCCACGTCTTTTCGTGGCTTGTCACCTCAATCCATCAATCTATGCCAATGCCAATGTATCAAGAAATCATATATAATATATAAATATATAAAATATAAAATATAAAATACTAATATAAAATGTCCAACGAAAATCCTATGAAAAAAGAAGATGGATATGTATCAATATACTTATGAAAAAGTGATTTATATATAAGTCAGATTGAAAATAAATCAGATTATGTAATGAGATTTATGTTTGGGTCAGCTGTGAATAAAATGATTTATGTTTGGGTCAAATTGTGTATGTTTGGGTAAGTTGTGATTAAAAGTGAAAAAATAGTCAGAATTTGTGGACCCTACCTTTTAAGTGATTTATAAGTCAGAAATAAACTGTTTTAAACAGTTTAGGCTTATTTTGACTTATAAGCTATAAGTTACTTATAAGTCAGATTAACAATAAACAGAGATAAATATGTAAAATAAGCTACCAACAAAATAAATTACTTTTACCCCAAAATAAGTACTTATTTTCCAGAAATAAATAAGTCCAACCAAACATAGCGAATCCCTTTCTAAGTTAAAAACGATAAATTAAGTTAGTCTCATAAATCTAAGAAAGCCTATATTGGACCCTGTAAGAAATATATGGAATTTCTATATTTTAGGAAAAGATATAAATGACCTCTGATTGTCAAATACTGCCCCATTCATCCCAATATATATATAAGTCTGTTACTTATTATAAATTTAATTATCACAAATTTTTTATTTTTAAATATAGTCTATTTTAGGATCAATTAATGTAATTGTGACTAATTTACCTCTATATTTGGAAATTAGGAAGATGAGAGAGAAGGGTTATAATATATATTTTAACACCTATTCTTAAATTAGGGCAAAGTTGAAAAAATATTATACATTTAATGCTATAACTTCCGCTCTTTAATATGTAAGAAATAGTTATGGTGGACTTATAATAAAAAACAAGGTGATATAAGAGTCCAACTAGTCAAATCAAGCAAATTAAGGAAGTGGTTGAAAATGATTTATATAGCTGAAATAATTTTGTTTTCTTAAATTTACTTTTATTTATGATTGAGTATATAAAAAAAATAAATGTGATGATGGTGTTATAAATGAGTATGAAAGATAATGTGAATAAAGATAACAATGAAGGTAAAGTGGGAAAAAACCCATTAAATGCTTTAAAAAGGGGAAAAAATCTATATATAGGGATAGATGGAATACATCGTAGGCATTGACAAATTAAACCCAAAAATTTCCCACTTGATTGCACCGATTTTCAAGTTTATATTAGCAATTCACAGTTTCAACTTTTTGCAACGGGAATTGATAAGGCATATATTAGTAAATCCCTTTATACTAGTGTTAACAAGTTAAATATAGGAAATTTCAACATAATGATGACGACTTTGAAGTTCATACTAATAATTCATAATTTCGACCTTTTCCATTATTAATTGACTAGTCATGTGTTACGAAATCTTCTTATACTGGTATTTACAAGTTTAACATAATAATTTTTTACTTGTTTATAATGATTTTCGAACTTATATTTACAATTCATAACTCTTATTATTGAGGCCATTTGTGTTTTTTGTAATATATAAAAATCTCGTATTCCTGTAGTTTTATTTATATTGTTTCATTTTCAAGAGGATTATTGTAGAATTTTCCCTTTTGGATTTGGATGGATAATGATTGGAAAAGGTTAGTATAAAATTTTGAATTTAGCTTCAAAAGTTTCCAATAAGAAGTTATAGTATTTTAAATCAAATAAAATTTGATGGACTAAAATTTACATTTTGAAATTAAAAGGACCAAAAATAAAATTAGTATTCTTATGTATATTCTCAAAATTTCTATTATTAATATTCAAAATTTTATGTTTAAAATTGTGAATATTTTTATATTAATTTTTATAGTGTGCTTTATTATCATCAATTCTAAGTGTTCTGATTTCCCCTCCCTATAAAAATGTTTCATTTGAAATCGAACTTGAGATTCATAGTAGGATGTTGCACTACTAGACATATTGTAAGTTAATTCTATCAAACTATGTTAGTTTGGAGTTAAACAATATTGAAATCAATACATCAAATAATTTTTTTAAAACAATTAACATTAAACATGAGTTGTTTTGTTTGTGCCATCAAAAATGAGTTATAATAAATGTGATATTTGTTAAGAAAAAGTATGTCAAATTTCCTATGAATCGTGTTCATGGGGTTATAATGTTTAAATAGAGAGAATATATAAGACAAAAGTGTAATGGTTGATAAAAAAAAAAGGATAAAAGTGTGATGATAAGGGTTTAAAAACTTTTAATCTTTCTTCTTTAATTCTTTTAAATTAATTTCAAAAAGATTTTCTCTGCATGCTCACTTTTTCTCCCTAACTAATGTTTATGACAAGAATTGTAATCGAAAAAAATGCTTATGACAAGAATTTTTATTTATTTTATGGATATTAATTAGAAAAATATGATAATAGCACCAAAAATTGTCTATCAATCAATTGCAAATTTGCAATAACAATGAGTCAGAAAATGTACAGATACTTCTGGCAAAAAAAAAAAAAAATGTACAGATACTTATTCTTCTTCTCATTGTTGTTGAACTCATTAAAGAATTCGGCCAAAAAAAGAAAAACTCATTAAAGAAGGGTTCTTAATCCTACTATACAACAATTCTTACACATCAATCAAGCAAAGTTCTCAACATAATTATTGTAATTCTGTGTTGCTAACAGGATTGCAAAATGAAAACAATAATTTGGCGTCAACAATTTTTATTTTTGTAATAAACAATTATTCTTTCTTCTGTTGGCTATTAAAAATTATTCACATTAATCATTATAGTATATAATTATAATTCATGGCAAACCAATCTTATTGATTGATTATTCAGGTTTGTTGTATCCATAATCTATTGTAATTTAATGGTAATATGAGAAATTATATTAAATGAAAGAGAAATATTTACATATTATTGGAGTGTCATATCATTTGCACTCTAAATCAATCAGAAAGTAACAATTCAACTAATTTTAATCATAATTAGCTGATGATCACATTTTATTTTATTTTGAAGGGAAACATTTCTAAGTAAATTGAATGTTAATAGGCTTATTTTTCTTAAAAAGAACACTATGTGAATTTTCAAAATTAATCATTGATGAATTAGGATTAAAATAAACTTAATTGTTAAGTTTTAATTTATTAGATTTTAGATGATTCAGTACTTTAAAAGTATGTAAGCATTTTTCTTAAAGAATGCCCTCAATAAATTTGATGCGCTTCAATTGTAGCAATTCTACAACAATTGAAATTGTTTACTAAATTGTATACATACAACAATTAAACACTATTAACTTCTATGGCAATTGAAATTGCCTCCTCAATTGAGTAGAATTATATGTGTAAAAATTTGACATTACAATTTTGACCAAAAAAAAAAACAATTTGACATTACTAACGCCTTGAATTATCCATGCTGCCTCCCTTTTTCTACATCCTTAACCCATATATATGTGTCAATGTGTCATCACTTTACAACAAAAACTGTCAATAGTTTTCTCATCCATTTAATTTCAAAGGCAAGGCACCCAAAAAGATATAAGTTTGAGAATAGAAAATGAAAAAATCATGGAGAGATAATGTAACTAAGAATTTAGGAGGTGAGAGAGATAATATAAGAGATTTGTGTTACCATATTTAATATTTTTTCGACCGTCAGATTTAATGGATAATCAGGATTAGGGAAAAGGATAATAAAAAAAAGGAGTGGTTCCTTGCCGAAGCCCTGTTATTGTTTGCCGTTCGGCTTAATGACAAGTGTACGAGTCATCAAATTGTAAAACCATCTATTAATTTGAGTTAATTAATTTACTTATGTTCATAATTAGATGGAGTAAAAGGAGTGATACGACTAGTAGTAAACGATACCAATTAAAATAACAAAACAGTTGAAACTAGGTTAACTTATCCCCTTATATATATCAGGAACAAATTATATCCTTCTAATCAGTAATATAATGAATTCTATGTCCGTCTAGAATTCGTATGTGATTAATAACGCTCTCTCAAGTCATTTAATTTATTATTTTCAAAATCCTTAAAATCTCTCTCTATTGGACTTTTGAAAACAAATTTTAGTGCCAATCCCAATTTAATGATGTTTGGTTGACGAATGAATATTTTCTCTTTTAGCAGCAATCGTTGGAAGACGACTTAACCAATTTGACCTCATCTGGGGTCTATAAAGTTATATTTTCTCACGAACAATATCACATTAACCTAATAAATGTTTGCAATACACTTATTAAAAATATTTAAGATGAAAATCGATAATGGAATTCATATAAAAACTGAAAGGAAAAGAATGCACCGTCCAATCCACATAACGGTTTTAAGTAACCTTAGACTGATTTCATCACTTTTCAGCCTACCTCTTCATTCTATTTATATGATTTCGTGGTTGGCATGCAGAACCCTTCACTTTCGATTTTTTTTGGGTCTCTGGTTGCTTAAGATACTCTAATTCAAATATTAAAAATAACAATAATACATCCTAAAAATTAATAACAAGTACTATCCTAAATAAAACATAAATAATTATTGATAATAGACAACCAACACAAATGCTTTTTATTTTGCTCTTTTCAATCATTTACTCCATTATCCAGCTCATTTTCTTCCTTGCTCTTTTCTCCTACAAAAGTGGGAGAAATTTTGTGAAATTCTCTAATTCCTTGTATAAATAAATTCTGCATATTTTCTATGTGAATTTTAACCATAAGCCTCAACAAATACAAAAAGTATGTCACACATATGTTAGATTCCTGCAAGTTAATTATGTCAACAATTTTTGGCCAACCATACTATATCAACTCTATAAGCATATTTTTTCATTTACCTGATTATTTTATAAAAATAAGACATTATATCAAAAGAAGAGGGAATTGCATTTAGATCCAAGAAAAAAAATTGTTATAAAACAAGTCTCAATGACTTATCAATGATTTTTTTTACTCATAGTGGCTCTTTCACTTGCCATTGATAAGTGACAAAACTTATTTAATATTAATTGTCTTCTTTATAACGAGAATGTGATTCTTGCAAGAAGAAAAAAACTCTCTTTCTCTCTCTTAAAAATCATCATGACTTTTTTTGCCAACAAATTAACATGATTACTTCATTGTGTATGTCAAATTTTAATATTATAAAATAATTTAATTCATTTTTATTTGTCTTTAACTAAGCACATATATCCTCTCATGAAAAGTAATCTTATTTTGGACATTCACACACCAAATGTGGGTATAACTAATAACAATGATTCAAATATTGGTACATCACATTATGAGAGACTAGTCATTTCTGCTAGGCCCAAACCCGTTGGTTTTCATTTTCATTGTAATTTGTTGAAAAATTACAATTATGTCAGTCATATTAATTGTCATTAAGTTTACTATCAAGAAAAATTACTTCTTATTAATTTACGTGGCCATAAAAATTATGGATGGATTAGCCTAATAAGTTAGATCAATTACATTGGAAAATTTGGCAGTATTCAATGAGTACTATGTAATAGTAATTTCAATCTCTCGAAACTGCTTTACACAAACATGGGTTTGCATGAATTATTTATAACTACTATATCTGAGTCCCAATTTTTAAAAAACCACATACTAACAGAGTATTAAAATCTAAGAATTAGGTAAATTTTTTATCTTTCCTTTCCATCCATACCTTCAATTAAATTTAAATACTATGCAACAATATTATGTCCAAGTGGGATGTGTAATTTTGAAATTATTTAAAGTATTTTTAAAAAATGCGCTTTAATTGTAACTAAAAATGTTGTTGATATTTATATTAACAGACAAAACAAATCTAAAGATTGAGGCATATAATAAGGCATTAGTTAAAATAATTTGATTTGGTGTATTAATTTGAAACTTCGTATTCATAGAATTATACACTGCTATTGATTTATATTAACAATCAATGTCTTATTGCTATTGACTGTATTCACCATCTTATTAAGGAAGGAGTAAGGAGTATTTATAGCCATTGACTGTCCATCACCGTTTTGGGTGTGAAAATTGAGGCTAATTAAGAGTGAACCAAATAATTAAGGCCATTTCCATAAATGACTATCCATTTGTCATTTATGCCTCATATAATCGTCATATGATGGGGGGAACCCTACTTTAAAAATTACCAGTAAGACTTTATGTATAAAACATTAAAACATACCGGCATTAGGGTTTTCAATTTTGTCAACTGTTCAAGCTAAAAACCAAGAATAGATTTACTTTGAAATAATATAAAATAGAAGGGGAAAAAAAAGAGCCAATCAAAACCTATGGGAAACTCAACATAACCAACCTTCAAAGAGGTTTTACTTTAGGGAAAATCACATTGAGGTTTCGACATTTAATCACAATAAAGTCCCAAACAATCATCAAATTACATTGAAGTCTTAAGGGACCTGTGTGTCATAAAATGGCTTGTCATTGTGAGTTGTCAATACCAGCCCATTGAGTTATCACTGCACACAACTCAATGGGCTAGTATTGACAACTATTTTATGTGCAGTGATAACTCAATGGGCTGGTATTGACAACTCTTGAATTGAGTTGTCAATACCAGTTCACTTGTATGCAGTGACAACTCAATGAGCTGATATTGACAACTCAATTTAATTATACCCAGGTCCCTTGGGACTTCAATGTAATTTAATTATTGTTTGGGACCTTGTTGTGATTAAATGCCTTATAAGAGGCCTCAATTTGATTTTCCCTTTACTTTATGCCTTGCAGGTCTATAAGTTGATGTTTATCTCATAATGATATCCTGGTATTATTAAAAAAAAAAAGAGGTTTTACTTTAATAAAAAAATGGCAATAACCTAATACTGTGTTGTTATTTATGTTTATGTATTTTGGCTGTTTATCTTGATTGTCATGTATATCTGATGATTTATTGGCAATTAGTTAATCATGGTATATTGGTTTGGTTCGGCAATTAATCTAGAATATTTAGAGCATGTTTGGCTCGACTTAAAACAAAAAAATAAGTGCTTATTTTGGGGTAAAAATAACTTATTTTGTTGGTAGCTTAGAGCATGTTTGGCTCAACTTAAAACAAAAAAATAAGTGCTTATTTTGGGACAAAAGTAACTTTTTTGCATGTTTGTTTCGGCTTATTGTTAATCTGACTTATAAGTAACTTATAACTTATAAGTCAAAATAAGTATAAGCCGTTTAAAACAGTTTATTTCTTACTTATAAGTTAGAGTTACTTATAAGGTGGGGCCCACAAATTCTAACTTATTTTTCACATCTAATCACAACTTACCCAAACATACACAATCTGACTTATAGAAAATAAGTAATTTATAATTTATTTTTTTCACAGCTGACCCAAACATAAATCTCATTACACAATCTGACTTATTTTCAATCTGACTTATATATAAGTCACTTTTTCATAAGTCCATCCAAACACACCCTTATTTTGCATGTTTGTTTTGACTTATTGTTAATCTGAGTTATAAGTAACTTATAGCCTATAAATCAAAATAAGTATAAGCTGTTTAAAACAGTTTTTTTCTGACTTATAAAGTATTGTCTAACATCCTTTTTATCTTACATACTTATTTTTTTAAAAAGGTATATTAATTTAATTTTTTGCCATTATATTAGTTTAATTAACGTTCATCCGTTCACAAATCTACAATTAACCTTGAACTAGTGTCATTTCTTCTTCTTCTTCTTTTTTTTTGGACTGAAGTGTCATTTCTTCTAAAACATTGTATTATCAATGCTCCTTGTCCTTGAGGTTCAAGGACACTGTATCAGTGATACTAAAGTAATATTTTCCCATCTTGGTTGGACATGGACCAGTATAATATTAATATCTCCTTTTGGCGCCAAACGTTACGAGCATGAAAAGAATATATAATTTCATAATCTATAACTTTTTTACCAGCATAGTATAATATAATCATGTTTGCGCCTGTGGCATAGTATAATATTATTAAGAAAAAGGGATGTTGGCAACTTTCATATAATGACAAAAGAATATCCATTATTCCTCCCTTGTTTGCCTCAAATATAGTGATTAGTAGCCTGTCGCGCAATAAGGTGAAGTACAGAGAGAAGACTATTGTTTACTTGTTAACATGTTATTTTATCTCGATGATAGAAATTTTTTTTACGAACTTGAGACATTGATTGGTGACCATTTCAACTCTTCGCATGGATTTGGATTCCATGCTCATGGTAAAATTAATGTGAAATTTTTATCTACTAAAACAAGGTATTTAGTTTATAAAAAGGTTAATAGTAAAAAAATATAAATGTGATTCAATGAAAAGTTCATCAAACATCAAATACCTTTTTTGGATTAAAAGTGACCATAAGTTTTCAAATTAAGCTCAAAAGTCATAGTTTCCGTTAAATAGGTTCAAAAATATACACGCGATTTGTCACACTATATTTTTATGACTCATTTCCAAACCAGATTAGCAATAGGAAACTTATTCAAATATGTATGGGATTTAGAACATCAAACCACAACTTTTTCATACTTTATTTTTGGAAAAATTTAAAATGCGGAAAACTTTTCCAATAACTTTGAAAATTCATAACTAATTGCATAAAAATAATTTTGACATGATTCAAGTCACAAATTAAAGCTTGAAGAGTCCTCTTTCTATAAAAATATCAAATAGAACTTAGACATACCCATATGATATAGTTTATTAATTTTCTAAATCTGCCTTCGCTCATAAGCCTATAATTATCTGTCTGATTGCGTGATTTTTGATTGGAGGTATACAACTCTGATTTATTTCATTTTTAGGTTTCTAGAAAGCCCTCCATGTCTAATATTTTACATAAATATTTCAAGGAAAAAGAAATTCATTTACTATCTCTGTCTAACATTATATGAAGCTATGTTCTATTTTTCTAGATTCCAAATCTAAGTTATGTTCGTATATGGATCAATTCAAGATAATAAATGAATTTTTTTCGCCTTGAAATATTTAGAAATATAGGGCTTTTTGGAAGCTCAAAAACAAAATGAATTGGAGTTGTACAACTCCAATTAAAAAGCACACAATCAGACAGATAATTATGGGTGTGTGACCGAAGGCTGACTTGAAAAGTAAATAAACTATACCATATGGGTTGATGCATGTTCTATTTGATATTTTTTCCAGAAAGATGACTCTTCAAGCTTTAATTTGAGACTTAAACCATGTAAAAATCATTTTGTGCAGTTAGTTATAATTTTTCAAAGTTATTGGACAAATTTTCCGCATTTCAGAATTTTCTAGAAATAAAGAAAAGTTTGAAAAAGTTGTGGTTTTGATGTTTTAAATCCCATACAAGTTAGAATAAATTTCCTGTTACTAATCTAGCTTGGAAATGAGTCCTAAAAATATGGTGTTACAAATTGCATGTGTATTTTTTACCCTATTTAACAAAAAATGTGACTTTTGAGCCTAATTTAGAAGCTTATAGTCACTTTTGATACAAAAAAAAATTAGATGAACTTTTGACAAAATTACATGTGTATTTTTTTTCCTTAATCCTCTATTAAGCACAGTCATCAATCAAGATAATATCTACTCCCTCTACCCATAATATAAACTCATTTTTTTCATGACCTTGTTCCAAAAATATGGTCTTATTTGACTTTATTTGATTTATAAATGTATTTTCCCCATTTTACCCATACATTAAAATCTCCCATACATCCTCTTTCATCTTCTTTTCATTATTACCCACTCTCTTACTCATTCATAAATAAGGGCACTTTTGGATGGTATATTTCTTACATATTTATTGTTTTTAACTTATTTTTTAAGAAATCACAGTTCGGTTAAAAGGATTTTATATTATATTTTATGACAGAGGGAGTATATCAATATTCATAATGCCGATTTGATGCTCGGATTGATGTTCAATGGGTTGAGTTGTCATATGCTAATATCATAGTCATATTTAGTGTTTCTAGATGAAATGTTATGCCAAATAGTAATATTTATTTACAATTTTCCATTTACTATTTAGTCACCATTATATTAAAAAAATGACTTGAATTACATATTGTTGTGCGTGAGATTTTAATTGTTCCACATGCAATGAATTTAGGTGGGATGCCAATTAAAACCTTTTGATTTGTCAATTATTGGTCATCACTGATATCATTTGACAATTATTTATAATGGGGCAAGGGTCAATTTTACTGCAAAAGTTTTTGGTAAGGATCAGTGGGTATCCGGAAACACTTTTACAATCAATTTCGGCCTAAAGTTAACAAAATGCAGCAATTTCGCCTACCATCCCACAAAGTTAAGTTTGACTGTTAAGTCAGTCAAACATCCACAACATCATCATCTATTTGGTCACATGACATGATTGCTCATCTTCCTTCCCTCCCTCTCTTTTCCTACTTCACTCTTCCTGGAAAAAAAATTGCTTCTACTGCCATGGATCCCTCATCCCCACCTAGCCCATCATCATTGTCTCTCTCTAATGGCTTCTTCTATAATCCCAAACCTCCACCATTCCTCCTCAGCCCCCGCTCTTCACATCACCCATATGAATCGACAATGCCATGGCGAAGAGCCACTGAAGTAGTTAAGGTTGTACATAAGGCAGAGTGCGACGATAACATCCCTCCTAAAGCAAACAAAATCTCAAATCCCATTTTCGTTCCACGAATAAATTCAAGATCACTTTCACTGACTGTGCAATAATCCATTCGAATATCCTTGAAACGAAAATTGGGCTCGCAGCTAAAGTAGCCAATAATGGACTAATACGAACTTTAGCTTTCATAGTAACATTCAGCAAAGCGATCCCTATCCCTTCGTTCTACAAGTAATAACCTTTATACTCACCCACAACTTCCTATGTATCACTACAAGATTTTGAAGTCGAAATCCATCTCTTGGAATGTAAAATTGACCCTTATCCATTTATAATTTACCATTTATTATTTAGTCACAATTATCTTGAAAAATGAAGTAAATGACCTGCCATTAATTGTGGGTGATTCTGAGTTCATCCTTATGCAATGAATTTGGGTGGGATATCAATTAAAAGTTTAAAACTTTTTTACTTGTCATTGATTGGATATGGCTAATGCCATTTAACAATTATTCAGGGCATGAATGGATTATCGTTCAACAAGCACATTCACACAATCCGATACAAAAAGTGTCTCATACTTACATCGTATCGTATGCTGTAACACCATTTTTTATTTCATAATTCAAATAAGAGGTTTCTACAATTTGGGTACCACGATCCCGTAAATGGTACAAAAGTATCAATATAGATTTAAAACTGAATTAACATATACATATATCAAGCTTAACTGTTTATAATACATAGGCCCCAAAATATGTAGTATAGCTGTACATGGCTCAAGTAACCCAGAGGGACACTGTAGTAGTAAATAAATTATTCCTTTGGTGCCTTTCCCTTGGACTCTACCTGGACCGGACTACCTGAAAAACATGGGGTAACCAAAGTGAGACATTTGTCTCAATAACCTCATATGCACTTACCTTTCATATGGCATTAATCATATTTAATAGAATGGGATAATGTGATAAAATCAAAGTGTAACATAAAATACATTAATGCAATTATGCATATCCCACTCCCGGTCAATCCAGCCTAACTGCCTTATTTCCTCTGGCCACACAGTCCATGGGCTAAAGAGGTCAACCATGTGACTGGTTCCTCCAATAGCTCACCATTCATATGATGAGGATGGGCCAAACCCTCAGAGCACAATCCTGGACCATGGACCTATCCCCTTCTTAGAATCACGAAATGGGTATCATCCGCCTCTCATCGAACCGGTGAGGCTATTGTCCCTCGTTGAACTGATGGGACAAAATATACAATATACAATGAAGTCCATAGTACACCGTGTGAAGGCCCTCACCATGTGGTAGAACATATCTCATCTCCACAATAACCACCCCAATGCATTATCACATACTTTTCATCACATATTCATTATCACGACATTCACGTGTATTTCCATTTTCATATATTCTTACTCAAGTATACATTTATACAACCATATCATGTTATCCTATACCACTAGACATTCATATAAAATCAAATAGAAAATGATATAGATGGTATAAATATCAGTATATCAATTTCAGCAACATATACAAGATAAGTGATAGAGGTTACCTGGCAGCAACTCTAACTCTACAGGCTTCCTAGGACTTTTAAGATGACAACTTAGCTTTCCCTTGATTTCCTCTTGCTTCTACCTCTCTCTTTATTTCTAGTTTCTCTCTTTTCTCTTTCTTTTTTTTGTGGTTTCCTCTTTCCTTGTAGGTGTCCCCCTTTTATAGACTTATTTGGCTTGCTAAACACACAACTTATCTTGTAAGGAAGAGGCTAGGTCGTGTGAGAATGCTAGAGAATTGTACATGTGTCATTTTACAAGAGGAGAGGTGAAATCTTGGACTTTTAGGAAAAGAAATGGTGTGATATGCAAGGGAAGAGTCAAAAGATGTGTCTTACAGGGAATTTTATTTCAAGAGAAATTCTTCTTCATATTTCTAGAGGGGAGCATGTGTGAGAGGAGATAAGGAGATAATAATGCTTCTTCAAGAAGCTAAAGAGGTGTAAGGAATAAGTTTTCTTTATTGTCTTACAGGATAAGATCCTAGAAGTGTAAAGAACAAGCTTCTTGATTTTTCAAGGAGAGGCCACATGTGTATGGGCAAGATAAAGTCATAAGTCCTTTTCAATGTTCAATTCCTTCTTGCATAAGGAGTCAAGAGGTGTAAGGAACAAGGTTCTAGTCTTACAAAGGGGTTTCTACACGTGGAAAGCAAGAAGAAACACCAATCTTCTTGAATCTTCTACATAATGTGCTTTCTAGGGTTTTACTTCTTGAGCTTTCATTTTCTAATTGCGTCATGATTTACATAATGAACTTGGGCCATAAATTACCCTTCTTAATCCTAAAAACGTCACCCTACCTTAATCTTATGGGCTTGTATTAAATTATGACTCAAATGATAGATCCTAACTTACAAATTGTTCCAAAATTACATCAAACTAATTTAAATCCCATTCTGATGCTATCATTTTATTGTATTATTTTGTTGTAAATTTAGGAATGTTACATATGCCATGTTAGAACAACTGTTAAGGGTCATATTTGCCCTGAAATTTTTAGCTAAGGAACATTGAGTGTCCGGAAGTATTTCGGAATCAATTTTGCCCCGGAAGTTAGCAAAATAGAGCAATGTTGCCTTGCCGTTAATGAGAGTTTAATATGACCGTTTGTTTAACTAACCTAATACACTTGGCACAAACACATCAATATTTAAAGCCACCTCATCATCTCCATGTCTCTTCCTCCCCCTCTTCCTTGTCGATGCTGACAAGTTCCAATTCATGCCTTTACTTTCTTGAGTTTATTCCTTATCCAATACCACAGAACAAGGATCAAAATCCCAAATCTTCAATAATGAACTTGTTCACCATCTTCTTCACCTCAATTCCTTCCTCACTCCGAATCAAACTTCAATTCACCCTCCCTGTAAAACCCTCACCATCCCAACTCAACTCCCTACCAGATCCACCACAAATTTCCCTCTTCATTCTTGTTAACCTCATGAAATTCATGTAATTTTAGCATATTTTCCTATAGTTCTTACACTTTTTGGTGGATTTATATATATTTTGATGTACACATGATAGGAAAATGTGCCAAGTTGATATTTGGATTAAAGTCATTAAATTCTTGATTTAAGTGCGAATATTTTACCCTCTTTTTATCAACTTTGACTCTTATAGACTTCATTGCTTGTTAGGTTGTTGAAGCACAATTAAGCCACATTTGAGTTGTATTTAAAGCTAAAGTCAAGGGGTACGAAGTAGAAAAGAAAATTTAGCACAATCAATAAAGCTGAAAATAGGAGTGTACAGATTGGCAGCAGCCAAAAGCACAGGCAAAATAAGTGGCACAGCCAAACCCATAAGTTTTCAGGCAGAGACTTATTGGCCGCAACCAAAAACGCAGGCAAAAGTTTTGGCCACAGCCAAAATGCTGACAAACTGCGAGAACCCAACAGATCAGCTTGAAATTAGGGTTTTAAAACACCCCCGACTCACACTCAAACACAACCAGACTTCTTTGGGGGCTACTTGGGAGCATTTCTATGTTAGGGTTTGAAGATTTTAAAGGAGATTCAAGTAGAGATTGAAGATTTGAAGAGATTCAACCTCATTTCCCTTGGTTTTTCTTGTTCTTCTCTCTTTTTTCTTTGACATTTCTGCCATGGTGTCTATATTTTCCAGATATGTAGATTTTTCTCCTTGAGTGGCTAAACTTCTATTCTAAAATTATTTTGAACCTAGTTATGGATTAAGACTTAATTCTTCCTTTCTTTTAGTAGTAAATGATATATATGTGTGGATTTTATCCTTCTCTTTATGCTTCTATGTATTTGGACACCATTTATATTGATTTGTTCATGTGGGTTTGACTTGAGAGAGCTAATCCATGTGTAGAACTTGGTTAAAATCATGCTTGACTTGAAATTTACATGATAAATGGAAAGTTTGTTGGTAAAATAGAGATATCTTTACTAACCTTGCATTGCTACATTATGGTTGGTTTTCAAAGAGGGTTTTCCTTATTTGTAGCAAGAGATTGTGCATTTTAATGAAAAGATAAAATTGATTTTGATTTGAGAGGGCTTAGTCAAGTGCATATGAACCTTAGACAAACACATATATTCATGGAAAATACCATTTGAGAGGGAGTTCTTCACGTCTTATGAAATGTATAACATCCCAAAATTTAATTAAGGATTAGCAGTAAATTAAGAATTTATTTTGGGGCTAATTATTGAGTTTTAAGAGTTTTATACACAAATTCAGAAAAATAGAAGTATTTTGGGGAGTTTTAAAGGCTAGTTTATCCCTTAATTTTAGGAGGTTAGAGTTAAAGAAATTATTTTTTGACCAAAAAGAGGTCATTATGGGAGGAAATTGTTAACTTGTTATGAAGAAATCTTTTAGGATTGACAGGATAATTTTTAGCTTAAAGAAAATATCTTATTTTAGAGTTTGAAGGACTTATTAGTCTTCTCCCTATCCTATTTATTTTAAATTTCCTTTTTCCTTCTCTTTTTCCTTTCCTCCACCCCTTAACCCAAAAATTTTTCCCTTCTTCATGCTTCTTCTTCCTTCTTGCTCGATGACACCACAGGAGAGGGAGAAGCAGTGGAGGCCATCGCCTCCCGTCGTTGCCGCCGGGGCTGGCGACTTACCCCTCTCCTCTCCTTCCTCCTTTCTCTCCCTCGCACCTGACACCTCATCACCATCACTCTCCTTTATTCCTCTTCCATGATCAACGCTAAGACATAAAGAGATAGAGAGCGCTGGTGACAGCCAGTGAATCGGTGACCTTCGTCATAGGAAGGGGGCGACCCTCTCCCTCTTCATCCTTCTTCTATTTCCTCCTTCTTCCTTTCCCAAATATGTGCACCACACGAGAGAGAATGAGAGAGTGTCGGTGTGGTGTTGTTTGGCCGGCGATTTGGGTGATTTTTGGCGTCTTTTCCGGTGACTTTAGAGGACAAGAAGAGTTACTGAGTTTGGGTAATCTTCTTTCTTTCTATCCCTCTTTGTCTTCGATTTTTCAAAGTGTAGAGTTAGGGTTTGGTTTGATTTTGAAATTTTGACTTGATTGGGGCAATTGCCTGATTTTACATGTTTATGTAGATTATTTGATGATTATAATGTTGATAGTTTGGTTGAACTTGGCCAATGTGATATGTTTACTTGCTTAAAATGGGAATGAGATAAGTTCAGATTTAGAAATCCTTTGAAATTGAGTTTTTGAACCTGATTTATGGTTTCTAAAGGGTTATTGGAGTTCAACGATAATGGTGGTTGTATTTATTTGGTTAAAATATGTGTTGGGTGAAATTAGAAGGTTTTCTTTAGGGTTGTTAGGGAAGAGCTATATTGCTAAGATAGGTCGTGATAAGTATGGATTAATGATTTAGATGAATAACATGCGAAAATTGTGCTATGCTTGACTTGGTTGATGAAGAATTTTGGGTAAAGGCTCTTAAATACCCAGGAAGTTATACCCGAGAAGCTTCTAACACCAGGAAGTTTTTTGGGACCTTAAATACCATGGAAGTTAATTTTGGTAGCTATACTGACCATTTTTAACGGTGCCAACTTAACTGCGTTAAGTGGATACTCTGGCTGGACACATAATGGCACGTGGCTTGGATTAAGGTTTTTAAATGCCCCAGAAGTTTTCTCAAAGGAGCATATAGCACCTGAAAGTTTTGCTTTGGTTCTTAAATGCCCCGGAAGTTTCCTCAAAGGTGCTCCTTAAACTAAGCCACGTCATCATTCATTCAGTCTGACGTGGCAAACGTCCGTTTTCCTCTTCGTTCACTTTGGGCATTAATGCTACGAAAATAATACTTCTCAGGTATTTAATGTCCCAAAAAAATTCCTGGTGCTGGCAGCTCCTTGAGTATAACTTCATGAGTATTTAAGAGCCTTTGCCCAAGAATTTTGATTAAGAAATGTTGTGAAAGAATTTGGGTGATTCTAGGAAGTAGTAAGGCAAGAAAGGGGAGCATTTGTGCATCTTTAAGTAAATTGAGGATGACTGTTTAATTTGGAATTTAATAGGATTTAAATAAACATAATCAAACCAATTTGATATGATTTGAGCCTATATGAGATGTGTGGTTGTTTGAAACTTGGGTAATGTAAGGTTTCATGAAGGGACCTAGAGATTATGGTGAATTTTTGTGATTCAATGGTTATAATAAGCTTAGTAATATTTAAAATGATTCTAAATAATTTAGTTGGTTAGAATATAAGTGGGATTGCATGTTGGGTATTGAAAGTGTTGGAATCCTTGATGTAGGTTAGGGAAATTTGGATTGAATGATGATTTTGAATGAGGTAAGGATTGTTCAGAGCTGATTGATGTTATTAGTTGAATTTTAAAGGTATTGGATTTGGTGAGTGGGCAAATCTTGATGGTGGACTATTTTTGGCCTAGTGTCAAATTGTGGTTTCAATAGGGGCAATAAAGAATGAACAATGGGTTGAAAAGTCTAATAGAGTAGTATGCACTTAAAGAGTTGTGGATAATTATTTGGGATGTTTTCCTAGGTATGATTGTGAGTTGAGGTGAAATTGGTCTAAGTAGTTATGAAAAGGAAAAAAGAGGAATTTGATCTTGTTAAGAGGTTTGAGGATAGATAGTTGTATTAGGCTTGATAGTAGTTTCATTTAACTTAATCAAGCCAAATAGATGTGAATTGTGTATTGACTTTGTGTTATTGTATTCTTTAGTGATCTTAAACACCATTGGATCAGGCTGAGCTCGAGGACTGCATCATTCAGGTATTTTTCTTGCTTTTGGCAAGTTCAGGTAACCACTCTCACCTCACTACCTGGTTGTGTGTGATGTTAGTTGGAATTTTTTCTCAAAATCCCTTTTATTTATGTATATGATCAATAGTATGCAAGTTGAAATTCAAATGCTATGTTTATATCGAAAAGCCTATTGGATACCTTTGAAATCCCCTCTATTTTCATATGAAATATCAAGAGTTTTCTTATATTATACTTAGTATCCTGGCTGGCCATGTTGTGGCGATGATTCTGTTGTTATTTATGTGTGCTTGTCAGTAAGTGATTTATAACTGTACGATTTTGTAGCTATATGAAACATGTAAAATGACTGTTGAAACTCTTACTTTCTTGTTATATTGCGGAGTTATATTTTTAAACTGGCACATGGTTGTGATTTGGCATGTTTTGAATTGAGCATATATTGATTTTGTAATCATTCCATAAGCACTTTCTAAGAATATTGCATAGGTCAAGAGCCTAATATTTATGGTGTTGCATACCTATTTTGTTGTGTGGGTTTGTGTGTGTGTCACTGGTGAATTTGAATATTGCCATCATGTGATGAGGTACTCTGTTGGCCCACAGGGACTGATTGATTATGAAAAAGGAGAAAGCCCCTCACAGTTTTAGGAAGGGTAGAAAGTCCCTTCTGAATCGTACTGTGGTTTCGAGGGCGGGTAGAAAGTCCTGACGGGTAGAAAGTCCGGTCTAATTCCACATGTTTCTGGTTCCAGGACAGGTAGAAAGTCCCATTTGGTCCCACTTGTTCTCAATGACTCGTACGACGATCGCTATGGTATTTGTGAATATTTATGAAATTGATCTTGGGATACATTATATTGAATATCAAGGAATATTAAAAGGGAATTCTAAATTTGAGATGTGCATTTACTTGATTAGTTGTCTATGGTTTAGTAATATATATATGTACTCGATGATGCATGAATATTTTTTGAAATGTGGCATCCCTTTATGCGCTCTGCTAACCCACTCACACTCTTGTATTGAGTTGATTTCTGGTTATTGAGACAAATTTGTTTCACCGTATCGTTGTTTACATTGTTGCAGGTGATCATGCGTTGCAGAGGGAGTAAGGGAAGGTGGCCGCCGTACTGTACTTACTGTGTAAGTCAGTGGCTGTACTTTTATATTGGAATTTGTATATTACCATATTAATTAGGTTTGCATTCGCTTCAGCATCATGAAATGTTTAACTTGGTATGATTGGATGACTGTTAAGAATATATAAGCTACTTGGTCATTAGTTATGTAATGGTTGGTGAATGATGTGAATGGTATGGTTATTTTGTGAAATGGGCTATGTATGACAGATTTGAGGGTTTAGACCCAATACCCAATATGTTTGGATATGGGCAGGTGTTGTTAAAATAACCATGTTAGATCAGTTTTTATCTAACATGGTTATATTGAATGATTATTTGTTGAAATGTGGTTATCACATGTTTTATTTAACCATATTAGGTGGTATCTTATCTAACATGGTTAATTAAGTTGTTAATCAGTTAAATTTTTATTAACCATATTAGGTGATACTTTTCTAACATAGTTAGATATTTTATTATCCATAATATAGGTTATATTGAGATAAGGATTTCGCTTTCCTATCATGGATAACTTGTTGACTTTAAAAGATTCTTTTTCTAACTACGATAGAGTTATTTGATTTGTATGAAAAATCGTTTTCCTATCATAGTTAGTATTGTTAATTGTGATTTTAAGTGTTTATTAGGGGATTACTTAGGTATTAGTAAGTCAGATTTTACAAAATGTAAAGGGGATAAATAATCATATATCTCATTTAATCCTTAAAGTCAAAAGAACAATTGTTTTTATCACTTTCTCACTTTTAGAAATAGCTTTGAACATTTTATTACATAACCATAAATATTTTCTTAGTTCAACCAAGTAACATCATCTTCTTCTTTCAAGCTCGATGGCGCAATGAAAGAGGTAGAAGTAGTGGAGGCCACAGCCTCTCGTCGCCGGTGACGGTGACCTTTCCCCCCTCTTTCCTTCTTCATCCTTCCTTCTTCCTTCCCATTCCTCTTCGTTAGTTTGAGAGAGAGAGATGAGAGATAGCGGAGGTGCTGTCGTCGTCATCAAGGGCGCCGATGAGGAGGCTTGTTGGCGGTCGCCCAATCCTTCTAACTTGTCCGAGGTTTAGCATATCCGCAAGTGCACGGGTCGTCAAAAAGTAGTATAGGAAAGGTTGTCGTTCTAACAAGGACTAAGGCAAAAGTGGATTAACCATCACAATTATGATATCAATTAGGTTGAGTGAAAAGTTTTGTAGTTTTGAATTTCGCTAGTTACCAAAATGAAAATAACTTGACAAATACGAAATTAAAATTTTAAGTCAAAACAAAAGAGGTCTACGATCATTTATTCACTTTGTATTTCTTGATGTTTAATTGTTCTTTCCCTAATGATAATTAATAGTCAATGTGTTATTGTTTGAAGTCTTATCCATTTGAATAGCTCTCTCAAACCTACCCAAACCTTAATTAACACTAATATGCATAATCTCTTACTACATATTATGTTAATTAGTCTTTATAAACAACCCACTTCAATTCCACAAAGCTTGGTTAATGAATATCTCTATCTCACTAACAAACTCTCAATCCCAACTTGGAATTTCAAAACAAACTTGGATTTAACCTAGTTCTTTACCTAATTAATGCTCTTTCAAGCCACTAATTAAGCAAACAATTTAAATGTTGGCCACCCACTTAGAAAACTTTAAGCACAAATTAAATCCACAACATAATAGTTATTTATAATAAAAAGAAAAAGTGGTCCAAACATCAATCCATACAAAGCTTCAAAATAAACCTAGAACAAATTAACTAGCTACTCATAACTACCAATAAAATCCAAAAATCATCCCATCAACAGCCACAAATTCAGAGGCAGATATTATAATTAGAAAGAAGAGGAAAAGGAACAAGAAATTGTTTAGAACACTTCCCACAATGCCATCCTTTCTCTCCTCCCATTTAGATGTAGCTCGCCTCCTTCAATTGAAAGAGAAGAATGAACAGTACACGGCGGATCTGATCTTCAATCGATCATCTCCACGGTCCTCTTGTCCTCTCGTCCTCTCATCCTCCCGTGAAGAAGATCAATGAAACTCCAAAGACCCCTCCCTCCCATTTCTCGCTCGCGATCTCTCCTCTCACCACTGAAGACGATGGATGAAATTTAACAGTGAAGTGTGGCTTGTGTCTCCTCATCCCGTGAACCCTCTTTTTGTGCATTTGGGTCTCCCAAAATTAGCCTCCGAAAACAGTGCGTTGGCTTGTCTTTAGAGTATTCCCATTCACTCCAAAAACGTTGCATCAGTGGCTTGGGTGCATAGACAAGAATAATAGAAAGATCACAATATTAACATTAATAATAATAATAAAAACAACAAAAAGACTACTACCTAGTATCGACTGACTACTGGAGCACCGAGCTTTCAACTTCTTTTTTTTCAGTTTGATTTTTTCATTTATTTATTATATTACCAAATATCTAGATATTTCTATTTAATTAAAATCTTTTATGTTTATTATGATATCCCCTAAATCATGCATCAATTTGATATTAGATCAAAATCTTTAACAAATCCTCTCAATTTAGCATCAATGACTCCCAATTATATCCAAAATATATATCAAATTTAATTAAAAACGGGGAGTCATCACCTTCCCTTCCCAGTTTTCGTGATCGAGGGCGTTGTGAGGAGAGTGGGAGCAGCATAAATTTAGAGGTTAAAGGAGGGCTGATCGTGGGGGATTTTCAGGTGAGCTACACAGCGTTTTTCCGACGACTTAAAGTTCGATTTAGGAGCTCCATTATTGTCGGAAAATCCTCTAGATTCTTCTCTCTTTTCGTGCTTGACTGCTTGACTTTTTCAAAGTGAAAGGTTAGGGTTTTGATTGATTTTATAATTTCTGACTGCTTGATGTTACTTGGTTAATTCTCAAATGTTTATTGAGGTTGTATTTTGATGATAATGTAATTTAATTTGGTGGATTTCGTCCTATGTGAGATTTTGCTTGCTTAGGGATGGATTAAAATAAGTTTTGATTTAGAAATCATTTGAATATGAGGTTTTAAACTTGATTTATGGTTTCTAGAGGGATGCTGAGATTTAGCGATAATGTTGGTTAGATTCATTTGGTTAAATTTAATGTTGGATGAAAATTGGGAGTCCTGGGTGCTTATAAAAAAAATGATAACATTGAAAGTTGGCTATATTGGATATGGAGTCATAATATTGATGAATCAAATGAGGAAATTCGACTATGCTTAAGTTGGGTTAATAGAGAGTTTTGATGGAGAAAGATTGTGGAAGGTTGGGTAAGTATAGGAAGTTGTCAAGCAAGAGAAGAGAAGGGGGTTTGTACTTCTTAGGGGTTCATGTTAATTACAAATTAATTGATGGCTTTAACAGGCTTATTGATATCTATCTATGATTTCAAATGATTCAGATTGTTGAGATATGCATTGAATTTTGTTCCGGGTGTTTAAAGTGTTGAAATTCTTGGGATAAGGTAGGTGGATTTAGTTGGATGAGAATTCTGGGATGATATGATGATGAGATTGTGTTGATGTTAGTAATGGATTATTAGAGGATTTGGATTGTTGAGAATTAGACCAAAGTGCAATGGAGGATTGTGTTTGTCCTAGGTCTAAGCCATGTTTGTGATGCAAATAATGATGAGGGAATGATGGTTTTAGGAGTTCAATGGGATAGTATGGATTAGGGATTTATAGTTAATGATTGGAAATGCTCTCTCTAGATTGTGAATAGAGGTAAATGGGTTAAGTAGTGATAACTCCCCATTTTTAATTAGATTTAACATATATTTTGGCACATTTGGGGAGTTATTGCTGTAAAATGAGAGGGATTTGTTGAAGATTTTGATAGGATATCAATTTGGTGTATGATTTAGGATTTGATAATAAATATCATAGTTTATTTTAATTTTAAAATACATATTTTTGTTTTGATAAAGTACTAAATAAATAAACAATAGCTTAAAATAAAAAAAAATAAAAAAAATGAAAAGCCGCAGAAGTATGTAGCTGTTGCAATTGTTACAAAAGAAATTTTATATTCCAGAAAAAAAAGCTGTTGCATTGTTGCTATTATTTTATTATATTATTTGGTTTTGTTTTGTTTTAATTGCATCTTTTTCCCTTCAGTAGAACGCACCGTTTGATATGGCAAAAATAAAGATGAGACCTAAAGCTAAAAAGGAACGCGTGGAACAGAGGAGAGGCAAGCCGCAAATACACTATTCATTGTCTCCTTCACCAGTCTTCCACAGATCTAGAGCGTGAGCGCGAACCAGAGGAAGAGAGAGTGACAAAGGGACCTTCAGGTTCAACTTATCATCTTCACAGGAGGACGAGAGGACTGTGGAGACAAAGTGATCAAGGACCTGAGGTGCTGCCGAGCTTGAACGATTTATTTTCTTCTGCCCCTTGGTTTGAAACAATAGTGAAGCTTGGAAGAATGAAATTAACTTTTGTTTGTTTCTGTTCTCTATGCTTTAAACTCTTAAATTTTGGTTGCTGATGCTGATTTTATTTTGTGCTTTTATTTGTAGTTATGAGTAGTTAGTTAATTTCTTCTAGGTTTATTTTGAAACTTTGTATGGATTGATGCTTGGAACTCTTTCTCTCTTGTTAATTAATGATTATTAGGTTGTGAATTTAACTTGTTCTTCATTTATCCTAAGTGGTGGCCAACATTTAGCTTGTTAGCATAATTAGTGGCTTGAGAGAGCATTAATTAAGCATAGAACTAGGTTGAATTCAAGCTTGTCTTGAAATTCCAAATTGGGATTGATAGTTTGTTAATGAGATAGAGATATTCATTAACCAAGTTTTGTAAAATTGAATTGGGATGTTTATAGAGAATAATTAACATAATACGTAGTAAGAAATTATGCATATTAGGGTTAATTAAGGTTTGGGTAAGCTTGAGAGAGTTATTCAAATGGATATGACTTCAAACATCAACTTATTATTCATTAATTATTATTAGATGAGGGTCAATCAAGCATCATGAAATACAAAGTGGATAAATAAGCCTAGACTGCTCTTGTCTTGAATTAAAGTTTTAATTTAGTTTTTGTCAAATTATTTTCATTTTAGGTAATTTAAAATTCAAAATACAAAAATTCTCACTCAACCTAGTTGATAATATAATTGCGATAATTAATCCACTTTTGCCTTAGTCCCTGTTGGAACGACAATCTTTTCTATACTATTTTTGACGACCCGTGCGCTTGCGGATATGCCAAACCTCGGACAAGTCTGAAAGAGGCAGGAATGCACAAGTGGGGGGTGAATTGTGCTTAAAAAAACTTAAAACCGAGTGAGACAATATTTATACTGGTTCAGCCCAATCTTGGCCTGCGTCCAGTTCTCCAACCTTCAGTTAGGTTCTACTAATCCTTTTCAAGATTAACTTCAGGCTCTTGAATGCCCCTACAAGTGTCAGCAAGAAAACTCTCTCTCTTCACTGATCACTCCCCCTTACAACTTGTAAGATTACACCCTACTCTTAAGATCCCACTATCTCAAGAGTAATCCTCACTTGATTGTGAATACAAAACACTAGTTCACTCTATTGAACAGATTGTGCTACACACTGAAGAATATCAATTAAATAACTTTCTAAAGATTGGTGAGTATCGAATGCAGTAGGTTCAGATATTCAATATAGCAATCAATATCTTCAACCAACTTCTTTACAGTGGCTTTTATAGTTTCTTCTGGAAATTTGCCCGTTGTGAGAATATAGTCGTTGCATGTCCAGAGAGTAGGTTGAGAATGGCAATCGCACAAGAGGGGGGTGAATTGTGCTTCCGAAAATTAACAACTAATTAATTCAACCCAATCTTTATACTGGTGCGGCCAACACTGCCTACGTCCAGTTCTCCAACTCCTCGTTGGGTTCCACTAACCACAGGTTTTACAACACAGGTTCACCTGCCAACCTTTACAGAGTTTTAGAATCCCTCTAAATACTCCTCCTTACTACCTGTAAGGTTACTACCCTGTTCTCAAAGCACCAAGCTTTAGAACAACCTCAAACAGTAGAGGATTTCAATAATAAAGTTCACTTAATGAACAGATTATGATAATCACTTAAGTACAAATAAAATCACTAAGAACAATAAATACAAAGATCAGAGAGCAATGAATGTGTTCGTGAATATTCTTTGTTTTTCGTCAGTTCTTCATAAATGCTCAAGTTCTGTATTTATATCTCTTCTCAGATTTTCCATTGCGTTCATCTTCATGATGCCGTTTGAATATGGTCCTTGAGAGCTCATAGCCGTTGGCAATTAATGCAGTTTCTTCATCGAGGTTAACTTTCTGCTCTGGCTTTAACTGCTCTTGCGTAGGGTGAGCTAAGAGAGATGTAGACTGAGCGTTCTGAGCATCTGTACTAACTGTACTTGCATAGCAGCTTTTTCAGTAGCGCTAGTATGCTTTGCTATCGCTAACTGCATAGCATAATTCCTGCACTTGAGCTGTTAGCTAAACAAGTATTCATGCAGTAGATGTTATCGATAGTGCATTTCATTAGCTCAAAGAGATAGAGATACTCTCTAAGGAATTTCAGAGTATTCTCTATCGATAGACATGAGCATTATAGCTAGCATATTCTTTTAGTTCAATGTTCAGCGTACTAGCTATGTCATCTTAATAAGCATTCTTCCATCGATAGCTAATCCCATTTTTGCTAGTTACTTGTTTGCTCATTAGCTTAAGGATACTGAGCTATCTGAATATTCTAAGTTATTTCAGGTATTCTGTTATCGATAGCTAAATCTGTTATCGCTAGCTAACTATGTTAACTGATCTAACATTCTTCCTCTTAAGTATTTATTCATGTTATCTGAGGGCTTTAGCGATAGAGACAGAGTCTAGCGATGGGAAATTTCTTAGCGATAGTGAAGGACTTAGCGATAGATATTAACTTTGTTATTTCTAAGTCTTCATTTGCTATGGCTCGTTGTCTATTAGCGATAGGGATACACTTAGCTATAGAAATATTTACTTTAGATTTTCAGCTAAGTTTCCATCAGCTATTTTGCGATAGACTTTTGCTATAGCGATAGTCATCTGTTACCTATCAGATTTTACTTGTTTAATTCAAAGGTAACTTACACTCTATTTACTTATGTTTTCTATGGGGGCCAGTCCTCATCAAAACTTAAGATTCTAACATAGGTTAATCTGATTATGGAGTGTTGGGATAGTATTCAGGAAAGCTTTAGCTCCATTTTGCTTGATTTACTTCAGTTCATCTCTCTTCATTAATTGCTGGAAGTAGTTGGTGTGTCTAACGGCTTTAATGTAGTTTGCGTGTGATTGCACCATATTTTTATATACTTTTCATTGATAAAATCATTAGATTATTGCATGTTCTTGGGGTAATTGCACCTAATTAGGGTAATTTCTGACTTTTACACACCTTGTTGGAATTTGTTCTAGTAAAGGGCGATTTGGGCATCATTAATATGATTTATTGTTTAACCCATTTTCAAGAACATTTTGATGCTACCTTAGGTCCATTTTATATGCAGGTCATAGAAGAAACATGCCCAAACTAAGAAACCAAGTTGCAGTGAAGAATTCTGGGCGGAGCAGAAGAAGAAAGTGAAGAGAGAAACAGAATAAATCGCCGCGGTGAACTGACGGCGAAGAAAGACAAGAAGAGGCAGAACCAGTGTGAGTTCGCCATGGCGAACTCACGGCGAACTCCCTAGCAAGTTCCAGAATGAGTGGTAGCTCTAGGGTTTCTGAGGGAGTATAAATGGATCCTAACACCCCCACCTTCTCTCGCTAAGCCTCCTAAGCACGAAATTGAAGAGCTCTCCTAGGGTTTCACTCATTTTCCCTCACTCTCCACTCAAATCCTCTCCTCCCTACTCATCTCCATCTCAAATTCCACTGATTTTCTTGTTCTTTTCCTTTCTAACTTCCATTTCCACTCCAATTTTCCTTCTATCTTCCCCACTCATGGAGGCTGTCATCATGGGTCCTCTTGGGCTCGAGTTTGAAGGCATGAGAGGCTAGAATCTTGGTGCTTTGGTGGTGTGAAGGTGGTTTGAGCTTCAATGGGCGAAATAGGGGAGTTATTTGTTTCCTCATGCTCTTTTCCTTATGTATTGAGTTTTGTGGTTGCATTTCTCTTGTATATTTGGATTGGAGACATGTTTTTCCTCTTTCATTGTCTTTAAATTGGAATATTTGTGTTGAATATTGATTTATGTTAATTGAATGATGTCTATGTTTGAATTTCCTATTGGGTTTGTGATGCTATGTGATTTTTAGTGGTTTCTAGATTGTGTAGCTTAATTTATCCAATTGAATGTTGTGGTTGCACATTCGCGAGAGGAATCGGTTTTCAAAACTCATGTTCCAACACACACCAAGTGGAGCTTAACACTAACCCTAAGTAATGGCTAAGAAAGTGGTTGCTTGATTAGTCATTAATTAGGGCTAGTGGACCCCTAGTGGTTGCTTGGGGATTTTTCAATTATACTTGGTGCACCTTTTAACTCCCAATATAAATTTTAATGAAGCGTGAGAGCCACCGAAACACTACCAAAGCCCATTTTATAAATTCCCGTAATCCAAACCCTTTTCTCCATTTTAATCAAAAGAAAATTACAAAAATAAGTAATAGCAATTGTCAATAGTTTTATTAAATGGATTTTCAAAATCAAACCCCCATACCTTTTATTGTTTCAATTACATTTAGTTAGCTCAGGTAGTTTAGAAGGACTCCTTAAGTGAAACGATCCGGTATTGTGCCACTTTACACAATCCTTGTAATTATTGTGATTTTAACCCCAAGGCGTAAGGAAAAGGTTAAATCAGCGTGCCAACGTTAACTTCCTGAAATAGGCCTGTGCACTTTCTGTACTTGATTGCTTAAAATAGTCTGAACCATTGAATTTTGAATAAGTCCTATCGCCACTTCGATCATAGCCTCCGATCGATCACAGGGGATGGTTTCTAATCGATCACACATAGATCACAACCTGCATCACTAAATATCAAGTTAGAAAATTACTCGCCTGATCGATTACAAGGGAACCTTGATCGATTAGGCATGTCCAATCGATTGCAGATAGATTATGCTCTGATTACATGCTTTCTCTGATCGATCACTCAATATACTTTAATCGATTAATGCTCTATGATCGATTAGACTTAGATTATCTTATTTCCTCTGATCGATTAATGCTCTCTAATCGATTAGGCTTACTTCTCTAATCGATTAGGCTTTCTTCTCTGATCGATCACAGGGCCTCTGATCGATTGGGCGACTACAACTCTAACTTCTAATCTGAACCTAATCTGTTCTTGATCGATTAGGCTTTAAGTTTCTTAACTTGTAATCTAAACCTGATCAATTAGGCATTATTTAGGATTTTCTATCAGATTATTTCTAAGTTATTCCTGATCTTTTACCTAGCCTTTCTTTATGCCTAAGTTATGTTTAGTTATCATCAAAATTCATTATTCTAACAAAGTCAATGGAGCCGTTGCCGGAGACTAATGGCAAATGCTTATGTGTTAAATGTAGTTAGATTTCTTTGTTCAATTGTGACTTCTTTTTAGCTAAGTCCTAAAGTGTAGGGTTAAAGCCACTTGAAATATGTCTTGACCGTGTGCATATATGTTTATAGTGATTGTGAACATCGTTGGATCGAGCCGAGCTTGAGGACCACGCTATTCTAGTATTTTATTTTGCTTTTGGTAATCTCAGGTAACCACTCTCACCTCACTACCTAGTTGTGTGTGATGTTAGTTGGGGATTTTCCAAATCCCTTCCATATATGTATATATGCTTATAATGATAAATAGATTTCAAATGTTACTTTCATATTAAAACAGTCTCTTGGTACCTTCGATATTACAGCTATTTTAATATAATGATATCAAAGAGATTTGTTATAATGTATGTATTATTCTGATTGGCTATGTTGGTGAGCTTGATATAAATATATATATATATCTGTGTATTGCATCACAAATTTGAAAATTGTATATATATGATTTTGAAAATCTTTTTGCAAAGTTTTGGGAAAATTGGAAAGGCCATGTGCTTGATTCTGGTGAAGTTGATATTGTTGCTTGTGATGCATTTGTATGTGATTGCGAAGTTAGCATCGATGTCTTGGATACTCTTGCCATCACGTGATGAGGTACCTTATTGTCCCACAGGGACTAATTATATTATCGGTGTACTGGGTATGTGTAGCTCCCATCGAGTACTACCTTTCGGTGTGTTGGGTATGGGTAGCTCCCATCGAGCATTACCCCTGTTGTGGTGCTGGGTATAGGTTGAAATCCCCATCGAGTTCCACTTATTCGTAGTTCTGGGTACGGGTTGAGATCCTCGTTGAGTTCTATTCTAGTCCACCTAGTGGTAGGGGATAACCTAACAATTCGCAGGACGAAAGTTAGTAATGTTGTGAAGAATGTATTTTTGAAATTATTTTGTAAAAACTATGATATTTGAAGTATTAAACTGATTTTTCTGGTACCCTTTTAGACACTTTGCTAACCCATTCTCACTTATGTATTGAGTTGAGCTGTGGTTATTGAGACATGTTTGTCTCACCCCGTGGTTATTCCATTAAAAAACTTATGTTGGCTGTTAAAATATTGATGTTGACGGTTAATATTTACTGTAAAGGGCAAAAATACTCCATTTTAATATTTCTAGGTCAAGATCGAACCAAAATATACTTTATGGATAAAATTGGTCTTAAGCTAAAATTTCAAGGATAAAATTGGCCATTAACCCATTATTTATAGGTTTTATGATTGTTAAGCGTCAATATGTGTGTCACACAATACATGAGATCCAGATCTTTATAACTTAAGAAATGTTAAGAAATGTTTGGCTTTGATAGGAGATGGGAGATTTTAGCATTGTCTTTTAGAAATTGATCGAAAAAATGGCAGAATGCTAGAGTAAAAAATGTTAGAAACTATTTGTCAGATATTTTAACTATTTATTATATTATATTAGTGAAATTAAAATATTTTGAGTGTAACTCATTAGTCAGTTTAAACCCATTAAGTTATGGTTTTACTTAATCTATTTAAGAATCACATATGACCTTGATACGATGCAACAAGTTGGTGACATACTGAATTAGAGCAATACATGAAGTACGACTACGAGGGTTCCTTAACTAGACATGACCAGTTACATTCACCGTGCCTAAAACTCAGTTAAGAGAGATCCTAAATTTCTTTTATACTAATTGTGTTCTATAGCTACATATGCACTAATATTACATTATGACTATAAATTTTAACTTCACACTAATTAAAGGGTTAATATGCAAATTTGTTAAGGAACTTTGTGTACATGAGTTTTTTTGTCATGGAAGTTTTTTTTAGGTTCAGGATTGTCTTGTAAGTTTCAAAACGCAATTTTTCCCTTGTGCATTAAAATATTGGCGTTGACCGTTGAAAAATTGACATTAATTGTTAACATTTTAACGGCAAAATTTCTATGTGTTGAAATTTCCGGGTAACTTTGAATGCAAAAAAATAAAAAAAAATAAAAAAAAAAAGCTCATGAGTGAGAAATTTTGGGATAAATTTGTACCTTAACTTTTAATTACACATGGCGTAAGGTATTTAAATAAATCTTCTACTACTACTATGATTAACTGTGAGGTAACATTATGAATGATCTGATTTCTTTTTTCATGTAGTTTATCTCACACTCTTTAAATGATCTTTTATTAATATTTTTGTTTGCATCTTGACCTTAACTTTAGATTATTATAACTTATAACACCAACCAAAAGGCACAAGTGGCTGTAGTTCATATAAAGTAGATAAGAGAAAGTGACCCGTCCCCAAAAAGGTTAATGATTTTCATTTCAATCACATGGATATGGTATTATAGCCTTCATAAAACAAAGATGGTCAATACCAAACCACACCGGAATTTAGGGAGGTTGGTTTTCTTGTCTAGTACTTGCTTTCATTCTAAATATAAAGTCTAATTGACTTTCTCAAAAATAATTTATTTGACTTATAAAATAACACATAATCTAATAATAATACATTATATATGTCATAATTGACTAACTTATATTACTTTCTTAATCTCTAAAAAAAGTTAAATAGGTTTGATATTAAAGACTGGAAGCAAAGGGAATAATAAACTAAGTTAGACCATAACTCATAATTAACTATTCACCAATATGTAATTAAAGTTTTGATCATTCACTTGTCTTTTGCATCCACTATAGCTAGTTAAAGTAACCTATACGGAAAAAAGTAAATTCTTTATATATTTTCCAATAAGTTTTTGATTTGTTTTAGTACTTTTTTTTTTCTGAATTGGATTTGTTTTAGTACTTATCTTTGTATTAAACATCTAAAAAGGTTGATGATGTAACTATTAACATTATTTTAAATTCAGGCAAACAATATTTTTAAATTTTAAAACGACAGATAAATGGAGACATACCCCCAAATGGACTGATAAATAGAGTAATTTATTAATTTACAATTTTTGAATTATATTTATTTGGAATAGCTTATTATCAAGAAAGGTGTGAGTATTATAGTAGCCTAAACTTTTAGGAAATCCCAGAAAAGACCTCTAAAAATACAAAAAATGTTAAATTCCCTTTCCAAAACTTGATAAACTATTGACCACACTTAATAATTAATTCAAAATTTATTTTAGCGGGTGTTGATGCAAAATTTGGTCAAGAGACAAATAAATGGAAATATCTTGTATTGAATGAGCGGGATCACCATAAACTATGTTTTCCAAGTTAATGCGATTAAAAGCAAGGAATTACAGAGAAGTAAAGAATAAATTGCAAGTAGAGAGTAGATGAGAGATCTAGGGCCTAGGGGTGGAGAGAATGCATGCTTTCTTCAGAGTGTGTCTCTCGTGTCTCTTTGAACTTCCCTTCCTATAGCTCGTTCATATCTTACACAGGAATAGCTTATGAAATTGTTGAAAAAATAGTTTCTGATAAAACCTAGGTTTTCTGTCATAAAACTAGGTTTTAAGGTTCAAAAGCTTGGAAAAGTTAGAAGTGTTCGTCTGACTTAACTAAAACATAGGTTTTGACAGGTAAAACCTATTGTAAAAAAGTTAAGGGTACTTGTCTGTTCTGATTTTAAAACATAAGTTTGGGAACCTAGGTTTGGTGTTTGGGCCCAAACCTAGGTTTCAAGGTGAAACCAAACAAGCCCTTAAGTTAGTTCCACTTGAGCTTTTTAGGATGTTAGGATGCACCTGTTGGCAGCGAACCCTCCAAATATCTCGAGATCCTAACTGAGTAGTGCATGGATTGGAGTCCTGGTCCATATACGGGTTCTTCAGGAATGTCTATGGCATGGAACCAATTTCCCTACTCATCAAAAAGATGAGTAGGGAAAGCTAGGTGTATCTAAATAGTCTAGATCTCATTTGGCCGGTCTAAATTTGATTTTAGATACAGACCCTATAATAGATATAAAATCTAAAATCAAATCTAGACCGTTCAAATGAGATTTATACTGTTTAGATACGATTAGCTCTCCTTACTCATATTTTTATGAGTAGGGAAATTGATTCCCTAAGGTATGGTATATTTGGGTTTGGGCTCGCTAGTTGTGGTTAGGCCTGGCCTCTTTATGGGTGTTGCCTAGATAGGGATCAGCACCAGACCTAATCATATGGGTTATTTGTGTCTTCATCTACCCAGTGAAAGACTTTACATCTCAAGGGATGTTGTACTTGATGGGCTTTTATTTCCTTTCAATATTTCTCAGCCCAAAAGTATTTGACCCAATTGCTCCTATTCTCTCCAAGCCCACTACTCAAAGCCCAACTTCACCATCAAACCCTAACATCACTCCAAATTCATCTTTCCCTTCCTACCCTTCTTCAATTCAACCACATCCTCTCCCTATGATCACTTCCTCCAAAGCAAATATATGGAAAAATTTGAATGGTGTCAATGTATATGTTTTAACCAAGTTCTTCTGTCAAAATATGTGATTAATTGGCTTAAAAAACATTCCCCCCTTTTTTTTTTTGCCATAAGAACCTAGAAATAGTAGTGCTTAAAAAGCATTCCCAGTTAAGGTTTTCAATGCTTCAAGCAACAGATGGTTTAATTCGTATTATAAGCTAGAATCAGAAGCTACTATGGATAGTTATTTATTTCCGGCCCACTAAAACATAGTCTTTTTCTTCGGGCCGTTTTTATAAAACTGGTAGCCATAGCCCATAAAATGACAGTTTGCCATTTAAGGAAAATTATAACTAAGTCCCAAATAAAGGAATTAATCACAATCAGGTCTCAAAAAAATCAAATTACATTAAAGTCCCTAGGGATTTGGGTAATATTAAATGTTTTGTTATTGACAATTCAATGATTTGTCAATGCAGCTCCTTAAGTTGTAGATGACAACTCTTTAAGTTGTCAAAATTGAGCTGCAATTGACAACTCATTGAGTTGTATTGAGTTGTTAATAAGAAGCCATTTAATATCACCCAAATCCTTATAAACCTCAACGTAAATTGATTTTTTTGGAATCTAGTAATGATTAATTTTCTTATTTGGGACCTAATTGTAATTTTTCCTTCCATTTAATGAAAGTGGGCTAAGCTAAAATAAATTATCACTATGTTCCTTATTATATGTCCATTTTTAAAAAATTATTTGTTCCTAAATATAAGTTCACTTAAATGTTATTAATGATTATTCTTCAACGTTAACATTATTTAATTCTTGTTGGGAAGAAAGAAAGAGGAGAGAGGTGAAAATAATTGAAATTTTTTATCAATTTAATGCATATATAGATATCTAGCTAACAATTCTTGATTTGTGAAATTAGTTAAAATGAACTTATAATAAAAAAGATCAGAGTGGTAAGGTATAAGCATGTAGGGGTGGGAATAGCCCAGCCGGCCTGTCAGGGGCCAGCGGCCTGGTTTGCTAAGGCCTGGCCTGAGCTGTTTATTATCAGGCTAGCCTTAGGCTCGTGCTTATTTTTTTGGCCTGTTATGCTTAATAGGCCAGGTTCAGGCTGAAAAATAAGCTTGTTAGGCCTTGTCATGGTGGCTTGTTAAGCAAATAAATATAATTTTTTCATCTGATTTATTTTTATATTATAACATTTATTTTTCTTTCATATAATATTACATTTAGTTACTATGAAATTATCCCTCCTATGTCCCACCTCCTAGAACTGCCGCCGACCCTTTCTCCTTTCCTTAGGGCTTTGTATTTGAACAATCGTCCAGCCCAGACGCCGAACGCAAGTAGAAGACGAGGAAACAAGGGACATTGTCTTGGTGAGTGGCTTTGCTCTTTCCTTTCTATTATGATTCGAAACCCCAGCCCAGTTGCATTGTTAATTGGATACCAGTTTTTCCTTGCTAGCTTTTGTTCTCACACAGGTAGAAGACGAGGAAATAGTTGTTCTTTCCTTTGACGCCATGCTCCCCTTCTCTCTCTCTCTCTCTCTCTTCCTGTAACTGTAATGTAAAGATCGCAACTTTCTTCTTTGGGATGTGAGAAATTGAATTGCCCTCTCTATGCTTCTCTTCTAAGTCAGCATACATATGTTTAGTGTACTCATTTCTCTTCCTGATTGTTATGCGACATGAATGTGTAATATGAAATTCTTGTTTTCTATTTTTGGTTAGCTTCCGGATTTGAATGTGCAATATGAAATTCTTTTTTCCTATTTTTGGTTAGATATATTCATGTATTGCAAGTCTGAAAATGGAAATGTAGAATACTAATTATACTTTTGCTTAATCTTGCCTTAGTTAATGTCATAGGCCTCTTTGTAAGCCTGTTTTGATGGCCTGTTTAGGGCTGTTAAAACAGTGGCATGTTTTTCGGTCTATTACAGTAATATGGCCTGCGGCCTGTTTGATATATAGGCCCGTTAGCCTGTATAAATTAATAGGCCTCTTGACACAGGCCAGGCTCAGGCCTGAAAAAATGGCCTGTAAGTGATAAGCCACAGGCCTCTTTTTGACAACATAGGCCTAACCTGGGCTGTTCCCACCCGTACAAGCATGTCTTGGAGGTTTCGCCCTAATAAAGTTTTTTTAGCAACTTTACTCTAAAAATCATTGTTTAAAGATCCGGACCGGACCGGTTCAATCGTGAACCGGCCACAAGCCCGGTCCGGGTGAGCCTTTAACCCGGGAGAGCAGTTGAAGCGGTCGAGAACCGGTTCAACCAACCCAAAACCGGGCAACCCGGCCAGAACCGGTTCTCTCCTTTTTTTTTTTAAATTTATTTTTTTTATTTTGTTATAATTCACATAATTACCAACTTTTACTTCACTTAATTTTAGAAACAAGGAAATTATAATATTGTAAATGCTATTATACTTGCATATGTTTAGTATTTAATTTTTATTGCTCTTAGTATTTGTATTTTAGTCTGTGAATTGTAGAATAATATTTATTTTCACGTGTACTAAACTAATATTTTATATTTTTCCCTCTATAGAAATATCAAAATATTCATGTTTGATGAATCATGCATACTTATCTATGTTTACATTTTGATATTAGTGATTATTAATATCAATAAAATTTTATTATTTTAATATAACCGGTCTGACCCGGTCCGATCCAGATTCGACCATTAACCCTTAAACCAGTTCCTTATCCAGTTCGACGTCCGGTCCGTTTTTTGAACCTTGCTAAAAACATTAAAGTGAAGCAATTATGCCTGACTAAAATACTATAGGTTGACAACAATTTTTTTAACGGTCAACTTTAATTTTATAATGAAATAGAGTAATATTGTTAGGTTTTAAAATTTCCGAGCTTAATTTTTAAAAACCTTCGCAACAAAATAGTTCCTCAGAAAAAACTCAACTAATTTGCATCTCAACCATATAAAAAAATTTGAAAAAAAAAAAAATATGGAAGAGTGGAACGGTGCGTTTCGATGTCATACATCACTGGGCAATTCCTCGTATCGTCTTCTACGGCTTTTCAGCTTTTCCTCGATCTTGTTTAGGGTTCGCAGGTTTTACAGATTTTATCGTCATATCTTCACGCAGGTCACTCACGCCGGAGGCAATGTGTAAACAGTGCGATTTGTAGAGAAAACACACAGACATATTATCTCAATTCATTATTTATTTGATTGATTTCTTTTGCTCGTGAGATCCTGAAACATCAATCATATCATGCGAAACGGTGAGTTTCTGCATTCTCCGTTTAGGTTTCATTCATAGCCATTTGAGTCTGGTCTAGTGTATTTATGATGTGTTTATCTTGTAAATGAAATGGAAGATGGTGTTATAAGAATTTGTTTATTTTTTATTTATGATTATGATGGATGGGCGTTTTTGGCTGGTGGCATTTTAATCATAGACACTTGATTACTTCTGTTAAAGGTTTAGTTGGTTGGATATGTTGCTTTCTTGAGTCCCATATATTGAAAAATCTGAATGGTGTCAATGTAAGTGTTTTAAGCTAGTTCTTCTGTCAAAATATGTGATTGATTAGCTTAAGAAGCATTCCTAGTTATGGTTTTCAATGGTTTAAACAGATGGTTTTATTATCTTCTTTATTATGAAGTATTGTAAGCTAGAATTAGAAGCTACTATGTGTGCTCTAATGAGGATTATGGTTAGTTGAGAGTCTTAGGTTCAGACCTTTGTTATGTCATAAGTCGGAAAGAGGGATATTAGCTAGAATTGCTTCGGATGATAATTCACATTTCATGTTTCAGATAATATCAACGGGAAGGATGTCATTTCTTCTGATTCTGCCAGCGAAGCTGTTCCTGGGTCTATGTTGGAGGGTAAACAGGAAGAGACTGGTGAGAATTTGGGCATTTTATCTTCAACTTCATGTTTGATCAGTGTGCTGCTGTTCTTCTGTATTGTAAATCTTCATTAAGGAATTGATATTTATGGTTGTGAATAAACTTGTTATTATGCTCTTTGTCTTGCCAGAAATAAAGGTCCAAGTTGATGCCATGTGGCAAAACATGAACAAAGGAGTATCTACCAACACTCTCAAAAGTATAGTAAGCAAGCATAATTCCAGTACCAAGAAAACTGCGAAGAAGAAATCTACTGTAAGTTCTTCTTTTTGCCACTAAATCCAACCCCTCTATATCAGCTTGAGCTTGATTTTTGCTTGTTTATTTTTTGCCCAAGAGTTTAATTTCTGTTCACTTAATGTTTGTGTTCATAGAATTGGATGTCTATTTTGGGCATGACACCAAAGGCAACGGAATCCCCTGTGCAAGATGCTTCCCAAAAGAGAACGGTCACTATGGAGAACAATACGAGTGATGAAGCCAAGAAACTTGCAGCTGCTGCTCTGGCAGCAGTTAAAGATGATGCTGCCGCTGCTGCATCAGGCAGAGGAAAAATTTCTGTAAGCATTCCTCCAGGTCTCCTGTGTTTTTTTGGTGGTCTAAAGATAGTATTTATTGTAATCAATGCGCATTAATGTGGCTAAAGTGAGATGTATGCTTACCAATGTTGTTCATCCAAAAAAGAAAGAAACAGAGAAAAGGTGCATGTGGTAATGCCAGCTTTTTAGTCTAGTTTTAGAGTCAATGCAGACTACCTGAATAATATCAGGTAATGTTTGACAATTGACATAGATCTCACTTAGTTTGTGCATTGGAGTTCCAATATCTTTCTTAGAAGTTGAAATAAGGAAGTCTTCTATTGTTTAATGTGGTATTAGTTTCAGTATTTGTTGGTGTATTTTAATTGAAGTGCTTTGAATTTTAAGGCGATCGATGTAATTGACTACCATGCATGACACATATAAGCAAGTCATTTCTGTGTCAATTCATTTATATTTCTTTTCTTGGATAGATTACGGAAGTTCGAGACTTTGCCGGTAAAGATATTGAAGTTAAAAAGCTTATAGATGCTGATTCAAAAGAGGCGATTGAAAGAACGAAAGCTCCTGCAGCTTCTGCTGTGGATGTTGTGCTCGAACAGATTAAGAAAAAACAGAAGCTCAGTGTACTTGATAAGACCAAGATGGACTGGGGAGAATTTAAGGAAGAAAATAAGGGGCTGGAAGAGGAGCTTGATGCTTACAAGAAGAGTTCAAACCAATATCTGGAGAGGGTTTCCTTCTTGCAGCGAGCAGATTACCGGGAATTTGAACGAGAGAGAGATGCACGCCTGGCATTGCAATCAAGGAGGCGGCCTGACATGCGAGAAGACCCAGATGATTGAAGAATGTCTGGAGTTGCTGCTTCTTAAGGATTCGGGATGGATATGGCTGGAAGTTGATTTTTGAGGGGCGACCTAAAGTCCCATGATTGGTCCTAATCCTTGTCCTGGTTTCCTATATGATGAAATGGTAACACAGATGCTTCAAAGTGGGATTGGCCACTCACTAGAGGTGGGATCAACGATAGAAAATTCTGTTCTAGATTGAATTAGACCCTTGATTGCTTTTGTGAAGATAATATGCATTTGATCAGGTCTGAGATTGCAAAATGTTCTTAAATTACGTGTTACATGATTTTGATCTTTGGAAGGAAAGCCAGGAATGTTAATCTGCCCATTTTTTCTGTGACAATTTCGTATATATATATATATATTTATTGGTTGCTTCAAGGTACAAGGTATTATATACTTCAGTGGGTATTATATACTTCAGTGGGGGCATATGTTTTGACGTGATCTCATGTCCTTTGAGCCAAAGCAAAAAGTTCATGTCTTTTCCTTTCCTGAGAACATTGAGTTCTGGTCTGTAGATGGTATTGCATAGGGCTGAGGATAGACAAATGCCTCTTTTCAGCCTTTAAAACAAGTAAATGATATAAAATATTGACATTATAGTCTTCTCATATTCAAATGAATTTGTTGAACTCAAATACGTGCAGTTTAATATTTTAATTCAAACTCGCTTTAAATTAATGATTTATATTATTTAATATTTTTCGGTCCATATTTCTTGTTTTTTTTTATGCTATAATAAATTTCCTTTATTTTCATTTTCACCAGATGATATCTGTCCTAAAATATTTTGAAATATTGTTCATTAAATTATTATGATATTTTCATACGACAAAGTATTCCCTCCCTATGTACTCATTATCTTTTTAAAGGGTTAAGGGGCAAATATACCTATAAAGTGTTTTCAAATGTAGCTAGTACTATACATTTTTTTGGGGCGTAAAAGCACCTATAAACTTGTCAAAATGGGGGCATAAATACCATTACTATTAAAAGGAACTAACTTCTGTTAAGTGAGTCTTACATTATTATTTATAAAATTTTTTTTTTAAAACAACTCTTAAGTGTGAAGTTTTTTTTAAATCATTTTATAAATAATAATGTGGGACTCACTTACCAGAAGTTAGTTCCATTAAACAATAATGGTATTTATGTCCCATTTTGACAAATTTATGGGTGTTTTTGCACTCAAAAAAGGTATATGATGCTAGCTGCATATTTGAGAAAAATTTATGGGTATTTTTGACCACCCACCTTTTCTTTTAAATACATATCCTCATGTTGAATGGTAGGATAAAATAGCAAACTTGTTATGTAAACTTGAAAAGTCATACTTGTTACACTTCTCAAATTGAAATGCATTTATAAATTTTGAACAGAGAATAATATTTGATCACGAGCAAATATTTTAGTCAATAAAATTGTTAAAATATTTAGAACAATATTTTTATTTTTTATTTTTATAAAATATAACAATGCAATATAATCCTTTTTCTGCCCCCACTTATTAAAGGTCTTGACCAGCCTTTGGAAAGATAAGTAACAAAATACCAAAAGCTAAAGTGTACTTTATGTTTGCATCAAGTCTACTTTTAGTTTATTAAGTTTAAAAAGTCCACTTATAGTCATTTTCAGCTAACTCTGTTAGTTTTATTTAACGGAAAATGCTAACACTAACAAAAAAGGATCAATAGGTGCACTTTTCAAACGACCAAAAGTATACTTGATGCAAACATAAATGAATAAAGGTATACTTTAACTAATACTAAATGAGAACTTTTTATATAACTAGGAATTGCTGTGGTCACAGAAGACACCAGAGTAGATCGTCCTGCAAAGGATAATGACTGAATTTTCCAATTAGATAATCTACCCTTAACTCTATCAATAACCCCTTGAAAGGTAGACTTTGAAACCCTTTGGTGATGAAGAGGAACACCAAGGTATTTACCTAAATCCCCTGTATGAGCAAATCCAAGAGCCGTACTAAGCTCCACGCATCTTGTGTAGTGAACATTCCTAGAGAAAAATACTCTAGTTTTACTTATATTTACTTTGAAACCAGAACACTCACAGAAAAGCTCCAGACATCTTTTAATAACTTCCACTTGTTGTAAAGAAGCTTCCGCAAAAAGTACAATGTCATCAGCAAAGAAAAGATGCGAGATTGGAGGACCCTCTTTAGTAAGATGAAGAGGCAACCAATGCTCACGGGCAATTTCAGCTTGGATCAAATGCGCCAATTTTTCCATACAAATAACAGAGATATGGGGAAATCGGATCACCTTGTCTGACCCCACGGGAAGGTTGAAATTTATCCTCTTTATTCCCATTCCATAGGAGTTGCATGCAAGAAGACGAAACACAGCTTCCAATGATGTCCACAATATTTTGAGGAAGCTTAAATTCTTCCATACAGTTTATTAAAAAATTCCAGTTAACCCGATCATAAGCTTTTTCAAGGTCAATTTTAATCGCCATGAAACCCGTCTTTCTTCTCATATTTCGCATTGTATGAATAGCTTCTTGAGCCACAATAATATTATCACTAATGTGTCTTCCTGAAACAAAACTACATTGATTTGGAGAAATGATATGGGGAAGAAAACTTTTTAACCTGTTTGCAAGCACCTTAGTAACCACTTTATAAATAACATTACATTTGAGTTGTTGTGTATAATAGAAACTCAAACTTCTCAAGTAAGCTGAGCTCAATTCCCAACCTTCATGGAAGGAAAAACCAAGTAGAATGAGTAATATTAGTCTTTGTTTACCATAGATGTTAATCCTAATTGGCAGTCAATTTCTACAATTCCAGATCTAGGTTGTTGCCCTCGGATATGCAATCCTCATGTAAAGCTAGAACACTAGGCAGTCAGAAAAATGTTGTATTAAGAGGATATAAATAAACACAGTTACTACTGTTATCTTGAATATCAGAAAATTATTACCAATATAAGCAAATGAAGAGCCAATCAGGACTTAAACACCTGAATCAGCCTGGAACACAAGGTATGGGGCAAAATGGAAACCAAGAAACGAGGTGATCAAATGTGAATGGGCTTGTCAAAAGTGGCCATTGCAGCTTCTTTCACAGCCTCACTCATTGTCGGATGAGCATGGCAAACACGTGCTATGTCCTCACTCGATGCGCCATACTGCAAGGCTATGGCTGCTTCATGAATGAGCTCTCCTGCGTTGGGTGCCATAATATGCACTCCCAATATCTTGTCTGACTCCTTTTCAGCCAATATCTTTACCAGCCCTTCAGCATCATCAATTGCCTTAGCCCTACTATTAGCCATGAAAGGGAACTTCCCCACACGATATGCAACGCCAAGAGCCTTCACCTGCTCTTCAGTCTGCCCAACGTATGCAACCTCAGGGTGTGTATACACAACCCCTGGGACCTTGTCATAATCGACATGGCCAACCTTACCTGCAATGTACTCTACACAAGCTACTCCATCCTCTTCTGCTTTATGTGCTAACATTGGACCTGGAATTACATCTCCAATTGCATAAACTCCAGGCACGTTTGACATAAATCTTTCATTAACTAAAATACGTCCCGCCTTGTCAGTTTCAACTCCTATCTTGTCCAACCCAAGTCCAGCTGTGAATGGAGTCCTACCAGCAGATACAAGAACAACATCTGCTTCAACAGTGCTCTGTTCACCTCCAGCTGCTGGTTCAATTGTCAGCTTCACACCATCTCCAGAAGCGTCCACTCCTACCACCTTAGTTTTCAGCTTGAATTTCATTCCTTGCTTCTCGAGAGAACGCTGAAACTGCTTTCGAACTTCAGCATCCATGGTTGGAACAATATCTGGGGCAAACTCAACAACAGTTACCTCAGAGCCGAGTCGGCCCCATACTGATCCCATTTCCAGCCCAATATAGCCTGCTCCAATGACCACAAGTTTCTTGGGGATTTTCGACAAAGAAAGAGCACCAGTTGATGATACAATTTTCTTTTCATCAATGGGGACACCAGGTAGAGATTTCACATCAGAACCAGTCGCAATTATAATATTCTTGCCTTTTACGACAGTACTCCCACCATCGATGGTATCCACAGAGACTTCGGTTGGGGAAGTAAATTTGCCATATCCTTTCACATAGGTTACCTTGTTTTTCTTGAATAAACCTTCAATACCACGAGTAAGGTTAGACACAGCTTTGTCTTTCTGGGCCATCATGGCAGGCAAATCTACCTCAACAGATTTAAATTTCACTCCATGGTTGGCAAACGAATGTTTTGCCTCGTGGTACATATGTGAAGAATGCAGCAGTGCCTGAACCAAACCATAAAACAAACCACCAACAAATCAGAATGTTGTCTAAAATTAAGACTTTATCCATTATTCTTTTCAAGTGCGCGCCTTCAATTTTCAGTGCATGAATGAAGATGGAAAAGGTTACTCAACACAATTTTACTGTTGGAATCAAAATAATTTGCTAAAACTTCAACAAAAGTCTATGGATGCAAAATGATTTGGCATGACGAATCATGTAAGCTATAAGCCTAAAAATAGTCACAACTTGGATTCTGAAATAAGCAGAGAAGGGTCTTGAGGGCTCCTGTTTATTTAATAATCTCTAAGATGCGAATTATGCTCCACTGCCTGCAGTGCCTAATGCCTATATCCGAATTTCGGTATTGATATATGTGATCAACTCATTCTTGCAATAAGGATATGATATATAAAGCTTAGATATATAGCCGATGTTAAAATTGAATCATCCAACATTCTAAGACAGAACCAGCCAACTAGGACAAGTCAAAAGGTTTACCAAAGCAGACAAGAGACACAGAAAATCCATATTCATACCTTTTCAACCTTTCTCAATAACCCTATATTACTAGATTTCTCCTTTTTCAAGCGAATGAGACCGCCCTTAATGTGGACAGCCGGCGTCTAAAGGCTGAAAGCAGTATAATTCACAATTGAAACTACTAATACCCGTGGAACTCCAATTAAGCTATTTGTACCAACCAAAAAAAAAAAAAAAAAAGATACTCTTCCCAGAAAATTCTTTGTAAAAACAGGTTATAACAATCTAATATCTCCGGAGAGGTGACAGATTCCATGACATTGCATTGGGCGAACAAAGGAAAAAGCTCAAAAAGAGGCAGAATTCAAGCAAAAGAAACTGGACAAATAATTCTAATAAACCAAGTTCAACAAGGAAATCCAGAAACATGAACATTTCCTTATTTAAAAAAAAAGACATCAGATTGATTACCTTGGAGGGGATGCAGCCAACGTTGAGGCAGGTACCACCGAGGGCGCCACGCTTCTCAATACAGGTGGTTTTGAGGCCAAGCTGAGAAGCTTTAATGGCGGCGACATAGCCACCAGGGCCACCACCAATGACGACGACGTCGTTTTCGTCAGATCCTGAAGAGAATCCACGGGAGAAAGAAGCGAGAGAAAGGGAATACCTGAGGGTCTCAGGGGAGAATACCATGTAAGCCTTACGTCTAGCGAGGCTAGCCATAGCCATGACTGCTCGTCGATTTCTTCTTGTTGTTGATGTTTGGTGTACGACGAGCACTCAAGTTTCAGGGTAAGATAATAAGGGGAAAAAAAAAAACAAACCCTCGCTTGTCTTGTCTTTCTTGAAGACGAACAGTGACCAGAGATTTGTTCTTTGGTCCTTGTGCGTTCATCATCCTCATCATCAATCACAATTTAATATTTTCAATTACTCCCTCCTCCGGTCTTAAATATAAGACCACTTTAACTTTTTTTGTGGAAGTTAAGGAAGCAAATTAGACCACTAAATTATAACATATATCACATGAAATTAGATTATAGGTTAGTTTATCAGTAGAATAAATTAGTTTTGAGGAAAAAAGATTTTTTTGGGGGACTGAAACTACTTTTTTTTGGACTAGAAAAAAAAGTCAAAAAAGTCAAAGTGATCTTATAATTAAGACCGGAGGGAGTATTAATTTGTTAATAATTGATTGGGTTTTATATTAACAATTATTATCAATGTAGAATATAAATAAACAAGGACTAATTAATTATACATCCGTGGAAGGAAGAAACTTAATTAAAATGAGGTCCCACAAAATCACGAAATTAATCTCAGTCTCACAAAGTTGTTATCACCTGCTCATTAAATTGTTACCGTCAGTTTAAAAGTTGTTACTGAACAATGGTTTAAAAGTTGTTATCGTCAGGTTCTAAGTTGTTATCGTTTGACCAAAAGTTATAATTGTTAGGCCAAACAGTTGTTATCGCTAGGTTAAAAGTTGGGCCTGATGATAACAACTTAATGAGCATGCGATAACAACTTCCTAGCAGGGACCACATATTAATTTCGTAATTTTGTGGGACCTCATCTTAATTAGGTTCCTCACACGGGATCTATAATTAATTACCCCAATAAACAATGTGATACTCCCTATAGTCCATGTTATAATACCAGGTAAAAAATCTGAATAGCCTTGAGTTATTTTATACTCCCTTCATTTTTAAATATAAGAGGTAACATGTCAAATTTTTTGGTTCAAAATATAAGAGGTAACATACAAAAGTCAAAGTAATAAATGTATATTCTTCATTTCTGCCATTGTATAGTAGTAAATGAAAGGATGGGAGAGAAAATGTGTATAATAAATGAGTAAGGGTAAAAATAGAAAACTCTATTAAATCTACCTATAATAAATGATTTCAATATGTTTTATTGGTATGTGTAAAAATGTTGACTACTTATTAATAATAGAATAATAGGGACGAAAGGGAGTATGAGCCTACTAAGAGTGGTCTAAGCATTCAATATATTTATTTAAATTTTAACAAATAATTAATTTTATTATCTTACTTCATCTTTTTTAATATTACTTCCTCTTTCACACTTCTTCACATTTTTACTCTAATTCTCTAACTTAACCCTTATTACTAATAATGCATAGTTGAAAAATGTTTCTTTCATATGAACTTATTGCTTTGGAAAAATGATAAAAAAATACCTTTCAAATTTCAAAATCCAAATAACTATTTTAGTATAGATACTAACTAGTTCAGTATAGGTATTAATAACCATTAACAACTCAAAATCACTTATTTGAGATTTTGAAATTTAGAAAGTATTTTTGTCATTTTCTCTATGAACAAATTTTAAAAGTTTTCCTTAAACTGCATAATTTATTTATTGAGTTCTTATAATAAGGATGGGAGTAGTAATTTATTTTAGGTTATATAATAAACTAACCAAAAAAGTACCCCATTTGTTTATAAATATAAGGTTAGGTTGATTTTTTTTGAAAAATACTCATAGAGTTAAATAGTTTACTTATAAATTGACTTGATTAAATTTTTTCTCTAAATTAGTTTATTTGACTTATAACTTAACATGTAATCCTATAATACAGCAAATGAACTGGCTCATTTTGCTTCCTTATGCTCTCTAAGAAAATGTCAATTAAATCTTATATTTTTGGGTGAGGAACTAATAGAATTATAATTATAGATGAGAGAGAACGAAAATAACAATTTTTAAAAAAATATTATTATATTATTTTTTTCACTCACTTATTATATTATTAAATAAAACATCCTTAATAAAATATTTTCAAGCCATTTTTTCAACCTTTTAACTTCGAATTTGTCATTTTTCTATTTTCATTATAAAGTATGTCAATTTTAATTTGATATTTTAAGACCTTTTTTTTTTTAAATATGTAGTACATCTATATGAAATCATTGAAATTGTTCATATAAGAGAGAAAATAAACCATTAGATTATGATCATTGATTAAGAATTATAATTTTTTAAATATAAACTTGATTAGTAAAGCAGTACTTTAACACACTCAATGAAATATTTTTATTGGTATTAAAAATTAGACTATATGAATTTCAAAAAATATAGGAGAGGTTTTTATTATTTTACGATAATTGAAACAAACACATATATTTTATTAATTTTGAAGGGTCAAATTGACCAACTCATCGACTATCTCTTTAATTAATATGCTGCCAAAACGAGTAAAAAATGTTATCTCTGCTTTATGTCCAAAAAAAAAATGTTATCTTCTCCGGCTCTGTTATACTCCCTCCGTCCGATCCTAAATATAAGATCATTTTGATTTTTTTATGGAAGTTAATGAAGTAAATTAGACCACTAAATTAAAAGATATGTCACATATAATTAGATTATAGGTTAGTTTATAAGTAGAATAAATTAGTTTTGAATATAAAAGAAAAGGAGGCATTCCTCTCCCAAGAATAGACAACTATAGACAATTTAATGTGATTAATTTTGCATCCTTAATTTTCCAAAAAAAAGTCAAAGTGATCTTATATTTATGACCGGATATATTTTATTTCAGATATAAAATATATATATATATATATATATATATATATGTATTTTATTAACAATACTATCTCAAACTCGTAATGCATACAAGCGTAAGTTTGAAGCCGTCAAACGATTATACATCAGAAGATTAATAACAAATTTTAAACTACCGAAATAGCTAGCCAAGTACTTCAAATCCTCCGATATGAATGATGGTTGGTTAATGCTTGGACAAGCTATTTCAATGCAGGATCTTCATTACTGGTGATTAGTTGGCCAAATTTTTTGTTAGGTGCTTTTTGCAGGTACTTCTCGTTGGCAACAAGAACAGGTGGTTCAAGTGCATGCATGACAGGAAAAAGGCAGCAGCAATGAAGAAAATAATAGCCCGCTTGGTTCAATTCTGTGGGAGAGAATTACATGTAATTCTGATGCAACGGATTGGTTACAATGTTTGGTTAGGTCTTTGTAATGTAACGACAATTACATGACGTAATCCTGATTATATCTTTAGATGTAATGGGGATTATATTGATAGGACTAATGAATGGGGATTACGTGCATCTTGTAATCATGTAATAATGTAAAAAGACAATATTATCATTATAACTTTTAAATTGACTAAAGTATCCTTTAAGAAAATACTATTAATTGGCGCATTAAAACCCTAATAATTATCTATATAAATATTTAGGGTTAAGGGTCAAAAATTCACATGTGATTTTGTCAAAATTTCATCCAGCACTAAATTCTTTTTGGACCAAAAATACACATGAACTTTCAAATTAGATAAAAAATACATATGAATTTTCAAATTAGGGTAAAAAATACACATGTTATTTTGTAAAAAGGTTTGTCCAGCACTTTCTTTTGGAATATAACTGTAAATGTGATTTTTGATCCAATTTGAAAGCTCATGTTTATTTTTGATCCAAAAAAAATTATTTGGTGCTGGATAAACTTTTGACAAAATTACATTTGTATTTTTTACCCTTAACCCAATTATTTATTGGTTATTCTCCTTCTTCTTTTTCTTATTCCCGATCATGCTTCTCAAATATCATACTACTTATGAGAAAGATCACTATTAATCTCATTTAGTATGGTTCTTTCACTCTCTGTTCAATGTTCCATCATAATCATTATGCATATGTTTCATTATGCATCTCATTTTTTAATAGAGGGAGAAAAGAGACAGATTGAAGATTGCAGCTAGTATAATGAACATGGCAAGAAGTTTGGGAATTAGGGTTTATATATATATATATATATATTTTTTTCCTATTTTTATATTTAGATATTAGAGATTTTATAGTTACTTTAATTTAATAATTTAATTTATTTTAAAAAATAATTTTATATTTAAATTTTAATATGTTTAATATTCTTTTATAGATATGTTGATTTTCAATGGACGATAACATGGGAAAAAAAGCTAAACTACTATTTTGATATGATGTTTAATTATACATATATACTAGCTTCAACTACTTTATTTTTTATATGAAGTAATTAGAAGATTTCTATAATGTCAAATCTAATTCTCAATTAATGTATTATTTTACTAAGCAACTGGAATTTTCTCCCCGTACAATGCACAAGAAACATATTAATATTCTAATTAATAGCATTATATAATGATTAATTGCATTTTGAAAATTTGAAATATTGTTTCTTAACCTATTAATTCTCAATTTTTTTTGACCAAAAATTAATTCTAAATTTAATAAAACCTCATAATAACAAATTATATTAAAATAAGATGACAACAACCCATAATAGTTCAAATCTAGATTTGAATAAATTTATATTTCAAATATGAACATTGAACGATTATTGTTTTTTAAAATGTATTATAAATTTGATAGATATGATAAATTAAAGTATGTATCTCAACTATTTGACCCACTTTATCGATTAAGTATTGAATTACATATTAAAAGTAGATAATTTAAACAATTATAAATAAATATATATACAGAGGCAATTTTGTATATTTCTATATCATTCTCATATATCTCCATGTCCATTGTAATCCAACTAAACTAACGCATCATCTTTCCCTGATGGTGAACCAAATAGATTTATGTAATCATCATTACATTGTATTGCATTACATTACATTCCCTGTGATTAATTGAACTAAACGATCACTAAGTTCCACAAGAATGTGAAATTAATTAAAGAAATATGAAACAATCTGGGGATTATAGAGACAATTGTACAGCACGCAAATACAATCTGGAGGCAATAAATAAATATGAAAAAACACAATTCAGTTCAATACTTGTATGCCAGGCAAGACAATCTGGGGGTTGTAGAGATACTTTACAGCAAGGAGCCAAATACAGGCTTGACTTTCCCAGAATGAGTTTAAATGCAGATATCAGACCATGTAAGTCATCCCCACTTGAATGATGTTCGTGTGAGGAACTTTCATGTTTGCTGTACCTCCTCTGCAATTATTTCTCAGAAATGCATAGAAATAATTGATCATCAGCTTTTTAATGAAAATGGAGTTCTTCTTTGCCCTCACATCCCCATGACCAAGCAAGTAGGTGAATCCTGACTCCGTCGCTTCCCTTAAAGCTGCAAGCTCATATTCTAGACTTGGGTCTTCATCTGATGACATGACACTAGCCGGCAGTGAGATAGAGGCTTGCTCAGAGGTAGAAGCTCCTGTTTCTTCTGGTTGTTGACCCTGCATCAATGGAATCTTTAGTTCCTCAGATACATTTCCACTGGGAAGATCAGAGTCCTTTGATATCACTGAGACACTATCCATGTCCTCATTCTTATTGACCTCCCAGGAACTATCATGAGCCTCCTTTCTCAAGAATTTCTCCAGGCTTTCAATTAGAAGCTGCTCAAAAGCGTGGTGATCTTCCTTCCTTATGTCTTTGTAGCCATACCGGGCAACACAGCGGAACATGTGGTAATCTTTTGGGCCGACTCTTCGAAATAGAAATCTTTCCTCCAGGGGAACCACTGGGACTGGAACATATTTGATGCAAACAAAAACTATAGTGGAGTGGACAGCAGGGAGGTTCAAGAGGAACTGAGCAAAAATGGAGGGAATGCCGTGGACAAGTTCATTGTATAATAATCCGATTCCCGGTACTCTTACAGTTCCAAGGTTGGAGCCAAGATCAACCATCAGGTCCATGGAGATCTTCTCCCTGACTTCACTTTGGTATTTCAGAACACTTCCATAGTTCCAAGTGTACATTATAGAGAGGAAAAAGCAAGCAAAAACAAGTGGAAGCCAGCCACCCTCTGTGATTTTTGACAGGACAGAGGACATGTAAACGAGCTCTACTGATCCAAATACGAATAGGAAACCAAAAACTAGGAATAAGTTGGTCTGCCAAATCAGAAGCATTACAAGACTCACTAAGGTGGTGCTAACCATCATGACGCCAACTTCAGCAATGCCTGCAACAATGATATGAATTGCAGGGTGGATAAATTAATATAGCGAAAATGCCTTTGGAGGAGTTACTCCTAATCAGGTTTGACCACGCTCGAATCTGATCAAGTCAGATAATCATATAAATAACATAATAAATATGGTACTCCCTCTGGTCCTAATTATAAGATTACTTTGACTTTTTTGACTTTTTTTCCAATAAAAAAAAAAGTAGTTTCAGTCCAAAAAAAAAAATCTTTTTTCTTCAAAACTAATTTATTCTACTTATAAACTAACCTATAATCTAATTTCATGTGACATATGTTATAATTTAGTAGTCTAATTTGCTTCCTTAACTTCCACAAAAAAAAGTCAAAGTGGTCTTATATTTAGGACCGGAGGGAGTATCAAGTATTATAGTATTAGGCATGTAAGCGCATGTTGAACGCGATGACATATTTTAATGTAAGTCAGCAAGCAAAATGCACTTTCATGAAGCAGAACGTGCATTTGAGTGCAAAAATGGGATTCAATAAATTTTATATCATCTAAAAATCAAGAGAAAAAACGTGATTCCAAGTTAATCCATAGTGGGGGCATATGCTTTATTATTACTGCCTTACTAGTATCAGAAAATACCAAATAAACCAAAATATTCAGGAACTATGCTCAAATGGTATTACACAAAGGGATCAAACAGTATGATTCTATCATTCTGCTGTATCTTCTCCTACTGTATTCAAAAGCACTCGTGCAATTTAATTTTGGACGGTAGTGAAAGTTTTATTCATATAACAATACCAATGCAATCATATAATTTTTAACACATCAAACTGCAATCATGACCAACTTTAAACATAGATGGCAAAACTAGGATAAGAAATTTAAGCTGGTACATTATTCAACATAGTGCTTGGAGAATTCATTCCAGGGTCATTCTTGAACCAGAAAAGAAAAAATAACACTTCGAGAAGAATCAGAAGATTGAGAAGGGGTATACTTTACCATATGCATTTGCAATACTAGTAGTGCTCTGGAAGATGGAAACAACTACTATGCACATGATCAACAGAAAATAGTTGATTACAGGGATGTATATTTGACCCATAAACCTTTTTGAGGTGTGAATGATCTTGAGCCTCGGAAAGCAGCCCAAAGCCATGGATTGCTTTACACATGAAAATGTAGCAGATATCATAGCTTGGCTGGCAATCATAGCAGCAAGTGTGGCTACCACAAACACTGGCCAGAACAGACTCTCTGTATCACACAACAAAGAAACGTCAGGTACCAAAATGAATGCAGGAGAATATGTACCTCTTAATTATAATTTGAAAGATAATATTTTTCATCAACTTATGTACTAGCACACCAGTAAATGTGTCAGCTTACTTCACCTGGAACAGATTCATAGAATATTCTTGAATGAGAATAAGGGTGCTTCATCAGATAAGCAGCTTGGCCCATATAAGCAAGGAGAAGACAGGGAAATACCACAATAGAAAAGGCAATCTGTATAAGCAATGATATGAAACTTAAACCAGTCATACAAGGATTAACAAATTTATCTTATGGGTTAAATCTTTGTAGATATACGGCTACATATGATTTGAATTTCTTATCTTATTCATCCTGAGGAAGAGGATATATGTACAAGAGAGAGATGCCAAGGCTTTAGTGGCTCATAATGACAGAAAAATAACCTATCCCTAAGATTATGGTATACATAACAAGATCTACACATTAATGAGTATATCCTCTAATATCAACACAATCTTCAAGAAAGAAATTCAGGAATTACAAACCTGGATTGATCGTACAGAAAAGTGACCCAGATCAGCAAACATTGCTTCAGCACCTGCAAAAGAAAACACAAGATAGATACAAGCTACTGGTTCCATTTTAGCCCCCAGGTGAAAGGACTACTTCAACATATTGCGATATTCTCATTTTCATCGCAAAGATAATCAATTAATTGCAAGAGTATTTGAATAACTTCTACATCATTCACATTTTGTGATATATATATATATATATATATAAGCAAATAGCATCAGAAAATACAAATATAACATAAAGGCACTAATTACACAAGGGAGATGAAAGAAGCACTGGTCATAATCGTGGTCTATAAGAAAGATAAAACATATACAGCAAAACCAATCAACAATCAACAAATACAGAGAAATATGTACCTGTAATGCACAAAACACAACCGCCAAGAGATGACCATGCGGTTTTTGTGTTCTTCATAAAGAAATAATATATATAAGCTGGATTGAAGGCTCTCAGGACACTGGCGTCATACTTGAATATATTGTATATTCCAATCAAAGCCAGAGAAGAGAACCATAAAGCAAGCACAGGAGCAAACATAAAACCCACTTTACCAGTTCCAAATCGTTGTATGCTGAACAAAGCCACAAGGACTACAATTGAAACAATAACCACCCCCTCTGCAAGTAATAAGAAGGGAACAAAGAACTAAGCTTTGTTGTTGAAATACTATTATCAACACTGACTCCTTGAATAAAGGTAATTTGATCAAATATGTTTTACTCAGGCTTTTAGGCAGAACCATCTTTAATCTATTTAGTGCAAAAATTATCAAACTCAACAGTTGTGAATCTCAGAAGGACTTTGACCTCAGATGACATTTGCTCGAGAAATATATAAAAGATTTATCTTCTTTTTTTTTTTCAGGCCAAAAAAAAAAAAAAAAGAATCTCAGAAGGACTTTGACCTCAGATGACATTTGCTCGAGAAATATATAAAAGATTTATCTTTCATTCCTTTGGATCATCTTAGAGGGAGATATCTACCTAAACAGCCCTTAACAAAGGCCGCTGGTTTATTTCTTTAAAGATATGTCAAAACTTTTGGCCTCAATAGTATATCTTCTAAAATCTTAAGGAAAAAAAATAGAAGGAGGAAGCAGGAAGCACAAGAACTTCCATATAAATTAAAACTGCTACAATCAACACACGACATGGAAAGATCAATTGGAATCTTAGTACAACTCACACTTCTAGATTCTGTATTTATTCATCTCTCCTTTCTTTTTCGGTTGTTTTTCGTTTTTATCCAAATGAAAAAAACGTAAGATTATGAGAAATAAGCGGAAAATATACTCACTTGTATCAAATCCATTAACCTGACCTTGCAAACCACTTATGGCAGACATCACTGTGACAGAAACAGAAGCATCAAAATCCCACTTAAGTTGCAACAAAAGCAAATTTTTCTACATATCGGCTCAAAAATAGAATAGCTAATGTGAGACAAATAACAAGAAGATCGTTGAATTGATATTCTATTAAAAATGAAAAGCCAATTCAATGAAATTAACAAAGTCCAACCCCAGACTTTGATGGACCACTGCAGCAAGCCCACATGACGGCATCAAATGCATTTCTAAGAAGGCAATTAAATAATTTGATCAGCGAGATGGCATTTTAAGATCAGAATGCTGAAGTTTGTACTTCCAGGAAATTAGTACTGTTTATGTTAAGCAGGAGATAAATATTATAAAGTCCCTTTCAATTAAATGGGAATCTTATTTCAGTATACACCAGAAGATTTATCCCATAGGAAACACAGTAGGTGCTAGTTCTCCTCGCTCCTTCAAATTATGACACTTATTAAATAACGAATTCAATTAGCAATCTCTCACTTGTAATCAGGATTTCCATAGCCCCTTCAATAAAAGTCATGTAACTGCCATTCCGTGGCATATTAACAAGTTAAAAATATTCACCGAGCTATTCAATGTTCACATTGTAATGTACAGAGCTTATGATAAGATCTTTGAACATTCAGCAGACTTCAAACAGGACAGAGCATATCAATGTCACTCCTATTGGTGTCTATCACCGCTATTTCACTTAATGAAAATAGCATGCTTATGTACCTGATATTGCTGGGGTTAGAATACCATCTCCAATAATCATGGAAGTTCCCATCAGAACCAACAGCAACAGAAGGGTTTTCAGCGATGACTTTTTTTCCAGAGTTTCCTTTATGGTCAAAGCCCTTGCCAACTCTGGAGTGGGTAGTTTAAGCTTAAAGCTGGAGATGTACTCATCAGCTTGCTGACGATTTGGAAGAAGACTCACATTTGCATACCTGCAAATCAGTGAGTACAATGCAAATGTTCCACCTACAATTGAGTCCATTAAATGCACACAAAATTGGATTTACAATATTGATAAAAAAGGTCAAAGTAAAAACTTTACAATGAAATTGAAAATCCATTACCTTCTCCATTATCATTTGCTTTGAGGACTATAAAAACATACTTTGCCAAGGGTATAATAGCTATTGTGTACATCACTAGTGATAAGGCCCCCAAGATATCAATTTCTGACTCAATTGGAACCTTGCTGAACACATCAGAGAAGACATAGAGAGGACTTGTTCCCATATCACCATATACCACTCCGAGAGTCTGAAATGCTAGTGCTAGTGTGGTCCAAAAGGAAGGATCCTGATTCAGGTGAGTATTGAGGATTAAAAAGAGAGAGATGCCTTTGCAGCTAACATTATATGGTAAAAGGAAGTTATACGGTGGATTCACTGTCAGAAATGGTGTAATGTGCATTTGAATTATTCATGATTTACATTTCAATACTACAGTTCAAGCACTCTACAATACAATTCTTCGATTTCAGCTGCTTCCAAAGGAATGGATAATTTTAAACATACGTAAAGTAATAAGAGTTTAATGCTCTCTACCACATTAATCATTTCACCATTCATCTACTCACACTCAACTGTTAAGTGTGCAATAATACTGCCAAGCTTTATGTTTGGTACGCAAGAATGGGGGTGAGGGATTGGGAATGGGTCAGGGAATGAGTATTTTTTATTGTTTGGTAGGTGGTATTGAGAATACCTTGAGATTGAACATTCCCACATATGTGGAAATGAGCAAACCCACCTCCCCCCTGGTATTGTAATTTCAATGCTGGGATTAAAATATTTTAGGAATCCTTAGTTATAATAATTTCAGATAACATTACCCCCCTTAATTTTGGCATAATTAAGTTAGGATAATCTTCATATTGCCTCTCATTACTCTTATTCACCTTTCCCATCCGCAGCTGCCGCATACCTTATTCTCTACTGGTAAATTATTGCTCCCTCATGTCTCATCTCTCACTGTTGCTTCGTTTTATTCTCTGCCATGATTTTTTTTTGGGTCAAAATTCTCTGCCATGATTTGATTCTGCATTTTGATAGCACTAGTTTCAATATCATTTTTTTATTGTTGTATTTGCTTTCTCCACCACAAATTTGGATAAGTGTGATTTTTTTATTTCTCTATATTTGATTCTTTTTGTTATTGTCTATTATTATAACTTGTCAAGAAAAACTGTACCTCTTGATATACCTTGACTTTGTCATTCTTAGTACATAAATACAAAATTTGGCCCCATATTTTTTTTCAATAATATGAAAGTTAATATCTAATGCAAGCAAATACGAAGGTATTAAGGATAACCTGAATACAGGAGGATTGATTTTGGTTTTAATACTTTTCCTATTGATGACTTCTTTTAAATTAAAAGTTTATAGAAAATGCATTACTTATTATTTTATTTATACATTTAAAGATGTGAAAGGACAAAAAAAAGGAAGTGTAGGAAATTATCGAGTCATTTTGGTTCAAGAAAGTTCAAAAAATAAAAAAAATTAAAAGAAAATCAGAAAGGACAAACTCTCAAATGAGGAAATCTGGTGGCATTGTAGTGGGCATCACACGAGAAGAGATGGAGGGTGAGAATGGGAGGAGGATTTGATTGTGTTGGGTCTTTTTCAAAAGGGGTATTATAGTATTTTTATGATTTGTATATAGTTATAAAATAAAATTAATGCACTCATTTCCTCCCAATATAGTCATGTACCAAACATCATTTTAAAGCCGCTTTCCTACTCCCACTCCCACCCCTTCAAATCCATTGCTTTGTACCAAACATAGCCTGAGGTTCTAGATTCTTTTTTCCCCATTTTGACGTGTGATCGGTTCATCCCCCATTTAACCCTTCAGCAACATTTTAAAATAACCTTGATCTCTCATACATATGGTAATGAACTAATGATTTAACAATAAACAAGGTTGGTGCTTCATTCAAGACCCCGGTAATGGTCGCAGAGTTTCAACTCAATTACACAGGCTCATTAATTTCAATCCCTATGTTGAAGAAGAATACTTTTACAATCCCTATGTGGGTACTTAAATTTCGAGTCATTTCTCCTTAATCAATGGAGTAGGTATAGTATATAACATCAAGAACTTGGAAGAAACTACCTTGGAGTAGTGATCATGCTTCCCAAAAATCTCCATGGCTTCAACATCAAGTGAATCAACTCTCTTGGGCTTCTTCACAAGCCTTCTTCGAATTGAGCTCAATCCTTCATTCTCACTCTCCTTCGGCCATGGAACAACCTCCCATTCCACTTCAGTCCCATCAACCCACCTAGATCCAGTGCTTCCACCACTGCTGCTAGTTAACAATCTCACACTGCTCTCTTCAATTATATCCACTCCCATTCTTCACAGACCCAAGAACAGCGAAGGAAAAAAAACCAAACCCACTTGCCCAAAAACCTCAAATTCGGCTTAAAGTATCAACCTTTGACTCTAGTCAGTATTAGCTCTTAAAAGTGTGAAACGTAATGAGTAAATTGCGATCGTTTTTGAGGAAAAATCTCATGCTATAGCATGCTAAAATCTTTTAGTGAAGGTGGAACAGAGAAGGAAAGGCTGATTTTGCAGCAGCAAAAGTCAAGGACAATCCACAACACGAAGGAATTGAACAAATCACGATTCACGAGTGAGTCATGCCCAAAGAAATGATATTTTTATTAGGGAAAGGAAAATGACAAAGATATTATAATGATTTGATTGGAGGAGAATATTATTGGAGGGAGGCGGAAGATAATTTAGAAAAAAACAAGGAGGTTGATGACTGATGATGGGGACCATGAAGAGGAACTCCATACTGGAGCAGTGTCAGATTTGCATGTGTCTGGGATTTTGCAGCGTGATTGATTTTTGATTCTGCAAGACAATGGCCGAAAACCTAGCATGAAGATGGCATATTTATTGAAAGATGGAGAAATTATTAGCATGAACATAATAGTAATTTATTTTTTTGGAAAATTCTAATAAAATTAAACAAGTTACATATGAATTGATTTGACTGAATTTTTTTTAAACTAATTTATTTGACTTATAAGTTAAGATAATCTTATAATATACAAAATACGTTATGGTTCATTTCTCTTTCTTATTTTCTTAAAAAAAGTCAACTACCTCATATATTAAATAGGGAAAATTCCAAATAAATACCCCTCGAATATCAAAAGGACAAAAAAGTACCTCCAATATACAAAATGACATAAAAGGGATCGTTCCCAATTTGGGATAAAAAATTTTAAGGCAAAAAGACTAAAATGCCCTTGTCTCCATTAACCACTCAGGTATAGCCATTAACCACTCCCATATAGCGATTAACTACTCTAGTATAGCCATTAACCACTCCCGTACAGCGATTAACTACTCTTGTATAGCCATTAACCACTTCGTTTATTCATTAGTTAGGCTTGTTTTTGTGAAAGTTGTTAACTACTATAGTATAGCAATTAACCACTTCAGTATAGCGATTAACCACTCCAGTATAGACATTAACTACTTCAATGATTCATTGGTTGGGCTCAAATACTCTTATATTTGTGAAAGCCGTTAACCACTCTAGTATAGCAATTAACTACTTAAGTATAGCAATTAACTACTTCACTTTGAAAGTGAATGGAGATAGGGGTATTTAGGTCTTTTTGCCTTAAAATTGTTTATCCCAAATTGGGAACGATCCCTTTTATGTCATTTTGTATATTGGAGGTACCTTTTTGTCCTTTTGATATTCGAGGGGTATTTATTTGGAATTTTCCCATATAAAATAATATGGAGGAAGTAAGTTAAGATAATTATTGAACCAATTCATTTCATGAAAAGTCATCCTTACAATTCATCTATCAAATGACTTGAAGTGTTAGCAAACAGAATGGAGAGTTAGCAATCAGGTAAAAGGAATGGAAAAGAGGAAAGGAAGAGATGCAGGGACAATTCTAGTTTATACATGTGCAGCGCCAACCACTGCCCAAAAAAGAAGGGAAAATTCCAAATAAATACCCCTCGAATATCAAAAGGACAAAAAGGTACCTCCAATATACAAAATGACATAAAAGGGATCGTTCCCAATTTGGGATAAACAATTTTAAGGCAAAAAGACCAAAATGCCCCTGTCTTCATTCACTTTCAAAGCGAAGTAGTTAATGACTATACTAGAGTAGTTAATCTCTATACTGAAGTGGTTAATTGCTATACTAGAGTAGTTAATGACTTTCACAAATATAAGAGTATTTGAGCCCAACTAATGAATCAGTGAAGTAGTTAATGGCTATACTGGAGTGGTTAATCGCTATACTGAAGTGGTTAATTGCTATACTAGAGTAGTTAACAACTTTCACAAAAACAAGTTTAACTAATGAGTCAGCAAAGTGGTTAATAGCTATACTAGAGTAGTTAATCACTATACGGGAGTGGTTAATAGTCATACCTGAGTGGTTAATGGAGACAGGGGTATTTTGGTCTTTTTGCCTTAAAATTGTTTATCCCAAATTGGGAACGATTCCTTTTATGTCATTTTGTATATTGGAGGTACCTTTTTGTCCTTTTGATATTCGAGGGGTATTTATTTGGAATTTTCCCAAAAAAGAAAGTGCCATAAAACATCACTAGAAAGAGAAGGTTTTTTTTTTCTTTTTCTTTTGAATACAAAATGAATATCCTTCATTCAGCTACTCTTCTCCCTTTGTATGACATATTCAAGAACGGAGGAGCCTGAGTAACGAAGCGTATCCCCAATGGAGCTGCAAGTCCCTTCTTGGCTAAACAATTTGCTACTTGATTGGCACTACGACTGATGATCTGACTGTAAACTCCCAATCTCGTGCACATAAAGTCTTCAATTCTTGAATCAGGTCAAACTCTTCATGCCCAGTACACACTTCTAAATTCAAGAGCTGGGTCACTTCCATAGAGTCTGTATCCAATTCCACCTTCTGGAAGCCCATATCCCATACTTGGTAAGGCCATGGATGCAAGCCTAGATTTCCATGGTGAGAGCATCGCCACTCTCCATGTCGCAGAAGAAACCACGCAGGAAATTACCAATAATGTCGCGAATTGAACCACCACAGGTCTTCATTATGGGCCCGTTTGGTACACTGGAATTGATTTTAATGGATATGGAAATGGATATAGACATGGAAATGGATATAAGGTGTAAAAGTGTGTTTGGTATGTCATAAAAATGAGATATAATTTTCATATGAAATGACCAAAATATCCTTCTATTTTTTTATTAAAAAATTACTTCCCAGAGCTTCCATTCCTCATTTTCTGGCCAAAAAAAGTAGATTCCTTCCTCCTTTGAACTAGCCCGACCTGCAACTTTTGTTCTCCTATCAAACCACCATTTTTTAGGCAATATTGCAGATTTATGGTTAAGCACAAACCACTAGACAATATTCAATTTTTTCTAGTAACAACTTCACCTCCTTCCTCCTTACTCCTTCGATTTTGCACAGTTTACTTTCAGAGGCAAGATTCAATTTTTCAGGTAAGATTAGGCAAGATTTCATATATTTAAAAGTCAAGCATAAATTAGCATGGCAAAAAGAGGAGACATGTGTCAACCACCATTGAAAAATTTCAGATCTTGCTTGGTGCCTGCAAACTTTTTGGCCTTGACCACCACCACGGCGTCGGCAACTAGCTTCTCCTCCATCTATTTGGAGTGCATTGTCGCGTCGTGCATCTTGCTGAAGCAGGCTGCAGTCGATCTAAAAAGTGGTGAAGCCGAATGAAGGTAGGGGGAGAAGATGAGTCACCGGTGGCGATGAAGAAGGTCGCTAACTGTGGGTTTCGATGTCGCAGGTGGTGGATCTTGTGGTCTTCGGAGGTGGGTTTTGAGGCTGTGGCGGTGGAGAAGAAGATTGTTGGTGGCGGGTTTGGGGGTGGTCCGTAGTGCTAAGAAGGTGACTAGGCAAAACTACAAAAGGATAGGATGGAGAAATGGGGGGTGGAATTAGAAAACTGAGGTTGTGAGATGGAAGCCAACTCATGGAATTGACCCAACTTGGATTCCATACGGAGTCCAATTCTAAGGCCTCAGAATTGTACCAAACAGCCCAATCACATGGAATTCAATTCCATTTCCATATCTATGGTCTCATTTCCATCATACCAAACAGGGCCTATATTCTTAGCATATTTGAAAGAGCACGGTCCACATTCACTTTGACAAAATTGCGCCTTGGGTGAGTCCACTGCACTTCTGAGTTACCCTTGTTAATGGTCATATTGTTTCTGATCAGCAACTTATCATGAGCTTCGGCCACACTACTCCTCATTAATTTTGCTTTACCTAAGATATCTTCATTTGAGATTTGTTTCTGCTGAAAGATATACATATTCCTTCTTCTCCAAATCCACCAACATGAGATTGAGAAGAGAGAACCCCAGTCTTCAATAGATTCCCTTGTACCTTTCTTCAAATTCCACTTAATCCAGTCTAATATCGGTAGAGATACAAACTTATTCCACTGCCTCGGATTAATTATGGAGCTCCACAAGAGCTTAGTCTTAGGACAATCTCGCAAGACATGAGTTGTATCTTTTGTACCAGCTTTACACACAGGACAAGACTCTTCCTCTCTCAGTCCTCTACAATGATGAGAAGCATTTGATAACAGTTTCCTATGGGCCACCAACCATAGAAAATTTCGGCATCTCTTTGGAGCTTAATTCTCCAGATTCTTCCCCATAAATCATCAGGAACTTAGTCTCCTACTATGCATCTCCCATAAGCTGACTTAGAAGAGAAATTACCATCTTTTTCCAATCTCCATCAAACCCCATCATCATGATTAAGAACATTCTCTAAGGAGAATTTCAATATAGGACCAATGTAGCCAATTAATTTCAAAATAAGACTAAAAGATTCTGAAATATCACTTGAATCTTGTGGGGGCAAACTGAAATCAAATTGGGAGGAGAAAAGACAATATTGACCCTACATGTGAGAAAGAGAAAGATGACTAAGAGAGTGTCAGAGGAGAGAAAGTGTTAGAGGGGTATTTTGTTTTTTATTGAACCTTATTTAAATAAGCTCTTTTCTTGTTCATATGAGTTTTTCCCTTGTTCAAATGACCGTTTCACTTGTTCATATAACCATGAATGGCGCGTGAGAGAGAGAGAGAGAAAGAGATAAAGATGCGTGTCAGAGAGAGAGTGTGTATGTGTGTCAGATGAGAGAGAGGGTCAGAGGGGTATTTTGTTTTTTATTAGGCCTTGTTCAAATGAGCTTTTTTCTTGTTCATATAAGCTTTTCTCTTGTTTAAATAACTATTTCACTTGTTCGTTGGATCATGAGTGGTGTGTGTGTGTGAGAGAGAAAGATGCATGTCACAGAGAGAGAGAGAGGGGGTTAGAGGGGTTTTTTATTTTTTATTGAGCCTTGTTTAAATGAGCATTTTTCTTATTTATATGAGCTTTTCCCTTGTTCAAATGACCATACGTGGTGTATGTGTGTGAGAGAGAGAAAGATGCGTGTCAGAGAGAGAGAGAGAGTGTGTGTGTGTGTGTCAGAGGGGTATTTTGTGTTTTATTGTGCGTTGTTCATATGGGCTTTTTCATTGTTCAAATGAGCTTTTTTCCTTATTCAAATGATTGTTTCACTTGTTCGTATGACCATTAGTGGAGTGTGTGTGTGTGTGAGAGAGAGAAATATGAGAGAGAGTGTCAGAAGGGGGGAGAGTGTCAGAGAGGCCATGTGGGGGTGTGGCCTTTTTCGTCTTTTTCCACATCAATTAAATTTCATTTAAGGATCCTAAACCTGCAGTGATATTTCAGAATCTTTTAGTCATACTTTTAAATTAATTGGTTACCTTAATCCATATTGAAATTCTCCCTATTCTCTAAACCTTCATACCTTACTCCATGTAGCTTTAATCCTAGCCCAAACATTGGATCCTTGCCGTTGTGCGTCAATTTTTGGGTATGAGGTCCTTGCCACACTTATATTTATCTCTAATAACTTTAACCCAGAAATCATCACGCTTATTAACGAACTTCCATCATATCTTCATTAGAGAAGCTTGGTTCTGATGCTTCGCTTTACATATTCCAAAGCCACCACTCTTCTTGGGTTTACATACATCCTCCCATGCAACTAATGAGAGTTTTATGTTATTTCCCGTTCCTCCCCAAAGGACTTGACGATTACATTTATCAAGTTCTTCCCAATCAGCAGTTTCCATAAAAGCATTTTGCATTACATGTCCGGGAATGGCCAACAACGCTGAAGATATAAGAGTATTTCTACAAACAAAGGAGATGGCCGACGGTTTCCACCCTGCAAGACGGGCTTTCACTTTATTAATAACGAAAATAATAAATTATGCTTGTTAGAATTTCAAGTGGAACAATGATGAAAGCTTATCTAAAATTAGTTTAACCATGTTCATCGTTGACATTGGTTGCGGTGATGATAAAGCTATTATTCAATGATAAAACTACTATTTCTCCGTTCCTAAATATAAGACCCAGTTGACATTTTTTGGAAAAATTAAGGAAGCTAAATAAGCCACTTAATCATAATATATTTTTGTGTATTATTAGATTTCAAATAAACTAGTTTATATTTTGGCAAATCAATTTATAAGTAACTTATTTACCTTTCTATCCAAAAAATTCAACTAAGGAACCGATGGAGTATGAAAGAACAGTCAGTGTTCCGAAACTCGATTTAGACCGGGCGATCCGACCGATGAACCGCCAAACCGCCAGCTTGTATGATTCGGTAGAGTGATTAGCCTGGAGGCCTTTTTAAACCGGGAGGGGTAGGGTTGACCCCCTCGAACCGGTCCAAAACCAAGCAACCCGCCGAGTTAGACGAGCCGCCCGGTTTATTTTTTGCTACATGATATTTTTGATCTAAATCAATAATCTCTTCTTCAGATCGAGACAGATGCAAGGTAGAGATATTGATGAGGAGGGAGGCTGAAGAAGAAGGGAGGATGGTGATGAGATTAACGAGGAAAATGTGAAAAACCTGGGAGTGATAATGGTTTTAACATATACAAGATGATGAAGTAAGGTAATGAAATGCATTCTTGGATTCGGACTTTGCGAAGTTTCAATCCTTCAGATCTTGAGAAGGCGGCACTCATTGTGTAGGAAGAAAGGAGCGGCTGTATGATATGATGAAGGAGTGGTTGTCATGGTCATTACTAATTAGGGTTTTTTAGGTTGTTTGGGCTTGGGCTCTTTATAATCTCATAAAAAAACGTAAGGCCACACATAATTTTTTCTACCAAAATGCCAGACAGAATTTAAATACACATTAAATTAATAAAAAGTATATTTATACACTGACATCACGTCACATTTATGACTTTAATATTTTTTAAAAAAAAATTGTACTAATTGAAACTGTTTTAAAAGTTCAAATATAATACATATTTGTATAAACTCTTATATGATATTTTATCCACTTGCATGATGGCAATCAAATATTATATAATTTTAGTACGCGTGTGCCCCCCAAATATAATCGTTTGCCCTCTAACATCCATTCAACTCACTAATTACCCTTTCATGTAAGTTTGATTAAAAAGATTCATGGTTAAATTAATCATTTTTAATTAAATTATATTATTTTAATATAACCGATTTGACCATGAGTTGACCAGCGGTTGAGCTTTTGACCCTTGAACCAGTGCCTAGACTGGTTCAATGACTGGTCCCCTTTTTTGAACCTTGAGAGCAGTATAAAAAAATCTAGATTTAAGGAAGAGGCTAAGAGCAAAATAGAATAAGTTCAGAAAGTTAAACCATAAAGATATAGGGAAGTGATACAATGTAAGACCAAAATTAATTTAAATGAGAGCAGCATTTACCACTGGTTAATATAGAGAAAGTTATAACACAATATGTGAAGAAACTCTTATATAAAAGGAACGGAATTCTGTATACCTAAAACCTTGAAGTCGGATAATGCTCTGGATATTGAATATCAGTTATTCCATTGACTGCATAAATCTCCCTAAAAAAGCATTCCATTGCCTTGATAGTAGACTCGTCAGGAACTTTACTGGCAGCATGAATCAAAAGATGACCTTAATAGACAATTTTATACAATAAGATTAAGAGACCATTTTGTGTAGAACTAACATAAAAGCATTCCATTGCCTGCATAAATCTCCCTATAAAAGCATTCCATTGCCTTGATAGTAAACTCATCAGGAACTTTACTGGCAGCATGAATCAAAAGATGACCTTAATAGACAATTTTATACAATAAGATTAAGAGACCATTTTGCAGAGAACTAACAAAAGAAATCACTCAAAATAAATAGCAGATGGAAAAGGAAAATAGTGTACCAATTTTATGAAATTTTTCCCAATCAATAAAACACGAAAATGCGAATTATATTTGAGTGGAATGGAGAACCCCAAAAAACAAACTAACGGTTGTGGTGGGAGAACTGACACACATAAATACTTTATTGAGTATCCCACTCTACTCAATGTGAGACTTGGTATCTCATACTACCAAGTCCCCATCAATTGGCCTACCATGACAAGCTATCGTTCGGATCAGGATCCTCTATAGGTAGCCCTTCCAAGAGAGGTTGATAATCAGGCTCTAACACCAATTGAAAGTTATTGAAGTGTGATAGGAACCGTTGAGGTGGGAGAACCAACCCATCTAGAGAATAGTTTACGAGAAACAAATTTTTTAATAAAACAAGAGTATTTGGATATTATGTATCTGAGCCACTTTTTATGTGCAAAATAATGAAGAGGATACAAGTTATTGTAATAATTACATGAAAGAAAAAGACGGAATAGCCACAACAACAGATGAGACAAGAGTCTTGTGACATGTTACTGAAAGAGAGGAAGCCTTCCATGAAGACAGATGATTTGTCTGAGGTTTAGCATATCCGCAAGTGCACGAATCGTCCAAAATAGTATAGAAAAGATTGTCATTCCAATAGGGGACTAAGGCAAAAGTGGATTAATTATCGCAATTATATTATCAATTAGGTTGAGTGAGAATTTTTGTATTTTCAATTTTAAAAGTACCTAAAATGAAAATAACTTGACAAAAACTAAATTAAAACTTTAATTCAAGACAAGAGCAGTCTAGGCTTATTTATCCACTTTGTATTTTATGATGCCTGATTGACCCTCCTCCAATGACAATTAATAAATATTAAATTGATGTTTGAAATCGTGTCCATTTGAATAACTCTCCACAACCCTTAATTAACACTAATATGCATAATCTCTTACTACATATTATGTTAACTAGTCTTTATAAACAACCCACTTCAATTTCACAAAGTTTGGTTAATGAATATCTCTATCTCACTAACACACTTCCAATTCTAAATTAGATTTGCAAGACAAGCTTGTATTTAATCTAGTTCTCTACCTAATTAATGCTCTTTCAAACCACTAATCAAGCGAACAATCTAAATGTTGGCTACCCATTTAGAAAACATTAAGCACAAATTAAACCCACAACATAATAGTCATTAATTAGCAAAAGAAAAAATGGCTCAATCATCAATCCATACAAGCTTCAAAATAAACCTAGAACAAATTAACTAGCTACTCATAACTACAAATAAAATCTCAAAATCATCCCATCAGCGGCCACAAATTCAGAGTCAACTATTATAATTATAAAGAAGAGGAAAGGGAACAAGAAATTGTTTAGAACACTCCCCAAAATGCCTTCCTTTCTCTCCTCCCATTCAGATGCAGCTTGCCTCCTTCAATTGCAAGAGAAGAATGAACAGTACACGGTGGATCTGGTCTTCAATCGATCGCCTCCACGGTCCTCTCGTCCTCCCGTGAAGATGATCAATGAAACTCCAAAGCCCTTGTCTCGCCTCTGCTTCTCGCTTACTCTCGCTTCAGAAGTTGATGGATGATGGTGAAGGTCCTCCACAGTAGCCGCCGCTTCTATTCCTCTTCACACCTTTTCTATCATTGCTTTTAGTCTCCCTTTTTTTTTAATCCAAACACTGCATTTTTGCTTCTTCTTTAGTTGTCCATTTCAAGTCAAGACCAATGACTTTTCTCACCCAATGGCTACGTGATGCTGATTTGAAAGAAGGGGAAACAAAATGAAAATGCAACATAATATAATATAATATAAATAATAAAAGTGGTAGTAGTAGATCTTTTCTTTTTCATTTTTTTTTACATTTTAAACTATTGTTTATTTATTTAACGCTTTACCTAATCTAAAATATTTTTCTTGTAATTTTAAAACTAAGATATTTATTCTCAAATCCCCAAATCATGCACCAATTTAGTATTCTTATAAAATCCCTTTAATTTTGTTTCAATGACTCCCCAAATATACCCAAAATATATATAAAATTTAATCAAAAAAGGGGAGTCATCAACAGACGACCATCCATTCTCTCCAGTAAGCTATTATATGTATCCTTAGATACCCTGTGATGGTGCCAAGGAACTCCATGGTACTTCCCCAAATCATGAGTAGGATTAAAAGCCACTTACTTCCTGTTGCTGAGTATGATTGACATTGTCAGAAAAGAAAAATTTAGACTTATGAGCATTGCTCTTCTGCCAAGAAATGTCACAAAAGTCATCTAAACAAACCTTAACAACTCTTGCTTGTTCCATATCTGCTTTAGCAAACAACAATAAATCATCTGCAAAAAACAAATGAGAGATTGCCGTATCATGTTTCTTTAAAAAAAACGATTGCCACACATCATTATTGACTTCCGCTTGGATCAAATGCCCCAACTGTTCAATAGCCATAATAAAGAGATATTGTGAAAGGAGATCGGCTTGACGAAAACCTTTCGTATAATTGAAATGACAAACCTTCTCACCATTCCATAGTAGATGCGATGGTGATGATATACACTCATAGAAAACATCAATCATCCAACTTGGGAGCCCTGAATCCTTCAAACAAGAGATAATAAAACTCCATCGTAAACTATCATAGGCCTTTTTGAATTCTAAGCCATGTTGTTTGATTTTTGTGGTTTTTAATCCTACCTAGGACCTATTCTAACTAGTCTATGGGTTTAGATTGCTTGATTTTGGGTTAGAATAAAGTTTGGACAAATTGAAGTGTTGATAAACTAGAATTTGAGAGTAATGTAAAAAATCCAACAAGATTTATTAGAATTGATGTTTCTAAATAATTTTTATATGCTAATGAATGATTATAAATGGTTTGATTTGTTCAGAAATATAGGATCTTTAAAGTTTGTGAAAGTTAGGGCTTGAGTGGGGTATTTGGGATATATGTTGATAATGAGCAAATTGGTGATCCAGACATGTTAAATGATGTTAATAAATGGTTATGGAATAACGAAATTAGGAATGATTAGAGTAATGAGAATTTTCGTGATTTTGGGTGATTTTATATACTACTTTGGACATAAGCTATAGTCGCTTGATTTTGTTGAGGATAATAATTATTTGGGATAAATTTCTGTAGCAAGGATCACATGGGTGATTGGTTTAAATTTGTGGTTAGGATTGAATGGCAAGTTGATTTGAACATTTCCTAATATGCCTTGGGTTTCAAATGCAAGTATTTATTAAAACCAAAGATTACACTAGTGGTGCTTCCTTAGATCATCTCTCAAGAAGTTTAATGAACCAATCTAGGGAAACTAAATGCAATTAATGTGGTAAACGGGGTTTGGAGTGAGATGCAAGTAGAAAATATGCAAATGAACCTAAATACTATATTTTTGATTTTTTTTTCCTAAATAAAGTGGAATGGATAGATAGATGAAGTAAAATTAATGCAATGGAATGGATCTCTTGAGTACAGGTGAAGTGGCAAGCATTGGTTTAATTCATTGGGAAGTTAGGGATACAATAGGACCTAATTAACTAACAATGCCTTATAAGAATTCAATTAATGGATCGTCACCACACTAATACAAATTCAACCACTAATATTAACTGACTTATCTGAGGTTTAACATATCCGCAAGCGCACAGGTCATCAAAAGTAGTATAGAAAAGGTTGTCGTTCCAACAGAGATTAAGACAAAAGTGGATTAATAATTACAATTACGTTATCAATTAAGTTGAGGGAAACTTTTAGTGTTTTAAAATTCAAATGTACCTAAAATGAAAATAACTTGACAAAAACTAAATTAAAATTTTAATCCAAGACAAAGGAAAAATCTAGGATTATTTATCCACTTTGTATTTCATGATGCTTGATTAACCCTCCTCTAATAACAATTAATGAATACTAAGTTGATGTTTGAAGTCATATCTATTTGAATAACTCTCTCAAGCTTACCCAAACCTTAATTAACACTAATATGCATAATCTCTTACTACATATTATGTTAACTAGCCTTTATAAACAACCCACTTCAATTTTACAAAACTTGGTTAGTGAATATCTCTATCTCACTAACAAACTCTCAATCTCCACTTGGAATTTTCAAGACAAATTTGAATTCAACCTATTTCTATACTTAATTAGTGCTCTCTCTAGCCACTAATTATGCTAACAAGCTAAATGTGCCCACTACTTAAGAGAAATGAAGCACAAGTTAAATTCACAACATCATACTCATTAATCATCAAAAGAGAAAGAGTTCTAAGCATCAATCCATACAAAGTCTCAAAATAAACCTAGAATTAATTAACTACGTACTCATAACTACCAATAAAGTTTCAAAATCATCCACCAGCAGCCACAAATTCAGAATTAGATATTATAATTAGAAAGAAGAGGGAAAGGAACATGAAATTGTTAAGGACACTCCCCAAAATGTCGTCCTTTCTCACCTCTCATTCAAATGCAGCTCTCCTCCATGGTGGATCTGGTCTTCAATCGATCACCTCCACGGTCCTTTCATCCTCACGTGAAGAAGATCAATGAAACTCCAAAGCCCCTCTCTCGCGCTTCTCACTCGCAATCTCTCCTCTCACCACTAAAGACGACGGATCAAATTCAAAGTGAATAGTGAAGTGCACAGTAGCCTCCCTATATATCACGTGGTCCTCTTTCTTTTATGTGGCTTTAGGTTAGATGATTTTAAGTGCTTCCACCCAAAACGATGTCGTGGCTGGAGCTAAAAGAAAAGACAATAAATCAATTACTAAGTCTTAAAGGAAGGGAACAATTAACCAAAATAAAATAATAACAAAGAAATTACAAAAACTAAAAAAAAAAAAAAACTGCACCTACCCTTAAGATTACTTAAAAAAAACATTTTTACATTTTTTTTTCTAAATTTAACTATTTTTATTACTATTTTATTAAAATTAAGATAACTACCATAAAAATCCCCAAATAATGCACCTATTTGATATCCTATCAAAATCTTAACCAAATACCTTTAATTTTGCATAAATGACTCCTCATATATACCCAAAATATACATCAAATTTAATTAAAAATGGGGAGTCATCACTAACTCATGCACATATTAAAGTCATGCTCAACAATTGGGATCACTTGACGGATATACAAGTATTCTAACCTATGAGACTAGACTTAGACACATATAAAAGATAAATTTGGGCAATTAGTTAATTAATCTTGGATCCAATTATATTTAGCTAACTTAGATTGGTTGATGTTTCTTTATTTGTCAAGCTCAGTTAAATGGAAATGCTCATTGTCACATACAAGAATCTCAACAAAGAGAACTCAACATAATTAAACATACATGTTAACTAAATCACTTGATAGAATCATCAAACAATTAGCCCAACAATTCAATACCAAATTAAAATAATCAACACACATATATAATTGGTGAAATACTCAAAACATAATTCAGATCCAAGTCAACCATGTAAAGCTCATGCATACATATTCAAGTTCTAAACCAAATGTCTACATAGGAAAATCAAACATAAGAACAACTACACAAATGGGAAAATCTAAATACACATATGAAGAACTAGAAAACTCCCCAATTGAAGAACAATTGCTTGAATCATCTTCAACCCATCCTCAAGAGATGTAGGAACCTCAACCTCCCATTGCTTCTCCCAAGGAAATCTCATAAGGAATCTCTACTTGAATGGCCATGGAGAAAGAGGGTGAAAGGAGATGGATGTGAAAGAGAGGAATAGAAGAGATGAAAGAAAGATTGGGAGAGAGGAGAGGAGTTTCAAATTCGTCCCTCCTTCACATAGTATAAAAGGCAACTTCAAATCACTCAAAACAACCTCGAGTTTCCTATTCTAACCGCCAACAAAAATTAGGAAAGATTTGGGGAAGACAGAATCACTTTATCTCAAGAAATCTGACCAAAATGAAAGTGGTGATTAGAATAATCGATTAAGAAACTTCTTAACCTTAATTAGGCCTAGAGTTGCCTATTCTTGACGAAAATAACAATTAGGAACAGTTCTAGATAGACCCACTTAACCCCAATCAATCAATCAGTTTGAAATAGGCAGTTTCCTAATGTGGGTATTTTTCGGGCTTTTACCATGGAGGTCCACGGTTAACGAACTTTAATGCCTCGTCATCTCTTGCCCTGTGGGTTTTCACGGCGAGCCAATTTTTTCCTTCGTTGTGATGCTTCTTGACTTTTTGCCTTTTCTTCAATTTCATCCTTATTCTTTGCACTTACAATAGAATATTCAAGCGCATTTGAAGTATTTCAAATCTATAAACATCAAATGCATGAGTTAAAAATCTAACATACACAAATTAAGATCTATATGCAGTTAACTCAATAGTAGTGGACCTTAAGTAGAAAAGTGCCTAAATAAGTTCTCATTTATTATAATAAGTGGATAAAAACATAGAATAATCAAGTACAATTCTCTTTTACTAAGTCTTCATTTATTTATCTACTCCTTCACATTTGAACACCCATCATTGTTTATATAAAAGGAAGTGATTGTGGGATCAAGCCCTCACTATGGGTGGGTGTGCATAATCTTCTTCCCTATGGGGAAGCATTAGAATAGGCCAATAGACAATAGGTGAGTTTTTTCCAAGAAAAAAACATTGTTGATACTGTCCAAATGAGATGCAAAAGGTCAACCTTCCTTACAATAATGCACTTTAGAATAATGACTAGAATAGGGGCCACCATTTAGAATGACGCATTTTACGGCTTTGTTTGAGATTTTGTGTCGCCAATTTCTTCTCTCACTAGTTATAAACACAGGTAAGGAAAAAGATCAAGTCTTTACCCCAAAAGTTGACTTCTCAAGTCAACTCAAGCCTTGCCCCAAAAAAGAAGAAACTAGGAAAGGTACTATCTTTGTTTGAATTTGAACTTAGCATTAACCTTCACTCCTTAAAACATCATCAGAAATTGGCTTTTGGAATTTGAAATCAGAGAGAAAGAGATGGAGACTGAAAACAAACAAGTTATGCAGCAGCAGAAGAAGAAGCTTGAGGTCTTTGATATTTTAAAGGAAGCAGTTGGAATCTTTCTTAAGAACATCAATTTCAGCATCTTCACCTTACTCTGTTCCCTTCCACTCTTCTGCTTCATGGTTTACTTCGAAAATTCCCTCCAAGAAACTCTAGCTGAAACCTCAGAGATCCTCAATGGACCACCAGATTACTCTCAATATTATATTCGTTCATATCCAGACGAAATCATAAAACGATTCAGCAAAAAGTATGCTTTTAACTTGATTCAACTTGGATTAATTTACTTGGTGCCTCTCCAAGTCTTAGATATATGCTCTGCAATTGTTACCATTGATTTGGCATCAAAGCTACGTTCAGGAGATAAACATATGACTCTCAAGGATATGTTTCAGAAATCCATTGACATGTCCAACTTGAGAGGCACGTTTATAACTTCTATATATGTGCAATTCTTGACTAACTGTTATCTTCTTGGATTACTATTTATAGTCATCAACTACTTTGTTCTGCTGAGGTATACCAGTTTCTATGGGCTATTCGCAGTAATTTGCAGTCTGGGTTTTGCAAAACTGTTAAGAATGTACTTAGAATTGAGTGCCATGTGGAACATGAGTATTGTGATCTCAGTATTGGAGGGGATGCATGGGATTGATGCATTAGTACTTTCTGGTTATTTCAACAGAGGTTGTCAGAGAAGAGGGTTGTTTCTGATGCTTTTTTTCTTTGCTTGGAGACAGTTTTTAACGATTCCATGTTTGTACATAGGATGCTACAAAGGAGGTAATGGAATCATAGTACAGGCAGGTTTGTTCTGTGTGGTAAATTTGCTGAAATGGGTAGCCTGTATGATCTATTTCTATGATTGTAAGGAGAGGAACTTGAAAAAGAAGGTTGATGATGAAGAATTAGGCAAGGATATTGAAGCTGTTCATGAATGACAACCAATTGGTGGCTACTAAGTTAATTGAGTTTTGCAGTCAAGCTCAAGAAAAAAGATTAGTAAATACTCTCATTTAGTCTTCTATAATCAATAATAGGAGGGTAATAAGTTGTCTTTTTCATTTCTATTTTGGATCAATTAGATTATTGAGTAATCTGTATTTTTATAAATATATCGGAAAACATCAGTTTTTTCTTTCTTTATTTGTCTTTAAACACAAAAGAAGGATTGAACTTGGATCTTCTAATTAAATTTCAACCTCCTTATCTCATTAAGACCGAATCAACTACCAAATTTTGTGTGCGCCAGTATATGTTTGTGTTTTAAACACTCCATAATAGAAGTTAACATCCATATTTGATTGGCTGATAAGTTTAAGGATATATGTATAAATATATACAAGTAGCCTTTTATATACTTAGAACTCTCAATCACAATATGACAGGTGCATGATTTTCTATAATACCATAGTAGGTGTATGCTTTAATTGGTGAGCCATAAATTGCGTTTGCTTTAATTACAGATATAACAGCCTGCATACAGATTTTCCCTTTATTTAGTACTTAGTGACTTGGTTCAGCTTATCTACTTTTTATGGGATAAGTCCATGATGAGATTCATAAGTTTTACTGCAGAACTCCCTATGTGAAAGCAAAAAGAATTTGTTTTTCTCAAGAAATCAGACTGATAGATAATAAACAGAATACAAAAATTGATTAATCATATTAATCAGCCAATAGCAATCAAGACAGAGAGCAAATCATTAAAATGCATTTTTATTTGAATAAGATAAACAATAGGACTGAAACAAGAAAGTTTCCTAATAGCTACCATTAATTCCAACATCATCAATCATTCATGAAGAAACATAGATTAATACATTCCAAGTATCCTCAGGCATAAGGCTTGCTGATGTTGAATTCAGGCCCTAAATTATTTGTGATTCATGGATATATAAACCACTCTAGTAAGAAATGAAAGGCATATTCTACAACATTGTCCTCCAGTCCGGAAAATCTTCTCAAGTTGCTTTAGAATCGATCACTTTCCGGGCAAATGATGGGAGGCAAAATGCCGCTGCATGAATCTGAAAATAGAAACAAAACAAAGCATGAATAAAGACTGTGTGGCAGTAAGAGATAAAATACAGGTACAAAAAAATACACCGGTTGAAACAGAAACACACCTCAGAGTTGTAAAACTTCAGTGGCCTTGCTGATTTCTGATTATTATCATTTGCATCTATGGAGTTCACTGGATGCTTGAAATCAACAGGAGGTCCTTCGGTCGAGCAAAGCATAAAACCGATTACCCCACTGATAAAAAGAACAATACAAGCAACATCAACATGGATATTTTTTCTTAAAAGTAAAAAATCCTTCTGTAGGACAGCATGCAGATTGAGACAAGTCAATTTTTAGAATGACCTTTTCCTAAGAAGAATAATTAAGAGTAAACTATCACTTGGGTCCCTAAAAATTGCATTCTCCATCAACAATCCTTGAAACAGAATAATAATTATATCATTTTATGTTATGTAAAATAATAATAAAATGGTGAGGTTAGTATGTTGGTTAAGAGAGTCAGTCAGTTAGTTGAGTTTCTCTGTGCAGGGGCATAATCGGTATTGGATATAAATAAGTGGATAGGGATAAAATGTGTACGCTATGATGATGAAGATGATGATGATGATGATGAACTAATGAGTTGTATCTCTTTTCTCTCTGTCTCTCTCCTTTCTCTCTCTATCTCCCCTGTCTTCCTTTTTTCTTCCCTCTTCCTATACTTATTCTACATCATTTTACTTAAAAATGTTTCAGGAAAAAACCTTTCAATATCATTCCTTTTTTTTTTCCCTTTCAACGTCATTCTATCATGACTGAGTTAATGGCTCATACATCTCTGAAGGACTCAAAAGTGAAAAATAGTTTATTCTAAAAAAACAAAACTACCTAGGGTACGTAGGAACTGAAGTCCAAGCATATTCGACAGAGCCTTTAAATATCTGGCGACAATTATCAACAATGCCCTCAATAATATGCATATGAAGCCACATACTTTCAGCCTGAGTGCTTACAACTCCTCCAGGACGAAGAGCTTTTGAAACCAACTCAAAAAAGGGTTTTTCAAAAAGCTCCTGAGCAGGACCTGAAGAATATCTCACATGTTCAGAAAACAAATCGAACTGCCATTGAAAAACCAAAAGTTTACAAGACATATATATATACCTATAGGGTCAGATGAGTCAACTATGATTGCATCATAAGTTCCTGCTGGAACATCTTTCAAAAAAACCACACCTAAAATCATAGAGACAAGGGAAAATTAGATGAATTCTTTAAAAAGAGCAAGTTATGAAAAATAATACATAGCTGATCATACCATCACCAATATTAAGTCTCACGCGTGGATCATCAAAACCTACAGCTACTTCAGGGAAAAATTGTTTGGAGACCTGTAATTATAAGATCGTAATTTAACACTAAGCATGCAGCTGCCAGAAGCTTCTGAGCTCAAACAATATAATCGCTTGGATACCAAGTAAAAAGAAATCAGCATGTCATAAGTAATAATTCTTCAGTAAATTATGCCACTCAGCTCAGAAAATATATATAATAAAAAGTAATGCATGAAAAAGATAGAGAAGAAGCCTGAGTCATTACTCACATCAACAACCATTTTGTCAATTTCGCAAATGTCTATCTGCTTGACAGAAGAATACCGTGCGACTTCCCGCAAGACCCCACCATCTCCCCCGCCAATAACCAAAACCTAAGAAAGAAAATTACAGTGAGGAAAATAACAAATAAAAATGATATAACCAGCTAATCATTCCCCAATAGCAAAAATGTATCCCTATTTGACTTCTCAAACTTGTCTCTGTTCATTATCCCTCAAATATAATTTTTTTTAAAAAATGGTTCCGGCAATTCTCAAGTTCCATCAGTGTGAGCCTCAGCTCAAACTATCTCCATTCAGCAAACTTTCTGTGGAAGGCTATGGTCAACTCAGGCACAAACTGGTGGGAAATGAAACTAATGTTGCCAATCTAAATATAAATTAGTGCTGAAAGCATCAAGACATGGTTATATCGATAATATAGCCTTGTCACCAATTCTTCTAAGCCTCTTAATGAATTCATTTACTACTTCACAGTACTTTGCGCAACTTGTTGACCAACAAACATTAGGTAAAAATAATGTGTAAACAATGCACGTGTAGAGTTTTGGAATTATTGAAGGACCTTTTCGGGATTTGGAATTGAGCAAAGAGGAAGATGTGTGATCATTTCCTGGTAGGCACATTCATCTCTTTCAGTGAGCTGAATCACACCATCCAAAACAAGAACCTTTCCATATGATGATGACTGAAAAAATTGACAGTATTTCATTGTAAATAGATAAAGAACCCTGATGAAAAGGGTATATAAAGAATATATAAAACTTAATATGCTGACGCTGAAGCCTCCTGTACCTGGAAGATTATCACATTCTGGTAATCAGACTTCCCTTGAAATAAGATCTTTTCAACTTTTAAAGAGTGTGCTTCTCCTGTAAAACAACAACCAAGCTCCAAACCATAAATACAAGAAAAAAGGCAGATCCATAACATCTGGCTTACATCTCTGAATACATCAGTAATGCTATGACCTTGCCAAACTATGGCTGTAAGATGCAAAAATATTTATTTCACAGAACACAAAAAATATTCACCTGAAACAGTTGCTAACGGAATTTATGTATATTTATGCTGATACCTGATCAAAGGAAATAGTCTTGGATTGGTGCATTAAGTAACACTACAAGAAAATAAGAAAACTCTCCTTTTGTAGTGTGTGATAATTTTTTAGCACAGAAGGATGTGATAACAATTGCATCTAGCCAAAATTCAAATTCTTGCTGGTACAGACTACCAAGTTGAGCTGAGCTTCCATATGTGCAGACATCAAAATCAAAGCAACACAACAAAAATATGTATTCAACGAATCTGGTAAGAAGATGAGGAAGAAAGAAAGAAAGCTAGGAAACTATATGTGAAAAACATGACAGCTGTTAGAAAAAACAATTTCTCAGTCGTAGCAATTGGGGGGAAATCATTGAAGACTCACAGGCAGTACCTACACTTTCGTGCACATTCACTTAATCAATCATTATCAATCCTAAAATATGCTCAATTATAAAGGATGCAAATTTGACAGAAATCTTGAGAAAAATCCTGGCCAGCTGACACCAAAACAAATAATCAAGCAAATCAACTAGTAGGCAAGAATCATTGTTAATGATTAATTCAATTTTTAATGACTAATTATCTATATACATATCCTCATATGACAAAAAATGGTGACATTTTCCTGAATTAGCAACCAAACAGGGGAAAGTAGGCAGCTTCTGAAAACATCATAGAAAGAAGTAAAGGGTTTTTAGAGAGAGAACTAACCAGGCCACATTGAGCTAAATTCAGAGAACCACCCAGGAATCACAGAAGACATAAAACCAGGCTGCTTCTCACCATTAATGTCTGTCTCCATGGAAACAGGAGAAGCAGAAACCCCATTCTCTTCTCCTTCTTCTTCTTCCCTCTGCCTCTTCACAGGCAAATCGCAAGACTCAATAACGCTCTCTTCGGCCATGGATTACCCCACCAAAGAAAATCTCTATTATTGAGCCTTTGGAAGGCCAAAAGCTTTGATTTTGAAGTACTTTACTACAAAAGAAGGAAAACCCAACAATCTTATAGCATGTTATGGTGTGAAGCGAGTTGAAAGGAATCACAAAAAGAGTGTGTTTGTGGGGTACGTTGGAAAGGAAAAAAGAATCTGCTTTATATGGGGAAAGCGTTTGATTAGTGTGGGAATGGGGATGAAGATTGAAGAATGAAAAGGAAGAGAAGGAAGAAAATTTTTGGGTCCAAACAATGCCTTAACAAATGCATGTTACGTGTTACTGATTGCCAAGTACAATGAAAATGATAGAGCTCTCGATTAGGGGGTTTTTCGGCCTTTGGGAATTTTTTGTTTTTTTGTTTTGGCTCAGAATTCATTTGGGATCGGTGCTCTTTGCAATTGGCACCATTTGTGTTCCTTTGTTTTTGTGGTCAGGGACAGTTCCAAAACGACAATAATTGTGGGAACAAGTTGTTTATTTATTTTTAAAAAATAACAAAGAAAATATATTGTTATTTCATTCTTATTTATTTATTGTTAAATTTTTTGACCAAATTATTTAGTATATTACAGTGGTACAAAGATTGTTGGCAAAAGAAATAAATGGTACAAATATATTTTTCAAAAAAGAAAGAAAGAAACGAGCAAAAAAGTAAAAACATACTCCATTTGATCTTTAATATAAAATTTATTTGAATTTTTTGGACGAGATTAAGAAGTTAAATAAACCATTTTTATAAGCATATTTTGTGTTTTTTTTACATTATATGTTAGTTTATAAGTTAAACAATTAGAATAGAAAAAAATTTTAAACAAATCAATGTATGGGTAACTTATTTATCTTTCTTAGAATTTTTTTTTAAAAGAAAATCAACTAGATCCTATATTTAAAAGTGAGACGAACAAAATATTTTTTAGGTCATTTCTAGTTGAATTTGAGAATAATATTAGAAAAAATTGCGGTGAAAATTTTACAAATAAAAACTCCGGTTTTCAGTGAATTTTTACCTCAGTTTTCAGTGATTGATGACATAAACTTTTGAATTTTGATACATTTATATGGCGTCGGATATGGATGATTTGAAATTGAAAGTGATAGTATGAAATAAAGTGAAAATCCCACAAAAAATTAATTGAAAATGGAAAAGAATAAATCATTCCCTTATTTGAGAAATCTCGGATATGGATGATTTGAAATTGAAAGTGATAGTATGAAATAAAGTGAAAATCCCACAAAAAATTAATTGAAAATGGAAAAGAATAAATCATTCCCTTATTTGAGAAATCTCGTATCAAACATGGGGAAGAGTATGGTATTTTCATTTATTACCAAAAGACACAAATAGCTTCAACAATTAGAGTTGTGAATTGTTAATATAAACTTTAAAATCATTATGATCATGTTGAAAATTCTTACGTTGAACTTATGAACATTAGTACATGGAACTTCCCAATATATGCTTTGCCAATCTCTAATAGAAAAGTTTGAATTGTAAATTATTAACATAAATTTAAAAATCGTTATGATGAGGATGAAAAATCGTACGTTGAACTTGTGAACACAAGTATGGTGGGATTTCCCAACATATACCTTGCCAATTATTAGTGAAAAATGTTTGAGTTGTAAAATCTTAACATTAAATTAAAAATCATTATGATCAATTTGAAAATTCCTATATTGAATTTGTGAATACATATGATGTATTTCACAATTATATGGTCATTTGTGCATTTTTGTATGATATAGAAATATCATATTTCTCCCTAGGGTCTACTATGTGATTTTTCAAATTTAAAAGACTGATTTGTCATTTTCTATTTTTAAAGTCATTTTTGTGGGATTTTTCCCAGAATATAGGAGTATATTCACGCTAAATTTCTTATATTTATTATATCTAGTTCTCTAATTACACAATCCAACTTCCATATTTACTTTATCTGGTTTTATTGTGGAATTACAATATTTTAAAATAAGACACATGGTCATATGTGATAAAGAACTTGATGGAATAAATATAATGAACTTGAGTTAAGTATTTTTTTAATATAAAGTATTTGTTGTTTTTACTTAAAAAAACAAATCTAATGTGTGCGGGAGTTAAAGTGTGAAAAAATTATATGGTTGACATAATGACATTATGACATTTTTAGTTAGCATAATTCATATTATTTACTAATTACAAAATAAGATAAATCTATGTGTATATAATTACTCTGTTTTTGGAGTCATTCATGACTTTAGAAGGATTTTCACATTACAATTTAATATAAGAATTATTAATTTATATAGTGTAAATATTAAATATTACTTTTTTGTTTACGATATTACTTTCTTTTTTATATGGGAAAGTTAACACTGATTATTGATTAAAAAAGATGTGTTTCCTTTATATGATTGCCTCTCCTTACCTAAATCTAACCTAACAAAGAGTTAGTTTTCTTATAATTTTTAATGAGTACGTCCAAGGTCCGAAAAAAAAAAAATAATGAGTACGTCATATATAATAGGTCCTTTTTATTAATATTTTTCTTGTATTCTAGCATGGTTGTTTAAAACATCGTTGGCTACTCAATGTGGGCACATCCCAATATGGTTATTTAATATCTGATGACTATTCTTTTTTTTTTTTTTTTTTTTGGACTGATATCCGATGACTAGTTCAAAACTTTTGTTTTTCATTAAAGGTACTGAGCCTTTCTTATGTAATCCAAAGGGGTTGATTAAAAATTTTAACTTTAGAAAGATGTGATTTCAAAATAAGAAATTGTTTATCATACATTTTTAATCCCAAAATTTTTTCTAATATGTTATTCTGGTTCAAATTTTTCAAAAGGAAAATCCCATACAAATACCCTTGAAAAAGGGAAAAGACAAACCAGTCCCTTAAATTTGAAAGATCACAAATCAAACTCTAAGAAGGAATATGGGATTTCCATATATTACCCAAAAAACATAAATTCCCTCAACAATTGGTGTTGAGAATTGTTAATATGAATTTAAAAATCGTTATGATCAGTTTGAAAATTTTTATATTGAACCTGTAAAGTATTTCCCGACATATGTTTTATCAAATCCTAACAAAAAAAGTTGGAGTTATGAACTTTTGACATTAAATTGATAATTTTTATGATCAAATTAAAAAATTTTATGTTGAAGTTGTGAACCCTTGTACTATATCTTGTCAATTGCTAATGAAAAAAAGTTAAAGTTGTGAATTGTTAAGATGAACTTGAAAATTGTTATGATCAAGTTAAAAATCCGTATGTTAAACGTGTGAATATTTATGTTATATTTGGCAACTATAGGGGTATCTTTGTCTTTTCATAAGATATAGAAATAACATATTCCTCCTTGGTATCTATCAGTTTGATTTGAGATTTCTCAAATTTAAAGGACTAATTTATCATTTTTTATTTTTAGAAGTATTTTTTTGTGAGATTTTCTCCGTTCCTAAGGAGTGTTATCTATTGTGCCTTTAGGAATTAGACATTACCTTACAAATTGAACAAGATGCTCAAGTGATGACTCATATCTTACGATTCACTTACCTTTTTTTTTTCCTTTTAATCAGTTCAAGGCTTCTATATCTGGTTCATTCATGGCCCATTCATCCTGGTTTTATAAAAGTGTTGATATTATTCTTTTAGATTTCTTCAAATAGATCACTTTATATTTCTAAAGTATTAAGAATTAGCAGTCAAACAATATTCTAAAAAATGATATTATTCTTTTGTTTAGATAAATAATCAATCACCAAAAATGAGCATCTTTTTCTTTTCAAAAATATTATTCCTAGATTAACAGAATTAATAAATAAGAATATTATTTTCATAGTAAATATATTTTCTACGAAGTTTTATCTACATACTTTATATTGATGATATGTTACTTGATGATTTAAATTAAGGTTATTGTATTACACATCAAAATATTTGAAATTTAAATAATGTTATATTAGAATGTCTTAATTTTTCTCTAAAAAAATAGTTTAAAAACCATTTAGATAAAGAAATACACATTAAATTAGAAAAATATTATAAAATTTTAAAGTTAGCACTTGATCAAAATTCCATGACCTCCAATTGCCAAGCTTTAAAATAAATAATTTTACTGATAGGGTTTAGTCTAATAGAAGAAGTTATTCCCTTACAATATGACGAACTAACGTTTGAATTTTTATTAGAAAAAGTGCCAACATTTAATATCATCCCGTGCTTCAAACAAAGAGATTACTTTTAAAGAAGATATTTGTGCCTCGCAAAAGGAACAAAGAATCAATCTTGTTGGCAAGAAGACAAAAAGAGACAATCTTGTGTTATCTCGAACTGCAAGTAGAGATTATTGCTTTGCTTTATACACCCTCTCAGGTCATTAAAGATTTAAACTACTCCCTCTTTGATTTTTTTAGAGAAATTAAGGATGTAAAATTAATCATTTTAAAATATCTATAGTTATTTTTCTTAAAACTAATTTATCTTACTTATAAATTATCGTATAGTACAATTACATATAAGATATGTTAAAATTAAGTGGTCTATTTGGTTTCCTTAATTTCCATAAGAAAAAGTCAAAGTAATCTTATATTTAGAACTAGAGGGAGTACTACACTAATAGAGGTTAATAGAAATTGGAAGGGGCTTGTTCCTCGTATTGTGATTAATCAGTGTTTGGATTCTCATTAGAAAAAAGTGCGCACATTCAATATTGATGATGCTCCTATCAATGTTGACTTCAATAAAAACATGGGAAAATATCAATAAACCCCTTAAGCAGTAAAAATACTTCATATAACGCGGATATAAATCTGAAACATCAATTTAACCCTGGAAGGAAGGAAGGGTAAAGTGAAATTAAATTGGTTAGTTAAAAGACAAAAATAACCTTAATGAAGATTGCAAGAAGAATATAAGAGGAGAAATATGGGAAATTTTCAAGACATATGTATTGGTTTCCAACAAAAATGAATGTAATTTCAAATCCTGAAAATAATGTGAACCAACACTAAACTAGCATTCAACATATAACAAGTGGATCTTCAAGACACATATGGGGAATTTTCAAAACATATATGTTAGTTTTCAGCAAAATTGAGTGTATTTTCAAGTCCCAAAAATAATAAAAACCAACACTAAACTAGCATTCAACATATAACAAGTGGCTTTTCAATACGCATGAGGAATTTCCATGACATATGTGTTTGTCTTTAACAAAAATGTGAGTATTTTCAAGTCCCTAAAACAATAAGAACTAACGTTAAAATAGCATCCAACATTTTGTAAGTAGACTTTCAAGACACATATGAGGAATTTTCAAGATGTATATGCTGGTATCCAAAAAAGGTGAATATTTCCAAGTTCCTCATTCAGCTTGCAATATTCATAAAGGTTATTTTGATCTTTTAACTAACCAATTTAATTTCACTTTGCCTTCAAGATTTAAATTGATGTTTCATATATTGTATGGGGACATTTGAAATTTTTTGGATACTGAGGGGATTTATTGATAATTTCCCTAAAAAATATATGCACCTTTTTTTAAAAGGTTCAACCACCAATATGTATGCTATGTAGACCGATTATTTTTCATGAAAATAAAATATTCCTTTTTTTTTTTTGCTTTTTTCTGAATTTGATACTTCAGTTGCAAGCTTATGACTTTGGAACTTAGTGGGAAGTCCCCTTTACTTATGCATGTGAGGATATTCCCCTTTTCAATTTCCTCTGATCAGGTTCATGTACAAAACCGAATAAATGGGAAAGACAAAAAAAATCAGTATATCAGTAAAACTATTATAATAAACGTCATATTTCACTAGTCATAAACAGTAGCTAATTTAGATGTATCATATAAAACATATTGCAAGTCGCACTATTTTAATTTATAGGGAAGATGTTCACAAAATTCTATCCTCTTTAATTTCGCCTTTTAATATTTTATTTTTCCTTTTCCCTTGGCTACCAGAAAAATCACACGTCCCTCTTTAATGCTAAAGTGATGGTAATTGGCTTAGTTCTTGCAGCTTCAGCGACTCAAACTCTTTAATATAACCACTTGAAAGCTTAAAAAAGAAAATTAAGTGTATACCATATAATTTTCTTTTACCATGATACCATATAGATTAAAGATAGATAGAAGCATGACTGAAATTTGATATATATTTATATATATATATGTATATTTCATAGTCGTCGGGAAAAAATATATATAGAGAGAGAGATATATATATATATGTATATGTATACTAAAGAAGTGAGGAGCCTAAGTATTTTTTTTTTTTTTTGGACTGAAGGAGCCTAAGTATTAACCACTCATAATGATAGAATAATGTCTAACAGAACAATAATGAGAATATTCTTATACCGTCATAAAAGCTATGGAAAGAAAGCAATGCTTTTATGTTACCTTTTTTTTTTTTACCTGAATGGTTTTATGCTACTTAGTAGACATGTATATAATTGAAGATATGCTTTCTTTCAAAATGCAGCATTTTTCATCATAAACATTATGGCTCGTTTTTTTGGATTGCAGGAAAGGGTATTATAGGATATTTTGATGTATTCTACTTATTCAACTAGTTGGTTCATATCAATCAATATACACTCTAAATCTTATGATGACGGCATCATCTTCCCATTTAGCATCCACAATTTCTGTTAAAGCCGATATTGCATGTGATGATGAGATGCCACAATTTCCGTGAAAAACAAGATACCATCAAATTGGTTGATTTCCATTACAAAAAATCCCTTTAAACTCAAGGCTAAAAAAAGGTCCATCAGTGCCTTTATTCCATTATATTAAAATCAAAATGAAGAAACTTTTTTATCAAGACTCAGAAAAAAAAGACCCCTCAACTCCTGTATTTCCGTTATAGTAAAATGGAGAATCAATGATATAATAAAGATATAATGATATGCTTCAACCTCCTTCAATTTTTTTGGCCGCTTCTCCTCCCTAAGCGTTTTATTCAACCCATCCCAATTTCTCTCACCGACAAATGCTTCAACTTCCCTATGTTTATGTATTCTTCCTTAATATAAATACGCATGTCAACCCCTCTCAATTCCTTTTACCGGTAAATGCTTCAACTTTCCAATGTTTTTGTATTCTTCCTTCAATATGAATACGCATGTTTCTGGTTCTATATATACGTGTGCGCCTGCGCAAAAGCTATTAAGACCTCTCACTATACCTCTCTTCTTCTCTCCTTCTGATTCTTGACTTGAAGCCAACATGTCTAACATTCATCATGATATGATTGCGGATGCCAATGATGACAAAGATACTTGGGTGATTGTTGCTCCTATCCTTAAAATGTGGATTGTTCGAGGAAAAGCTTCCCCACGTTGATCTCAAAAAGGGCATGATTTGGTTGATGAAAATGTGTGTAGTTATTTAATAGTATAACAGTATAGTTGTGTTTTTTTTAATTCAGTTTTTTGGCAAAGTAACTTCTATTTCACCTGTCAAATGTAATTTACTAATTAAAGTTTTATTTTCCCTTTTTATTGTTGTAATTTTGAGGTCTTATCGAATAAAAGAGATTATAAAGTCACTTTTAATCCATGAAAACTGCTGTTTCATTCTTCTACCTTTTGTGAAGAGTCCAATGTACAAGTTCATAAGAATACATTCAATTTTTTATCCATTAAAGAAATTGTTGATTACATGACTCACAGCGAGGATTTAATTTGTCTTTGAATTATCTATTTTCTCACATTTGAGAAAGATTTCCTTTGGAATGGTTAAAAAATTATTTATACTATCCTATACGTAAAAGAAAAAAAAAAATAAAACCAGATTCCTTAATTGTTGAAATTACATATCCTCATCCCAATCAAATTAAAGTTATCCTAAAACTAATTTTTTTCACAACCGACCTTAGTTTCGGCATCCTGAAATGATTTTTGTTTTCCTGATTAATATTGGATCATGAGCAATCATTAGCATCACCATCACCACCAATATTAAATAAGCAAGTAAAATAATTAAAACAATATCACTAATAATAAATAGCCAAATGAAAAAAATAAAAACATGTAACTTCATATGAATATATCTTGAATTTATGATGTATATTTTGTGAAATATAAGTTTTGTTCATATGTATGTAGGTGAGAAAGTCATGAACTATATGCTTTTAGAATGGGACAATTGCACTTGGATCTCAAGTAAAAATTATAATATCATATAGGTCCATTGACAACTTTTTTACTTGTTAACCAAGGCTATTTCAGTTGTCAATAGTAGTCATCACTAACAACTCATTGTAACCTCTTTGAAATTAAATCTTTTAGTTGGGACCTGAGTACAATTGTCCATTTTACAATTGCTTCACCTATACATGTCTACAATTTGTGTATCAGATATGAGTTTGCAACAACTATCTACGAACTCAGTTATGTTTTTCTTCTTTTACCGTTATTCTTCTATCTTATTGTACTTGTCATGTTTGCATTTTTGTTGAACGTCTTTTGCATCTCATTAATTAAAATAAAAATTAAACTTAAAATTTAAGAAACTTATCTTTCTCTCTCCGTATCCTTTTAACCTAGTATCTATCTCATTATCTCTAAATCTCAATAATATCCTACTAAATATGTGTGTACATATATAATCAATAACCTCACGAATCAACTAAGATTTTGTTATATATACCTACTTGGGTATTTTGGAAGTCTATGATTCGACTTGATATAGATTTCCTTGGTTTTCTACTATATTGTCTTCAAAAATATCTCATTAGAAGGGGTAGGCATGGGCAGCGTGGGCAAGGCAAGGCCAGACTTTTCCGCTATTTAGTATATCCGCAAGCACACTAATCATCAAAAGTAGTATAGAAAAAGTTGTTGTTCCAATAATGACTAAGGCAAAAGAGGATTAATTAATAACAAATATGTTATCAATTAGGTTGAATGGAATATTTTTGTATTTTGAAATTCAAATGTATTCAAAATGAAAATAACTTGATAAAAACTAAATTAAAACTTGAATTCAATACAAGAGAAGTTTAGGATTATTTATCACGATTGCATTTCATGAAACTTAATTAAAACCCTCTCATTTAGCATTAAAATGAAAATATATGTTTGTCTAAGGTTCATAAACATTTGAAAATGATTTCTCAAGCCAAACTCAAATTTATACTCTCATTAAAATGTACAATCTCTTGCTACACTTAATGAAAATTATCACTAGGCATCAACCTTAATTTGACAATACTAGGCTAATAACTATATCTCTATGTAACTAGAAAATCATCCATTTAATCCATAAATTTCAAATCTAGCAATGTTTATCTAAGTTCTATAATTAAATTATCTCTCTCGAGCTTAATTTAAATGAACTAAACAAACCATATTGTGACCAATCATATGGAAGCATTAGATACAAGATAAAACCAACACATAATTATTATTATTATTATTATTATTAGCAACTAAAAGGGAGTAATAATTAAGTCTCAATTTATGCAATAGCTTAAAATAATCCTAAAACAAATTAACTAACTACTCATACCCATCAACAAAGGCAATTCCATAGCAAATTCATCTCAGCCAAAGTCAAATCCAAAATCAGAATCTAAAAAGAAAAACTCTATTTAAATCATCTCCCCTTCGCATCTCCCGTCACCAAAGTAAGAAGATGCAAAATGAGTACAATTGAAGCTCTGCCTCCCTTTATGCCCAAAGAAAGAAGGTAATGATAAGTAGTTCTCAGCTCAACTCCCTTCTCTGCTCCCCTCACGATTTCTCCGACCAAGCAGCTTGGCGGCGGTGCTGACGGCTTTGCTCAGTTCAGTGGCGGTGGTGACGGTGCCGATGACGTCACTTCCAGTCCTAAATCAACCACCTCCACAGTCCTCCCATCCTCCAGTGGAGAAAGTAAACCAAACCCACGGCTCTCTCTCTCTCTCTCTCATCTCTAGATCTTCCCTCCCGCCGCTCTAGTTCTAGTTGCCTTGCTTAAGAAAGTGTGAGGAAGATGATGAATATTAAATTGCACAGTGAATTTCGCCCCCACTAAGGATGGGAATAAGTCAAGCCCTTAAAAGGGGACCTTCAGCCTAGCCTATATGAGGCTTAGCCTAGCCTATTTCGTAATTACATTCAGGCCTGATAATAGGCCTATTTAGATAAACAAGCCAGGCCCTTTGTCTTAAGATCTAGCTTACAAGCCTTCAAGTCTGGCCTATTTAGATTTACATTAATTTATACTATTCTATATAATATAAAATGAATTAATTTTATAAAATATAACATTACCAAATAAACTTTAATTCTAAACTTCACATCTTATCGTTCATTAATAGAGCTCAAATCTTTCATTAATAAGTAGTTGTTCACCTCATTTTGATTTCTTCCTCTTAGTCAATTAAAATACAGCGTTACTCACTTGCTCTTTTCAAATATATACAGTTTATTAAAACATAATAATGTTTACCACTTGAAAGTTTATTTGCCTAAATTATATATTATAATCTCACTAGAAATAATTTATCATAGTTTCCACGATAAAACTAAGAGAAAAATATCTAGTTTTATGGCAATAAAGACTTTATGACACATACATAGGCTTTTTAAATAGATTTAAAGAGTAATAAATGAAATTGAACATATAAGTTTTTTAGTATGTTTAAATGTCTACATTTTAAGAAAGCTTTCAAACAGGCTTCAAGTCTTGTCAGGCATTTTGAAGACCCAGTCATAGGCCAGAAAAAATGTACATATACAAGCCCAGGCCTAACCCTTACATTCCAATTGCAGGCTTGTTTAACTAAAGCCTATCTAAGCCTAGCATATTTCCATCCGCCACACACTGTTCATGCATTTCTTTCTATTTCTTTTTAGGTCTCCAATTGATTTTGCAAAACGGTGCGTTTTGCTTGTATCTTTTTTTACAGTTCAAATTGATCTCCTCTAAATGGCTTCACGTGATGCGTATCACACATTCACACTGTTAAAGTGAAAAGGACAGGAGTTATGACGATGATGCTGCTAAATTATACAAAACCCCCTAAACTTTGGGGCTGGTGCAAATAACTCCCCTCTCCTGACGATTCAAAGTTAAAATTCAACACCCCTAACCTTTCGTTTTATTACTATGGACCCCTTGCCGTTAAGTTTCAATTAATTTTTTCACGAAAAGTACCACGTCAAACTAGGTAAACACACATCGTATCCTATGTGACATCCTATTAAGATCTCATGTGAGCTAATAATTTTGTATTAATTATATATCATTTTTATATAAGGTTATAAATGTCATTCAATCATTAAAAAAATCTAATTCTTGCTTGCACCTTATACTCTCCATGCCACCTACCTGCACATCATGAAACATTTCATCTCATTATATAGATTCTTCAACGTTACGTTGTTTAATGATTGAATATAGGCGATTATATTAAATCAATAAGCAAGCAGTTGAGATAAAACCTGTCCGGTAACTGATAAGAGGGATAGATGATAATGTTACTACAAAAAAAAAGAGGGGAAAATTTGTCCAGCGGCGCCAATTAAAAACATTAAATTGAAGAAAAGATCAAGACCCAGATTTTCTACTAATGCGGTAATGCCCCAAAAGACTCAGCAAAACGAATGATGACCGGCATAGATTCAATTAATTGATTGATTGATTACAATTAGTAGAAGGCGATTAACCAAAAAATGCAAAATATCAAAGTCCATCGAGTAAGAACCGTGAAAGAAACTAGCGATGAATGACAAAAAAGGAGATCCAGAGAGTAGTGTTCGCCGGCTTGGCATGGAGAGTATAAGACTCAAGGAAGAATTAGGTTTTTTTTAATGATTTAATGACATTTATAACCTTATATAAAAATGATAGATAATTACTATAAAATTATTAGCTCACATAAGATCTTAGTAAGATGCCACCTATGTGTCTTTTCTTAATCGGATGCGGCACTTTCCATCATAAATTTAACAGTAACCAGTAGGTGGTCTGTAATAAACAAAAGAAAGGTTAGGGGTTGAAAATTAACTTTGAAATGTGAAAAGAGTTATATGCATCTGCTCCAAAGTTCAGGGGAGTTTTGTATAATTTAGCCTTATAATAATAATAATAAACTGACACCTCTCTTTTTTTTCTTTTTTTTTAAAAGTTTAATTCTTACAATTTATTTATCCTCTTACCTAATATTTAGCTATTTCTATTTAATTTAAAAATATTATGTTTACCATGAGATCCCCTAAGCAATGCACCAATTTGATGTACTATCTAAATCTTAACTAAATCCTTTTAATTTAACATCAATGACTCCCCAGATATACCCAAATATGTATCAAATCTAATTAAAAATTGGGAGCCATCAAGGCCCCTGCCCGATGCTCAGCCCGAAAAATGAATGAACGACATTTGCAGCTTGATGCCCAGCCTTACCCGGTAGGAGCCTTAACTATTATGGGTTGGACAAGAGTGGGCTAGACTGGGTGGACACTTTCATACTTAAGTTGTGATTTTATATTTATATTATATTAAAAAATGTACATATCATAACTAAATAGATATAAATTTTAGGATACATTAGATCAAATATATTAATATTTTATGTATAATTTAAATAAATAATATACATTGAGTAATATGTATTTTATGTAAAATAATATATGGTGAATAATATAAAATTTAAATCAATGTTATGTAACTTTTCGAGTTAGACCATATGGATAGGGGATCACCCACTACTCGATGCTCGGCCCTACCCAATAACTAGCCCTGTTGGCCCTGCCCAAAATGTTTTGGACCACTATTTTAATGTTGGGCAGGGCAGTTTTTGATTAGGTTCGGGTGGACATATTGGACGACTGGACACTATGCTCACCCCTCATTAGTTTCATTTTGTCATCGAGATTATAGGAATGATTCTCCAAACCTTTTTAATTTAAAATTCATTAAATTATTTTTTGAAAACCAATATTAAGAATGGATATGATTATTATCTAAACTCATCTTCTATTTGTTTTTATTTTAGATTCAAATCTCAACAATCTCTCTCTTTTTTAAATTAAAAAAATAAAGATTTGGAACAAAATACATGTTATTTTATATTTAAAACTTTATATGTTGCATATATTTATATTAACCGCTCGGATTAAAATTTTCTTGGAAGGAGGGGAGGGGGTGATGCTTTGTTTGGGAGTTATATATAACTAAACTCTCTAATGGGATAAGTAGTACATCCAATATGAAGACCTAGTATATAATCTATTTATTTTAAAAAATTTCTATTAAAACGTTACTATACGAAATCAAATACTTTTTATCAAACTCATTTTGAGATCAATTTTAAAACTCCCTTATTTTTTTAGGTAAGTTGTTTGAAAATTTCAAATTCAACACATAAAGGAGAGATTGCAACCTGTTTTAAAGGAGATAAAAAATTCAAAGAAAAAATGTGAAGTTTAAAGAAATGTGGCAATAATATGTTTAATACATAATTAAAAAACAATAACAGGGAGTTTGACGTTAAAAGTCCATACATAATTAAGGACGTTAAATTTAATTTTTATAATATTAGAGTCTAATATGCAGTTGACATAAATTTTTGTGGGGGTTTTTCTGCAGTATAGTTTACATATTTAAAGGTAAGATACAACCACTACCCTAAAGTGTTTTGAACAATGCTCATTTTTTAGACAAAAGAACAAATGTAGTATATAAAGGCAGTCTATCAAAATATACACCCATCGATCATCTAAAATGCATGAAATACTTAATGGATTTATTGATATTAGAAATGCTTGAGGTAAAATTTTTGTTGCAATTGATGTCCGCAGTCTATCAACCTGCAAGTGCTATTGTAATGGAAGCATGTCTTTGCAATTGCTTATCATGCTACTTAGGTTAATTAGTTGTTGTCACGTATTGTTTGAGTAAATCTCAAAATTATGATGATTGAAAATGTTTTTGTTGATGACACCTCATGATCAACTTATTGTCGTATCGTTGATGATGTCAAGGATAATTCGTGCCAACACCCTGAATTGAAATATTTCCTACTTTAATTTCAAATATAGCTTCACAATCATGCAATGCACTTCCATACAACATTCATAATAATGTAACTTCTTAAATTTTCAAATGATGCTTCATATCTTTTTAAGGTGATCCATGCAACGCACGGTGATATACGTCTAGTTGTAAAGTAATCTAAATGTAATCATGATTATAACTAATTACATCAAATCAAGTAATCCACATTACATAGCTTTGGTTATGTAATCCATATTCAAGCTTATGTTGGTTACCATGATTACATCTATACTCTTCATAAATCAACATTTAGACATTTATACCCTTTCTTTTTGGTCTTAATAGAGTTGAAAACATTAATTTACATGATGATTACATGAATTTGTTTGATTAATCATTGAGAAAAGATGAAGCAAGGGCATGAAAAAATTTGGTTGAATTATAACAATCATGAGAATAGGTCAGAATAATATTAGGTAAAAAATTACCTTGTCTAGGGCAGACATACAGATAGATAAAAATAATTTCATTTCAATTGACTTTTTACTGTATTACTGGTTTCATACTCATTCCTAAACCCAAAAATAGAACTTATAAGATAATTAGACCTCTCCGTTTTAAAGAGGCATACATATATATAAATGCCTATATACCATAAAAGGAGTAAATATTTCAAAATAGCTTATACATACACCTTAATGACATTCTGGTGGTAGAACTTTGAACCTGGGTCTGTCGTTACAGTATGAGTAGAACATTAATTTCCTTCTTGCCCAGTCCATAGCTTGAATCTGCTGTTGTGACAGCTTTATAAAATCTGGTCCATTAATTGGGTCTAATAATAAGTTTGAAGAATTGGATTTGCCACAAGCAGTAGGCACTGTGGATTCTGCTGTGGGATTGGATTTGCAGCCACTGAGTTCCATGTCTGTGAATGAAGCAACAAAAGGGGCATACTTGTAATTAACTGGGTATTTTCCCCCATGAGTTGCCCATTTTGAACCATCCCATATTGTAGCATGTATTGACATTGGCTTTGATGGGTATATAGAAGGGTATTTATTATTATGTGTGAACTCCCTCACTGGTATGTTGTCCACTAAGAACCTGCAACATTCAGAGACATCAGGATAAATATGTACTCCCTCCGGTACTTAGTTTAGGAGCTAATACTAAGGAAATTACTTAGTTTATTTATTTGTAAAAAATGTGTATTAATTTCTCTAAGATACCTTCTTTAATCAGTTGCATTATTGGAACTACTTCATGATAGAAAATTAGAAATCACTATAACATGTGCAATCAATAAGAACGTTTTAGAGAAAAATTATAAATTTTGGAAACAAAATGGATTGAGATCTTACATCTAGAACTAAAGTATACTTCCTAATTAGCTCCTACATTTAGGACCATAGAGGGTATATAAACTCTATAGAAAGCTATGCCATTAGCAAACAAACATTAGTATGACTCATTTCTCAGATTCTGTATAATGCAACCATGTCTAGTTCTAGTTATACCAGAAAGATTCTTATCCCATCATTTTGTTTGATTTCCTTATTGGGTTCTCAAAATTTTGCTCAAATTTTACTTATGTTTCTCAAGTTCAAAAGCTTGTACTTGAATATTTTATGAGAGAGAGAGAGAGAGAGAGAGAGAGAGAGAGAGAGAGAGAGAGAGAGAGAGAGAGAGAGAGAGAGAGAGAGAGAGAGAGAGAGAGAGAGAGATTACTTGGGATTATTGTTTTTAACATGGCTAGTAATTTACTATATTGTCACTCGAATATGATTGGTTTAAACCAATATATTGATTATTTGGTATCTGAGTAAAATATTTATTGCTTAACAGGCACACGGTTGGTCATGTCAGCAAAATCTAGCAAAACACTGAAGGACTTTTATTGACAATGTAACTGAATTAAGAGAAAATCTTGAGTAAGAATTTATAGATTGATTGAGTATATGTAACATTTTCCCCTATCTTTATAAAGTTGAAACGTGATTACTTTGCCTTACACTGTGTGATAGTTGTTCCAAAGGATGCTGTAGTGGTGATACTTCTCTGTTGGGTCAAACCAGAGATAGAACTTCTCCTCTCTTCCTGTGCTGACACTCCCATTGGCATATATATTTGTCTGAATGACCCAATCGTTTCTCTCATCATGACCAAGCAGTTCAATATCTATCTCATCATGGTTGTGAGGGAATACATCTGCATTAGACAGCTGACATTTCCTCCTGTTAATTTCTGTAGGAGCCATAGCCTCACAAACATTTCAATACATATATGTATGCATGCATGCATTCTCTGTTGTAGTATACTCGTTAAAATAAGAAAATTTTTATCCCCATATACTGTAAATAAGATGGAAACTTGGTAGTGCGAGCTGTCAAGTCTTACATTGAGTAGAATGAGATGTTTAATGGGATATTTAAGTGGGTTCATTCTCCAGCTTCAATAGCTTGCTTTTACCCAATTCTCAGGTCCCGCATTGAGTATGAAATTATTAGAGAGATTAGAGAAGAGAAGCTTACATAGAAGGCTACTACAACTCCAGATGACAAACCAGCAGGTAACTTGATTGCAGCACTGAAAAATCCATAGAAGTATCTGCTTCTTGAGACCAAACCGGAGCCTGTGGAACAACAAAAATACAAATGGGTATCACAAAAATACTCAAAAGTTAAAATTTTATGCATTGATTTGACCAAGAAAAATCATCAATGTAATTAACCTGAAGTTTTGTTGAGAGCCAGAGTGGCTATGGACCCATTACTCAGAAACTGGATATTTGGGGCACCAAAAGATTTAGAAAACCCAAGATCAACTTGAACGTGTGGAAAAGAATCAGTTAAAGGAGTGACATTTGGAGCAGTATAAAAATGCCTTTCATGAGAAGAAACACAAAGTACTTTGCAAAGGATTATCAGAAGAACAGAGAGAACTTGCTTTTGCTGCCATAAAGCCATGTTTTATTGCAGTGATGATGAAGAAGAAACATGGAAGGTTGGTGAATTATATAATGCAAAGATGATTAGTGATGATCTTAATCTCTTTGCTTAGTTGTTTACTAGCTGGATACCTCTTTCTTAGTGCCCTGTTTGAGGGTAGGTGTTTTTGGACCTATAGTAGGAAATGCATGTGTTTGTGTTGGCTCTTACTTATAAAATGATAGAGGGAAGAGTTGGGTCAATACTGTTACTCTGCATTCTTTTGTATCAAGTAAATAATGATGATAGTAATCTTTGCTAATCATATAAAGACAAGTATTAAATGCATGGCAAGCCAAGTTAACTCAAGTAGGTAGTTAGACTAACTAGGGTCAAGTCTTTGCATTTTTCATAGGTAAGGTTTGAGATTCCTTTTTAAACATGGAATTCCGGGGCTATTGGTTTGTGTTTGTGACTAGAATTTAGGGAGTGAGTAATCTAATTGACTTTGCTTCTTACTTTAGAATGTTAGGTATGCCATCGACACTTCAATAAAATCAAAGATGATTAAGTGAACTCTGAACTGTTTTTTTATTTTTTATTTTATTTTTTGTTATATTATCAAAACAGAGCTAATCAAATAATGGGAGGGGGTTTTAATGTGCAACGGGATTCAGTACAATCCCATATTAATGTTCATTTTGGTACAAATGAAACATTTTTTCTCTTACGAAATCGTAGGAAAAACGAATAAAAATAAGAAAAGGGAATGGAGGTTCATTTTAAAGATATGTTTGATATATTACAAAAAATAAATAAACTTAATAAAAAATGTAATTAATATTTCAATACTTACAATTTGCTTTCGTAATGTATAATTGAATGGTGTAGATTTTTTCTTCTATCTGATTTTATTTTATAACTACCTTATATATAATTTCCTAAAGAGAAATTTTTGAAAAATTCCCCATCTCAAAACTTATTGCCTAAAGGTTCCTTAAATTTGTTTAAGGATTTAGGTGCATGCAGCTTTTCTTCAGCAGTATGTAACCTAACTTCAATTGTATGTAAAGCAATAGACATTTGGGCACGATCAAAGATGAACTGCACCCACCAAAAAATCCCTAAACACTTGTAAAAATTATGCCATGTGAAATTTTTCAACAGTTTTCCTTTTTTAAAAGGTAGGTCCTTCATTCCTAGGTTTTTATTCCATGGTTTTATATGTCATTTTCTCTAAGATATTTTCCACATGATAGCATTAAAAGCATTCGAGTAGAATTCATGAGATTGGACACAATTAGTGGTGCTTTGAAAAGACAGGGGCCAGTGAAAAAGACAATAATATTAGTTGATGGTTGAGGACCTTGATGGGAAATCTCACTTGAAATGTCTTTGCATTCATACTCAAAAATAAAATATAATCTCATCTAGTGCATTTTGTTCTTATTATAAGAGTCCGGTACTCAAATTATGTTTTTTAAAAAAACATGTAAAAGTTAGCTAAAAACTATAAATATGTTTGAAATGAAATTTTTTTTCTTTAATATTATCCTTATTTATTATGAGACTATTAAGAGAGAGAGAGGGGGAGGGAGAAAGAGATATGTACGTTAATAAGTATGAAAGAGGGTTTGAGGTAAAATAAGAAAAAAGTACATTGAATGATGGGATAACCTAATGTAAAATTTTATATTTTAAATCAAAACAATTCAAAATTTAAGCTTTTATAATAACAACCGGAGAAGTACTTCACATGAACCAGAATCTGTTCAAAACGCGTAGGCTTTAATTGGAATTTGACTCATAACCATACGTAACTAAGTCATTCTGATTCCTGAAAAAGATATGACTTATGAGCATGGAATGAATTAAATAAAATGAAATAATCAAAATATGTATAGGTGAACAATGTTTTATGATGATTACATTGAGAAGAAAAGCACCCCAGGAACCAAGCTGGGTTGGTGTGGTGGTTCAGCGCCTCATCCCTTAAGCAAGTGGTTGGGGGTTCGATCCCCACCCTTGTGAATGGAAAAAACTCCTTGGCCAGTCCTCTACCGCTTCGTGCGCTGACAGAAGGACGAAGGATCAGTCTCATGGCGATCGGCTGTGGGGATACCTTGCTAACGCAAAAAAAAAAAAAAGCACCCCAGGCAATAAATCGGTTGAGAACTTGTATAATTATTCGAGGGTGAATGGTTTGCATTAAGTCAACTCATAATGAAATCGGTTGTAATTAAAATAACATTTTAAAGGATTAATGTCCATTTTTATCTTAGAGGTAACAGTAAAAGAGTGCTGAGTATCCTGAAGTAATAAGAGGAGCATTTTTACCTAGAAACATCCAAATCGTAACAAATTTACCCCCAACGTTGAAAACATTATGTTTAACCGTTAAATCCTTATTTTTTATCAACTGATGCTAATGTAGCTATTTCACCATATATATGTAACCATTTAAAGATTCATTTTGCCATGGAAGTAACCATCAAGAAGCCTTTTACCTCGGAAGTATCCAATCCGCTGCAAATTTGTCCGGATTGTTATTCAAAGTTAAGTTGACACTCTACGTTGCATCTAATAATCCATCCATTACCTACCTCATCGCCATAAATCATTTACATTCGTCTAGAAAAATTAAAAGAAAAGGAAAAAAAAATTAGAAGCATCACCTACTCTTCCCCTCCCCCTTTCACACATACTAGCTTCGTTATCATCATCTTCTTCTCTCACAACTAGAAGTGACAAAAATGCACATTAACCCTTTATTTAATATATATTATTTTTTAAACAACAAAAATGTCAATTTCGCATAATTTTATTCTCTTCAATCATGATTTATTTTTTATGTTTATGGTGAGATGTATTATTGGGTGTAATGTGGAGTACTACGTATTATTTAGCAGTTCAACTTAACTTTGGATAATGGTCAAGACAAATTTGCTATGATTTTGAAACTTTCAATGCAAAAACACTCATTGATGGTTACTTTTGGGGCAAAAATACTCTTTAAAAATATGACATGTATACGGTAACAGAGTCATATTAACATTGGTAGGTAACAAAATGAGGATTTAACAGTCAAAATTAAAGTTTCTAACGTTGGAGGGTAAATTTACTACGATTTGGACACTTCCGATGCAAAAATGTTTCTCTTGTTACGTTGGTATACTCAGCGATCTTTCTGGTTATTTCCTGAGAAAAAATGAACCTTCGCCTTATTTTAAATAAAATCGAGTTAAGGCTCTTAAATACCCAGGAAGTTATACCCAAGGAGCTGCAGCACCAGGAAGTTTTTTTGGATCTTAAATACCCAGGAAGTATTATCTTTGTAGCATTAATGTCCAAAGTTAACGGAGAGGAAAATGAATGTTTGCCAAGTCAGATTGAACGCCATGTCAGAGTCAAATCTTATTGAATAGGTGATGGCGTGGCTTGAGTTAACGTTCTTAAATGCCTTGGAAGTTTTCTCAAAGGAGCATCTAGTACCCGAAAGTTTTGCTTTGGTTCTTAAATACCCCGGAAGTTTTCTCGAAGGTGCTTCTTAATCCAAGCCACGTCATCACCCATTTAGTCTGACGTGGCCTTCAGTATGACGTGGTAAACGTCCGTTTTCCTCTCCGTTGAATTTGGGCATTAATTCTATGAAAATAATACTTCCTGGGTATTTAAGATCCAAAAAAAACTTCCTGATCCTGGCAGCTCCTTGGGTATAACTTCCTGGGTATTTAAGAGCCTTAACCCAATAAAATCATTAATCCACATTATAATAAAAAATATTAATACACAAGTATATAAAATATTCAAGTATAAACACATATAATCTAACAAAATATAAGATCCAAAACGGTCAACCCATCTAAAACACTTAACCGGAACAATTAAGAGCCTAGTTGATGGATTTACTAATATGATTGACCGACTCAGATTTGATTTTGACACCATATATAGTTTAGAGTCATAATGCTTCATGTTTATGGAAGGTGTGATGATTCAAGTGATGTTGAGATTTCTATTTGAACAACAATCCCAAGAAAAATGTCTAACCAGCTTATCATGTTAAAACAAAAAATTTATTTTTTAATTCATTTATTTCTCGTTCTTTCCAATAATTAAACGGCCTCTAAGATCCTTCTCACTTGTATACTCATTCATATAATGTTTAATTACTTTAATTTTTCCAATTCACTTCCTCTTGTTTATTTCTGTTAAGGTAGAGGGAGTGTAATATTCCGCCAACAGTAGAAGCTAATTTTCAGAAACTATTAAGGGCAAAAATTAAACCTCTCTCATCTAAATTGCTACATAAATTCTAATTTTGAACTTCTTATTTAAGTAACGAGAATTCTTGTCAATCACACCTTGTACGAGTTGGTCTTCCTGTTGTAAATATAAGGTGTTTCCAAATAACCAATTAAACATATCCTAATAGAAAATTTTGTAAAAAAAAAAAAAATCAAGATTTCATTTTTTGTCCTAGGTACTTAGATGAATGTAAATATAATAAGACCACTATATATTGTTGAAAAGTGTCAATATTATATAGTAAAGTAAATTATTATGAAAAGCTTATTATAAGTACCTAAATTTTTTTTCAATTTTTAATTTGCTACATGTGTGTTTTCTTCTCTTAATTAAACCATTACTTTTTATTTATTTTTATAGCTTTTAGTTTATATAACTTTCCCCTGTTATCACTATAAGCTCATGTGCATGAGCTAATAACTCTCATGGAGCAAAATTAAAGCATATAATTAAAAGAGAGAAATACAAAAATAACTAATTAAAAGTTATAGAAAAATATTGGTACTAATAAATATGTTTTGGGTTAAATTATTAATGATGTCACGGATGAAATAGTAGTAAGGTAGGTGAATGTTGAGGGATTCCACTTAAGACAGCGTGAATGAGAAATCTGTGAGATTTAGATTTATATGGGATTTGTTTGTTATTTTGGAGACAGCCACAGTAAAAAAAGTTGTTTTAGCTTTGGTGGTGAATGAAATTTAGAGACATTATTGATGACAATGACGCTATGTTATCTTTGTACAAAGATTAACAGGTTTTTGTTAGGCGTAATTTTAAACAAAATCGTGCACTTACATGCTACTAAGCTCCGTTTTTCTATTTTTTTTTTTTTTTGGTACAAAAATTTGAAGAAATGGTTCAGACTTCACTCAAACTAAGGATATATAGCTTGAATGACTCACCTAAGTTATACTAATGTCAGGCAAAGCAAAACTTCATACCCTTAGACCAACGAAGGAGATAAGGTACAAAGAGATAAGTTGACGCACAGTTGTAGTAAACATGGATATCTTCAATGTACATAGGTTTGATGGACATAAATTACAGTAACCCTGCTGATTTAACACCTTTAGTCGCCTTGGGTTAAATTCAAAAATTCCAAATTATGCAATATAGCACAACACGGGTCGATTCTCTCGCGGAGCCTCTTTATTTGAAATCCTAGGCTAAACTAAGTATCAAAAGCATCATTAAAATGGGTTTTGAGATTAATTATATCTATCAAACTACTTGTGAATGCAATTAAAATAAATCCTAAGCTACTATTTTTTTGGTTTTCTTTCAATAAACGGAGAATGACTTGATGAAATTGGATTTGAGAAAAATTAATAAAGATATGCTCCTTGGAGATGGAATACTAGCTATCCTTACTTGAGAAAATGTATGGGAGTAAATTTATCACTAAGTCAAATTGCAAACCCCAAATACGGTTTGGGTCAAATGTATTTAATCAACAATTATTCCTAAACGCTAGGCTATAATCACCAATTAAACTATTTTTCATAAACCACTTAGTGTGTAATCGAAATTGGTCAAAGCAACTTGTTCCTCTAAATTCAAATGCTCACGGAGACAAATGACAAGCCCAACTAAATCATACAATCGATCAAACGATGATAGATAATATAATTTTATTGAACTCAAAAATAGGAAATAGAAATTCAAGCACCAAGTTACAAATCCCAATAACTATTACAAGTTTAATCAATCCACACAGAGAAATTGAACGACAAATCTCAGTTCCACAATCATATAACAAAACCTAACATAGGAAATTGAAATATAATCAGGCAAGTAGATGAAAAATAAATAACTCCCCTATAAGAAGCTCCATAGCTCAAGCTAGTTCATCCTCTCCAAGAAGCACAAGAAAATTAGCCACTCATGATGCAAATCACCGCTACAAATTGTTTGCTACACCAAGAGGCCATGGATGGATGGTTGGAAGGTTTGTTATGGAAGATGAGAGTGAAGAAAGAGGAAGAAGATGGTAGAAAAGAGGTGAAATTGGTGAATATTGGTGGTGGATGATGAGAAAAGGTGCTTTTTGATGAAAAGTGATGATATGTGTGTGTTAGGAAGCTTGTGCGCCGCTTCTTCTGCTGTCCAAACTCGAAATTCTGATGTAAAATACCCTAAAAACGCTGATTTTCGGAATCTAGGCGTTTTTTGCAATTTCTGGAAGTCCTGGGCCAGTTTCTGTAATTTTCTCCTAACTGTTCCAAAGCTTTTCAGGATTCTGGGTCTTTTTCTGTAATTTTTGCTAAATATCAGAAACAGCAATTTCAGCCCTTTTTTCTCCATTTTCTACAAGGAAAAATTAACCACAATGTAATACCTTGTATTCCAAGAATTAATCACTCAAAATAATCAATCAAATGTGATAATTATTTCCTTATTTGGCTCCTTTTTACACACAATCATCTTTAATTCAACTTAATCATAATATATGCAATTTAACTCAATATTAATGCCAAAATCCCTAAATAAGATATAAAATACTATAATAAAATAGGGATATATCACCTGCTCTACACAATGGGGGAATAAAACCATTACACTATGCTAAGAAGACATAACTCCTTACCAATAAACATACAGATGACGCCTACAAACTATAGGTTCCATGTTTGCATTTTATGGAGGCAAATTTTTGTAATATTAATCATCCATTAGGCGAGAAGAGGAAGTTGATGAGGTAGGACGCTAGATGATTGTTTATTGGTGAGGTTTCCTCATTTTACGAAATACAGCTTTTATATTTAACGGTAAAACAGATGAAGATGATGATACTTCCATGAGATAAACAGGGGGGAAAATAATATGAGGTGTCAAAATGGACAAAGACAAATCTGCTTAGTTGTTACGTAGCTGGCGGCACATCCACTTCACGGTCTCATTCCTCCATAAAGGCCTTAACACACGGCGGGCGGTGGCCCCTTTCTTGGCCTACTTGTCAATTCCTTTAACTAACTATAAACTGTAATTTTAAGAATGAAGTGTTGTGTTAACAGCCTTTAACACAAATATATTTTGAAAACTGTAATTTTACAAATAGACATTCAAAAATGGAGTAAAAGAACTGACATAATTTATTTTCCTCTAACATCCATTTATTTTTTGACTACTCATTATGTGCTTATTTAACAAACGTTTAGGGAAAATAAATGGCGTTTGTTGTTTTGATCCGTTTTTAGATATTTATTGATAAAATTGCACATTTAAAACAAATTCATACCTGATGCCCTCAATGAAACACTTCATTTAGAAAATTGTACTTTTACCCTTTCCTCTTTAAACTCTTTTTTTAACTCCACTCTTAAGTATAAAAGTTGGTTATGATTAATTTTTATCCAAGAATATAATAGTTATTTATTCTTTATATTTATTATATTTCTTAAATTAATTTGTCATATTTATAAACTCATATATGATATAATCAAGTTGATTTTCTCTCCTTTTACTCTTTCCCATTTTCTTGTCAAAATATTTAATCCATCATTGGCTTAAATAATGAATTATTCAGATTTAATATTTTATAAAATTGTTATTATTAACATTAATAAATAAATAGAAAATCTTATCTACATAGCTCATAACTGTAATAAAGAAAAATAAAATACATTTAAAATGTAATAATAATATTTTTTGTAAAATATAAAATTTGAACAATCCATTTCTTTATTTACAGGTCGAGATCAGATTCTGAGAAGAAATGAAAATATCTTCTCCCCAAATGATCATACTCCCTCGATTCTTATTATAAGAATACAAAATTTAAATTGCTTTGATCCTTTTTATAAGAGTTTAATAAAAGTTTTTTGAACATTTAATACATTTTAACATTTTACCCTTAATTAATTTTATTTTCTCTCTTCATCTTTTTCTAATACCATATTCTCTTTCGTACTTCTTCTCATTATTTCTCTCTTTTACTTGCCCCAATTTCAATAAGGGTATGGTTGGAAAAAAATTATTTCTTATATACCCATTGATTTTAATTAATTTTAATTGTTTTTTTAAACTATGTAATCTAGTTATTGAACTTTTATAATAAGAATAGAGTAGAGCTACCACATATGAATTTTTCAACATCACAGCAAAAGCAGTTGATGAGCCAAGGCCAATGATTACAGATAGCTAATATTTGATTAATCAATTAAAAACGATTATGATGGCCAAAGGCTAAGATTGGAGGGGGTATATTTTAGGTTTTGATTTATGCAATATTTTGATAATATCAAAAGTAATGTATCTGGAACATGTGCTATCAAATACCAACAAATAAAAAATTTCACAACCAATCAATAAATAATACATTTAGAGACATTGAAATATTTTGGGGGCACTTACTTATAGTATTATTGTGCCCTGAATAAGTTAAAATTATCTTATAATATTCATTCCTAATTATAAAATACAATTTTTGGAAGTGATAATGTTTTTAATGGCGTTCAAAGTGTCCTAGTTTTAACTATTTTGGCCTGATCTCGAACATGTTGGGACTGTGAACAGGATCAGATCCGGTCTCATCCTTGAGATCCCAGTCCCAATCCTATTTTTAATATAATTTTTAATTCTAGCTATAAATTAAATTACTACTTTATTTTGTATTATTTCAATTATTTTGTATTATTTCAACTTTATATTCATTATTTCTTTTTACTCATATTTAGCGAGAGTTTTTCCTAGACTAATTTTTATGTCTATTATACTCCATTTAACAGCTTAAAATAATTTTTATAACATAACTATCTTAATTTTAGATTAATTCGCATAACTATGAAGATATAATATATGTATTTTTTTCAAAAAAGGTTATAGTCTTATCAGTTTTTTTTAATAAATGATCACTTTAAACAATGAAATTGAGAGGAATTTAACTCACATAATAGTATTTATTTATATTATAATAGGAGTAGGATTTCCCTGGAGTCTCCTCATCCTTTTTCCTTATTTTCTCTTATCTCATCCCATCCTCACCGTTAGATTGATAATTTAATGGTTGAGATTGAATAGTATTTAATATTATTATTTTCTTAGATCATGTTGTAGTAATCTATCCAGGTTAAATTTTAAATAGTTTAAATTTATTTATTTATTTTTATATGATATTAATCCTAAGTTTACTCATTATTAAATCTCAACTGTTAATTTTGTCAATCTAATGGTGATTGATTACACCATACTATTATATATTTTTCATAACTAAATTGAGTGGATTATTGCATGTTCTAAGGCTTTTTGCACCGAATTAGAGCACATTCTGATATTAGGACACAATACAATTGGGATTTGTGATAAGGATTAAAGGTCAATTTTACCCTGAAAATTTTAGATTATAATCAATTTTGCCACGAAAGTATCTTTTGGTCTGATTTTGCCCTGGAAGTATAAAAATAGAGCAATTTTGCCCTTTACCGTTAAAATATTAACAGTCAACGTCAATTTTTTAACAGTTAACGTGAGTTTTTTTTAATGGAATAGGGTGGTTTTACTACGTTTTGCAACTTCTAGGGAAATTTTGAATCCAAAAAAACTTCTGGGACAAAATCGGTCTTGAATGAAAATTTCCAGGGCAAAATTGACCATTATTTCTTGTGATAATGAGGGGTAAAAATGGCATAATTAGTTATTTATTTTGATTAGCAATTATTTAAGACAATTGATGCTACCTTAGCTTTGTTTTATATTGCAGTTGATATGAAGAAAGAGTCAAAATAAAAAAGGATTCAAGAGACGAAAATTCAAAAGCAGTAATAAGAAATATGTTTTCTGCCTTGGTCACTTTGGCAATCACTTTTGGTGGCCGAAGCGACCAAAGCAAAATTTGGTTTTGCTTTAACTATGTTCGTCTTGAGTTTGTCACAGTGAACCCACGACTTTCGTCCATGCAAATGCTAGGCTTTTTGGGGTTTTAGAATTCCAATTTATATGACCCAACCCAAGAACCTCAATACACGATTTCCTCACTCAAAACCCGACCTAAACGCTCATTCTAATTAGATTTTACGTACACCTCCCATTTACTCCCTAACCTAAGATCTCTCAACTCTCTCCCATCTCCATTTTCTTCATCCTCCACCTTCTTCCATCATCTTCTTCCATGGCTTACACACACATATATAGCTTCGTCTTGGGCATCCATTGAAGCTATGAGAGGCTGTGGATCATTATCTCCTGGGGAATGAAGTGATGGCTCACATAGGGAGTTTTCTTTAATACTTATTTATTTATTTATTTGAGATTTCAACTATGTGTATTTGAACTCCTGTGTTGGATGTTCAAATTTAAATTTGGTAGAGATTTTGGATATGCATGAATGAGCTTTGAATAGCTAATTTGGTGTTGGAATGTGTATTGAACACTTTGTTAGTTATATATATGTTTTGATTAATCCATCTTAGTATTGAGTTATTGGGCACATATGTTTAATTATGTTGAGTTCTCTTTTATTAGTCATTCTTGCATGTGACAACAAGAGTTTCTATTAGATTGAACTTGACTAAGGAAAGAAGCATTAATCTAACCTAATTTAACTAAGTACAATTGGATCCAAGATTAATTAATTAATGGCAATAACATTAACTTGTGTATGCATTAAAGTTTGGTCATTGATGTGAGTATCCTTGTATATGAAATCAAGTGATTACATTTGTGAGTGAGATTTTTATGTACATATGAATTAATGTTAGGTAGTTAAGTGGTGTTAGTGTGACGACGATAATCTATTGATTAAACTCACTACAAATATTGTTAATTAATTAAGTCTAATTGTATCCCTAACCCCCAATGAAGTGAACCAATTCTTGCCACTTAACAAAACCTCCAGAGATCCATTTCATTGCATTAATATCACTTCATCAATCTATCCATTCCATCTTGATAAGAAAAGACCAAAGATATACAGTATCTATTAAAACCCAAAAACCCCATTTTTATACCTCATTTACATGACATTTAGTTTCATAGGTTAGTCATTAGACTTATTGTGAGATGATCTGTGATCTTACTACTATAAGGCAATCACTGCTTTTATAAATAACTTGCATTTGAACCTTAAAACGACTAAGGAAAAGTTTAAATTAGTGAGGATTGGATGAGGAGAGAAAAAGAGAAAAAGGATGATGAGAGAATCTAAACCCGGATTTCCAGATCCAGCTGAGACCGTGATGCAGATAGAGTCTTTGCTATTTTCCTTAATAGGAACAGAGATGGGATGAGGTGTTTATGTCACGTCTTCATATTTGGACACCGTACTTTTAAATATGATATTTTACAATATTTTAGGAGTAATTAATTATTTTCTTTCTAAATTCTCCCTGTATAATTATTTATCTCCGTTGATAAATAAATGAGTAGTCTTTCCCATGCGTAGAATTAAAGTTAAGCTAATGAGTAGCATTAATGAAGGGTGAAAGATGAATAGATGAAATAAAATTTCTAACATAAACTAATTTAAACTTCCGTCACATGTGAAAGTTAAATAGTTAGTTTCTTTTTTAAATGAAATGATCAAAATAACATTAAAAAGAGGATGATGTACCCCCTCTTATACTCTTGTACTTATTATAAGGTACTTCCTCCATTCTTATTTGTAAGATCCTATTTTTTGAATGAGCTTGTCCCTTTTTATAAGGCCCTCTTTAAAATTGTCTAAACAATAAATGCATTTTTATCCATTTTACCAATTCATTAATTCTTTTCATACATTCTCTTTCATCATTTTTCTCATTATTACTCTCTCTTACCCATTTATAAATAAAGACACTTTGGAAAAGATGGTAAATTCTCAACACATTTATTATGTTTAACAAATTTTTTAGAAAACCACAATTTAGTTAAAAGGACCTTATATATATGGATAGAGGGAGTACAAACTAGATTTTTGGTCCTAAATATAAGACATCAACCACTGTATTAATTATTTTTTTCTTACTTTCTCTTTATTAATGGTGAATTGAAGTTGAAAAGATTATGTAATCTCATTCAATGAGAGGTGAAGTTAGAAAAAATGATCAATTTAGTATAAATTTAATGATCCAACTATCATCATTTGGTATGTGAAAATTGTTTGTGCCTTATAATTACAGTTGGGAATACAGGCCACCCATGGATTATGCGGTGTGGGTCACAGTGGGATGCATAAAACCCAACCCCAGCTTCCATAGCAGGTTAGCCTGCCTGCCCGCCACTTTTTTTAAATTTCCTTTTTAATTTTTTTAAAAAATGCCAAAAAAGAATAAATAAAGCTCTAAATCAATAAACATATATTATCATTGCATAAACTAAAGTAGAATACTCCAATTATCATAAAACCATGGAGCCCACAAATTGCATATTTTTTATATAGACATTTACCTAGTTTTATTGTACAAACAATATAATTAATACAGTTTAGATTCTAGTTTAGATTCTAATGTACAAAAACCACAATTTGTTATGTCAACTACAATTTATGTTAATGAAGTGTCTAAAAATATAACTTAATGCATTCAGGAGGGATTTTTCTTTTATACATATATGTATGTACGTATGTATATGTATGGCAGGTCAACTCGTCATTCCGCGGGTTATATGGTGTGAGGCTATACAGCCTGCACTTTGATAGATTAGGAAAATCCCAACCCCAATCCTATTCTAACTTGTGGGTTGGCGAGCGGCTTAACCCACTATTACCGGCTCTTCTTATAATTAACACATAAATGAATAGTTACATTACAAACTCCAACGAAAGACAAGTACATAGAAAAGTTACAAGTTTTTAAAGTACTTTAATAAAGTACATGTTAACCCTTTTAGTATGTTATAATACTTTGTCATTATTTTACTTTTCAAAAAGCATTAAATAATTATTTTCATACTTACCCATATTTAATAGGGTAGTGGGAGAGAATAAGAATTAATATTGTACTTGAATTTAGTGTAGTTAGTATTAGCTGTATTAGAAATCACTTGAATTTTAAGAAAATTTAAAGTTTTTAACCATTTTTATTGATATGTAAGAATTGTTAGTTGGTATCTTATAACAAAGATAAGAGGAAGTATACCATTACTGAAATAATAACCAAATTAATGAAAAACAAAATATTTCCCAATCCCTGATTGGTCAAATTATTGGAAACGAAGCCATTTCACATTGAAATGATTAATATCATGGGCAAAAGAAAGTAAACTAATATAACTCTTCTGGCACCTTTTTTTCAATAAGTATTCAAAATGATATTAAAAGAAGCTTAAGGTCTTAATTAGTCTTATATAGTTACTTCAAAGAAAGGACAAAGAAAACAATATCACTTAACTTGAATAGTTACCATTCTGTTCCTTATTATAAGTCCACCCTAACTACTTTTCACATACCAAGGAGTAGAAGTTATAACGTTAAATATATCATATTTTTCTAACTTTACTATTATTTAAGAATAGTTGTTAAAATAATATTTTATGCATTATAACACTTCTATCTCATTTTCCCTATTTTCAAGATAGGGGTAAAATAGTCACAATAGCATTATTGATCCCAAACTTGACTTATATATAGGAACGAAAAATTTGTGGTAATTGGACTTATAATAAGGAACAGAGTAGTACTTCAAATATGGGCCTTTTACTATTGGTATTTTTGAATATGGGCTTTTTATGATGCTATGAAGGTATGAATAGGATATAACTGGCCCAATGACTGGGCACTGCTCAGCATATATCTGCATTTCTGTGATATAGTTATACTCCTTTGATTCCATCTTCATTAATCAAGTTGCTTAACTTATTTTTGAAAAGCTCAAGCATTTATTCCTTTAACTTTATGTGAGATTTCATTTTAGTGTCGTAACTTTTTAAAAATGTATTTTTAGTCTTTTAACTCTAACATCAATAGTCTCTAGTGATATATTTTATAATGATGATCATTATTTTAAAAACTAAACTTAATATATCAGCATTTGAAATTATTTCAAACTTTTAGGGTCTGTTTGGTATGAGGATTTCGGAGGGGAGGGGAGGAAAAATTTTTGTGAATTGAATTAAAAAAATTAATGATGTGGGATTATAAAATTATAATAAAGATTAGATGTAAAATAAAAGAGTAAGAGAATTTAATAAAAATTTTCAACTCTCTCTCTATTTTTCTTAAATCCAACTTTAAAAAAAAAAAGAAGGAATTCCCACTCACTTTCCCTCCCATCCCCTCATACCAAACAACCCATATAATTTCAATATTAGCATTTTTTGTTAACGATATTAGGGTTAAATTACTAAAAGGCACTTTATAAAGTTAAAGACCGAATTGAACCCTTACATAAAGGAAAACAACTACATGTTTATTTTAGCCTTTTTAAAACTAATATTTTAGTTTAATTTTTACACAGTCATAACTAAGAAAAAATGAAATAATAAATTTTTCATGAAGGGTCTACCTTCAAAAATAACATTTTATATTGCCTGAATTGGGGACTGAATCCCAAACCTAATGCTACAAAGGGTGTATCTTGTACCACTAGATCTAAAAGTGCATCTAACATAGCAGAAAATAAAAAAGAAGATTCATGTAAATGATAAGTAAACAAGCTACAATTAAAATTAATAAAAAGTTCTAGCGTCTCTGTAAGGTCCTTGTGGATGATGTTGGAAGAGGCACCGAGAGCTTCAAGACAAAGAGTATGATGCTTCATTCACTTTTAAAAAGAAAAAAAGAAGAAGAAAGTATGATGCTTCTTTGATGACCAAATCAGTAACTCCATGGTGCTTTGAGGGGAAGGCATAATCACATAACCTGGAAAGTTACTTCAAATATGGTCCTTTAACCACTGGTAACATTAAAAACGGGCCTTTTATGATGCTATGATATGATATGATGGTATGAATCGGTTATAAGTTATAACTAGCCCAATGAATGTCCAAGTTATATCTATCTGCATTTCTGTGACAAAAATTATTCTCCCTTTTTTAAGTAAATTTGGGGTATCCATAATCGATAATAGTGACTAAATTCTTCGTTGTGAGTCCTCTATTTAAATGCAAACGGCTGGCCACAATATGCTTTTGATGTCAAAGGGTGGGGGTTCGTTTAAGGGATTAAGTGAAAAACCACAAGACCACACTTGCGTAGTTAAAATTATGTTCCTTTAACTCTATTCTTTCTTTATCAGATAAAAAAAAAAACTCTATTCTTTATAAAATAATATTTTATCTTAGTTTATTTTTCACACTTTATTAATAATAAAAAATGAAATAAAATATTTTTCATGAAGGGCTAACATGAAAAATGACATTTTATTCTTTCAGGACATTATTTCATAGTAATATCACCAATAATAATTTTTCATCCACTCATTTGATATGCAATGCTATCTGATTATATTTTAGCATTGTTTTTTTTTTTTTGCCAGAAATATTTTAGCATTGTTAAGCCTAGTTGAAAGTACCTTTCTCAACAATATTTAATCTATTCATAATGAACAAATTAACATCCTCAGTTAAAGAAGATAATTTTCCCCTTCAGGACATCGTTGATATCAAAAAGTTGGGTTGAATAATAAAGTTTGTTACTGAAAGTTTGTGGTTCAACCAACTGAACCAAGTCCAATAAAATTTAGGATTTAATATAAATTTTGTAAACATGATAATACATGAAAAAAGTTTTATAGTATGAAATGTCGCACAGTATAATTTATTGAGAAATCATTTTAATTGGAATTTAATACTTGATAATTAAACTAAAGACAGGAAGTATGACTAACATTTTTCTTTAAAAAAAGCTTTGACCAGAAAAAGGAATATAACCAATAATATACTCCTATAAACTCAAAATAATCAGCCATCCCAATAATTATCATATGGAAAAAGAAACTTCCCAGTTCCCACAACTATTAGTATTTTTCATATAATTTCCAATGTATATTAAAAAAAATAAAATTTTTCCCATAAGTCCTCGTTGTTATCTCAGTATATGTCGGCGGCAACCCCGTACGCAACTTCAAAGGCACGAGGAACTTCCACATTTATCGCGCCACGTGTCACTCTCATCCTTCTTCAGCTTCCATCCGAAACAATCTACGAAGCAGCCTTTCCCTCACTTTCATGATCCAAACCTCAAAAACCCAGAACCGGCGAATCCCATTACGCCACGTGTCACAATCCTCCCCTTCCCTATATATACTCGAACCCCCACGTCCACCTCAACAATCACACACAACCAAACAAACACTTAGATCCATCCACAAGTCCCAAACACACAAAAAAAAATCCAATCTTTTTCTCTTTTTTTCGTCTTCTTCCTCTTAAAGTTTCGATCTTTCTATTGGGTCTCTGTCTTTTTTTTTTTTTCTCATGATTCGAAAATCTAATGATTCTGATCGCCGGATTCTGACTTTCCCGGCGGTTCATCCTTATGAGGGTATCTCTCTTCCCACACTTATCACTTCTCTATTTTCTCTCTCTCATAGGATTTGCAGTTTCAAATCCAAAGTTTTCTCTTGTAACAAGAAAAATGCCAGGAAAACCATTCGTATGATTGAGGTTCTTCAGATTTTTCTTGAAGAGATCCGAGATCATCAATGGGATTTTCTGGATTCTGTAATTCTCAGCGTGTCTGAGCTCCATTTGACTTTCCAGAAGCTTCAGTTCCTCCTTGAAGACTGCACTCATGAAGGCTCTCGTCTATATATGCTCATGGAGTCGGGTCGGGTTGCGACCCATTTTCAGGGCCTATCCAGATCCGTAATCACAGCTTTGGATGTCTTCCCTTTCAGTTCCATGGAAATTTCAGAAGAAGTTAAAGAGCAAGTTGAACTGATTCTGAAGCAAGCAAGAAAAGGCGACCTTGAAGTTGAGCCTGAAGATAAACGAGCAATGATGTGTGTTCTATCAGTTTTGGATCAATTAGAGAACTCTATCACCCCAAGTGAGAGTGACCTCAGATTGATTCTAGATCATATTGGGGTTCGGAGATGGAGTGAGTGTAACAAAGAAATCAAGTTTTTGGATGCAGAAATTGGGTATGAGAGAATGAAGGAAGAGAAGAGAAAGCTTGTTTTTTTGAGTAGTTTAATGGGGTTCATGAGTTATTGCAGATGCGTGGTGATTGAGGCTGTTGATGATGGAGAAGATGAACCAAAATCTGATTATGGGAAAGAAAGTGAGATTCAGAGTTGGTGCTTCAATCCTGATGATTTTAGATGTCCAATCTCTCTAGAAATCATGAATGATCCGGTGACTATAGAGACGGGTCATACTTATGATCGATCTTCGATTCTCAAATGGTTTAGTAGTAGTGGGAGTCTCACATGCCCCAAGACAGGGAGAAACCTTAGCAGCATCGAGCTGGTCCCTAATTTGGCGCTTCGCAGGTTGATTCATCAATACTGTTCTAAGAACAGCATTCTTGTGTCTGATCTGGGTCGAAGGAATCGTGGTGATCGTGACAACAAAACAACTTGTCAGCCTGGGAGTTTGGCAGCTCAAGAAGCCATGAAAATGCTGGCAAGTTTTCTAGGTGGAAAACTTCAAAGCAAAGAAGAGGTTGAGAGAAACAGAGCTGCTTATGAGATTCGGGTTCTTTCCAAAAGAAACATCTTCAATAGATCTTGTTTAGTGGAATCTGGTGCAATACCAAATCTGTTAAGGTTGGTGTGCTCATCGTGGAGAAATCCTACTATGCAAGAAAACGCCATGGCAGCTCTTATGAACCTCTCGAAACACCCCAAAAGCAGAAGCATTATGGTTATGAATGGGGGTTTAGAACTGATTGTGAGTGTTTGTAAGAAAGGAATGAAGTTAGAATCTCGCCATCACGCCGCTGCAACGCTGTTTTACCTTGCTTCGGATGAGGAGAATCGGAGATTGATTGGGGAGGAGCCGGAAGCAATCCCATCTTTGATCAATCTACTCAAAGATGGCACTGATAGAGGCAAAAAGAATGGCCTGGTTGCTATATATGGCCTCCTTTTCTACTCTGAAAATCATAAGAAAGTGATTGAAGCAAAGGCAATTCAATTGCTAGTTAGCATCATAAAAACCTGTGAAAGAGAGGAACTAGTCACAGATTCACTATCAGTTCTGGCAATTCTAGCTGAGAAAAGTGTTGGAGCAACAATGGCAATCCTTCAAAATGGATCTTTGAATCAAATCATTGAGATTTTGAAATCTTCAACTTCAAGGGTTGGGAAGGAGCAATGTGTGTGTTTATTGCTTTCTCTGGCAATAAATGGAGGGGCAAATGTGGTCTCTCTTCTAGTGAAAAGCCCTTCTCTAATGGGATCCTTGTATTCCTTACTCAGTGAAGGCACATTAAGAGCAAGCAAGAAGGCAAGTGCTCTCATTAGGGTCCTCCATGATTTTTGTGAAAGGAGACCCTCTGGATTCAAAGCTTCTTCAGTTTTTCCACAAGAACAATTCATTCACGTTTGGTAAATATATAACCCAGTTTGCTCTTTTTTTAATCTGCGCTGGGTTTTGTAGATACAATTGTAAAAAAAAGGTGTGCTTCTGATTCTTGATATGAGCTCATATTTTGAAGAGCCAAATATCAGTATCAGCATCTATAAGCTTCTGTTTTAGTTATGAAGCTTATATAGAGTATTCTTACAATTCATTTGTTTTTCAAATAAGGTTGTACTGTACTGTGTTTTGTAATTTGCAAATGCAATTTATATAATAAGATTGTGAGATTCTTTTCTCTTTTTCTTGTCTTTACAACAAAAAATTGTTCATTCTTACTAACTTACACTGAAAGATGTGAATGATTGAGCTTGTGATGTGATTTCAAGAGCCTTCTCTAGGCCACGTAGCACTTGCTCCATAGACGGCCGTTGCTGCTTAAGCCCTATGCACGACACGGCGAGCTTTAGCGCGAGGCTAAGTGCTTCTGCGGAGTACTCCCCTTTGAGTTTAGGATCAGCAAACTCTGATATATTCCCATCTCTAGCAAAATTTCTAGCCTAAAATCACAAAAGTCACATAAAAACAAGAGTTTTTAGAGTTGCTCCATTTTATTCTTATAGGCCTATCCACTTATAGTGTGTGTTTGTGTATATGTGCGCGCGCTCGCGAGAGTGTGTGTTTTGCCATTGCATTGATTGCTTGGCTCTTACCATTTTATCTAGGGACATTGGTCTCTGGAAATCAAAGTTAATGACCTTCTGTCCTGAAAGAAGTTGTAATAATACGATTCCAAAGCTGTAGACATCTCCGGAGGCTTTTACGTGGCGGTTTTTCCGGTATTCAGGATCGATGTAACCTAATGTTCCTCTCACCTCAGAGCTCACAAATGATTGGTCGAGGTCCATTACCTTGGACAACCCAAAGTCAGAAAGCTTTGCTTGCATGTTGGTGTCAATTAGAATGTTTGATGGCTGACATGACAATTACCACACATATCACTGAAGAGATCAAAGACAGGAGAATGAACAGGCTATAATGGAGGGACAGAGAAAGAGATTAATACAGTGTTTTTACTTTACCTTAATGTCACGGTGAATAATGCAGCCACTTGGATAAGTGTGGAGAAACATTAGACCTCTTGCACAATCAACTGCAATCTTAAGTCTTTGAATCCATGAAAGGACTTTATCTTTTCCTGTCATACAGTAATTATAGTTGTGAGAGATAAAAAGGGTTATGAATAAGGGGAAATCACTGTGAGGTCCCAAGAAAACGTGTGATCACCAAAAGGTCCCAATAACAAGTGAGAAACATGGGCCTATTTTCATTTCCTGGAATGATTCTTGTTATTGTTTGTTGTTCACCTATTGTAGGACTTATTGGAGATTATATTCCTTCCTTGGGATCTCACAATGATTTTCCCTTAGAATAATCAACATGGATAAATGGGGGAAAAGGAGGTACCAAATAGCCAATCTGAGAGGTTTCCTTCATGGCATAGCTCATACACTAGGAAGCATTCATGCTCACTGTCACAATATCCGACCAAAGATACCAAATTTTGATGTCTGACATGAGAAAGACTTCTCACTTCTCTAACAAATGTCTCCAAGTACGCTTCACCAACTATATGCTTGATGGCTACATGCTGACCGTTGGAAAGTATACCTTTGTACACTTTTCCTGTGATAAACCCAAACAAGTTTAATTCATTTGAAAGAATTTGTATAAGTGATTCAGTATTTCATTTGGATTTTTTTGATTATTTCAGAATTATTGAGATAGTCAACACTATATAGAAAATTAAAACCTGTGTTAAATAGCTTTGCTGTTTTCATTGATTTGCCAATATCAGATGCTAACAAGGTTTAATCCTTCTAACGCCTATGGCTTTTGTAATATCATTTCATAGGCTATCTCGTACAATTTGTTTCAGCCATCTTTTTGGTTTGATTTTGTGTTGATTTGAGGCATTAAGTCATAATAAACATATATCAGAAATACATGTCAAGAAACTGAGGGATATTCATATCTTACCAGCTATGCCTTGACCAATATAATTTAAAGGATTAAGATTGTTGGTCGCCATATAAACTTCCTTCATAGTTATCTTAAGAGAGCTTGTATCCTCTGCCTCTAAATAATCAAATGCATTCAAGTAAGACAAAATACACACTCACACAGATGTTCTGGACCCAAAAAAACATTAAGTATTTTTCTGAGTCACCTTCTTGTTTCATTGGAGGACTTCTAGTTCTTCTTCTATGCAAGGTCCATGCTGCAAGAAACCCTAGGACTATGATTCCAATTATGCCAAAAGGTAATATCCAGATCCCTGTTGCAATCATAATTTCCACTTCTTCATTATGCCTCAAAATTGATTCAAACTGTTATACTTGGACAAGAAAAAACCTTAATCTATCCCTATTCTCACAACACGAATATAATGTAGGACTAATATTTTCAGAGAATTGGAGAAGAACTACCTGAAATGAGCTTAGAATTTTCATCAGTTTTGCCTGCTTTATTATCTGTAACAGTCAGTGGATTAAACAAATGAATTACTGCTTCAAGTTCCACAATTAAATGTAACAATCACAATCCCTTATAAGGCCTCTTATTTAAGGTAGCCCTCCCAATGTGGGATTCATGACAGTAAAATCATAAATTCAAGGACAATGAGGTAGCCAATTTCCATCTGGAATTGATTTTTTTTAAAAAAAAAAAAAAGGAAGAAGAATTTTTTTTTTTTCTAGCCCTTACCATCTGAAAGCCTGTATGTTTCAAGGCATTCATAAACTGCCTGCATTGACACCCTATCATAAAGTCTGATGCTTGTAAGTGAGATTAGTACTGCAAACCTACAAAGATTATCATCAAAATCTGCGGACCCCAACTCCTTTTCACCGTCTGATGTTGCTCTAATCTCCTCCCACCTACTTAAGCACACCGTACAAGTCTCATTTGCTCTTCCATTCTTGCTCAAAGGCAAACAATCTTCATCTAATCTTATCAACTTGTCCCCAAATTTGTCCCTGACATCTATGACAGAGAATTCAGAGCAACCACCAGCTCCAGTACTTAGCTTCTCCACTCCACATCCTTCAATATTCATCGATGCTAGGCAAGTTTCTTGATCTGAGGAATTCAAGTATATTTTTCCAGACAAATTGGCATGCATCCCTAATGCATAAAGGTAAGCATTAAAATCTAATCCATTACAACAGCCATTTATGAACCCTCCCCAACTGTGCAATTCACAATCAGGGCTATTATTATTATCACTATTCAAGGATGTAGAAGATTGGATGTCAAGGATGCAATCAGAAGCAGAAGTTTGAGAACAATCTTGATCAAATGTGATGATGCACAATATAAATAATATGAAGAAGTTTTTCATTTGAAACTTCATTGTATCAGAGGGCTAGAAAAGCTAATATGGGACCAGATATGTATAATAGATGCAGGCTATTTAATGTTGAAAAATAGTTTTTGGTTGATGTATAAACATATGCTGATGCGGTCAACATGCCACTTTCATACCACTATTTGATGATTCCAATATGGAAATATGAACCCCAAGCCTTCTTTTGTCTCAGAGCTTAAAAAAGTTAAAAGGAAGTGGTGTGGGATTATGAGCATGACATTTAGAATTGTGATTAGTTGGTTGACATAATCATGCTGTTATGGACATGAACTTTAAAAAAAAATAAAATAAAAGGAAAATTGTGATTTATGAACTTGAAAGGGAATGAATGATTCTTTTGGAGTTATTTGGACTTGAACTTTAAGTGACATTTTGACAAATGGCTTAAGAGCAATTAAATTCTGTACACCTCTCTCTGTCTCTCCAGTTGTTTTCATCCTTGTTGGCAAAATAAAATATTATGTTCAAAGTTCAACCCTGCCGCTTTGAATGGAAATTCCTACAATATTACACCTGAGGTAAGGACAAGTGCCGGATTGGAGCTTCTGATTTAGATTAGAACAAGTATGAAAAGCTCAAGAAAAAACCAGTAAGAATTTAATTTCTAATGCATTCATTCAATTTAATGATAAAAAGTTAGTTTCAAAGTTACTAACAAGAGTTGGGACTAATGAAAGGGGCTAGTTTCTCACAATCTACTGAATTAAAATTCAAATCCCACTTAAGAGAAGAGTCCAAATTTTATAGTGTCCGACAGTGATTTGCACAAAATAAAATATTAAAAAATAAAAGGGCCTACCGAGCTGATCCTTTTAAACTCTCGGCTCTACAAGTCCGGTCCGTTAGGCCCGACTCCCTTCTATAGGCTTTAAAATCAAAGCACAACTCTCCATTTTAACGGGCTTAAATGGGTTCGGTCTGACGGGTTCGAATAGAATTACATGCTTTTAAGAGCCCCTTAATCATTTTGTTGTGCATACAAAATCCTAAAATACTTTCTTGTACAATGTGCACTTAATAATTTAAGGAATTCAAGGTGGTTGGTGGACATGATAAAATATTTTATCACGTGGGATCCACAAAAAAAAAGGGTAATGGAAGCACCTAAAAAATATTTTACGGTTTTGGGTACACCAAAAAAATACTTTGAAATACTATGTATACTTAGAAAAATCTAGCTCATTGCATTGTATACATCTTAGTGTTGTAATTTTTTTTTTATTATTAAATTCGATTTAGAGTTGAAAAGAATTTTTTCATATAAATATCATTTAGATGGAGTCTTTTTTCTTTTCTAGGAAGATCATATGATTTTCTCATTACTAAGTTGAGTTCTAAATATAATAGCAGGTTGTGATTGACTTTTGATTCTAAATATAAGACAATTTTTTTCACTTTATCTCTTATTTTTATCATTTTTCTCTAAACTAATTTTCTTAAACTATAATTTGATATATATATATATATAAATATGAATTAATGTACACAAAATACATTCAAAAATATCATGTAAGATACTTTTATAATAAATATTTTATTTAGTTTTCTTAATTTCTTCAGATTAATTAAATAAGACATATATTAAAGATGGGAAATAGCTGTAGAATTTGAAAGAATAAGCCATATTGAGGAATAAGAATCTACACCATAGTCATTTTTAACTTTTATTTTCTCTCTCCAATTTCTTACTCTAACTTAGCTATAAAACTATGAAGTTTGAACACTGAGTATGAGATTTTGTAGTGGGTCAATCGATTGGAAAGGATTTAAGAAGGGTGGGGTCCATGTGTATGCAATTTATTTAGAAGTCCAATTTTTTGTGCTAACATCTTAAGATTTTTTTTTTTCACTAATTGAGATATAGGCTCTTATTCTTTTATTGATCAAACTAATATAATTCGAGGCATTCTTAGACATCCAATATCAGCATACCTTTTAATAGAAATTTAAACATCTATTTGCATATTATAAAACTTAATGCATTTTAATTTATATTTGTAATCGATAAACCAGTTTATTGAAAGGTAAATATTAATACAAACTAATACAACAACAACAACAACAAAGCCTTATCCCACTAAGTGGGGTCGGCTACATGGATCGCACGACGCCATTGTGCTCTATCGGTAACCAAATCTTTAGATATATTATTTATTAAAAGATCGCGCTCTACAACTTCATTAAGTGTAAGCATCGGTCTCCCTCTTCCTCTCTTAATCGGACTCCAGACTATTTGATCTACCCTCCTCACTGGCGCATCTAATGGCCTCCTTTGTACATGTCCAAACCACCTCAAACGATTTTCTACCATTTTCTCACTGATAGGTGCCACTCCAACTCGTTCGCGTATATGATCATTCCGAATCTTATCCTTTCTTGTGTGACCACACATCCATCTCAACATCCTCATTTCAGCTACCCCCATCTTATGTTCATGCTGACCCTTCAAAGCCCAACATTCACTACCATATAATACTGCTGGTCTTATAGCAGTGCGATAAAACTTCCCTTTTACCTTATGGGGTACTTTTCTATCGCAGAGAACTCCAGTAGCTTTCCTCCATTTACACCACCCAGCTTGAATTCTATGATTGACATCGACATCAATTTCACCATCTTGTCTTATAATTGATCCCAAATACCTAAACTTCGTTACTTGAGGGATTGTTTGCTCTCCTAGTTTAACCTCCAAATCACCTCTAAGTTGTCTATTTGCAAAATTGCAATGCATATATTCGGTCTTACTCCTACTTAAACGGAAACCCTTCGACTCCAGCGTGTTTCTCCATATTTCTAATTTATCATTAATCTCCTCTCTTGATTCGGCCAGAAGGACTATATCATCAGCAAAAAGCATACACTTAGGGACCGCTTCTTCTATAGGCTCAGTTAGAGCATCTACTACTAAATTAAACAAATATGGGCTCAAAGCTGATCCCTGATGTAGGCCAATTCTTATAGGGAAGTCTTTTGTCTCACCTCCCGGCGTTCTAACCTTAGTCAACACCCCATCATACATATCCTGTATAACTTTAATATAAGCAATACATACTCCTTTCTTTTCCAAGGCTTTCCAAAGTAAATCTCTTGGCACGCGATCATACGCCTTTTCTAAGTCAATAAAAACCATATGTAAGTCTCTTTTTCTACTTCGATACTTTTCCATTATCCCTCTTAATAGATATATCGCCTCCGTTGTGGATCTCCCTGGCATGAACCCAAACTGTCTCTCAGAAATACTAGTTTCTAGTCTTAACCTATGCTCAATCACCTTTTCCCATATTTTCATTGTGTGACTCATAAGTTTAATTCCCTTATAATTTGCACAATTTTGTATATCGCCTTTGTTTTTATAAATCGGGACTAAAGTACTTTTTCTCCAATCATCAGGCATCTTCTTAGACCGTAAAATCTCGTTAAACAATTCAGATAACCATAACACACCCTCTTCCCCTAAACATTTCCAAACTTCAATCGATATACCATCAGGTCCAACTGCTTTACCATTTTCCATTTTCTTAAGAGCTTCTCTAACCTCCCACACTCTAATTCTACGATAAAATGACCTATTAAGTCCATCTTCACTAATTGTCAAATCCCCCAACTCACAAGATAGACCTTCACCTCCATCATTGAATAACTTAGAAAAGTAGGCCTCCCATCTATTCTTAATATCTTCATCAGTAATCAAAAATTTACCTTCTTCATCCTTTATACACCTTACTTGATCCAAATCTCTTGAATTCCTCTCCCTACTCTTTGCGATCTTGTAAATCTTTTGTTCCCCAGCCTTTGTCCCTAACTCCTTATAAAACCCCTCGTATGCTTTAGCACGAGCTTCACTCACTGCCTTCTTAGTCTCCTTTTTAGCTAAGCGGTACTTTTCCCAATTTTCAGTATTATTACACAAGTGTATAGCCTTAAAACAATTCTTTTTATTCCGCACCTTTTCTTGGACATCCTTGTCCCACCACCAAGTCTCCTTATCTCGTGGTCCAAAACCTTTTGATTCTCCTAAAGTAGCTTTAGCAACCATTTCAATCTTCGTAGCCATATTCTTCCACATGCTGTTAGCATTTCCTTGTGGCTCCCATACCCCTTCATCCAATAGGTTTCTTAGATTTTTAATGTCCAAACTAATGATTTTTTATGGTCCAAATTAATGTCCAAATTAATACAAACTAATGATCAAGAAAAAACTTACATTTGTATGGTTTCTTAGATTTTTAATGTCCAATTCAACCAATCAGTTTAAACACCTCCATACGATGCAAGGATATTAATTCTAGTTTACAAATAAAATTACGGTAAGCTAGTTCAATTGTTAAAAATAATGAAGTGTCGTATGGGTTGAGATTAATAGTTCAAACTCTTCCGAACTAATTTTTTATTTTTTTAAAAAATATCATTTAACCCTCTCTATAACAAATTAACTTCATATTACCTTCCAAAAATTCTGAAACTTCACTTTGCCCCGGAGGGGGTAAAGTGAAATACTACATCCGGTTCTAATTATAAGAGTCATTTGACTTTTTTTTATGTCGATTAAGGAAGTAAAACAAACCCCTAAATCTCAATATACACGACATGTAATTAGATTATATAATAGTTTATAAGTAAAATAACTTAGTTTCAAGGAAAAGAAAGAGAGAAATATAAACAATTTAAAGTTGTGTATTTTGCATCCTAAATTTTTCCAAAAAAAAGTCAACTGACTCTTATAATTAGGACCGAAGGGAGTAATATGTTTTAGCTAAAAGACCAAAATTTCCTTATTGAAAGAAGAACAAATGTCTTGAAGATTCCCCATATGTGTCTTGAAAATCGTTTGTGAAATATTGGATGTTTTAGTATTGAATTTCATGATTTATAAGATTTAAAAATGCTCATATTGATATTGGAAAGAAACACAAATGTTTTGAAAATTCTATATATAAGTCTTGGAAATCCTGCTGCGTGGAATTTTTCTATAAGTGGAGAATTACAAATTTAATCTTGCTTGTACTTTTGAGTTATCAGAATTTTAGAAGTATATTTTTTCTAGTGGGAAGATAACGTGGCTCTCCCTCAAATATATATTTAGATTCCTTTTATCACACAGATATAAATAAGATCAAAATTAATAATATCACACATATATATTATGTAAGGAGATGATATTATTTATTTTTTTTTTAAAAAAAACTCTTTTTATTTTATATTTTGTGAAAACATACATATAACTTAGTATGGGAATTATGGCTAAAATTGAAGAAATTATTAGGACCTAATTAAAAAAATATGTAAACATCGAGTTAAAAATTAGGTAAAATTATAAAAACTAACAAATTAAATTTTTTTTTTTTTAAAAAAAGCCACATGCATTTGCTCAAAATCAGAGTCCACTTTTAAGCTAGAAAAAACATTAATAGACTAAAAAATGCAAAAACATCATATTATTATCAATATTCATAACTTTTTTCTGCCTCATCTTAAAACCAAAGAACTGGTCTTATTTTTTTATATTAAAATTTGAAGCAATACCGATACATATCCACAAAAACGATACACATACCAAATTTCACTTACTTTATTACGATAAGTCTATATATATTTTTTAATTACGTATGTATCATTAAAAAATAATGCACATGCGAATGAAGGAACCAATTGATATAACTAATAAATGATGCATTTATTTTTTTTTAAAAAAAATCTTCAGAGGTGGATCTAGATTTTTTTTTTTTTTTTTTTTTTTTTTTTTTTTACCTGGACTTTAATAGGTATCCTTTGCGTGCAAGTTGTAGTTGCCGAGCGTCATGTCACTTTTCTTGGAGAAGAGTGACATTTTTTACAAGTTTAGGTTTTCCATATTTATCAGTTTGGCCTAATTCGATTCCGTTAACGGGAAGCGTTTATTATATTCGGTGTCTGGTATTACTCTCATAATTATTATATTTCGGAAAAATTAGTGAAATGTCTCGGTTTACAATTTTTATTGCACATTTGGATCTGAATTCAAGTATGATATTTTCTATGTACGAAATCATACTAAAATATTAATTTTTTTTATAAAAACTTATTAGGTTTTTTATTAATATTTTTTTTTAATTTATCCATTAGTATCTAACGCTATCAATCACCAATCCAATTTGCAGAAATATAGACATAGAATGTGGATACTTTTCTGTAAAGTTAATAAATCTTTAAATCTGTTTAAGTTAAACTTTGGGAAAGTTCCAAAAAAGACCCTCAAATTACCAAAAGGACACTTTGTTACAACAAATTTTGGAAATGACAATTCAGTACAATAACTGAATTATCCAACCCCAAATTAAAAGGAAATGTCTAAAATACCCTTTGTTCAAATTATTTTTTTAGTAAAGGGGCCAGCCACCACTTGCCGCTAGCGAAGCTCCAGCCGTAGGTGGGGCCACCCCTGCCACGTGGCGTAATGTGGGGGCTTTTTGAAAAAAAAAAGAGAGACAGAATGAGGGGGTGGGATTTGAACCTACTCCCATAGGCTTGGCTTACCACCAAGCCACCAAGACCCTTTGTTATGTATATTGCAAAATATATATATATATATTCTATCTTTCATTCCTTCTTAATATTTTACCAGAATTATTCGAGAGATTCCTAACTTTTCATAAGGGATTACCAACATGCCTAGAACCAATTACCAACTTCCTAACTACTTTACCAAATTTTCCTACTTATTACCAGAATCGTTCAAGGGATTTCCAACTCATCATAAGGGATTACCAACATGCCTAGAACTAATTACCAACTTCCTAACTATTTTACCAAATCTTCCTGCTTGTTACCAGAATCGTTCAAAGGATTTCCAACTCATCATAAGGGACTACCAACATACCTAGAACCAATTACCAACTTCCTAACTACTTTACCAAATGTATGTGCGTGTTACTAGAATTGTTCAAGGGATTTCCAACTTCTAATAAGGGATTCCTAACTCATCATAAAGGCTACCAACATACATATAATCAATTACCAGTTAGAAAGTTGGTAATTGGTTCTAGGCATGTTGGTAATCCCTTATGGCCATTTGATAATCCCTTATGAAAAGTTGGGAATCCCTTGAACAATTCTAGTAAAATATTAAAGGAATGAAATATAGAATATATGCATGTTGGTAATTCCCTTATGAAAAGTTCAGTACAAATGGCCATAAGGAAGATTTGGTAAAGTATTTTGGAAGTTGGTAATTGGTTATATGCATGTTAGTAATCCTTTATGATGAGTTGGGAATCCCTTGAACGATTTTGGTAGTAATCCCTTATGATGACTTAGGAATCCCTTGAACGATTCTGGTAACAAGTAGGAAGATTTGGTAAAGCAATTAGGAAGTTGGTAATTGGTTCTAGGCATGTTGATAATCCCTTATGATGAATTAGGAATCCCTTATGAGAAATTGGGAATCCCTTGAACAATTCTGGTAACAAGCAGGAAGATTTGGTAAAGTAGTTAGGAAGTTGGTAATTGGTTCTAGGCATGTTGGTAATCACTTATGGCCATTTGGTAATCCCTTATGAAAAGTTGGGAATCCATTGAATGATTCTGGTAAAATATTAAGAAGAAATGAAAGATAGAATATATAATTTTTGCAATATATATAACAAAGGGTCTTGGTGGCTTGGTGGTAAGCTCATTCTGTCCCTTTTTTTTAGAAAAGTCACTCGCCACGTGACAGCCCCACATCACACCATGTGGCAGGGTATGGGGCTGCCACATGGTGGGTGGGTCCCCGCCACATGGCAGGGGGTGGCCCTGCCCACTGGCCGGCGGGGCCAACCACCGTCGCACACCATCTTATTCCATATCTTCACCATCTCTTCCATCTTCTTCTACATCTGTCCCTTTTTGTTCCTTCCAAACCTCTTCTGCTTTTTCTTTTTGGTTTGATCTAGTTTTTTCTTGCTTCCTTTTTTTTTCACTGCACATCACCACCGCCTCACCTCTCTTTCCCCACGTCTTTTCTTTTTCCTCACTCCTGTGCCTTCTTACTCCACCGCCTTCCTTTTCCTCTAGCCACATCATCTCTTTCATTTCTTCCTTTAACTTATTATAACTACTCTAAAAAAAAAAATTCTCCCACCTCCCACTTTTGTCCTTCTCTTTATCTATATCTTTCAATCCTTTATACTCTATGTTGTTATTGCAATATGCTTTTAGTGTTTTTTATGTAGGTAAGAGGGGCTTTCTTTTCTTTTGGCTCTCTTTGATCCTCCGATTATATCTATGGATGTGAGTATCTCTTTTTTCAAACACCATAGGTGTATATGTCATCATGCTTCAAATTTATTTGAAGTGTTTTTACGACGTATCTTCAATCTCTCTTCAAGATGGAGCTTTCTGGTTGTAGCGATTGCATTCTTCCCTTCTGATGAAGATGATGATGTATGGGTTATCATTTTGTTGCTCTCCTCTCGGAAGCCCATTATTTGAGATCATAGAAAGCCCAAGTCTTACTATGTTTTTCTATTTTCTAGTTGTTTTATTTATGTTTAAGTATGTTATTTCGTTTTCCTGTATGTGTTATAATATTGGGCTCTCTTATTGATTATATAATTGAGCCTTAGTTTGTAATCGATTTACTTATAATAAAATTGTCCTTTATACCAAAAAAAAAGTAGGGGAAGCCCTCTTAATTAATAATTAAATAAGTGGTGGTAAATTTTTGAAGCAGTCCAAGTAGTTTGCATCAAGGAAAGAGAAGACTAAAGAGAGTGGGATACGGTGAAAGGAGTATTTTACTATTTTACTCAATCAAGTATTAAAATTGCCAAACAATAATCGCTTTATATTGTTATAACCAAATATAAATAATTTACCCAGTTCAAAAAAAATATAGCTGCTTCATTTGTGCCTTTTTCGCTGCTGGTTTGTGCTGTATCATATTGCTGCACATTTTGTTGCAAATTTTGTTGTCAAGTTGCTGAAGTTTTGCTGCATTCTTGCAGGTGTTTTGGTGCTGATATTGCTGCTGAATTTCACACAATTGTTGCTTGTTTGTTGCTGCAATTGTAGGTGATGACATTAATTTTTCTCCACAAATTGCTGATGTATTCTGTTATTTGCTGCTTAGATTGGTGTTGTTTTGTGTTGGTTTCACTGCTATAATTTGCTTCAAATTGCACTGTATTAGGCTACATAAATTGTTGAAATTGCTACCACATTTGCTACAGTTTGTAGAAACCATTTTGCTTATCTTCTTGGTACACAATGCTGAAAATTGTTGCTGTCATTGATTTGGTGGTATGCTATTTTCTTGTGATTTTGAAATCTAATTTGTTCTTATAGGTCTTGTGACTTATTGCACCTTGCTTGATATATTGCATTGACTTTAATTGCTACATCATGGACACTGAAATTTTGAAATCACTTGTCCACATTCTCAATGTTATTACTGTCATCATTAAAATTGCGAGTGGTTAGTTTGGGAATAATTTCTGTGGTCCCTCATTGCTGTCATTCTTGTGTGTTGTGTCCAATACACTAAGTTTGCCTATGGTTGCTGCGCTGGAGGCGCTAATTTGCTATCTAAAATCTGTTGCAATTTTGAGTTAGTTGATTGTATATGTAATTTTTGGATGTCACATTTACAAGGGGAAATTCTGCCAATTTTTTTAAAAAAATTTGCATGAAGTGAAGTTAAGTACATAGCATGTTCATTTCTTCATAATGTAGTGGGATAAACTTGTCTAATTTGTTAGAAATGGCATAGGTTTAATAGAATGGATTGTAATTGGATGCATACATTGAGAACCACTAAATAGTATCAAATAGGGGTGAAAGAATTTATTGAATTTGCCGAAAGAAACGTGCCTAATAAAAATGGCATGTATCTTTACCCCTGTATGAAGTGTGCAAATGCTTATTGTAAGAGCGTTGATGATATAAGGGATCGCCTTCTTTGTGATGGAATCAATCTCTGTTATAAAAAGTGACTTTGGTATGGGGAATTGGGAAGTATCGTACATGCGTGCACGTCACAAAATATAGAAGCAACGGTGGATGATGTTTGTGATGATGGAATGGACGACATGATCAATGACATTGGGGCGGAGTCATTTTATGTGGTAGATGAGTTTGACAAGTTGCGAAGTAATGCAGAGACACCGTTGTTTCCGGGGTGTACTAAGTATACTCAGTTGACTAGCGTCCTAAAATTGTTGAAAATAAAGACAAAAAATGGGTGGGCGGACGCAGGTTTCTCACAGATGCTTGAAGCTTTGAGTCATATGTTCCCGGCTGGCAATGTGCTTTCGAAGCGTATGATAGTTCCCGAGATATCGTGGAGTTTTTGAAGATGAAGAAAATTGACATTGGATGGCTTGAGTTAGCGACTATGTAATAAATTACCGTTACTTTTGTCTCTGTAGTATTTCTTATTCAATCCTTTTTTAATTTCAATTTATCTATGATATATAAGTACTTCCACAACTTGTGTAATGAATTAGATAGGGGAGCATACAGATTTTTCAATCCAATGGCCTTGGTAAAGGGGGATAGTTTTAATACTCCAGCGGAGGAGAAGAATTATGATGACAACATGCAGGCATATGTCAACCATCAAATGTTAGGGAATCGGGGAACTATCTATTTTGCACCTATTCTTGAGTAAGTTTGATTATTTTATTTTGCCAACTTTTCATCATTATACACATTTGTAAGTGTTATGATTATTTTTTAAAAAAAGAATTGACATCTCTTATTATGGATAATAAGCGACATGGTAAAACTGGCCAAAAAACCCACGTTACTTATTATATAATAAGTGACGTGGTTAAGTGATGTGGTTTCTCTGTCCAGGAGAAACCACGTCACCTTTTATATAAGAAGCGACGTGGTTTCTCTGGCAAGGAGAAACCACATCGCTTATTATATAACTAGTGACGTGGAAACTCTGACAGTAGTTGTAAAATATGACACTTATTATTTATCAACGTCTCTTTTTTTATATATAAAATATGACGTGGAAACTATGACATTCCATGTCCGTTATTTATAGGGACGTTAAAAGTCTATTTTTCCACGTCACTTGTTTTGATGTCCCCTACAAAAGTGATATGAAAACCCCAAAATAATGGATGTAAAAACCCTTTTCTGGAGTAGTGAGAATATGAGATTGATAAGTTTCGTTAATATATTACAAAATTTTTCCTCTCAAGTATGATGGGGTAAAAAGAGAGCATGCATGTACAAAGCTCCTCTATGGATTAGTTTGCAATGTTTTTCCTTTCAAAAACTATATATAAGTTAGTTTTTTAGTTTACATGTAGAACATATATATTACTTAGTTTATTTTCAAAATGAATTAATCAATACCCACTGTCCCTTGTTAGTTTATTATCCATAGTAACTATATGTTAATTTATTGATTATTTAGCTAGATTGTGTTAATATACATGTGAATAATGATTATGTATTACTCTGTATCTGTTTCTGTATGTATAATGAGTATAGTGTGAAATCTGCAACAAGCAGATAGAAACCAGAACAATTATATGAAGTGGTAACAAAAAATTAAATGTTACAATGTCTCTTATTATGTAGTAAGAGATGTCATAAGTTTCAACGTCTCTTAGAACAAAATAAGTGACGTTGAAACTCAAGAAACGACGTCTCACTTTATTTTAAAGTGAGACGTCGTAAGTCACTGACAAAACATCGTCTCACTTTAGTTTAGAGTAAGAAGTCAAAAGTTCCTTACTTCTTGACATATCTGTGTGTAAGAAAGACTATTGACGTATCCTTTTTCTGTAACAAGAGACGTTAAAAGTATGTCTTTTAACGTCCGTTATTTGTGAGACGTTAAAAGTCATACTTTTCAACATCACTGAGAACGATGACCCTTGATTAAAAGCCTTTTTTACAGTAGTGGGGTATCACATAATTAGTAGAAATGAAGGACAAGATTAGTGGTTTACCAAATCCATTGCTTCATCAAATTCTATCTTTTCTTCCAGCTCAAGAAGCAGTTGCCACAAGCTTGTTATCCAAGGAGTGGGCATCACATTGGCTTTCCCTTTCCACTCTTCACAACAGTAGTCAAGAATTTAAGCGAATCACATTCTTCCAGCAATTTGTAGACAAATCGCTCGAATTCATAGTTCTGAAGTTTGTCAAAAAGTTTGTTCTTCATTGTCATAACTATAAATCTCAGGAATATTGTTATGACCCTGATCAGAAGATTAGCAAGTGGATTGATGTTATGATCAGTAATAATGTTGAACACATGGATCTAAATTTGTTCACTCACTCAAACTGCTATGAGCTTCCCTCTAATGTTTTCACTTCTAAAAACATTAAGGTTTTAAAGGTGGCAGCAACTGGTGGAGCAACATTGGGCATTCTTTCTCATGTTAATTTGCCTATGCTTGAAGTGTTGCATGTAAGATACATTAAAGTTACACATGTTAGAAGCTTGGAAATTCTTCTTTCTTCATGTCCTTTGCTTAATGACTTGGTCCTAACACCTTGGGATTTTTCCTTAAAACGTCCACTTGATATTGACTTAACCATTTGGTCACTGCAAGAGTTCCACAATATCCAAGTCCATGGAAGGTTTTGTCTAATGTTACATTTCTACGCTTTTGCTTGGTATGATTTTTAATGATATTGGTGAATATTTATTGAACTTAATTATATTATTGCTTTTCTTCATTTGCATGTTTTATAGTTCCACTTTTAGCTGAGTTTTGGTTTTTAATCTGGCAGTATGATTCACCACTGTGCATCAATATTCCAACATTTTACAATTTAACCTACTTGGAATTTCATCATTATTTTTACTACTGGGAAACTACATTGAAGTTACTGCAAAGCTGTCCCAAGCTTGAAATTTTTGTGTTTTAATTTGCGAGGCATGTTGATCTTCAGCTCTTTTGTTGTGTTCATTACTATTTATTAATTAGGTATAGTTTCCTAACCATATATGTTTAATACATTTGGATAGTTTGCTCTTAGGTTAAGTTTTAAATCGACGACTGATGTTCCTCAGTGTGTTTCAACAATGATGAAATTAACTTTATAAAATATTTTATGAAGAATGCAAGGGTGTTGAGAATTATCTCAATTCGAAGCATTTATCGTCATGAAGATCATGTAACTTTGAAGAACAACACCTCGAAGAAAATATCGTTATATCCCATGAGCTCGGTGAATTGCAGGCTTTTATTGGAATGAATTGCCAAAATTTAGGGTGACATTGTTGCAAGTTCCTATTCCTTTTTTGGAAAATATCCCTTCAATCCATATCACAGCAAAATTTGAAGCGTTATTATCCCTTTTCACTACCATATTTTCAAAATTCTTTTATAGAACTTATTACTTTTAATTATTAGTTAACAGTATCCTTGAGCAACTCTGAAGCTTATATCACCAATCTCTTCTAAGGTTTGGAGAGTGCAAATTGATTTTCACGGTCCCAACAATTGTACTTTCAAGGGTTAATATTTTTGTTTTCCCTTTAAGAGTGATGAGATCACATATTATCTCAACCAACTTCTTTTAGCTTGATAAAGCTTTTTTTATTGTGCTTTTGTGAAGAAAATAGTGTTTCATGGCTTCTTATTTTATTTAAACCATTTATTTAATTTCATATGATCATACAACACTAAAAAAAACAGTGAATTTATGACAAAATTATCCACATAATTCATCTTAAAATAAGCTGTTACCACATAAATAGACACAAAATTTCTCATTTAATAATGAAATTTTGTCTTTTCTAACATAATTTCGTGTTGGTTCACTTTTTTTTAAGTATAAATTGCTACAGAGTTGTGACTTCAACATATTCTATCTTCTATTCCAATCAAATGAACCATTGCCACAAGCCTCAGGTCTAAGAGGTGTGGAGGCACATGCTATCCACTCATGCTTAAAGCTCAGTTTGTAGATGCAGTCCTTGGTAGATTTACAACCGCTTAAAAAGTTCAAATATCTATTTTTCTATTTCCAAATGGAAGACATGTGTTATTTTTTTATCTTGACCGATGTATATGTATAGATATGATTTATCTGTATCTAATAGTCTTTTTTACGAAAGCATTTTCAATAGTTTTCGATGCGTTAATTAAGTCTGGATTTATTAATGTAGCTAGACCATGCCTAAAACTATATCAAAACCTGACTTTTAACCTGACCTATTTTCACACCTTGAGCTAGTGCATAGAAAGTTTGAGATATTTTAAAGTAGATATAGGAAACTTAGTTACGATATGAAAAGAAATTGAGAAGTGTTGAGTCATATAGATCATCTTCTAATGAAAAAGCTTAAGCTTTATGATCATCTTCTAATGAAAACACCAAAGCTTTTATATAGTTACTATCATTTTCCCATTTTCCCAACTTCACCGTTTGTGGTTATTACATTATTTAAATGAAAGGAAAATTAATCTTTTGATCCATATAGTTGTGATACAATTGTAACTGCTTATATTTTGACTCTACAAAAACACCAAAGCTTTTACATTAATCATAATGTGATAAACGAAAAATCATAGAATATTTCCATTGAATAGTACAGGGATTTGCATTTTATTGGATATCAATATAAAGGGAAAATTAAATATAGGTCTCTTGTAAGGGACTTATTTAAGATGAGGTCCCACAAAATCACGTAATTAATCTGAGGTCCCTACCAGAAAATTGTTATGACAGGCCAAAAAATTGTTATTGCAAGCCAAAAAGTTGTTATCGTACGCTCAAAAGTTAGTGACTAAAACTTCACTAACAACTTTTTGGCCTGCAATAATAACTTATGGCCTAAAAATCACTCTTGGTCTGTAACAACTTGTAACCTGATGATAACAACTTTTTGACTTGCAATAACAAGTTCGTGGGACCTCAGATTAATTATGTGATTTCATGGGACTTCATCTTAAATAAATCCCTTATAAGGGACCTATATTTAATTTTCCCTATTTTGAAAGCTATATAGAGATTCATTTTCGTATCAGTTTCTTGTACATTTGATGTACCTCTTAGTATGAAATTTATTTCGAATGAATATGCTCATCAACTATGAAAGTAACAAGAGATATTTACTCTGGCCAAAAAAAAAAAAAAGAGATATTTACATCCCCCCATCGTCATGTGAAACTTTATTGCCTGTTGAAATAATTAAAGATTAGTGACATCTCTATCAAAGATTTTTCTTTTGGCTAGCTTCTCTATCAAACAATTAGATATTAGGGATTTTTTTTTTGTTTACAAGAGATTAGGAATATTTGACTTACCATGTGAATTTTTCCTTGATTCTAAGGAAATGGCTATTGGTCAACCCTAAAAAAGGAAGCAACTGCCTGATTTAATAATTTTCCAGCGCAACACGCAAGTACGCAACATGTGATAGAATATTTATCTTATAATATAAAATACTACTTATTTATTTATTTTTCCGTTGTAAAACATTGCCACCGAACTTTAATGGCTCAAATTAATTTTTTTATAATTTTAATTAAAATAATTCATATTTAAAAAACATAAAGAGGGTGTAGAATGGTTTATCTCTGATATCAACGAGTCATTCTCCATGATCCAAATATCATATAAAAAATCAAGAGAGGGTTCAAAAATAGGAGCTACAATTTGTTCAGTGTGATTCTATATGTGGGTGTTAGGTTTCATTTTTTAATTAATTTATTAAATGGAGATTTATCTACAATTCTCAAAAAAATCAAGAGAGGATTGATGGACCCCCAGGTTAGTAACCTACTCGGATCGGTTCCGTAGCCAGGTTGTCGGGTTTCGAGCTGACCCATGCGGGTAGTTTAGGGTTAGCTTGCCATGGTTTTTTTAGTTCAAGAGATTTGGAATGGAGAGGGAAGGAAGAAGGAAATTTTACAAGCTAAATTTTAAAAATTAGAGAACTCTGGTTAAAATTTTTCAAACAAATTTTTTTAAAATGAGGGGAATTCCCACCAGCCGGTATTCAACATCTCTTTTGGACCTAGCTCTCCACTTGGGCCAATTGATCTGAACAACTGATTAAGTTGGGTTTGAGGAGATAAAGTGCATGGTTTAAGGTGTTAACTACCTAACCGACAGCTAGGCTTTTCTAATATTAAACTTGTGTTCTTATCCTTATTAGGGTAACAACCACTTACTATCTCGACCAATTAATTTTTTTAATATAACCTGAAATTCATTCCATCAAAACTAGATTGTACATCAAAATATCATGTTCGAGACTCTAACCATCATCAATCCCCTATTTTTGCAAAAAATATGGAGATTAATCAAAAAGGCAAAAGTTACCAGCTATCCTGTGGGAGAATTTTGTTAGCTGATCAGCTACTCGAACACTTTCCCAGTCCTAACCTAGTCCTAACCTACCAATCCCTATGAAGCATCAATCAAACATCGTCAACTATGTGCTTAAAGGGGTAATTATCATCCCACCCTCTAAGTACATGATTAACTGCTTCTATATAAGCAGAGGTCAAAATAACTTCCCTAAATCCTCTATTCCAACAAATATTCAAACCTTGAATGAAGACAATCAACTCTGCAATAACCACCAATCAATTTTTCATACTCTTTTTGTTGTGATTAAAATTTTATAATCTCATTTCTTCAATACAAACCAAATGACATTGTCGCTGGCCGCCATTGATTTCAACCTATCATAATCTCTTCCCATCATCAGATCCCTCGGAAAATCCGAAAATCCTTACCTTCCGACCCGAATACAAGCTTTTCCGATGGGTCTCAACGACTCCGAGCACGACTCTGATACTTCTCGTCTCCTCGAAATCCCACCAAACAAAATCCCAGAAGATAAATGGCATTTAGCCTACATAATCTACTTCACCATCGGCCTTGGCTACCTTCTTCCATGGAACGCCTTCATCACAGCCGTCGATTACTTCTCCTACCTTTACCCTGAAGCCAGTGTTGATCGAATATTCGCCGTCGTTTACATGCTCGTGGGGGTTGTTTCACTGTTCATTATTATCCTTTACAGTCATAGATCTCATGTGTTTGTGCGAATTAATGTTGGTTTGGGGTTGCTTACTTTGTCCTTGCTTGTAGTTCCTGTAATTGATGCTGTGTATATTAAGGGTCAGGTTGGGTTGTATGATGGGTTTTATGTGACTGTTGGAGCTATGGGGCTTGCTGGTTTAGGTGATGCTTTGGTTCAAGGTGGGGTTGTTGGGTCTGCTGGTGAGTTGCCGGAAAGGTATATGCAGGCTACTATTGCAGGAACTGCTGCTTCTGGTAAACTTTGACTTTTTATTTCTACCTTCGTTCCTATATATAAATCTTAGTTGACCTTTTTTTAGAGATTAAGGAAGCGAAATGAACCACTTAATGGTAATGTATTTTATTTATTATTAGATTATATGTTAGTTTATAAGTTAAATAAACTGATTCTGAGAAAAAATTTAGAGATTAGGATTTTTTAAAAAAGTTAACTAGGCACTATATTAGACACGGAGGGAGTATATTCTTTTATGTTATATCCTTATTATTTTTGGTTTGATTGTAGATTCCCTTTGGAGTTTTTCCGCCAATTGGATATTATATGCCCGTGGATTTGAAGATGGCTGTTTGATTGTTAAAATTTGTGTCTATATTGATGTGTGAAAGAGGCTTTTATGTGTTTGATGGTTTTTTCCCCCTTTCTTGTTTGGGTTTTTGATGATATATTTATGTTGGTCATTATGTAATTATCCTCCCTAGGCATATGATGAATTTCTTCAGAGTTCAGAGTGCATGATCAACTCTGCTTGTGTGATTTGTGAATGATGCTGATGCGTGAAAGAAGCATGTGTGTGCATGATTGTCTGTTTTTTTTTGGGGGGGGGGGGGGGGGGGGGGATATTTTATGAGATTTTCTGTTTGTCATTAAGGACCTATCCACTTTAGGCATCTGATGAATTCCTTCAAAGGGAGGGATCAACTCTTTGTGATTGGTGTGTATGATAATCTGAACGATCATGAACAAGTTTAAAACCATATTATGTGTGGGAAACTCGGATCCTCAGCCAATCTTGCGAACGAATTCAACGCGTCTTAAATTATTATTTTTCAGATCATCAGAGCTGGGAATTTTGAATTCCGAAGCATTTTGTGTATTAAAATATTTAGGTTTGTGGCGTCTATTACTTGTGTGTCCAAGATTCCTCATGTTCTGAATTATGAAAATTCAGACTCAGAAGCAATTTTTTTTCCTTTTATGTATTTTTTCGACTGTCTTTTTATACTTTGAGGTAATATTAGATCTCAGATCTTGATTCTAGGTTGAAAATTTATAAGGAATGTCAAATGATGTCGTGCATCAATGATAGAGTTGTCATATCTCACTGATATTGGGCTGATTTTGTTTCAATATCCCAGTTGTGATTTGTCGTATCTGAAGCATTCTTCAATATGCTGGTACAAGGTTTTTATACAAACCAATCTGTGTAATATTTGTAAGAAACCAGCCATATAATTTCCATGTCTGATGAATTTCTTGTGTGTAAGTGTAAACTGTTTCTTGTCCTCATAGATGTGTCTTGGTTTTTCTATGTATATGTAGGTGTACTTATTTCTTTCCTGAGACTATTCTCGAAAGCTGTTTACTCTCAAGATGCTGCTGGCCTGCGAAAGAGTGCATACCTTTACTTCTCTGTAGGAATTGTAATTATGTTCATATGCATTGTCTTGTACAATGTAGCACACAAACTTCCTGTTATGAAGTACTATAGTGAACTCAAGGTTCTGGCTGTCACTGAAGATGAAGAAGTTCAAGGTCCTCTGACTGGTTCTGTTTGGAGGGCAACTCTATGGGATATTGTGGGAAGAGTGAAATGGTACGGATTTGGCATTGTTCTTATATATCTTGTGACTCTTGCCATATTTCCCGGGTACATTACAGAGGATGTGAGCTCTCAAGTTCTTAAGGATTGGTATCCAATTCTCCTTATTACATGCTACAATGTGTTTGATCTTGTCGGCAAGAGTTTAACTGCTGTGTATCTCCTAGAGAATCCAAAAATTGCAGTTGGAAGCTGCATAGTAAGATTGCTGTTTTTCCCTCTGTTCCTTGCGTGCTTGCACGGTCCCAAATTCTTCCGAACAGAGATCCCTGTGACGATACTGACCTCCCTGTTAGGGCTTACCAACGGGTACCTAACCAGTGTATTGATGATCTTGGCGCCTAAAGTCGTGAAGTTGCAGCATGCAGAGGTTGCAGGCACTGTGATGGTATTATTCCTAGTTTTTGGTCTGGCTTCTGGGTCTGTTGTAGCCTGGTTTTGGGTCATTTGATCCATCAGTTTGTATGAATTTGTGGCTTCCAACAATCAGAAGAAGTCAGAACTGGATTAAATGTTCGGTTTGTTGTAATATGTAAATTATCTCAATTCAATGAAGCATGGCTGTTCCACTGCTGTTATTGCTTCCTTAACCAACTTTATTTGATGTAATTTGTAAATTATGTCAATTCAATGAATTACCGCTGTTTCACTTCTTTTAGTGCTTCCTTAATCAATGTTGTTGCATGTACTTATCATGCACCAGAACAGACAGGAAGAAAATGAAAGCCAAAAGCTGGTTGTTATGTTCATGTGTGGGCTGCTTGAACTTGAAGTCTTATTTCAGACTTCACGCAAAGCACAAGCCTTGCTGTTTAGTTATAAATTTGTTATCATTATTTTACAGGCCACCCAGAAAAGAGGCTGCCAAAAAATGGGCTGATCAATGCCATTTTCTGCTGTTACAAATTACAATGCGTGGCATCCTTTGGTCAAATAAGGCGGCACATATACCAGTTTACTGATTTGTCTTTATCCTTTGTCATCAGTTTGGGCGAACATCTAAATCTACGGTTTTGGCTCAAACAACGACTTTGCAAACAAAGTGGTTAAACACCTATCCAGAGTCCAAAAGTGATTTTAACTCCTAAGGCCATGGTTTTCAAACCGAAGCCTTGGCTTTTATATAACATGGGGAGAATAGCTTTTAAACCCAAAATAATGGGTTTTTTTTTTTTTGTAAAATAAATAATGGTGTAAATAGAGGAAAGCTACTGGAGTTCTCTGCGATAGAAAAGTACCCCATAAGGTAAAAGGGAAGTTTTATCGCACTGCTATAAGACCAGCAGTATTATATGGTAGTGAATGTTGGGCTTTGAAGGGTCAACTTGAACATAAGATGGGGGTAGCTGAAATGAGGATGTTGAGATGGATGTGTGGTCACACAAGAAAGGATAAGATTCGGAATGATCATATACGCGAACGAGTTGGAGTGGCACCTATCAGTGAGAAAATGGTAGAAAATCGTTTGAGGTGGTTTGGACATGTACAAAGGAGGCCATTAGAGGCGCCAGTGAGGAGGGTAGATCAAATAGTCTGGAGTCCGATTAAGAGAGGAAGAGGGAGACCGAGGCTTACACTCAATGAAATTGTAGAGCGAGATCTTTTAATAAATAATATATCTAAAGATTTGGTTACCAATAGAGCACAATGGCGTCGTGCGATCCATGTAGCCGACCCCACTTAGTGGGATAAGGCTTTGTTGTTGTTGTTGTAAAATAAATAATGGGTTTCTCAAAAAGTCTTTTTCCATAGTCTAATCCAAACAGGTTCGCAGCTTAGGAGGAATTTGAGTAACCTATTCAATTACTGTGTTTCTTTTCTCAATTAGAGCAATAGAAGGTTAAGCTAGCTTTAAAAATATTAAGCTATATTGTAACTCCAGTAAGGCGATTAATCTGATTCTCAGGGAGATTGGTGGGAATTTTCTGCTTCTTAATCTCCCCTTCGATGTAATAGTAGTAGTTGTAGAAACATCAAATAGTTAGATTTATAGGCATCTACTTTTGGTTATCACTCCTGGCTTTTTTTCCTCTGCATTTCAAATCTTTCCTCATTATTCAGTCCATTATTTTCAATATTGTAGGGATCATATTTTATTCAAGGATTTGGTAGGCGGGAAGATCGAGTTACTTACTATAATTATTATATGATAAAGATGCTATCAACCAGATTTCCATTTTGTCCTCCTTCAGAAAATCCTTCAACTGTATTAGATAATCTATCACAAGTTTGAGTTTTAAAAACAAGCCACATTGAGCAAGCAACTTTGAGGTTGCGTCAGGAGGATTCATTCAAAATAGATATAACAAGACATAATCAGGCTCCCATTATATTCCTTAACCTTCTTGTGCCAATCAAAACTTCCTCTCAAAAAAACTTATACAAGTTTTTCTGATGGGTGTAACTAGCTCCGAACCTGACTCTGATACTACTTATCTCCTAAACAATCTTGTAGCGCCTTCGCCCAACAAGATCCCAAAAGACAAGTGGCATTTAGCCTACATAATCTTCTTCACCCTCGGAGTCGGCTATGTACTTCCATGGAACGCCTTCATCACAGTCGTGGACTACTTCTCCTACCTCTACCCGGAAGTCAACGTTGACCGAATCTTCGCCGTGGCTAACATGTTCTTCATTGTTGTCACCCTCTTCATCATAATCCTATATAGCCACAGGTCCCATGTCTATGTGAGAATCAACGTTGGTCTATGCCTAATGACGTTGGCCTTGCTCATAATTCCCATAATGGATGCAGTGTATATTAAGGGTCGGGTTGGGTTTTATGATGGGTTCTATTTAACAGTTGGAGCAGTTGGGATTTCGGGTATAGGTAACGGTCTGGTTCAGGGTGGAATCATTGGATCTGCTGGTGAGTTGCCGGATAGGTACATGCAGGCTACTCTTGCAGGCAATTCTGCTTCTGGTAAACTAACTCCACCTAAAAAAATAATACTCCCTCTTACTTGATATGAGAGAAAGTTGATTTTTTTGGAAGTCTAACTAAGATAAATAAATCACTTTGAAAACTGATATATAATAATTCAGTGTTACATAACAAATTCTATAATTAAGTAAATTTATTTGGATTGGTTAATATCTCAAAAAAAGGAAACTATGTGTTATATTAAGGACAAGATTGAGTACTACCTCTTCTGGTCCTTAATGTAAGAATGAATTGATTAATTTGTGGAGATTGATGAATCTTAGAAAATTAGTATGTATTTATAACATATTTCTCTTAAACGATATCTTCGACTCTTAATATAAGAATCGGTTGACTTCTTAAAAAAGATTAATGAAGATAAATAAAGTACCTAATCATCGTATATTGTGTAACCATATATTTATATTAGATTATAAATAAAATAAATTTTTTTGGGAAAAAAGATGAATATAAATTAAGGGAAAAAAGATAAATATAAATACTTGAATATAATTTTTTTTAACTTCTTTAATCTATAAAAAAAGTCAACCGATAATTATATTAAGGACTCAAAGTTTATACTCCTTCCGGTCCTAATTATAAGATCACTTTGACCTTTTTGACTTTTTTCTCCAGTCCAAAAAAAAGTAGTTTCAGTCCCAAAAAAATCTTTTTTCCTCAAAACTAATTTATTTTACTTATAAACTAACCTATAATCTAATTTCATGTGACATATATTATAATTTAGTGGTCTAATTTGCTTCCTTAACTTCCAAAAAAAAAGTTAAAGTAGTTTTATATTTAGGTTCGGGGGAGTATTAGTTTATTTTTTAGGATAATTAGTTTGGAGAAAAAAGAAAGAGAAATCTAAGAGATAAAAAAAAAAATTTACAATTTCCACTAAAATTACTTCTAAGCTAACTCTTGTAGCCTAGGGTAGTAATACAAATTAAATAGCCATCCGCGTGAGGGTGATCAAGGATGAAAAACAATTCATCCATGCAATGATAGTTTAGTTAAATTGTTTCATGTTCTCATAGACGTGTCTTGATTTTTTCTATCTGTATATAGGTATACTTATTTCTTTCCTGAGAGTATTCACAAAAGCTGTTTACTCTCAAGATGCCACTGGCCTACGAAAGAGTGCAAACCTTTACTTCTCTGTAGGAATTATAGTTATGTTCATATGCATTGTCCTGTACAATGTAGCACACACACTTCCTGTTGTGAAATACTATAGTGAACTCAAGTTTCTGGCTATCACTGAAGATGAACAAGTTCAAGATCCTCCAACTGGTTCTGTTTGGAGGAAAACTCTAAAGGATATTGTAGGAAGAGTGAAATGGTATGGATTTGGCATTCTTCTTATATATATTATGACTCTTTCCATATTTCCTGGATACATTACAGAAGATGTGAGCTCTCAAATTCTAAAGGATTGGTATCCAATTCTCCTTATTACATGCTTCAATGTGTTTGATCTTGTTGGAAAGAGTTTAACTTCTATGTATCTGCTAGAGGATCCAAAAATTGCAGTTGGAAGCTGTATTGCAAGGTTGTTGTTTTTCCCTCTTTTCTTCGTGTGCTTGCACGGTCCCGGATTGTTCCAGATGGAGATTCCGGTGACCATATTGACCGGGCTGTTAGGGCTTACTAATGGGTACTTGACAAGTGTGTTGATGACCTTGGCGCCTAAAGTTGTGAAGTTGCAGCATGCTGAGGCTGCAGGCACTGTGATGGTATTGTTCTTAGTTGTTGGTCTGGCTGTTGGGTCTGTTTTAGCTTGGTTTTGGGTCATTTGATCTCTTATCACTCTGTTATGGATTTGAGATTTTGTGTTGTCATGGTGATTGATGAATGGTTAATTGTAAGATTTTTGCATGAAGAGTTTGTGATCACTCCAAAATAGATTATAAACTTAGGTATAAAGTTCTAAATATATGAGCTAGTTGGGATTGACTTTTGACCTTGAATATAAGAAATTTTTTCATTTCATTTTCTGTATGTATCATTTTTTTTAAAACTAATTTGTCTTACTTATAAACTATTATATTATATAATGTAATTTTAAACTATTATATAATATAATGATACACATAAGTTTTTTTTCAGAAATATCATGTAACATATGCTATAATTAATTAATTTTTTCAACTTTATAAATCTCCCCAAATTAGTCAACTGGCTTTTATATTAAGAACATGGAATATTGTTCAATCTCAAGTAACAACAGAGATGGATTGAAATGTGTGGATCAATGGAGTCAATAAGAACAAAAAGACAGAGGATTACAGTGAAAGGGTTCACTGGCCTTTACAAGAATTGTGGAAAGAAGGATTTGTCCTCATTCTTCCCCAGGAGCCTCAACTTCAGACTGTTGAATTTGTCCTCAGAAACAGTACATTGGTAGAAAAAATTAAAATGTCGACTATGGAGGCTTGGAACCTTATATGGGCATTCTTAGCATTATGAAGATATAATAAGACTCTTTATGAGCGATTAGCAAATTACATTTAATCATATATTTAAAGAAGATTACAGAAGTAGTACTTGTTAACTCGTTCAATATGGTTTGCTGACACCGTTTAGAAATATCTTTGAATCTCTTCTTCTATAAACATCGTGAATCAAGATTTGAACAATGGGTTTGGTCCTTAATTAGTTCTTGAATTTAGATTTTTCTTTTTTTTTGGGAGGGGGGTGTCCTTAGCCTTTTGCCTCGTATTCAAGAAATTATGAAGGAATTGAAGGTAGAAAAGGAGAAAATACCTTGTTTCCATATGCACAAAACCTTTACCAAAAGGTAATTATCATTATCATCATTATCAATATATTAATACGGATATCATGTACATACAATATGGGTAAATTTCCGAAAACTACCATAAAAATATCAAAATTACAAAGGGTAAATATGCAATTTCAACAACAAAATTTTAGCTTGAGCATTTGACACCATAAAATTTATTAAGATACAAAAATACCCATAAACATCACAAAAAGAAGCAATTTTAACACATTTGTTAACACTGTTAAAACTTCAGTCACTTTTTTTTTGAGCCCTACTTTGTTAATTTAATATGATTAGTTTTTAAAAAATTATTTTAAAAATGTTTTTAACTGCTGCTCCATCCCTTTTCTTTCCCGACTCAAAGGTCCCGCATGTTGCAGAATCTACAGCAGTTTCAGTTAAGCGTTAAGCTACCAAAAACATGTTATCACACGAATCCAATGGCGAACCAATTGCACCTAAGGGTACCTTCATACTCCCAACACTTGGGTACTATAAATGACATCTTCTTGAACGATTCCTCCACCACTGACATCATCCTCCGCCTCTTCGTCGATTCCTTCATAAAAATCACTTGTTATATGAACAAGTGATTTTGTTGTTCTATCATGCTTCTCTGCTTTTTACTTCTTTTTTTTAAAGAACAGAGTAGTTTCATTGTGAGTCAACTCGGTGGAGTCTATGCATGAAGTGGACAACGGTTCCAATGAGGGTGCACACAGCCAAAATCTCGTTGAAGGGGCAAAGAGAGAGAGGGGAAGAAGGGAAAGGGAGGAGAGAGGCATTTTCAGAATTATTTTTAAAATATAATCATTTTAAATTCATTAAATGAAGCCCATAAACTATAAAGTGATAGACGTTTTAACTGTGTTAATAGCTTTGTTAAATTTGCTCTTTTTTATAATGTTTATGGGCATTTTTCACCTTAACAAACTTAATGAAGTTAGATGCTTCTGAATCAAAACTTTGTTGTTGAAATTATAACTTACCGGTCCGATTTAAACCAATCCATTATAACAAAATGAAACTCGAATTGTTTATATCTTTACAATATTGTTCTTTCACTTTGAGAAAACTATCTCAAACCTCGTGTTCCTGCAGCTGAAGTTTCTAGTAACAAGATTAGCTAATAAATGTTGTGAATATCCTGAAATATGCACTTTTAAAGTTTGCTAAAAATGTGGTGCCATTTGCTAACCAAATAAAAAAAATAGTTAATGAAATAGTAAAATAGATATTTGCTACACTTCATTCTCTATTTACAAGTCTCAATTAGCAATGGCAAGTTGGCAACACATTTTTTCAAATTATATGGTTGGAAGTTTTGGGATATTTACAAAATTTTGCATAAAAAAATAGCAGCCGTAAGGTGACGAGAGTAATGAGATGATATTTTTTACTAGACACATTATCTATCATTTTACCGGAGGCAATCATGCTTGAACTACCGTTGATCATTAAATGTGGGTACTGGAACACCCCCTAAAAATTATTATTCAAATACTTGACCAAAATGCTATTATACCATTAAAAATCGTCATAATTTATAAATAATCCTACCGTCATGACAATTTAATATAAAGTGGCTACAATGTGCTCAATGAACACTAGAGCCTCTAAGGAGACTCTCCTCAAGTGTCTTCCCTTGCTTCCTATTAGATCATTCACCTGGAAAATTGTTAATAATAGGATGAGATCGACATCTCAGTAACTACTGAAAAATCCTAACATACACAAGCAAATCACGTATAATTCTAATTTAACCAATTATACACATGTAGTTCTTCGTACAACTCATGGCTCTCAAATACATATTAGGTACACTCAACATAGGGAAAACATTTCATTTAAATTCTCAACGAGTTGTACCCATAAATAAATATTTATAATATGCAATATGCAACTCCTTATATCACCGTCCATCCTTATCCCGCTGACTGAAGCCATAGGCTAACACACATTGTCCAATAGAGAACTAATTCATACAACTGAATTATCTCAAACTCACCAGTACTTAAGATGTATTCGGCCAAAGATACAGAGCTCAAGTCCGGACTATGGCTCCCCTCCTTAAAGAATCACACTAAGGAGGTGTCACATGTCCCACAACTCCAATGCAATCCCGGCCAAAGGAAAACATGGAAGGAGGGGCCCTGACAAGTGCCATCCACTGTGCACCGAGTGATGGCTTACCACGTGGTAATACGGATATCATATATCTCCTCTTCAAATCTTAACCCCTCATGGATGCAAATGCAATCATCATTATACCATAAATAATTTATAAATAATTTTCAGCCCAAATATACTCAACATACTCAAGCATGCTTAAAATAAAACAAGCGTAATTTATTTTCCATAGCAAATAGGCAATAAGCGAGCATGCTTGAAAAGTGACAAACTTATTATTGTGTGATAATTAATTAAAATAAAGCTACACATAATTCACAAGCATACGAAAGAAATTTTCAGAGTTACCTGTTGCTCCTTAGCTCACAGATAATCACACAAAGTCACTCCGTAATTCTTAATGAGACTCTACAATATCAATATAAATATCTATTAATATAGTTCAACACTTCCTAAAAGTATTCTAACACAATTTTTCCTTAAACTACCCCTAAATATATACATACCTTTATTTTTTTTATTCCGGATAAAATATTACTAAATAATAAATATTATTAATTAAATATTATTTTTGTTGAGTATAAACTAATCCCATAAATCCATAAACCCATATCCAACATCTGGAATTACAGAATTACCTACATAAAATCCCACTAATTCCAAACTTTATCCATCAATATTTTCTTGGGTCCAAACTTCAGTCGAATCCATCAGTTAAATCTCCTCATATAACCTTAATAAACATCTAAAAATTATCAATTTAACCATTAGTACCTCAGATCATCAAAAGTCCTAATTTCTAAAATATCTACAAATCCCAAAAATTCCCAATATTTAGAAAAAACCTCCAATAATGTAAATTTACTTAGAGAAACTTATAATCGAAGCCTAAGCTTCAATTTATTAATTTTAGAACTCCCAAAAATTATCAATTTAGACAAGGTCTAATTTTTCAAGTATATCAAATCGAAAAACTAATGATATAGAAATGTAGAGGAGACTTACAAGGTTCCAAAAACGTTCTTATTTGGCCGAAAAACTTACTATTCCTATGCCGACGGACTCTGATAAGTCCAGTGATAGGAATAAATATATGGTGGAAAGAGAGGGAGAGCAAGAGAGAGAGACGTGAGAGTGAGAGAGAGAGAGAGAGAGAGAGAGAGAAAATGAGAGACGATGGAGGGACGGTGAGAGTTTATATAATTGTGAAATAGTAACTCAATAGTAATAATAATAATATAATAATAATATAACATATTAATAATATAATATAATATATATAAATAGTAGTTGAATGTGATTGGTTGTGGAAATAATAATTGATGAATAGTGAAATGAAAGATTCACGAGAGTAATCAGAGAGAGTCACGGGAGGAATAGGAAGAAGACTAGGAATAATGCACTACTCGGTCCTAAAATCTTCAAATAAGATATTTCTTTTGAACCAAAAATTTTCTTTTTACACTCAAAAATTTCCCATAATATGCTTTATTTATTTCCTCCTATAACAACCTCTTTTGAGCCTAAAAAAATAATTTTCTTAAAATTATTATTCTCAATATAAGGGAGAAACTAGGCATTTAAAATCCTCAAAACTACCTCAAAATCCTTCAAATATTCTCATAATCCATCATTATTCAATAATCAATTCCTAATTAGCCTACTAATCCCCTATTAAAATTTTTAGGATGTTACAGGTACGCTTACCATTAAATATTTGAATATTCATGGATGTTAAGGTGGAACTTTTAGGGAGGGGTAATGCTGTCTTTTCCTTATATTTCAAAATTTCAAATTAGTCCAACAATGGTAGTTTAGCTTTTATAAATTTAAATCACTGGTTTGTCAATTATCTATTTTTAGCAATGATGTAAAACCCGGACCGGACCTGTCGGTTCAACCGTGAACTGGGCGCTGGCCCGGTCCGGGCAAGGCGAAAAACCGGATCGGAGTTTGACCTGGTCAATGGCCGAGTCAAACCGGTTCAACGGTCAACCCGGTGGTTGAACCGGGTTGGCACTTTTTTTTTTTTTAAAAAAAAAAAACTATTTTATTATAATTCACCTAATTACTAATTTTCACTTAACTCAATTTTAGAAATTAGGAAACTATAATACTTTAAATGTTATTTTACTTGCATATACTTAATATTTAATTGTTGTTGCTCTTAATATTTGTATTTTAGTCTGTGGATTGTAGAATAATATTTATTTTTATGTGTAATCAACTAATATTTTCTCTTTTTCCCTCTATAGAAACATTAAAATATACCAAAGGGGGTTGGCGCAGTTGGGTAGGCAACTGCGCCACAATCCTCCTTACCTGGGTTCAAACCTAAGTAAGGAAATTGTAAAGAATTTCCTTTGGGAGCTCTCTCCCCTGGGGCACCACCAAAGGTGGGTGAAACCTGTCGGGCCTATTTCATTGGGGGCGTCAGGACTAGTTAGTTGTCGAGGGCCCATGCTGGTAAATCCGGCGTTGGCCTTCAGGTTAACGCCGGATACCTGGAAGGTGGTGCACCGAAGGCCAAAAAAGGTCCATTGCATTCATAAAAAAAAATTAAAATATTCATATTTGATGAATCATGCATACCTATCTACATTTACATTTTGATATTAGTGATTATTAATGTTAATATCAATAAAATTTTATTATTTTAATATAATCCGGTTTGACCCGGTCCGACCCCGATCCGACCATTGACCCTTGAACCAGTGCCTCACCCGGTTTGATGCCCGGTCCGGTTTTTTGAACCTTGATTTTTAGGATATTTTTCAGTCATCTTCCCATAAATTAAAAAGGAAAATGGAAGAGGAAAAGACAAATAAGTACCAGTCAAATTTCAAAATCCCAGAAATATACCTCTAATATAAGAAATGATAAAGATCCTTCCTAATTTGGGGTAGATTGATTAATACCCTTACTAGATTGGTTAATACAACTGCTCGAATGGTTAGCAACATTTACTATTGTTAATGATTGGTTAATACTCCCTCCGGTCCTAAATATAAGACCACTTTGATTTTTTTTGTGGGAGTTAAGGAAGCAAATTAAACCACTAAATTATAACATATGTCACATAAAATTAGATTATAGGTTAGTTTATAAGTAGAATAAATTAGTTTTGAGGAAAAAAAGATTTTTTTGGGACTGAAACTACTTTTTTTTTTACTGAAAAAAAAGTCAAAGTGGTCTTATAATTAGGACCGGAGGGAGTATCTTTATTTACTGGAATGGTTAATACCGTACTCCAACAGTAACCATTGTAAGCGAAATTGATACTAAATTCTGACCGTGTGATGTGAAGTGGTTAATAAAACCTTTACTTGAATGATTAATACTGTCACTGTCACTCACTCACTGGAGTCCAAATTTACTTATTCTACAGTGTGAATAATCCCTTTTATTACAGGTCAAAAAAAAAAATCCCTTTTATGACCCTTCTCATATTGAATATACTTTCTGGACTTTTTAAAATTTAAGAGGTACTATTTATTTGTCCAATTCCCAATGATCGTGTTTTCAAAAACAAAATTGCATTAATGCATTGCATATAGCACAAGTGATGAAAACACATATACAGTGCGGTGTGACAATGGTAAAGATGATATCGTTGAGTTTCCTCTTCCAATAACTTCGTGATTTTAGGGATTTATTTTGGGTGGCCCTGTATCATATCATATCATATATCATATGTCGTATGAAGATTGAAGCATGACGAATCTGATGCGAAGCATGGGATTAAGTGCAGCAGGCACTGCTCTTCTCTCCAGGCCTTCCAATTCCATGGCCTCTCTCTTCTCTTATGCTCCTTCCTACCACAAACCCCTTTCCCTCACAACGCCTTTCCATTTCTTCTCTTTTCTCCCTTCTCCTCCTCATCGCTCTCTTTCAGCTCCAGCAGCTTCTTTCTCCTCTGTTCCTTCTCTTGATGATAACGACAATACTATCCCCGATTTTGGTCAGCATTTTGAACTCTCATATTTGCATCCAAATTAGTTCCTTTTTAGTTATTTTCTTTCACTCAATCTCTGTGTTTTTTTTAGTAGGGGATGGTGACTGTACTGCTGTTTCTAGAAATGATTCCAAGTTGCTTCTTAAAGGGATGACTTACATTGAGCTTGAAGTATGGTTTGTTTGTCGAAGTTGATTACTTTCACTTTGTTGCTAGTTTAATTTATTGGAATTTGAATTCTTTAGTGTGCTTCTATGCTGCTTTTAACGTGTCCATGTGACATGACCAGTTTAAAAACAATTTCAAGTTTCAGATTTTTCCTGTTCTTAATAGTGAAAATACAGTGAAGAGATTAGGACTACTACTGATACTGATGAGCTATTATTCTGGTAACCCTTCTTCAACAGAAATGGATCCAGTCTCATGGATACAGACCTGGGCAGGCTATGATGTTATGGAAACGCATGTATGGAAACAACATTTGGGCACATCATATTGATGAATTGGAAGGTGTTCTTCCCTTTACCATCTTTCTCTTTTTTATTGAACTAGACTTTGGAAATTGCTATATTGCTCTTTAATTGGACAGTCATATTTGTGCCCTGATTCTTTATATCCTCAAAGTGAGTCTGTGCATACGCAATTCTGCATATTCCTGATTTACTAATAATTGCTATAAATTTCATGTCAATGTTATGGTTAGGTTTGAACAAAGATTTCAAGAAGATGCTGAGTGAGCATGCTGAGTTCAGAGCTCTTAGTTTGAAAGAAATTCACCCTGCATCTGATGGAACTAGGAAGGTTGAACTTATCTTTCTCCGTTTGCTTCTCAGATATTCTTACCAAAAATTTGTGTCCTTTTGATTTCTGTTGCTGTAAATTCACCTGGAAGCTGCTTAGATGGTCTTGGTCTCATAAGCTGATGACTGCATGTACAATATCTGAATTTTGTTGCATTTCTCGAGAGTTATTGACTATCGTACTCACAGGATGTTTGCAGATTTTGTTCACTTTGGATGATGGACTTGTCATAGAAACCGTTGTTATTCCTTGTGATAGAGGCAGGAATACTGTGTGTGTTTCAAGTCAAGTAGGATGTGCAATGAACTGCCAATTTTGCTATACTGGAAGGCAAGCCTTCTTTTGTCTGTTGGGGGCAATTTAGTGGGACCATTCAGTTTCTTCTTGTATTTTGACTGCATATTTATTATACATGCAATTATTTTGCAGAATGGGCCTTACGAGACATCTGACAGCAGCAGAAATTGTAGAGCAGGCTGTTTTTGCTCGACGTCTGCTTACAAGTGAAGTTGGCTTAATCACAAATGTTGTCTTTATGGTAGGTCTGCATTAGCATTGAGAGTTCTAAAGCATACTTTGCGTATGGATTTTTCATAGTTCAAATTATACTTTTCTTTTTCTTTTTCTCTTTTGAGCTGATGAGTTGCTACTTTTATCTTAAACACCTTAAAATCTGGTCAGTTTGTTGTTACTGATATAACTTTTATTCTCAAAACAAAGTCAATCTTCAATGAGATTTGGAATGACCATATACGGGAACGAATTGGAGTGGCGCCTATTAGTGAGAAAATGGTATAAAATCATTTGATGTGATTTGAACATGTCCAAAGAAGGTCATTAGATCATTAGATGCGCCAGTAAAGAAAGTAGATCAACAGTATAGAGTCCTATTAAAAGAGGAAGAAGGAAACCGAGGCGAACACTCAGTGAAGTTGTGGAGTGAGATCCTTTAATTAACTATATATATCAAAACTTGGTTAGTGATAGAGCACAATGACCTCATATGATCCATGTAGCCGACCTCACTTAGTGGGATCCCACCTAGTAGGATAAGCCTTTGTTGTTGCTTCTGCTATAATTGTAGATTGGTTATGTGCTTATTTTTTATTAAGATTTCAATTCATCTGTAGCTACAAGTTATAGCTTACGATACACCTGATTCAACAGCTATTTCTGATATTGCTTTTTAGACATATGAACTTATGTGAGATATATTTATGTCTGTATTTTTTTCTGACTTCTGGATTATTTACTAATTTTTTTCTTATAGTATTTTTTATTCTTCCTGTTACCTTTCCATGTTAATGTCCTAGTATTTTCATTTTTGTACAATATCATCTAGCACACCTGTGAATCAATTGATCCTAACATGTACACTAGATTAGTGCTGGGGAAGGGAAGATAAGGATGAGAATGAAGTGAAATCTTTTAATTTCTTGCACACTAATAAGAGTTATGAATTCATTTTAGGGCATGGGAGAACCACTTCATAACATTGATAATGTGATTAAAGCTGCAGATATTATGGTGCATGATCAAGGGCTTCATTTCAGCCCTCGCAAGGTCACTGTTTCAACCAGTGGTCTTGTTCCGCAGCTCAGACGGTTTCTTCATGAATCTAACTGTGCATTGGCTGTTAGTTTGAATGCAACAACCGATGAGGTACACCGCTTCTTAAATATTTTTATTGGCTATTAGAGCATGAGGAGAAATGACGTGTGAGGAAGAGAGAGGGAGGATTGATCATGCTGTAATCTCACTTGGCAGGTAAGAAACTGGATCATGCCCATAAATCGCAAGTACAAATTGGACTTGCTTCTTCAAACTCTCCGGGAGGAGCTACGCTTCAAACATAATTATAAAGTTCTATTCGAATATGTGATGCTCGCTGGAGTTAACGACAGGTTGCATAAACTTCTTTCCCTTACATTCTTTGTTTGGTATAAAATCTGACCTTCTTCTCATGATTTCTGTGATGCTACCAATACCCTATAGTATAATGTTTGAAGAATTTCTTATTTTTTTCACAAAAGCCTTGCTAATATGGAATCTGTCGTGAGCTAGACTAGTACCATATGCTTAAGTGGTCTTGCCCGTTAATGAACTTGTAGAACAACATTCTTTTCCTTCTCGTTGTCATTGTTGGTATCTCTGTTTTCCCAGGCAATTTTACTTGAATTAAAATTTGAGTTGCAATGACCCAATGAATTTGAAATTGCATGCCGGCTCTACACCATATTGGTGGCCTTTTTAGATTGCATTTAAGAAGGAAATTTTCTTTTTCCTCATTTACAATCATTATTTCCTGAGACTGTTATTTCCTGTGTCGGACTTCATTTTATTCAGATGAAAAAAAATGCTTATAATTATGACCTTTTTGTTGTTGCTGTTGCTGTTGTGCTGATATGTGGATATAATATGCTTAAAATAGTAAACACTGCCTGTCAATGCTTAATGCAGTGATGAGGATGCAAAGAGGCTTATTGATCATGTAAAAGACATTCCTTGCAAGATTAATCTCATCTCCTTCAATCCACATAGTGGATCCTTGTTCAGACCAACTAAAGAGGAAAGAATCATTGAATTCCGAAACAAACTGGCCGAAGCCGGCTGCACGGTCTTTTTGCGACTAAGTAGAGGGGATGATCAGATGGCTGCCTGTGGTCAGCTTGGTAAGCCTGGATCGATTCAGGCTCCATTGCTCCGAGTACCTCAGCAATTCCAAATGGCACTTGGAAGTTCAGCTTGAATCTTCATGGCATTTTAGATTGTAGATTTTAGTTTATTGAATTACAAATTTGAATAAACAACTAAATATATAAATTTTGATGTTTAAGAAGTGAGGTCTAATGTGGAAAGCAATGCTCTACTTAAGAATTTTGTTGGACAAGACTTGGGAGCTAAACATGTATTTGAGTATGTCCTATTCAATGCTGTAATTCTCGATTTTAGGATGAATTTATTTTTAATGTGAAGAAGCCAAATTCGTTGCAAAGTGTGGGAGCAAACTAATTAGCTCGCCCAAAGTGATTAGTAAAATATTGTTATCGATTCTAATTATAAAAGCTTATCCATTGGTTTCTTTCATAAAATTCTCTACTAAATGTGGAACATTTAACATTCATTAAGAAAAAGTACCTTTTATCAACTTCAATAATTTCCATTCCTTTCACTATTCTATTAGAAGTTGTAACAATCTCAAAAGTTTTAATATTTTTATGATATACAAGAAAAAACACATTTTTTCTCATGTAACAAAAAACCAATTCTCCACAACCAATCCAAATGGAAGCAAATATAATGAAAATTGTTAAGTTTGAGAATTAATTACAGGCCCTATAGAAGTAACTTAATTAAAATGAGTCCCATAATTAATATGAGGTTCCTCGGGACCTTAATTATATCAAGTTCTAAATTAAAAAGTTGTTATCATCTTACCAAAACTTGTTAATGACCAAGAATCTAAAGAGTTGTTAATGAGGTTCGTAATGTTATAAACACCTAAAAAGTTGTCGTCGTCTGGCTAAAAGTTTTTAGTTACCAAGAATTTATAATAGTTGTAAAATACTCATAATATTACAAAGGCCAAAAAGTTGTCATTGTTTGGCCAAACACTGCTAGTGACTAAGAATTTAAACAGTTGTGAATGATTATAATTCAATATATTTAAGGTCCCTGTTAACCTCAATTTAATTAGAGGATTTTGTAAAACCTTATCTTAATTAAGTTCTTTCCATAGGACCTGTAATTAATTTCTCCCATAAGTTTTCTTCAGAGAACCATAAGGAGTAACTAACTAAACCATTTCATGTAAATATATTTCTTGCTCATGTTAACATGTCCCCATTTTTTGACGTATTAGTAATCAGTAATTTGTATATAAAAAGTTCAAGACAAGCGATTAAATTTTTTAGGGAATAATTAACCAATTTTTCTCAATTTCCCTGTCACATTTTCAGCCTCAAGAAGTTTATCCAACGTGATGGTCCAATTAACAGAACATTAAATCTCTACTCAATTATTTTGAATACTCCTTCCGCTCCTTATTATAGAAAAGTTAAATAAATCTCTTATAAATTGATTTGTATAAATTTATTTTGAAACTAATTTATTTGACTTAAAAATTAATATATAATCTATTAACATACCAAATAATTTATGATTTAATAACTTATTTAACTTCCTCAATTTTCCCCAAAAAAATCAACCAGATCTCAGTATATTGTAGACAGTTCATATAAATTAGAAGAAGTGAAAAACAATAAAACTATCATGTCACAAGAAATCTTTCCTGCTAGCCATAGTTATGTTACAGCCTATAAAGGTTAACTGGGATGGTACATGTCAGATATTTTCTTTTAATCTAGATTTTAATTCTCTAAATAAACACGAGTGAAATATTTTAAAAAAAAAAATCTAGATTTTAATTCTCTAAAACAACACGAGTAAATCTTTAAACTGGACTAAAGCAACAAAAAAGATTGCCCCCCCTGAACATCCAGAATGGGATTTAATTTTGAACAAAGTAGGGCTGTTCAAATTGTCCCGGTCTCTGCTGTCCCGGTTCTATCCCGGACCTGATGGTAGCGGAATTTCCCGGGTCCAACGGGATTTGATACCAGGATCAACGGTACCGGAGCCAAATTGGAACTGGGATGCTACCGAGATACTGACACGTCCTAGAGATTCCAGGTTCCGGTCCTGGTACCACAATTATAATTACTTTGTTAAAATATTTTCCCAACCTAAATATTCATTTATCCTATTAACTTAATTTTTTTTAATCAAAATATTCATTTCTTCCTTTACCTTTTTTATTAATTTTTATTGTGGTTGTTGTCTTGTTAATTATTAATATTTTGAGGATTTTGGACGTAACTGGAAATGATTTATTAGACCAAATAATCGTTTAACAATTAACCTTTTGTTTACACAAAAGTATATATGAGAAATAAGAAAAATTAGTTATATCATATTATTAATAACCAATGCATAAATATACACATGCGTTTTTTTTAATGTTTATTGGTTAATGGGATTGTGTCCAAGAAAATTGGGACTTCCCGATACTATCCCGGTCCCGGTCCCGGTCCCGGTCCCATCCGGTGGTACTGGAATCCCCTTGGTACCAGATCGGGACTGGGATGCAAATTGTGTCCCGACCTTCTTTTGGTACCAGGACTTGGGAAAGGGGTGTCCCGGTCTTGTCCCGGTAATTGAACACCCCTAGAACAAATCTTAACTCAGACAAATAGTGCCAAAGAAAAATCCTATTGCTTGATAAAAACTGAACAGGCACAAATAATTCATAAGATAGTATGTCCATTGACTATTGAGGGTAACTAGCTAGGAAGGGTTAGTTATTACAAGTAGAACCTGATAGGAAAAAAACTAAGTGGCAAAGTGCCAGGAAATCTCAGGATCAAATATAAGGGTTATTGAATATTATTGTGATTGCGTGGACTCTCATTCTCAGCCACTAGCCTATCCTAACTAAGTGAAATTGACATATACTATACATTTGGTATCTAACGATCTCCTTACTCGCATGAAAGGGTGAGAAACTGGGCAAGTTGGCTGTATTTTATCAACAACCTTTTCCTTGTAAGTTCATTGGATACTCTGGTTCCTACCAATTCCCAGCAAAACAGTTGTCTGTACACCAAATAATCAGCAGTGTGAATTATGCACAGATTGTTCATCCAGTGTAATGAGGATCGCAATGTGTGGGTCCCAGACTAGTTTAAGAATCATTGTCTACGTTGACACATTCAGCAGATGACATGCTCTTGCATGAATTTTGAAACTCTTCTTTGAGCAAATTATGAATCTTCACTCTCAAACTTGATGCCTCTTCAGGTTTAAACCACTTCTTGCCAAACTGCAAATAGAAATGCATCAACCCAAAAACATCCATTGCTTGATTATAAGATTTCATACAAAAGAAAAATTTAAATCTGTTACCATGTTTAAATCTTTCTTCTTCAGTCGTTCAGGAGCCTCTTCTATGAAACGCTCAATGAAGTACAGTACAAATAGACCACAGTCATATTCATTTTTCTGTTGGGGAACCTGATGCAAAAGACAGTATTTAAAAATGAAAAATCATGATGAAAACTAACATGAGTACATGCAGCTTTAATTCCAACCCCAATAATTAACTCAAATGAGCTGGAACCACTGATGCAATTGACCTCTCGAAACAAAACCTCTATGGCTTTAAAGACATCCTGCTTGAAGCTGTCATTCAGGGTTCGTTTAGTATTGCAGAATGGAGAGGAATGACAGGAATGAAATAAAAAAGTGATTTTTTTATATGTGAAATGTCATTTATGTCCCTAAAGATATATTAATAAGGAAAAGCAAATAATTGTAATTGACAAATAACTACATGGATATGATAAACATTATATATGTTGACTTTCAGGCATCAGAATTTGAAAATGGATTCCTTCACCCCTGTGCTTATCAATTAAATCTAAAAGTAACCCAAAAAAATGATGGGCACATTGAGTCCAAAGAATAATAATTGGACTAAGAAAAAAAAGCAAAGCTATTTACACTTGAGAGGAAGCGTTGGAGTTGGAGAATAGAAATCTCACGTCTCAAAGCAACAATAACAATGAAGAGCATGTAAGCTTAAGGTAATCCAAGTAGTTTATTCTATTTTATTATATGGATAAGACTAAAGCACAAATGCATACACAAATGCGAAGGAAAAATTACCGCAAGTATTTTATCTTCAATTCTACGTGGAAGATGCTTCCATATCTTGTCAGCAATTGGAATATCTGAAGGCACACATTCTTTGTCCACATATTTCCATTCCTCTTTCAAAAAGCTGCATAATAATCAGACATAATACTTATTTCGTTACTCGCATTAAAGATAAACAGGAAAAACAGCCAATCAAAAAATAGCAATAGAATATAAGGACTAAGAAAACTCTCATTAAAACTTTTTTCCAAAGAATACAAGCAATCACATCATCAAGTTGAACAATGTCCAAGACTTTCATCATAAAAAATACTAAGAAATCTCATATGCTTTTCAAAACACAATGCTGCCACATATGAAATGCCTTACAAAATGACAGGCAAAAGCATTTTTTTTTGTCTCTGGAGCCTTACAAAAGAATCATTCTCGTTAATTAAGGGTTGTTAGGTCCATTATTTTCCTAAAGGATACATTTGATCAGAGTTTTTTTCTTTTCTTTTCTTTTCTTTTCTTTTTTCTTTTTTTTTTTTTTTGTAAGCATTGTTATTTGTTCCCTTGTCTCTCTCAAGAATTTTTGTCGTCTTGGGCACTTAACACTAGTGTCCTTTAATATCAACATTCAACAATTAACCCATGCCTCTCAATTTCCATTGGAATAAATACAAGATATTTTCCAATACTTCCTGATAAGCTGTAAACCAAGATGCAACATGAGAAGATTACATTTGACTATACGGATATTCATTTGACCACACTGCAAACTAACAATGATAAATTAAACAAATAAAAGTAACAAAGAATAATGATATTGTAACATGTCCTTCCAGGAAAGATTATTTCAGAGCTGAGACGGGGCAGAACATATAAATAATGGTATATTGACTACAAGTTCTTCTGTCTCACCATTTTATGTTCTCAAAAACTGATTTACTAGAGTGAAGACTCAGAGAATCTAAATGAAGTATGATTGGCCCGGATTCATCTTTCCTCTCTGGGAAAGAAAGAATCACCAAACTCCAGTGAAGACTGCATGGATGAAACACAAATAAGTTATAGCCATACAAAAAAAGTGGACATCATAAAAGTTATAACAATAGCCCTATTTTTAAAATGAATGTTAACTAAAACACATAATCGACAGAAAGCTCATATATGATAACCACATATCAAGCACCGTCAAAAGCAAAAAATTCTCTATAAATTAGCTCCATTAAGACTCTCAAAGCATGTGCAACTAAAAGAGGTCCTATGCTTTTTATTATCATGAATATGTGGAGCACAACATAAACACAATAGCAATAAGGAGAAGCCCAGAAAACCAAAGATACAAAATATTGAGAGAGAAAAACAGATCCTAATTCAACTCCTGTGACTATGGCTATTCATATAATAATATAGAACAAATATTCTAATATTGATTACTGGAATTTCTTTTTCCCTTTGTTAATGAAAATTACACCTCACAAAAATAAAATGTGTACATACATCATACAACATAAGTAATGCAATCTTCATCAATTTCCATCTACAGATCTAAACGATGGAGGTCTGAAGATGAGCAACACAAGCACCAAAACTTTTAATTTAAATAAATCAAACCCTTACTTTACACTTATTGCCAATTATTTGATATCCAATAACCTTTCTTTTCTACAGGATGTGAAGATTATCTTTAACCTCAAGGAGGAGGAAGGATTACAATAAGGAAAATAGATATTCTCTAGGCGCCAACAGCAATAGCAACAAGAAGCTTTATCCAACTAAATGAAGTCACCAACAGAAGAAATGGGAAACATAAAAGAAAAAACCAAAAGGAACAAAAATTAGTATCCACAACAGGAACGTCCTTGAAAAATTGAGCATCACCTTCCAGCATCCACAAGAGGAATATCCTTAAAATATTATCAGCTGTACATCACAAAGATGCAAAACTAAGGCAGCAGATTTTTGTAAATAACGACTTAAAATTTCCATTATGATCAACAATTACTTATCATTTCATTGAATTTATTACCTAACTTCAATTAAGAAAATTAAGTCTCTCCCTCTTCTGCCATGCCTTTGATGGCCAGCTCAAATACCTTATTAAGTATTGTCCACATCTTAGGATGAAGAGAATCCATACCACAATAATCACAAAGAGAAATTATTCTCATTTGACAGGCATTGTCCATAAAATAATCCCTTTCAAAAGAAAGAACAAGCCAAACTTTCTACCATTCATAAATATATAAACACAACTTCAATATCAATGAAAAATCTTACTCCTCGTGAATTGGAATTAGAACATATGCCTTCTGAAAAATATTTGTGCCCTTCCACCACCTTCTAAACTTCGCAAAGAATGTGTCTCTTTCACTTCGCTGGATGTTGCAATCAAATAAGAGTTAAGTATGCACTGAACAAAAGCCAGAGAAAGGAATGGGAGTAAAACGGGCAGAAATTAAATCTAAAGAAAGAAAAAGTTATTTCTACTAACGAGAACTCCCACAGATGAGTACTCCATCTTCCATTTTTGCCCAAACTTAGATTCTTTGTTAACATGCCAAAATCCATTTTCTATTTTGAAGAGTATATTTTGGTAAACTATGTAGTAATCCACTTTCTAGTTTTCAACTTGCTCCATCTGGACACATATATCCAGCATATTCCTAACCCCACTTTAAGTCTGTCAAGCTTAGAAAAATTTAGTCCTGAAGTAAGTGTTTTTTTTTTTTTTTTTTTTTGAGAGAGAGAGAGAGATGAGGAACCTGCTACAAAACTGCAACAAGACGATATTTCTACATAAATAACTATTTTTCAGGTACCTAGAGAGACCAAGAATGTTACCAAGCAAACAATAGTTGATAGGACCTATAACTTACAACAAAAACTGCACAATCAAGCAGCAAGAACTTTAAAGTCTTTAAAGGAACAACCCCATTTATCAGAAAAACCTAGAGGCTACTTACTAAAACAGGAAACTCTTAATGCGCAAGCACATAAATTCATTATACAAGAACGAAGAAAATTAATTACCTTGTAGGAAACAGCCTCTTTAAGCTTCTTGTAGAAATATGTATTGAAAAAATGGTAATCTGAAATTGATCTATCGGTTACAGGCGCTTGTTGTTGCAGGTATCTAGTCAAATAAAAACAGGTAATACATTTTGAGCTTAGAAACAAGAAAAACATGCCGTATCAAACAAAGAATATAGCCCATGTGATTAACAAAGCTTTAAAATGACAAGTAAGGCAGCAATCACATGATCGCTAAGACAAATAACTCTTCTGCTTCTTGAGATGCCCAATTTTTATAATCCTTTCCTCTATATGAAAAATTACACAAACATCATAACGTTGAAAGATAACCAAAATACCCCTAAAAATAATATTAGTGGACGACTTGCCAAATAAGGATCTCAGAGACAATTACATATCTTTCAAATCTATTAGTATTTTATCTCATTTTTAAATTAGGAAATGCTATTTTGGATATATGACTTGCCAAATAAGGAAATCAAGGACATTCTTAAATATCTTGTTATTTTGTCATAATATCCTTGATTTATTTTAGGTAGATGGCATCTTATCATTTATATCTTTATAATGTTTTAGAACATATTTCTTAACATTTTGTCTATTTAAAGACCAAAAAATATTTGCTTGTGAAGGAGAAAAGTTGTAAGTGAGAAATTATGGAGCACTATTTTAGCTAAGAATCTAGAAAAAAGTTCTTCTAAAGTTTTAGCGGATAATATTTTCTGCTCTTTCAAGTCTTTATTCTGTATTTCCTGAGGTCTCTAGACAGGTTCCTTGAGAATCCATACCATTTGGTGCCAGAGTCATGTTTGAAGATGTCTACTGAAAAAAAGCAACCAAAGCATGTATTCCATACAATTACTACATCGATAATAAAATTAGTGGTATGTATGACAATTGATGGTGGGATTTATGCTGTTATTGCTAGTACCTTGCTAATAGAGAGATTGAGCTTACCAACCATCAAACATCCTACACCTTATACCATGCAATGGTTGAATAAATCCACTCAATTTAAGGTGACTAAAAAAGTTCTTATATTTTTCTATCGGAAAGTATAAAGATGAATTACTTTGTGATGTGGAGCCAATGTAAACTTAATATATTATACTTGATCATCTGTGGCAATTTGAGAGGAAGGTTGGATATGATGATTACAAGAATTATTATTCTTTTCTCCTAAAGACTCCACTCAATTTTGAAGAAGCGCAAGAGAATAAAATCAAGTTTAGAGGATCCATATCACTTAATGTCATCATATGAAAGCTTTAGCACCTAATCAACATTCTCCCTAAACATTTATCCTTTGGCTAGTGACACCAAGTGTCAAAATTATGAGCACTCCTCTCACAAGAATCTAGAATAATTGCCATGGATCATTTCCTCTCATGAGTTTAAATGGTCAAGAGAAAAGCCCATAGACGTCAATAGTTTTAATAATATCTGTAACAAGCCTTCCCTAGAGAAAATCCTTCACGCTTGCTTTTTAAACAAACAACAAGCCCATAATATCTTATAGAAAAAATTTAATAATGATAAATGAGATGACAAGAATCAAATTCTTCACCCCTTGGTCAGATTCCGTATCAAGTGTCATCATCCCAAAGGTAGACATACCAGGAGAAGACCCATCATTCATTTCATAAGTGGAAGAGCAATCAGAAAAGTGAAGGGGAAAGAAAGGCCCAAATACACTTACCGAATGTAGAAGTTCATAATAGTTGATGTTAGATAGCCCTCAGGAGCAAGGCAATGTAGATCTCCATAGCAAATTTCAACACATTTTGGATCATCACTGAGCCATCACACAAAAAAATTGAAAATGTCATACAACAGAGAACGGACCAAACAAAAAATTACAGTTAAATAAAATCCTTTGGCATTATCATTCTTGTTGTACCTTGACGGATAATATATCTTAGCTTCCTTCAGGCTGAAAAGAGAATGAAATTCATTCAAATTTAATAGGCAAAGGGTCACAATTGAAATGAGAATAATTAGATGAAAACATCAAAGTGATGAACTTCTCATACCATTCATCAAGTTTGTTTTCTTGACATTCTTTCTCCAAAATGGAAGTTTCATCTTCATCATCAAGAACAATGGCCTGACCCTGCTTAAGTATTGTCAGATATCAGTTCCTGACAGATCATTAACACTTGTAATAAAATTGTAACTTGTATAACCACTAAACTGCTGTAGTATGGGATATAAAAAGATTCTATAGATGTACCTTCCTGGATCTTGAATCATCCAATCGAATTGATTGAGATGCATTCTCCCTAACAGGTGGAGAAAATAACAACATAATCAATCCATTCATTCAAAAAATCCGATAATAAAAAAAAATATTATATCTCTTGCCCCAACTTCAGCTCAAGTAGGAAAAGGTAAAAAAAGAAAAGAAAAGAAAAGAAAAAAAAAAAGAAATCTTAGTAATGTTTTTGTGTAGAAATGATGGTAGTTAACTTTAGCCCGAGAGGAGAGACAACACGGGAGAACTTGGAGGAAGAAATACCCACCTTTATATAACACAAATCAAGGGCCAATATTAACCATGAAAATAATAAATGAATATATGACCATACCCTAGACGCACATCTATGTCAGTTTTTGCAATTGTGATTAAATCGTGATTATTTCCACCTCTCACTTGAAAAGCCATGTGCTCACAATCCCCACCTCTTGTGTAGCCCATACTACAATTGAAACTTAGAAGAGTTGAGGACACAACTAGTATACAATACCAGTTAAGTGAGTATTATTAGATGAATCAACATATATAAGTCACATCTTTTTCACAATTACTTTATTTTTCTTGATATCCTTGCTAAGGCACGAAATTTTAAATTGCTAGTACATAGGTGCAATGTAAGACTTTAATTTAACTTGTGAATTTGTATATAGCAAAAGATCAGTGCATTAGTAACGTCACAAAACAAAATTGCCCAGTGAACTAGCAGTGCCAAAATCCCACAATTATGTCACCATTAAAGCGGATAGGAACAAAAACTAAAAGCAAGACATGTTTGCTCCATATCTGGTAAGCAGCCATACAATCTCTCAATATCACGCAGGGACCGAGTGGAAGTTACTCTTCGCCTTTTATCATTTTTACTGGTGTCACGCTTTCGTCCTTTACATAAAAAGTCTTCATTGTCGCCAACTTTCTGACTGTCACAATGCTTAATAAGTGACAAATTTTTCTTGAATGTACTAGCTGTCCCACAATCATTCTGCTTCACAAATTATAGTTAGTTCAGCAACGGCAAGAAAGTTAGAGGGGAAGCATAGATACTTTTGCCCACAATACAAAGGATCTTACCTCTTCAATTTTTTTACAAAACATAGATGCAAATGAGGGTTCAGATTGTTCTTGAGATGGCAAATCCTCTCGTCTCGAGCCATCATACACATCTACAAAATAATTCAGTTTCCTCAGATAGCTATGATGATTATACAGCATGCTTCAAACATTAGGTGTCCAATGCTCACATTCTTAATCTGACACTGCCCCTTTTTCCTCTCTAACCAATAAATTAAAAAAAATAAACACACAAGGTACATCAAGATCAACATGCCTACCCTTTCCTTTTCCAAAGAATCAATATATAATATGATCCATGGCTCATCCCATAAATGCTATTCCTTCCCAACAAGCCAAAACATATTAACGTATTAAAATAAAATCTATAACAAGTTTTATTATTCACGAACCACAAAGAATGCAGCTCATTCCTTAGAATTCGTGTAATACACAAAAATAAAACATGTCTTCTTGAAATAGTATTTTGAAAAAACTTACTCATCAATGTTGTTCCCTATTAGCCATTTTTTGATAGTCGTCTTCTTTGGGTTCCCTATTGGTAGCATTTTACAAGTTTGGCTAACAAATCCATTCTTTTGCTTAGAGTTAATACAACCTGTAATAAATAAATGCTAAAGGGCAAAATTATATGCAGTTCTTTACATCGTTGCTAACAGGTTTCCCAAAATTCATCAATGTTGTTCCTTATTAGCCACTTTTTGAAAAGGCAACTTCTTCAGGTTCCCGATTAAAACATAACAAGCATATGATTTTAACAACTTCACATCACACAGCTGGGTTTATTAAGTAAAGCAATTACATTTTGATAATTTTAAGGGAGTAACATAATAGCAAAGACATAAAGAAATCAATTTTAAAGTGTAGCGTAATACTAAATGCTCCTACACCCTCAACAATATAGACATGCACAATGAGCATTGCTACATGATGACACATAATCAATACCAGAACCTCACCGATGGCGGTTGAGGCTGTAGCTTTTTGGAACTCCTCAAACTCATCAACTTCCTGTTCTACATAGGAAAAATGCATTAAAGAATAAGTAATTAAGACAAAAAAATGCAGGGTGAAGTATAAGCATGGAATAAATCTAATGGTATCCTACAGCTGTATAATAAAATCGACAAAAATATGGTATAAACTGAAAATTCTACAAAGGGGTCATAGCAATAGCCTAATATACTATTTTCTCACTTGAAAGTTCATGTACTCTACTTTTTTTCTCTGCATAAAAAAGTAAATCAAACTCTTTGGTAAGGGATAGAAAATATGCAATATAAGGACTGTCTTAATGACTGTCTATACAAGTATATGAAATACTAAAAAACTAATGAAGTCCCTAAACGATAACAGAGAAGTCATACAATATAATAATTGCAGTGGCTAACAAATTGAAGCATATGTGGTTTGCTAAACCATCTTAATCTAATCTTATATATCAATCAACCAAAATCTAATAACCAGGAATGAATTTTTTATCCAATTTTACTGGAAAAAAAGTTGAAAAGTTATAAACCCCAATATCAAGTGATGGCAGCACAGGGGAGAGAAACAGGTGACTATTAAGAGAAAACTATTGGAGGAATGTAACTGAGAATCACATGTAAATACCAAACTCGTGTGAAGTGGCCAAGAAGATTAGGATGGTTGGTACAATAGTTGTGGATATTAAATCAAAAGGTTTTGGACCTAGAGATAAAGAATCATGGTGGCAAAATGAGAGGGTGCAAGAAAAAGACAAACACAGAAGAGACTGCTTCAAACCTTTGCATTTGTACAACAATGCTGAACATTGTTAAAGGTTTCATACTACTAAAAAGGAGACTAAGATAGCTTTTGAGGAGTTTGGCCACGATTTAGGGCAAAGAATATGGAAGATACAAAAAATTGCCAAGAATGGGGAAAGGAAGTCAAGACACTTGAACCAAGTAAAATTATCAAGAACAACAAAAGAAAAGATTTCGATAAAAATTGAAAATATCAAACGCTGCAGGAGAGCTACTTTTTAGAAGCTTTTCAATGATGGATTTGGAACTTATGATAAGGAAGAATCAACAACCTATAAAGGCAAACATAATTTGACCTTTTATCACAGGATTTAGGTTGTAAAGGGTAAAGAATCTAACCCAAAAAAAAACTCTGAAGCAAATAAGCAATTGGTCCTTGTGGTATTCTTGTTGAGATTTTGAAATGCTTGGAAGAGAAAGGTATATTTTGATTCATTAAGCTATTTAACAAGATTTTGATAACAACAGCAGCAGCAGCAACAAGCTTTATACCACTAGGTGAGGTTGGCTACATAAATCACACAACACCGCTGAGCTATATCAATAAACAAATCTATTTAACAAGATTGTGAGATTCAAGAAAATGCCAGAGGAATGGAGGAGCACTTTGGTGCCTGTATGCAAAAAAAATAAGAGGAAAATCCATAATTGTACAAATTATCAAGGAATAAAATTTACTTAAATGTCACACTATGAAATTATAGGAAAGAATGATTAAAGCGCAAATCAAGAAACAGGACTGGTGCTTCAGAATTCAGAAAACCAATTTGGATTTATGCTAGAACAATCTAAAACAAAGATCTAAAACAAAGGTTATTTATCTTCTGCATAAAGTTGATGGAGAAGTACTAAAGTATAAAAGAAGACTTACAAATTATTTTCATAAACTTGGAAAAGGCTTACAATTGAGTACCAAAAGAAGTGTTATGGGAAGCCCTCGAAATAAAAGGTGCTCATGTTATATATACTAAACCTATAAAGGATATGTCTACAAAGGATTCGAAAGCAATCAGCATGAGAACTCCTGGAGGTGAACAAAGGAATCCATATGAGGATAGGTTTACATCAAGAATCATCCTAGAGCAATTGTTTGATCTAGTTTTAGACATTCTGACCAAGTTCATAAATTAGAAAATCTCCAAATGCATGCCCTTGCCAAATGATAAGGCCTTAGTTGATACATCTAGAGAATTAAACTTGAGCTATGGAAATGGACTTTGATCATAGAGTTTCAATTTAAGAAGAAGCAAAACAAAAATATATTTACTACAAATTAAAGGACAAATTAAAATTTAAAAAAGATTTGGAGGTGAAAATTGGAGAACAAATCATACTATAAGCATCATAGTTCAAGTGTATGAGATCAATATTGCAAAAAATGACCAAAAAGATTGATGGAGATACTATGCATAGTATACAAGTTGCATGGTTGAAACGGAGAGGCGTTAATAGTTAATTGTAACCGCAGATTACCTATTAAAGCTTAAAGGAAAGTTTTACCAAACTAATTTAAACTAGCGGTGCTACTGCTATATGGTAGCAAATTTCAAGCATTACAAAGACGACAAAAGCACAAAACAGGGGCAGTAGAGATGAAGATGTTAAGATATATGTATGGTCATATAAGAAAATACAAGATCCACAATGGTATTATACAAAGAAAAATTGGCATTACATCTATTGAAGAGAAAATAAAAGAAAAATGGTTAAGGTGGTTTAGAATGTGCAAAGAAAATTCTGAGGCACCAATAAAGATAGTTATATAAATGATCTTTAGCTCTATAAAAAGTACGGAAAACCAAGAAGAACACACATGGAAGTCATCGAATGGGATCTCAAGATGAATGATATATGTAAAGCATTACTTGTTGGTAGGACCTAATGGTATTATGTGATCCAAGCTGTTGACTTCACTTAGTAGAACAAGTACTCTTGTAGTTGCTATTAACTTGATGTAATATAAGAACACTTTAATGATAATGAAAGTTGGATGAGTTCCCCATACAGTTAAGTGTTTAAGGAAACAACATATGCATGAAGAGATGAAAATGACAAGGAGCAAAATGAAAAGACGGAAGTTGGAGGCAAGAAAATTGGGTGCAGGAAAATCACAATGGAGCGCATCAATCTAACTATACAATGATGGAGACATGACCAATAAAGTTTTCTGAAAAACAACATTCAGCAGAGTTTAAGTTTCAAAGACTCATCGTTCAAGAAATAGCCTGAACTATCAACAACAGCAACAACAACAACAAAAAGCATAGAGCATCATCATACAGAAATAAAATCCAGCGAACTGCTTGATCCTCATGAACTACAACAATTGCAGTGTCGAAGGCATCACCCACATGTCAAAACTAGACAAGGCACTAAACTAAAGGTTATCAGCATAGTTAAGAAAAGGTAGGTAGCATGCCTGCAACAACATAAACGCTGGGTTTAGCCAAAATAATAGTGCACGTTTGCCCCAGAAAGAAGATTAAAAATGCGTATTCCCCTTCAAGGGCGGAAAAACAAAACGGCACAGCTAACCAGTAGAGCACCACAACACACACCTTTTTATCCAAATCAATCCCATGTTACATTTATACACACAAGACAACAAATTTGAACACCAACCACTATGTTCACTTTGCAATTCTATTCCCCACATTATCAGCTTAACACAACGGATACCAAGATTACAGCTTTCACACAAACATGCACTTAATTACAACTAGAATGAAAAAAAATAATAAACAAATAAAGTAAGCAGACCTTCACAGAGTGTCTCCGTTCTTTACGACGACGTAGCTCGTCTTCAAGATGCTTGATGGTGGCTCTTAATTTCTCACCTTTATCGGGCAAATTCTTAGCAGTGGACTCAAAAGTGCGTAATTTGCTTTGATACGACTCTGAAAGCTGGTGATCGCTTAGATGTCGTAGGTCTTCAGCCTGAGAATCGATTTCCATAGGTGGTGGGGATTCGTTATCGTGGATGGGCAAGAGTTTGTCCCAATCAAGGTCGAGACGACGACGTCCCTTTACGTTGCCTTCTTCTGCTTCCATCCATGAAACGCAGAGATATGGCTTGGTTTCCCTAACACTGGCACCGATCAGATTACACACGAGTTGCAAACTGTTCTACTTTTTTTTTTGGTGGTTTTGGGTTTCTATGTGAAGTTGAGAGTCAAGGATTTTTCGATGACCCGATTTGATGGAATATGGAAGTGAAGAAGGAAAAGAAGTAGAAACGGAAATGGAAAATGGGCAACTTGAAAATTTTGAGCCCGTTTGGTACGGTCTAGGGAAGGTAAAGGAAATCGTGATTTCCAAATTCTGGGTATGCTTGCCTGGCAAATGTTTTTGAATGATACAAATTACAGGGTTAAAGTCCATTTTTATTTTGGAAATAATTGTCAAGGAGCGCTATGTAACTATTAGTTTATTTAGGAACATTTTTGTGTCGGAAGTGCTCAAATATAGCAAGTTTTCTCTCACTGTTTAAAAAATTTACTTTGACGGTTAAATCCCTTTTTTAGACCAATTGATGCTGACATAACTCTATCACCCTCTACACATCATCATTTTAAGGTTCATTTTTACCTTGAAAGTAATCATCAAGAAGCGCTGAGCATCCGAAAGTTTTTTAGGAGCTTTTTGCCTTGGGAGTGTCCAAATCATAGCAAATTTGACCCCACAATTATTCAAAGTTAAGTTTGACCGTTAAATGGCACTCGGCACTCCACATTACATCTAATAATCCACCTCAACGCACACCTCATCATCGCATGTCATTTAAATTACACCTAAATATTAAAAAAAAAGAGAAAAGAAAAGTCTCACCCACCCTCCCACGCTTCCTCCTCTTCACACAGACAATCATCATCATCATCATAATCTTCATCTTCCTCTCTCACTACTAAACTACTAAAAAGGGAAAAAATGGACCTTATCCTTTTATTTAATTTATATTATTTTGTAAACAACAAAAATGGCAATTCTACATAATTCAATAATTTGACTATCTTCAATCACGATTCAATGTGTCTTAGTAAGGGATGTCAAATGAACGTTGGTTCAATAACATCCTAACTTTTCATTTAGGATTAGTAGTTGTTCAAGGTTGATTAATGGGAATTTAATTATCTGATTTGAATTTGGTGTAATTTAGTTTGTAATTGATTAAGGTTGCTATTATTGAGGTGATTTAAATAGGGCTGTAAATTATGAGTAGGAAAGGATTAAGGAAAGATAATGATTTGATTAGGGGTTTACTTGATTTGAGGTTGGAGTGTAAAAGATAGAATAAGAGAGAAAATACGGAGAAGAGTCCTCGTTGTGGGCTTGCATAAGCAAAGCCATGACAAGGGGGCAAAATGCGAAGGTCAGTAAGGGTTGTAATTGAGCCTCTCTTGATGTGGACTCGTTGGATATTACATGTTTTAAACCCTTAATTTTAGAGAATCAATCCATGTTTTAGGCCAAGACATGGTAGTTTAGGCACATTTTGTACCTAGAGTCCCATTGCATAGAGATAATTGCATTTTGATGTTAAATTAAGCATTCTAGGTCAAAACTCATGCATTTTTGAATTCTAGACTAGGGATACTAAAATTGTGCTTGAATTTTCCATTGTAGATACAAAAATTGGAAGATTGGCAAAGCAAAAAAACTAGCCTCAAACTGCAAAGTTTGCCATGGGTTTGCCACGACAAACCCACGGTGAACTCCCGAAATCTGCCCAGAATTTGAAGACACCTCACAGTGGCGAAGTAACAACGAGACCCTGAAATACCCTAAAGCTAGGGTTTTGGCCAAATAACCCGGGTTGGGTCCAATTGATCGAACCCCAAATTGCCCTAATTAGTATCTTGAGGCCATTTTCGAACCTGAGGCCGAAAATTAGGTTCTTGGCTTTCCTCTTTCATCTATCACTTCTCTTTCTCCGATATCACACATTTCTTCCATTTAATTCCATACCACTTCAATTTTCCTCCGCTTTTCCATCATTTCCTTCATATTTTCGGCCAAGCACTACACTTCCATGGAGATTCAAGGTCAAAATGCATGTTGTGAGAGTGGAAGCATGGGTGGCTGAGTCTTCTTGGAGATTCTTGGTGGGATAATGTAACCAGAGCTTCAATAGACTACTAGAGGAGTTAATTGGTGTCTTCTAATGTCTAATTCCATATATGTATTCATATTATTCATGTATTTGTGTATATGTATGTGTTAATACTGGCAGTCACCCAAGAGGGGGGTGAATTGGGTGATAGAATAAAATCTGAGAACTTATTTCATTTTCAAAATCATAGTTGAAGTGTTAAGTAGTGTTCTTGAAGATCTTCTTCACTAAATACGGATAGCACATTGAAACATGAAAAGCATAATAAAATGTGTAAATCTGTTATGCTGGAAATATGATGAGAGTTAAGGGAAGAGAGAATGCAAACAAAGATTTATCCTGGTTCAGTCTATTCCTTTGACCTACCTCCAGTCCCTAGGCTCCACCTGAGATTTCAAATCTACTACTATCTTATTTGAATCGGGCACAAGAGAAGCCTTTACAATTCCACAAGTTTAGCCTGGCACTTGTGAAGCCTTTTCTTCCTCAAGCTTAAAATGAGCACTTGAGAACCACTCCCCCTTACAACTTGTAAGATTACACCCTCTCTTAAGATCCCACTATTTTAAGAGATATCTTACTTTATATAAAATACAGAGTATTTCTTGTTCACTCAATGAACTGATAATGTTACACACTGAAGTATATAAGATCTTGATTGATCTGAGAGCTTACAATGCTAAGAATGTATATGTTCAAGTATATCCATCTCTGTCTCTGTGTGTGAGTGAGTTAGTCACTTCGTTCGCTTCCTCACTCTTCATAAATGATCAAGTCTTGATATTTATATCTCTTCACAACATGCCTTTTCTTTCAGCTTCAAGAGGCCGTTTGAAATTAATCGTTGAGAGCTTCTAGCCGCTGGCCATTAATGCTGTTCTTAATCTTAGTCAACTTTCTTCTCTTGCTTCATTTAATTCTTGCAGAGGGTAAGCTAAGAGAAATAGAGTCTGTGAGTAATGAACACCTGCAACATTGTACTTGCTTAGCAGCTTTATCAGTAGCGCTAGCTCCTTTGGCTATCGCTAGCTTAGTAGTGTGAGTCCTGCACTTAGCTGTTAGATAAACAAGTATTCATGTGAAGTACAGTAGGTGTTATCGCTAGTGAAATTCATTAGCTCAATATTCAGAGACAATGTATTAGCTATCAAAATGTCTAAGTTATTTCAACAAGTACTTTCCTATCGATAGCCAATCTTGTTATCGCTAGTTCATTTCATTAGCTCAAGTTATTAACGATCTGAGTGTCTAAGTTATTTCAACAAGTGCTTTCCTATCGATAGCCAATCTTGTTATCACTAGAGACTATGTTATCGCTAGTTCATTTCATCAGCTCAAGTTATTAGCGATCTGAGTGTCTAAGTTATTTCAACAAGTGTTTTGTTATCGATAGCTAAACATGTTATCGCTAGTGACTATAGTTCATTACTGCTAGCTGTTTTATATGAGGCCTTAGTGATAGAGACAGAACTTAGCCATAGTGATCTATTGTTCTTTGCCTGCTTAGGCTAGCTCAACTCATTATATTAGCGATAGTGAAGTTCTTAGCGATAGGAATATTTACTTCAGATTATTGCTAAGTCTTCATTAGCTATTGTTATCCTAAGCCTTTCATTTGTTAGCGATAGGTTCTAGCTTATCGATAGTGTATCTGTTACCTATAGGGTTTTACTTGTCCAATGTTAAGGTAACCTACACTCTTTTTCTTAGTCATATAACATGATTCTTATCTCAATTCATTCCAGACTAAGTTATATGCTATCAGTTCATTTTACTTATGTTATCTATGAGTTTAGTCCTCATCAAAACTTAAGATTCTAACAGTATGATTTTGGAACAAGAGCACTGTGATTTATGTGCTAATTGGTAGATTTCTCTTAGGTCTTACTTATAATTAAGTGTATGTCTTTACATGTATAAACCTTAGTGTTTGATTGTTGGGTATAATAACATTTGATGTGGTAGAATTGCTTATCCACTGTGGATCCATAGTATATGTTAGTTGCATTTGTTTGTTCATGTGTAATGAAACACTATATCCATACTTAGATGGTCAAATTATACATCTACGAAGAGAGTCAATGCATTTTTATCCAAAGCTTACACAACAAAGTTGGTTTTTAATAATTGACTTAATTGACAATTGAGAAAGCAATGCGTTGAATTAATTGGCAATTAGGTTAATTGGACTTAAGCAGATTAGTTTAAGGTTAATGTTTTGAACTTGGATTTTGAACTACCATATCAATTTAAGAAGCTAGGAAGGTTGGTAATTTTTAGCAAGAGTCCCATTTCATCAAAAGAGTTTTCAATTCACCTTTAGTTGTTTTTGTTAAATCCAAAAACCCAAAAATAAACGATTTATCTTTTCACTACCCAAAATACCAATTATTGTTCCAATGACAAACCCTGATCATTTACTGCATTCATGCATTAAGTTTAGCCTAGTTAGTCAATAATCGACTCCTCAAGTAAGACGACCCGAGGTTTCACCACTAAGTGCAATCTTTTGGTTAGATTTATTTTGCATTTGAACCCCCAAAGCGTTTTAAAAAAAGCTCAAATCAGCATGTGAATAAAAAAGCCTACTTACATTCTCCCCCTCCATGTGTAGTAGAAAGCAAGTAATTAAAGTTGTGCGTGTGATTTAGATATAGAATAAAAACTTGCAAACTGAATGACACTTTCTACCTCATCAAAATTATCGAACTTGCGAAGCTTATCAACAAATTCAGAGATAAATTGCCCAGGTTGTAGGCAACTTTGGCTACAAATAAGTGCTTTTCTCATTTTATGAGATAAAGAGCTCTTGTAGTGATTAACCACATGTCCTTCTGTGGTAAAGGTTGACTCAGAAGCCACTGTAGAAAACGGCATAGCCAATACATCTCTTGCCATGTGGGAAAGAATTCTATATTTTCATAATTAGCTTTCCACCATAAGAATATGTCAAACTTAATTGTAGAAGAGATTTCATCTCTTGAGTGAGTTGCAATATATCTATCTAACTTAGTTTGAGGAACTGTTGAGGTTCTTTGTTTCATATATTCTAATCATATATGATTGAGATCCTCTTCTTTAACATCAAAAGAAGGCATTGAAGTTGTATCTGTGGTATTTATGGAGATAAGCCTTTGTTCAATAAAAACCCCTGCAAAGTACACATCAAATAACTGACACAAACAATCTTTCACCATTTCCTTCATAAGTAAGCATATTCTATGGTCAATATAAAGGACATCGAACATATGATTCACATAGGCTAGTTTATACCAAGGATCCAAAATTACGGCCACAACAAATAATGGATTTGTATTTCATGTTTGACCCCAATATTTTTCATACTTCACCTGCATGCTAATGCTAATCTCTCTCAAGAAGTTATTATCATTGTTCATTATTTTTTTCGCAACATTTTTTGAACATGAGCAATCTTGTGGAAACATTCATTTGATGCTACAGAAAAAGAGCTTGAAATTTTCAATGTTACTTCATAAAAGACTTTTAAGAATTTGCTGAAGACATGAGCATTATCTTAATCAATATTCGAACAACCAGAAAAGTTGTCTTGGTCACTCTGAGCACCACCAAAAGCATCACGTTCACGCCTATAGCTTGGGCTAAAGTGTGAAATATAGTCAGCATCTTTATCACGCATTCACTCAAATACTTTCTGACAATTCATGGCAGCTTCTAACATCAAATAGGTTGAATTCCATCGAGTGGTTACATCAAGGAATACAAGGCTTTTGGTATCTATTTTCTCATCTTCTACCCAACTTTTGAATTTCAAGAAGTGTGAAGGAGAAGAGCAGACATATCTAATAGCATTTCTAATGGCTTCAAAGCTATCTTTCATTTCCTTTATACCTTCATTAACCACCAAAATAAGGACATGTGCACAACACCTTTAATTGTATATAATTACCTTCACAAAGTAAGCCCTTCCAACTCCTTAAACGCCTTTTAAGATATCCCAAAGCTGAGTCATTATCCACAGTTATAGTAACCACATTCTCAATCTCCCAATCTAACAAGCACTGCTTCATAGTCCTCCCAATAATATCACTTCTATGATGTTCAATCATTACAAAATTCAGAATCCTCTAATGAAGCTTCCATTCTTCATCAATAAAATGTGCTGTCGAATGTAAGTAATTAAAATTTTGGCTTAATGTCAAACAATCAGTGGTAAGACAAACATGGTTAGAACTTTACATCAAAAATATCTTCAACACTAACTTCTCTAAGATATAGTTGTCACACATCCCTTCCAATTATTGTTTTTGAAGGAATTGGAAAGTGAGGTTCAAACTCATTTAACAATTTCTTAAATGAATGCTTCTCAACAATTCGAAATGGTTGCTCATCACAAGTAATAAACTCAGCTAAAGTTCTTATGCATCTCTTCTAATCTACATGTGGGGCTAACACTGTTTTTTGCTCACTCATCCCACCAGAGAAAATATTTAAGATAGGTTGCTTTTCACCTTTAGTGGCCTTGTTTGGGTTCTTTGGGCACTTTTGACGATGCCTTAACATAGAATTTTGTTCCATGGCCAGCTTTATAAGTAGCATGATAATACTTGCAAGCTGCTTAAAGATCCCCATTAGTTTTTTCTATTGGCAATTTGATAAAACATTCCCACACCTCTAAAGTGTGCTTGGGTTCCTTTTTCTTTCTCTTTGTACACCTACCTTTAACACTTGTTATTTGTGTCTTAGGTTCCATCAATATTTGTGTGAGAGCATGTGGAGGAGGAGGAGGAGGAGGAGTAGTAGTAGGGTGAAGGGGAGGGAAAGATTGAGAGAGAGGTGGAGAAGTAGGGTTAGGGGTAGGAGTTTCACTAAGTTCATTAGGTTTATGAGTTGATGAGTTGATGTCTAACCAATTACTATAGGGGTTGGTGTTTGAATAGAGGTTGAAGGATCATAAGATGTTCCAACTAAATAGATAAATAACTAAACACACAAATAAAATAACTGGTTCTGTCTCTTTCTTCACCTAACTATCAGTATCTTATCCACCCATATCAAGAAGAAAAGATTTCTTTAAAGAGCTACAAATTATCGGCTTTAATGTCAGTGCATAAACATAAGGCATGGCTTCCAAATAAAAACTAAATGCAATTGAATGTTTTTACCTCCTCCTTCTATTCATTACATTACATTCTAATGGCTATCTATATTTTATTATTTTGCACAATAGTTCGAATAATAAGAAATATATGTGCTAGCTCACGGGGACAAACAATAAAACATTCCATTGCTACTTTGTTCGAGGGAAAATAATGACCTCTTCACTTTACCACTAACACAATTCCCAACCACTACTTCATCAAAGACACCTATCGCTTGCAAAATATTTTTTTTTTGAAAAAAAGGATTTGACATGTAAGGGATAAGGCATACCTTGGTGAAGACAAACAAGAGGAAGTGGCTTGAAATCTAGCAAATATGCCAATGAATGAGAGCAATAAAGAGCGTGATACACATAACTTGCAAGGGACTAATGACGATAATAATACACCAAAATTGCAAGGGAACCGAGCGTGTTTGTGGTTGTGGGATTCACGATCAGTTGTAGCAACTTTGATTCGACAAGAATAGGGGATGGATTGGAGATGGTGATTTTGATTCTGAACAAGATTAAAGGCTTGTTGCAACTCATGAATGTTGAGTGGCTAGGGCAACAATCGGGAATGGGGAAAACAAGATGGAAGGTGTTTGAAAAATGTTTAAAGAAATTTTGTTAAAAAAATGAAAGCTGCCGAAATAAAAAATAATATTATAAGGTTATATTTTTTTGCTGTAGTATTTTTTAACCCGATTCTTTGCCGTAGTATAAGCCTATAAGTTTATATAATATGCTATATATATAATAACATTTATTATATAATATTTTAAAAATATAAAATATATAATATATAATCTTATATATTTTGGGGGCAGGGCCAAATGGGCAGGCGACATACCCTACCCGATGCTCAGCCATGCCTATGAACATGCCTGGCCCAAGCATGCTCATTTTTTGTTGGGCCTCTTTTTTTAAGTTAGGCCAAGCATTTTTGTTCCAGCAAGGACAGGCACCCCGGGCAGCCAGGCTATATGAACTCCCCAATCGGTTATCCAATAATCAATACAATAATTCTATGCAGGTCCAATTAATTTATCATATAATGATAAACAACGGAAATAAAATATGATCCTAATATTAGCAATATACATATTTACCACATTCAACCATAAGTGAGCCTCTTCTTAGGTTGACCAACATAACTTGACACCACTTTTCCAATGATCCTAAGAGGGAGTTTTCACCTTAAAGGGGTTTAACAATGGGGTGAGACAAATGTCTCAACAACACATAGTCCGACTCATTAAGTACACAAGTGGGTGCAAGTGAGGTGTGTCAAGTGGAAATGCCTTAATTCAAAACTTTCACATTCCTTAAATGTTTTTGCAATGGTGTACATCTACAAATGTCTCCCCATATAGAGGTAAAGCCTAAGATTAACATTTTACTGCATAGTTTAAGAAATCTCTCTTTTCTCAAAATGTTTCAAAGTAATCTCAAATACGCATGTAGACAAGTTTAAATATTTGTACACTATTTAAAAAAAATCATAAAATCTCCTTCCAAACCATACTCATTTGGAAAAATATAATTCCAACGAGTCTATCCCTTAGGAGGTTTGTTCAAAATCATAGCTTTGAACTGGTAGGCCTATCCTCTTCTAGAGAGACACATATACCATAACATTCTAATCATAATTAATTATGGTTCATGAAGATGATGATGATGACATAACCCATTCATATTCTACCCTTCAACCCATTTGAACCATTTTATTCCCATCAAATAGACTCATAAGCAAAGTGTTACCCATTTTACTGGCCACATAAACATCTTACCAAGTGTGCAATACAGGTTGGCCAAAACCCTCGGATCACCACCCCGGATCAAGGATCTAAACACCCTGAACCGGTGGGGTCTCACATGCCTCTCAACCAATAGTTGAGGTTGTTCATCAATAAGCAAGTGGAAATAATAACAATAAGTCAACCATTGTGTATCAAATGGAGGCTATACCACGTGGTTTTGATTACAACTATCTACTTCTCTTCCCATCTAAGGTTACCCATGCGATGCATATAATCAAAAGTTAAGTCACCAATCAATATGAATGTCATCTTATAATGCATGTAATTAACAACAGTCTCAATAATGAATACTAATGACATATAATCATTTGATGATTTCAATCATGGAAAATGGCATCATAAAAATATAATATTTCTTTCAAAAATACTTCTTATATTCACATATATCAAACAAACATAGTTATTAATGACATTTAGCCATCTCATGATCTTTTCACAACAGAAATACAAAAAGTTATATTGTTCATCTCATAATTCCATTTTCATATATCTCTATAATAGTATAAATTCATTCCCACAAGACACTTTTCACAAATAGCCTATATATGGCATATATTTGATTTTTCATAAAATTATATTTCAAAACAACTAATAACTCTTTGAGTTATCTCAGAACTTTGTCATGGAACATAAATAATATGTAACCACAAAGATTTTCGTTTTCATCACAATGAACATACAATTTTCTCTTGAAAACACTCCCAAGCAAGACACAAACATACAATATAAGTAGAAAGTGGTTATCTCTTGTAGACCAAGATGAAAATTGTAAAATCGTCTTACTAATTACTTTTTTTTGGGTAAATTAGAGCGATTAGCGCCTTTGCCCCCTGGCATTTCCCCTGATATCCGACACCTTTTCTGGGCCCTGGACTTCTCAAATAGGCTAGGTAAACCCGAGCAACCGATTAGTTTAGAGTCGAGGAAACATAGAGTGCATCTTATAGCACTATGTGCCAAGATGTGTACCACCCTCTACCTACAACTGTGCTTCCAAGTATTGAACTCAGTTCTCCCTTGAGAGTGTCATCCACTTTACCACTGCGACAAATCCTAAGATTTGCACACATTTCATATCATTTTGGAGGTCTTTAATCATGTTATTTGGACATTATTACACATCTTGTGAAGAAATTAGGCTCTAGAGTAATTACATGCACTTAGTAGTAAAAAAGGCATTTTTAGAATGTTTTTGTGATTACTCTTGATTTAATTGATTATTTAGAGCTATTCATCTTGATTTAGGTTAATTTTATATTGTAGGAACCTTGAAAATGAGAGAAATTGGGGCAAGAAGCTGAATATTCAAGAAAAATGTCAAAATACAAGTTTTTGGACAAATTGTGAAAATTATAGAAAATGATCCATAACTTTTTGAAAATTGCAAAAAAGTCCCTTGTTAGCTGTGGGACCTTACAGCAAATGCAACAGCGAGCCCACGACGAATGCCCGTTGACATAAATGCTAAAATACGATTTTTTGCTGATTTTTTACCGGATCTGACCCAAATCAACTCTAACTCGACTTCCACTTGTTGTAGACTTAAAATGGTCGAACCCTAACAAATTCTTACAAGTTCCTTTACACCATTTCCATCTCCACTCTCTTCCTCTTCCTCTTCCATTTTCTCCATCTCTACCTCAATTTATTTCACTTCTTCCATCTAACTTTCATTTCGTCTACTTTCTTCCATACCCAACCTATATGGCCGGAATTTCTCCTCCATTTAGGGCTGTTATTAATGCCATGGGAGGCTAGGGTTTCCAACTCTTGAAGATGGATGAAGATGTATGAGTTCCAAGTTTTGAAGGGGGTTTTCTATGTTTCATCCGTTGTTCTTACTATAGGTTTTTCAATTCCTAAGTTTAGGTTTTGTAATTTGTAGTTGGAGTCATTTGATTATTATATGTTTGTAATCAATGTTGGATGCTAATTTGTGGTTTGAATTTGTGATGAGGATTTGTGCTCCTTAATATATATATATATGTGATATTATATATGTTTCATTATGGTTTCATTGATTTCTCTCTATTAAGTATGTTTGCAAGGTAGTTTGATTGAAGTGGGATTGTGATTGAACCTAAAGTATTGCTAATCCATAATCATACTCTAAGTTTTAATAATGCTTAAATGAATGGGTCCATGAGTTTAGGCATTAGACTTGCCGGTTGGTGAAGTTTGCTATATTAGAGAACTTAGAGAAAACCCAATTTTACTAAGTGGTGATTATCAATGTCTAATGATATGGGTGGCCATTAATTAGACATTGGACTTAAGGATATCCTTGAGATTTGGCATATTGAGGGACTTAGTTATAATTGGTTGCAAATGAACCGATTAGTTGTATAAAAGCATTAGACATCATCTCATTATTCCTAATTCATTGCTTGGGTAGCCAACAATGTGTTATAACTCTAGAGGAAATTAAGTAGCAATGCGGGGTGGCTCGGTTGTGGGAGTAAGAGCTTTATACAATTAATAGGTCCATTGATTGGCTAAAGTGTTTAATCAACTTGAATTGGAATTATCAATATGCGGGATTTCGGTATTAATAATTCGAATTCAAGCCTAGTCTAGAGGGGTTCCTCTAGGTTCAATTTGATAATTAGCCATATTTTAACTCCCTTTATCCTAAAAGAACAATGATTGCGCCAAATCCATTTTCAAGAGATTCGCTTGATTTATTTTCCATTCACCATCCTCTCTTATTAAAAACACCAAAAATAAGTAGTTTAGGATTTTTATTCTCATTTTTGCATATACACTCATTTAAAAGAAAACCAAAATCATTCTCCTTATTCATAATGTATTTCATGACATTTAGATCACTTAGGAACCAATAAAAGGCTCCTGGAGAGAGAGAATGACCCGGGGTTTTACCCTATTGTACAATCCTTAGTTTATTCATTTAACCCTAAGGTGATAAGAATATAGTCAAATCATACTACACCTGACACTTGTTGGTTCCTACTAATTACTTTTAAAACCAAATATAAATCCGATTAATCAATTTGAAACCAATTTAAGGGACTAACTATGATAGAAAAAAGAACTGCAAAAACAAGTGATCTATCATAGTTAGCAAAGAATTTGACTACCTTTGGAAATCTAACTATGATAGTCAGAGGCTATCATAGTTATTGAAAACCTTTAACCGATTAATTTAGACTTAACTATGATAGAAAATAAAGTACTAATTAACAAAGTCTATCCATAGCCATAAACCAAAATATGCCTTAACAATTAAAACATCAAAATCATACCCAAGGTTTATACAACTTACCGAGGGTGCCTCTCGAATTCTCGGGGTCACATGAATGTGAAAACGAATTTAAACAACCAATCACAACCCTAATATTCACAACTAACCAATTACCAGAAAAGGCCGGACCTAAAACAGATAATCACCACAAAAGAGCCTCCGACCCATTCAATTTGCAAGTCCCTAGCCAATAATGCCAACAAGTGCCGGGAAGGATCAGTCTCAAGAAGTCTCAACATTACAATAATTCATAACATTAATTAAAAATGTGGAAGCAACAAATAAGCATTCCTTATCTATAATGTCTGGCAATATACATGTTACTAAATAACTAAGAAGAAACCTCACAATCAGCGAGCATTCTCTAGTTCTTTTCCCTCACGTCTAGCACCAGAGCTAGAACCTGAAAAATGAACAACGGGGTAAGACAAAGTCTCAGTAACACTAATTCTTACCATTTTGCCTTATATATGTGTGTGTAAGTGTACAGTTATGTGTGACCAGCAACAGTAATCAATTATTCAATGTAACAATTACCATGATATAGCAAATATATGGTAAAACCAGATAAAAATTAGTGAGCCAAGGTAGTATAAATTTGAAAACCATTTATTTTTAAGACATGATCATACACCTTCAAAAAGGGCAAACTGAGAGTGCTGGCTATCACCCAAGAGGGGGGTGAATTGGGTGATAGGATAAAAACTTAAAATTCTCTTTTTATAAAACACTGTGAAGGTAATCTTTAAAATCTCTTTCTGTTTATCACAGAGTATTTCAAAACTATTAAATGCACAAGAGATATATAAAGTAGATATGCTGGAAACTAAGAGAGTTAAGGGAAGAGATAATGCACACAGAATTTATCTTGGTTCGGTCAACCCTGACCTACATCCAGTCCTCAGGCTCCACCTGAGATTTTCCACTATCTTGTTTAAACCGGGCACAAGAGAAGCCTCCCACAGGTTTTACGAACACAGGTTCACCTGTCAACCTTATCCACTGGTTTTACGAACACGGGATCACCAGCCAACCTTTACAGAGTTTTAGAAACCTTCTAAACACTCCCCCTTACTACCCGTAAGGTTATAACCCTGTTCTTAAAGCACCAAGCTTTAGAACAGCCTCAAACAATAGAGGATTTTATCAAAGTAATAAGTTCACTAAATGAACAGATTGTGATAATCACTGAAGTACAAAAGATGTATGATGAAATACAAATCAGAGCTTAATAATCTGAACAATGTGTGCTCATACTCTTCTTTTCTAATGCGCTCAAACCATCATTTCTGGGCTCACTGATATATAACTAATATTCTGTGCAGAGCCTCTGTTTTCATTGTTGTTAGCGTATATTCATCGTGTGTGCGTCTATTTTTGTTGATCGCTATTTCTCTTTGATGTCTTCAAGTCTTTATATATGTTTTGATGAATTTCTATCCGTTGGAGACTTGGAGAACTAGCCGTTTGAGTATTTCTTTCTTCTCGTGCTTTGGCTAAGAGAGATGGAGACTCTGAGTAACGGTAACCTGCTGCTACCTACTCCTGTACTTGCTGTCAGCTTTTTCACTAGCGCTAGCTCCCTTTGCTATCGCTAGCTTGACAGTGTAAAATCTGCACTTTAGAAACAATGTATTAGCTCAGCACATATTGTGCTATCGATAGCTAACAAAGCTATCGCTAGCTTCATAGTGTAATTCCAGTACTTAGCTTAAACAGATAATCATATAATGCACAGCAGATGTTATCGCAAGCTTAGTTCATTAGCTCAATGCATCAGCTTATTAGTTTGTCTAAGTTATCACAATGAGCTTTCTTCTATAGATAGCTAATCTCATTATCGCTAGCTAACTATGTTAACTGATCTAACATTCTTCCCCTTAAGAATTCATTCATGTTAGCTGAGGGGCATTAGCGATAGAGACAGAGTCTGGCGATAGGATCGCCTAAGCTCTACACATTCCATTAGCTATAGAGAAGACCTTTAGCGATAAAGATATTTCTCTTTTAATGGATTACTGCTAAGTCCTCATTAGCCATTGATATCCTAAGCTTTCCAGATTAGCGATAGGCTCTTAGCTTAGCGATAGAGAATCTGGTGCATGTAACCTACTCTTACTCATTCAGTCTTGATCATATCATTGCTTATAGTAGGCATAATAGTTGACTAATCCATGCAAGACATTCATATGAAGTAATAGATATTCAAGGCAGAGATAAACTACTCATACAAGCATCAAGGTAGAGATAAAACACTTCATACAACCTTTTTGCTTACTATATTCATATCTATATTTGACATCATCAAAACTAAGCATATCCAACACAAACCACACATAATGCCCTGCAAAAGCCCCAATTACCGACTTTACTATCGTCAATCACATCGTGCCCGATAGAAGCCCTAATTACTGACTTCACTGTCGTCACATCGCATAACATCCTCTGACCGTGAGGCGTCAATTTACTGACTCAACGACCCGACATAAACCCCAATTACCAGTTCCACTACCAGTAAACCCAAAAGGTCACCCAATGGCCGTCGGGGGACTTTATCACGTGAAAGGGCGGTACCAAACCTCAATGGTGTCAGAACCAACCAATCAGTCAACAACCAATATGCACATATAACATGCTTCTTGAAAAGTTGGTAAAATAATTAACAATAAGTTTTCTCAAAATCCACAATGATTACTCAATTTTCAACAGCATTTGCAAGATTTTTCAACACATGCACAATTATCATAACAACCAATTTCAGCATATAATTCCCACATAACCAATGTATAAAATGAGCATATAATCATTTCATCAATTTCAAAGCATACTAGCCAATTTCTAAAATACAACCATTTAAAAAGCTTACCAACCACTCACACACCTGTAAAATAAGGAAGTGGTTACCTCTTGAAGCAATTGAGTGTTACCACAAAGTGTTGCCCCGGTGCTCAATGAATCAAAGATCAAGACTCTACAATAACCAACAATACAACCATTACACATAAATCATTTGATTATACATAACAAGATTATTTAAAATAACATAAGCCCAAGACTCACATCCCAAGCTAAGACCCAACTTATAATCACAAGGCCCAATATCACACTTAACCCAAACATGACATATTCACACCTATACTTCAGATGAACTATTTATCTTCAAATAATCACCATTATAATCCATAACAATCAATTGAATCCTTAATCACCATTATCTCTCTTTTCTAATCCTCAAACATTGATTAAACCAAAATTCACCTCTAGGCCAATTGCACAAATCATAATTTAACCTAAAACATCACTTGCCCAATCATCCAACATCATCCACCATCACAATTCAACCCACTGCAACTATTGGTTCACCCAAAACAAGAATATCATTTAAAAACCCCTTTTATAAGATCAAATTTCCAAAAACCAAAATTTGAATTAAGTTATAAACCAAGAGTTCAAAATATTAGAAACCTTTATCCAACACCAAAAAAATCATTGAAATCATCAAAACCATTTAACAACATTTGTCTTCAAAATACACCCCAAAATCCCAAAGTTTTTGAAGGACTAAGTTGCTTTGACCAATTTTGATTACACACTAAGTGGTTTATGAAAAATGGTTTAATTGGTGATTGTAGCCTAGCATTTAGGAATAATTATTGATTACATTCATTTGACCCAAACTGTGTTTGGGGTTTGCAATTTGACTTAGTGATAAATTTACTCCCATATCTTTCCTCAAGCAAGGATAGCTAGTATTCCATCTTCAAGGAGCATACCTTCATTAATTTTTCTCAAATCCAATTTCATCAAGTCATTCTTCGTTTATTGAAAAGATAAAAAAGAGTAGTTTAGGATTTATTTTCATTGCATTCACAAGTAGTTTGATAGATATAATCAATTTCAAAACTCCTTTTAATGTTACTTTTGATACTTAGTTTAGCCTAGGATTTCAACTAAAGAGGCGCCGTGAGAGAATCGACCGAGTTGTGTTATACTGTATAATTTGGGTTTTTTTTAATTTAAGCTAGGGCGACTAAAGGTGTTAAATAAATATGCCAAAATTTGATTTAGCCAACACCAAAAGAATTTCAAAGTTTACAACATTAAACATCATCAACAAGCTTCTTGGAAACATCAAACACCTTTTTGCAACACTAAATTTTGAAATCATGGCAAAACCCTAAGATTTCTCAAACTTTGTTGTCCCAAAAATTATTCTAGATCAAAATTCAAGTACCCATAAGATTTAAGACCTTTCTTAGGTTGAAATAAGTTCATTGGAACAAGAAAACCAAATTACAATGGTGAAATTTTTGGGTCCCCATGGAACCCTAAGCAAAACAAGCTTAAAAGTACTTCAAATCAAAGTTTAAACATTTTCCAACCAAGATGGATTATAAAAATAGCTTAAGAAGAATTAAAGGAAGGTTAGAAATCAACAAAAACATCACAATCTTATATTTTTGGACTATGGCAGAAACCCTAAAGATTTCAATAAGAGACTTGAAGAAAAACAAGAAGGAATGGAGTAAAAGAGCTTACAACCACTTACTTATGATGAAACCTACTTGATTTGGCCGTAAGAACCTCAATCTTCAAACCCTAGTAGAGCCCATCGCTCAGTCTATCGGCTTATGACTCGAACAAATGGAAAACAAGCCCTAATTTTTTAGCTGCTCTAGGAAATCCCAAACCTAACTTCCAATCATGAGCTTTGTTATATCTAATCCCCTGAAACCTCAAATTTCACCTCAATTAGCACCCATTCAATATTATAATTCAATAACTAAGATAATACACCCACTAATTCTCATGGAAAAACCCAAACACATAATTAGATTAGTTTCTCAATCCACTCAAATCAAGCCTAATTTCAATATTAAACCTTAATTGATACTTAGGATGTTACAAAAATCACATCATACCGTGTTTTCCCCATGCTCAACTTCAATAACATCAACCTATACACTATACAATTATATAACATACAATCAATAGGAAATCAATAACCGAAACAGCATTTACGGACTTAATCCACTCTAAAGTCCAATTGGTAGTTTAGGGATTAAATTACTTTTATGGGCCTTTGGTTAGGTCTGTCTAGATCCTAATATGCCCTTTAACTCACAAACAACCTCCATTATCCACAAACAAGTCAAACTCAAATTTTTATAATTTCAAATTTTCACCAACTCTATCCATTTTTCAATATCAAGCTTAGGTCATGGTCTAACCCAATTTAATCTCAATTCATACTTCAATTAGAATGTATTAACCATCAATATTACAATTGAATCCTTACTCAACCATAATTTAGCCGAATTAGCCTCTAGGATCAAGCCCTATTTCTCTAAATTCATATTGTTCAATTTCAAACAATATAAAACGATGAAAACCTTCCATTAGCTTCATTGAGTTCATAGACACCATCCAATCACAGAAAATCACCAACAATTTTGCAATTCCTCAAAAACCCTAACTTATAAATCTTTCAATTAGAAAAAGTTTCATATAAATCCAAATTCAATAAACTAAACTGATTAAACCTCTAGTTTAGACCCGAGAAAGGATTTGAAGAGGAAAGAATGAAGAAATTTTGACCTAAAATTTATAATCTTCCAAAAACCCTAATTCCTCTTTTGAAATTTCTGAAAAAATCAAGTTGAATGAAGAGAAATGAGAGTTAGAAAGCTTACCCGATGTTTAGAAAGCTTTAGATCATACCTAGGATTCTTCTCCACCAAGCCCTAGCAGAGCCTTTTTCAACATATTCCTCTTTCCTCTCACTTTCTCTCTATTTTGTTTGATTTTCGAATAAGATAGACTTAAATTAGCGTCCTCTCCACGACAAGCAAGTAAGGGAGGTAGAGCCTCACAGATCCCACTGCCTTGCTTGCGGCGGCGAGGAATGCATAAACTTGCCTTCTTTGATTTTATTCCACTTCATGAATAATTTCCTCTACACTCTAATTTAAACCTTAAAATATACCATAATCCATAATCATTGTTTAAACAACTTTGATATCCTCAATAATCTCAACAATTTTCAAATCAATAATTCGCAATGTAACTACATGATTCAATACATACCTAACATCATTCATAATTCCTAAACACGTCCATAAATACCATCATTCTCATTTCAATCCCAATCAGAGCAAGTTCATAATTCTCAATCATTATCTTTCCCAAAACATTTCAATTCTTCATTAAACCCTAAAATCTCAATTGATTATCATCAAAAAAATCCCTAATCTCTAGATTAAAAATCAAATATGTTACAAAAGTACTCATTTCAATCCTTAATAAGGGTGTTCAAATTTTTCCTGTCCCGGCCGTATCGTCCCGATCCTGAACATTTTGGGACGGGATCTCGTCCTGATCCCGTCTCGTCCTGGCCTGTCCTGTCCTACTGTATCTTATTTTTTTTAATTTAGAAGCCTAAATCCCTAAAATCATTTCATAGTTGAATGCCCTAATATGTATGAAGACATTTTTCTTGTCTCATGCATATAAAGTCCATGCTTACAATGGATAGACTCTAATTAGTTTAAATGTTTGGCAGTCTAAAAGACTAAAAGTGAATTGAAAAATTCTGATGACGAACCATATAAAATCCATGAGCATCTCAAAGTGATCAATGGCTGAGTTTCATAGTAATATGTTTCCACCATCCATTTAAATTTTGTTGTTTTCTTTCAGAATGTTCATTCATTTTCTTATATATGATAACATATTCTCAAACATGGATAGGTTTATCACATCTCGGAATACATGTAAACCCATTAATATGCATATGTCCCTAAAAGTGAATAAACAAGTAGTTTTCATGCACCATCAGAAAGAAAGAAAAAAACATGAACCCAGACAATTCGATTATAAGTTAAATACGAAAAATAGTATCTTCATGCCCAGATACTAGTCATCTAACATTATGCTACTTGTTCATTGTTCCCTGTCTCTCAAATATGCTAGTAAGAGCAAGTCTTGTTGTTTGATTTTTGTTTGCAAATATTAGTTAAAAAAAATAAAGAATAGGTGCTACCTAAAAATCTCATAAGGAAAAAAAGAGAGCACAAAACTAAATAAGAAAAAATTATGGAAAAAAGCTGGACAATCCTGTCCAGTCGCGATCCCGTCCCAATTGGGACTGGGACAATTTTGGGACGGGACAGGACACGGGGATGAGATTCCTGCCCCGACCCCTTTTTTGGGATGGGACAGGCTTAGTCCTTAATATAAGATATAGTTAACTTTGTTTTGGAAGATTAAGGAGGCTAAATAAGTTACTTAATCATAAGATATGTGGTATGTTATTATATTATATAGTAGCTTATAAGTCGAATATACTAATTTAGAGAAAAATTCAGGTAAATCATTTTGTAAGTGACTTATTTAGCTTTGTTAAGATTTTCTTAAAAAATCAACTAGGTCTTATATTCAGGATCGGATGGAGTATTCTAATTCATTATATTAGCCTATGCTTGTGGTACATGATTCCCTTTAACAAAATAAACAAGGTTTTCGGCTTATTCACATGTTATAAGAATGAAAACCTTAACTTGTTCTCTTTTATCAGGTCCCTATGAAAAGGGTTCAAGCCCCATTCTCTAAACCCTTGATAAGATGTAAGCTAAAGTTGATATCACTAAACAATTCATTTGTTTCCATTTTAAATTAATATTTATAGTTTTTGTGGTGCATAAATGCCTCTATGTGGATTTCAGAACCAAACTAACTTCTACATGTGATGCTTATGTGTCTCACCTCAATCCCTACCCATTGTATGAGTTGTCATGGCATATCCAAGAGAGAGTGATGACAAGAGAGGAGGGAGGAAAGAGTATATCACTTGATTGACTAAGAAGAGTGAAGGAGAGGTCTAAAGGAGATGATCGACTAAATTATGAGATGTTGAGTAATGGGTTTAGGGATTTACTTTTCATTTCAATTTCGTAAGAATAAAAAATGTCTCGGAATAGGACGAGCTTGTCCCAAGGATTGCCCCGTATTGTCCCCAACTTTAATCTTGTCACGTACCAAAATTTTTGGAAATAAGACTATTTCGTTTCATCCTAAAATGCTTGGATTGGGTGGTCGAAATGGGAAAAATTTGAACACTCCCAAAAACAAATTTCATGTTATTACACTCTTTTCCTTGAGTGTAATTTCGGGTCAACTAAATTACTTCATAGTGAGCTCTTCTTTGTTCTTTTTATATTTTTGATTGCACTTGATTATTACATATTTTTATCCACTAATTATAGGAAATTAGCATTTGTTCTAGGCTATTAAATGGGGATTTAGGCACTTTTATACTTAGGTCCAAGATTAGAGAGTTAATTGCATTTTCATTATAATTTGAGCATATTAGGCATTTAACTCATGCATTTATTTTTTATGGACTTGAAATACTTCACATGTGCTTAAAATTTCCATTGTAGGTGCAAAGAATTAAGGTCAAAGCAAGAAGAAAAAAAATAGGAAACTTCTACAACAAAGGAAACTTCTATAAAAAAGGGAACTTTTGAAAAATAGGAAATTTCCTATTAGATTGGTTGATTGGGTTTGCCTAAATATTTCCTTTTTGTTATTTCTACAAGAATAGGCAACCCTAGGCTTGATTGAGGATAAAAAGTTTCCTAATTGATTATTCTAATCACAACTTCCTATTTTAGCTAGATTTCTTGAGAGAGAGTACTTGGTTCTTCCCCAAATCTTTCCTATATGTTATGGGAGGCCAAATTAGGCAACCGGAGGCCATTTTGGATAGTTTTTGAGTGGTTTCTTGTGCCATAGAGGGGGGAATCCGAATTTACATATTTATCACCCATTCTCTCTTAATTCTTTCCCCAAACCTTTCCTATTTGTTAATCCTAGAAAGAATAGGACACCTAGGCCAATTTGGTAGGTTTTTGGATTGCCTCTTGTGCTATATATAGGCAACCAACGAAAATTTTGAGCACTCTCTCTCACTCTTCTCTCAAATTTTCATCCTCCTCTCCTCTCCTCTCCACCTTGCACGAAAATCATCTTCCACTACACTCTCATGGCTTCCAATTCCGAAATCCAGTCAATGTTGATCGAGAGCATGAGTGGCTAGGCACCTTCGTGGGGATCTTGATGGAGGAAGGCAACCGGAGCTTCAACGTTTCTAATGGGGAGTTATTTTGTTTCTCTTGTCTGAGTCTTATTATGTATTTCAATCCCTTTTGTTATATGTAATGGGTCTTGGAACAAGTGTGCTTTATTGTTTGATCTTTTGTTTAAATGGTCATGCATGTAATTAAGAGATGTCTTTTATATGTATGAACCTAAGTGTTGTTTTCTTAATATTATGCAATGGATATTCTTCATTTATATTTCCTTTGGATTTCTAGAATATGTTGAATGCATGTGCGATTGTATGTGTGTTTAGACACTAGGTCCAACGTTAGATGGTTCGATTTACTTCTAACGAGAGTCTCCTTGCATGTTTACCATGAATCTTCACTACCAAGTTGAAACTTAACGATTGTCTATTTAATTAATTGAATGAGCGATGCGCCACGTTAGTTGATTAAGTAGGTTAATTGGACTAAGAGCGATTGCCTTAGGTTTTGCATTAGAACTTGGTTTAAAAACTCCCATGTCATTTTAGAAGCTAGGAAGGTTGCCCAATTCATCAAGAGACCCATGTTCATCTCAATAGTTTTCACAAATCCATTTTAATTGCTTTCTTTAATAACAAAAGTCCCAAAAAGAATCTAGTTTAGTTTCCTTAATTAAAATCTCAAAAAACCCCGACTTTATAGCTTTTCGTGCATTTAGTTTCTTAGATTAGTTCATTAGGCTCCTTGAGAGACGATCCGGGAAAGCACCACTAGTGCAATCCTTGGTTAATTAAATTTTGCATTTGAACCCCAAGGCGTATTAGGAAAGGCTCAAATCAATGGCGCCGTTGCAAGAGAAAGAGCAAGATAAGCTGAATTCTGCTGCTGGTGGTTCTTTTATTGATATGACTGTTGAGGAGGGATGGGACCTAGTCAGGAAGCTAGCCCTTGCTAAGCAGCAACATGGTACATCTCGGAGATCTGTCCGGGACCTTGATCGGGTTGAAGCCACTTCTCTCCACATTCCTCAGATGGAGAAGTTTGAATCTAAGCTCAATGCTATTTTGGACCGTGTCTCTGGTCCTTCTTCTTCTTCTTCGACAGGCCACGCGGCAGGTAACGAACTTGTAGCCCCCTCTTGTGATTTTTGTGGATCTGCTATGCATGTATCTTGTAATTGTCCCTCCCGGTATGAGGATTGTAATGCCATGTTCCAAGGACGTCAGGGAGGTGGAAATCCACGTTGGGATCCTTATTCTAATACTTATAATGAGGGTTGGCGTCAAAACCCTAAGTTCTCATGGAGGCAAGATAGTGATGTACCTAGGCCATTCAATCGCTCAGGCCAAGGTGAAAGTTCAAATCAAATAGTTCCTGCTAGGCCTGATAAATTTGATGAGTTGACTAAGATGATTAGAGGCCTTGATTCTAAATTAGACAAGAGTGATGCTAGATTCCAGCAGCTTGAGACAAAGAATTCTAATATGGAAGAATATGTTACAAAATTGTCTAATTCTCTTAGTGAGCTGCAGGCACAATTCAGTGGTTCTATTCCCTCTAATACTGTAATGAATCCAAAAACCCTTAATGCTATAAATTTGAGAAGTGGGAAAACACTTGATCCTGCTCATCCAACGAAAGGGGTGCAATTTGAGACTGTTATAGAGGATGAAGAACCTGTTGATGAGGAGATTGTTGCTGATAGTCCTCCTTTAAGCCCGTTGAATGTGGGGGCATCTGAGAGTGCTAAGGAGAGGAAGCTGCTTGAGAGGCGCAGTATTACCATGAAGGAGCCGGCTGCTGATGAGGTTCCGAGCATACATGAGCATGGAGAGTCGAGTTCCAGCAATGACCTAGCCAAGTCTCCGGCTAGGGAGGTAACACTTTCTAAACTTCCTTTTCCACATGCTTTCATTAGAAGTAGGAAGAGATTAGATGATCAAACTGAAAAAGAGATGCTTGATTTGTTTGGCAAGTTGCATGTTAATGTTCCATTCTTTCAGCTTGTTAAATCCATGCCTAGTTATTGTAAGTTTTTGAAAGAGCTGTGCACTAACAAAAGAAAATTCAGACCTAATGAGCGCATTCAATTGAATCCTAGTGTGTCTGCTTTATTTAAACCTCAGTTGCCAGTTAAATGCAAGGACCCTGGATCATTCATGATTCCATGCACTATAGGGAACTTGACAGTCAATAATGCATTGTTGGATCTAGGAGCGGCTATAAATGTGATGCCTAGTGCGATTTTCTCTACTTTAGGCATCACAGGTTTGAAAAAGACTAGTGTTATTTTACAATTAGCCGATCGCACACTCCGGTATCCACAAGGCATTCTTGAAGACATACTTGTTAAAGTTAAGGATTTGGTCTTTCCTGCTGATTTTTATGTTTTAGACACTTCTAGTGAGCCGAGTGAGTCGACTATCATTCTTGGTAGGCCATTCATGCGAACCGCTGGTTCTGTTATTGATATGAGAAATGGTTTGATAACTATGGAAGTAGGAGATCATAGAATTAGCTTTAACATGTATGAGACTATGCGACACCCTTATGAGGACTATTCTTTGCTTGATGTTAGTGTGCTTGATATTGCTGTTGAGGATGCCATAGAAGAGCATGAGTTAGGTTTGCATTCATATGATTATATTTCTGACCTAGATGCTTATGACTCTTATTTCTCTTCACTGCCTTCTGTGTTCTCTCTCTCATCTTTGAGTAGTGATATGAATGATCTTGAGCCCCTTATGCTTGATAGTTTACTGTCTATTAGTAGGGATGTCTCTGTGCTTGATGATTCCATTTGTGACATGAGTTCCACTAACCTCTCTTTGTTGAGTGAGGACTGTTCTGTGGAGTCTGGTAGTTTGTTCAGTGCTGTAGGTACCAAGAATGTTCGGGAAGCGGAGTTTGAGCTGGAAAACCATGATGTGAGCTTGCAGGGGATAACCCTCAATCCAGCCACGATGACTCTCACTACTCCCATTGGGCCTACTTCTCATGTGGTTTCAGGGCCACTTTCTTTCCCTTCTTCTATTGATTCACTTTCTAGACCTAGAATCTCCTCCCATACCTTACGCTTTTTAAATGATCTTGTTATGCAAAGTGATTTAGGTGTGCGGAGTGGAGGAAAAGCCGAGGTAGTCGCTGTAAGTGGTCAACCAGTGGTTGATTCGGCTACCCGGATACCACATTTGAGTGTGGATGATGCTTTCCCCAAGGCAGTTGCTGCGATAGACCAACCAATGGTTGGTTCAACGCTTGGGAAGACCAATGGTCAAGTGGTAAGTGCTGTTGAGCCTAGTCCTAGCCGTATAGGTGGGTCAACAAAGGGAAGTTTCTCTATGCCTGCTGTTTTGCCTTCCCTTGTCCCTTCTATTGTTGAAGCCCCTTCTCTTGAACTTAAGCCTTTACCTAGTAATTTGAAGTATGCTTTTCTTTCTTCCGATGATACGCTGCCTGTGATAATCTCTAGTGATTTGATGGCAAGCGAGGAAGCACAATTGTTGAATGTTTTGAAAAAGTATAAAAAGGCTATTGGCTGGACATTGGCAGATATTCCGGGTATAAACCCAACTGTTTGCACTCATCGTATTTTATTACAGGATAATGCTAGGCCTCTTAGGCAACCACAGCGACGGTTGAATCCACTCATTTTAGATGTTGTCAAAAAGGAAGTTACCAAACTCCTTAGTGCTGGCATAATTTATCCGATTTCGGATAGCGAGTGGGTTTCACCGGTGCAGGTGGTACCTAAGAAGTCTGGGATCACCGTTGTTAAAAATGAAAATGATGAACTTATTCCCACGAGAGTACAAAACAGTTGGCGTGTGTGCATTGATTATAGGAAACTGAATGATGCCACTAGAAAAGACCACTTTCCCCTCCCGTTCATCGATCAGATGTTGGAACGGTTGGCGGGTCGTAGTCATTACTGCTTCCTGGATGGTTATTCTGGGTACTTTCAGATTCCCATAGCGCCCGAGGACCAAGATAAAACCACTTTTACTTGTCCATTTGGTACGTTTGCATATAGGCGTATGCCTTTCGGTTTATGTAATGCGCCAGGCACATTCCAGAGATGCATGATGAGCATTTTTGCTGATATGCTCAATGATTGCATTGAAGTATTTATGGATGACTTCACAGTCTATGGAGATTCATTCCATACGTGCTTAGAGAGTTTAGAGAGGGTACTCGCTAGATGTGTCCAGAAAAATTTGGTTTTAAATTATGAAAAGTGCCACTTTATGGTTTCTCATGGTATTGTTTTAGGACACCTTGTTTCTAGTCGTGGTATTGAAGTTGACAAGGCTAAGACCGAGGTGATAGCGACCTTACCTTATCCCACATGCTTAAAAGATCTTCGATCTTTCTTGGGACATGTAGGCTTTTATAGGCGCTTCATCAAGGATTTCTCTAAGATAGCCTTACCCCTCTCTAAATTGTTACAGAAAGATGTTGATTTTGTTTTTGATAATGATTGTGTGCTTGCATTTGATATATTGAAAAGTAAGCTGCTTGAACCACCTATACTTGTTGCTCCAAATTGGTCTTTACCGTTTGAGTTGGCGTGTGATGCATCTAACTTTGCAGTTGGTGCCATGTTGGGCCAACGAAGTGATAAACAACCACATGTAATTGCATATGCCTCTAAAACTTTGGATACTGCACAGAGAAATTATACTACTACTGAGAAAGAGTTGTATGCCATTGTTTTTGCTCTAGATAAGTTTAGGCAATATATGTTGCATTCTCCTGTTGTGGTTTATACTGATCATGCAGCTGTAAAATTTCTCTTCACCAAGACACATTCTAAGCCGAGATTGCTCCGTTGGACACTACTACTCCAGGAATTTCGCCTTCAGATCAAGGATAGGGCCGGTAGTGCCAACCTTGTAGCAGATCACTTGAGCCGCCTTCCAGAAAACACAAGGGGAGTTGATTGTTCTGATTTGACTTGTGATGATTTTCCTGATTCCTCTCTTTGTGCTATTTCTATTGATACACCATGGTTTGCTGCTATTGTTAATTATTTGGTGTGCAGACTCACTCCTGGTGATATGTCTTCTTTTCAGGTCCAGAAGCTAAAGCAGGAGTCCCAACACTACATATGGGATGATCCTATCCTTTGGAGGATTTGTCAGGACCAAGTGATTAGGAGATGTGTCCCCGATGATGAATTTGCTGCGATTCTCACTTCTTGCCATTCAGTTGTATGTGGTGGGCACTATAGCTCACAGAAAACCGCTAGAAAAATTTTAGAGTCTGGTTTTTATTGGCCTTCTATTTTCAAAGATGCTTATGATTTTGTTAGGTCATGTGATGTATGTCAGCGTTTTAGGCGGGGTGTGAGCAAAAGAGATGAATTACCTCAAAAACCTATTTTGTTTTGTGAGCCATTTGATGTTTGGGGTATAGATTTTATGGGTCTTTTTCCACCTTCTAGAGGTTTTACATATATATTGTTAGCTGTCGACTACCTTTCTAGGTGGGTTGAAGCTATTCCTACCCGGAATGATGATGCTCCAACTGTGTCTAGATTTTTGAAAACTAACATTTTTAGTAGGTTTGGAGTTCCTAAGGCCCTAATCAGTGATAGAGGCACCCACTTCTGCAACAAGCTTCTCAATAGCTTGCTTGCTAAATATGGGGTTGCCCACAGAGTCTCTAGTCCCTACCACCCGCAAACGAATGGTCAAGCTGAAGTGTCAAATCGTGAGGTAAAGAAGATACTTGAGAAGATTGTGAAGCCGAGTAGGAGTGATTGGAGTCAACGACTTGATGAGGCACTTTGGGCCTATCGCACTGCATTCAAGACACCTATAGGAATGTCACCTTACCGGTTGGTGTATGGTAAGGGTTGCCACCTTCCGGTAGAGGTTAAGCATAAGTCCTATTGGGCGGTGACATTGTGCAACATGGAGATGGATGCAGCTGGCAAAGAGAGAGCTCTACACATTCAAGAGCTGGATGAGTTGCGACTTAATGCCTATGAGAATTCGAGGGTATACAAAGCTAAGACCAAATTGCTTCATGATCGAAATCTAGTTAACAAGAGCTTTAAAGTTGGTGACTTAGTTCTCATGTACCAAGCTCGTTATCGTCATGGTCATGGTAAGCTGAAATCAAATTGGTTCGGGCCGTATCGTGTGACTAAGGTTAATCCATATGGTATGATAGACCTTGTGGATGAGGAGACTGGTAATACTTTCCAAGCTAATGGTCATCTCCTTAAGGTCTACCATGGTGCTGTAATAAAGCCTCCTTGAGGCTAGGTTGTCCCTTTCCTTTACTCATGTACTTTACACTGCATAATTGTTTAGATGCTGTTTTGACTGAATGTGGTGTGTAGTTTAAGCGTGGGGGAACGGGATTTACCAGTAGGATAGTAGTATTTTTGCTTTTTTTTGTTTTTGTTTCTTTTTAGTTCCCCATATTTTTGTTGATGGTTGCCTATACTTTCAGATGATGTTCCTCCTTGGTATTTGATATTTTGAACATTGAGGGCAATGTTTGATTTAAGTGTTGGGGGGTAGATGCGTATTTTGAGGTTTCCTTGCCTGATTTCCCATAATTTGTGGTTTTGGGTGAACTTTGACTATTTTTGGACTATTTTTTTTAAATTTTTGACTTGAAGTTGTTCTTGACTTGTCTATTATGTACAAAGGGTCGCATTTGTCATAGTGGGCTTGTTAAGAATGAATTCAAGTGCTTTTCAAAGTATTTTTATGAAAACCTAGTTCACCCCTCTTTTTGAAAACTTGTGCAAGAAGAGACCCATCTTAGGTTATTTGTTATCTTGGACCTTGGATAGATTTTGCAATGTTGTTGGCCTTTGTTTTTCAGTTTTCATAAGTTGGGTATGAGAAATGTCTAGGATATGTATGGTGAAAATTGTTGTGTCAATTGATTATTGAATGGTAAATTGTGAGTTTATCCTTGCTGTGAGGTTATTTTTGGCCAAATAATAATTTTGAGTGAATACTTGTTTCTAATATGTTGACTTCTAGAACTTGTCTCAATTCCTAGTCGAAATTGTCTAGTCATACATGATGAATATGATGGAGGCATTCAATCAATAGGTCCATATATCCATCCTTTTCACTTCCAACTGATGTCTTTCATGAGTAGAACATATCTATAAAATTGCATCCAGGTTTTAATTGCTATAATTGCACAATTCCGCTAGCCTTCTAAACTTGACTTAGTAACCGGGGGCACTTCATCACCAATGTTGGCACTCGCGTCAAACGGTCAAGTCAAAGAGGGTTATGAGTTGGACCAAATGTCTCTTGGTGTTTTATTGGAGTAACCGAGTAACCGGCGTTGCATTACCCATGTGCAAAGTCGCGTCAAAAGGGGATCTACAACAGCTCAAGATGTAAAAAAAAAAAAGAAGAAGAAGAAAAAAAAGGAAAAAGAAAAAAAAACAATAATAAGGATGCTTGTAAGTGGTTTAGTTCTTACTCATGGATTACATCTTTCCATTACCATAATCCTAAGTCCTCTTGGTTCTTTGTGTGTGTGCTAAACTAGTGGAGATTGAGAATTGTTGCAAGCATATGGTAAGTTGCATATTGAGCAAGAAGAGAGTAAATGACTCATATGGTGAGGTTGTGTGAGACAATTTGATATTCGTGAGAGTTCTCACTTGTTGCTATTCGGTTATCAATTGCATCGCTAGTTTTTCCTTTCCATATCTTGAGTATAATTTGTTCCAATCTGATTATTGATTATCTTAGGCCTTTATCATTGTGAGTCTATGCTTTGTCCAGGAGTACAAAGGTCTAAGTGTGGGGGAATGATTGCACTTGATTATTACATATTTTTATCCACTAATTATAGGAAATTAGCATTTGTTCTAGGCTATTAAATGGGGATTTAGGCACTTTTATACTTAGGTCCAAGATTAGAGAGTTAATTGCATTTTCATTATAATTTGAGCATATTAGGCATTTAACTCATGCATTTATTTTTTATGGACTTGAAATACTTCACATGTGCTTAAAATTTCCATTGTAGGTGCAAAGAATTAAGGTCAAAGCAAGAAGAAAAAAAATAGGAAACTTCTACAACAAAGGAAACTTCTATAAAAAAGGGAACTTTTGAAAAATAGGAAATTTCCTATTAGATTGGTTGATTGGGTTTGCCTAAATATTTCCTTTTTGTTATTTCTACAAGAATAGGCAACCCTAGGCTTGATTGAGGATAAAAAGTTTCCTAATTGATTATTCTAATCACAACTTCCTATTTTGGCTAGATTTCTTGAGAGAGAGTACTTGGTTCTTCCCCAAATCTTTCCTATATGTTATGGGAGGCCAAATTAGGCAACCGGAGGCCATTTTGGATAGTTTTTGAGTGGTTTCTTGTGCCATAGAGGGGGGAATCCGAATTTACATATTTATCACCCATTCTCTCTTAATTCTTTCCCCAAACCTTTCCTATTTGTTAATCCTAGAAAGAATAGGACACCTAGGCCAATTTGGTAGGTTTTTGGATTGCCTCTTGTGCTATATATAGGCAACCAACGAAAATTTTGAGCACTCTCTCTCACTCTTCTCTCAAATTTTCATCCTCCTCTCCTCTCCTCTCCACCTTGCACGAAAATCATCTTCCACTACACTCTCATGGCTTCCAATTCCGAAATCCAGTCAATGTTGATCGAGAGCATGAGTGGCTAGGCACCTTCGTGGGGATCTTGATGGAGGAAGGCAACCGGAGCTTCAACGTTTCTAATGGGGAGTTATTTTGTTTCTCTTGTCTGAGTCTTATTACGTATTTCAATCCCTTTTGTTATATGTAATGGGTCTTGGAACAAGTGTGCTTTATTGTTTGATCTTTTGTTTAAATGGTCATGCATGTAATTAAGAGATGTCTTTTATATGTATGAACCTAAGTGTTGTTTTCTTGATATTATGAAATGGATATTCTTCATTTATATTTCCTTTGGATTTCTAGAATATGTTGAATGCATGTGCGATTGTATGTGTGTTTAGACACTAGGTCCAACGTTAGATGGTTCGATTTACTTCTAACGAGAGTCTCCTTACATGTTTACCATGAATCTTCACTACCAAGTTGAAACTTAACGATTGTCTATTTAATTAATTGAATGAGCGATGCGCCACGTTAGTTGATTAAGTAGGTTAATTGGACTAAGAGCGATTGCCTTAGGTTTTGCATTAGAACTTGGTTTAAAAACTCCCGTGTCATTTTAGAAGCTAGGAAGGTTGCCCAATTCATCAAGAGACCCATGTTCATCTCAATAGTTTTCACAAATCTATTTTAATTTCTTTCTTTAATAACAAAAATTCCAAAAAGAATCTAGTTTAGTTTCCTTAATTAATATCTCAAAAACCCCGACCTTATAGCTTTTCATGCATTTAGTTTTCTAGGTTAGTTCATTAGGCTCCTTGAGAGACGATCCGGGAAAGCACCACTAGTGCAATCCTTGGTTAATTAAATTTTGCATTTGAACCCCAAGGCGTATTAGGAAACGTTCAAATCAATTTTTCAATATTTTATATTTATATATTAATTGATGTTTATATGATTAGTATATTCAATATAGTATTGAATAGTGTATATATTATTTTAGTGTATTAACCTTGTTACTTGTAGAATTTAACAATGGTGACTTATTAATTTAATTGAATTATTTAATATTAATGTTTATTTATTTAATACTTTGTAAAAATTGATTTATAAATTGGTAATATGGCATTTGCATATTCTTTCTATTTATTTTATCACAATTTTCAACCTGCCAAATATAATTTTTTTCTACTAAACCATTTTTCTTTTCAATGCATACCAACATGTCAACCATTGAAAAATTTCCATTCTTTTTTTCCGATCACAACCATTCCTTCCTATCAAATAGCCTTTAGATGGAACTTGATATGACTGTCTATAAAAAAAAAAAAGAATCAATCTCATATTCAAGTACAATAATACCTTATCTTCCTCATCTGAGCATCCTTACAAAATTTTCATAGTAACCATATGCCAAATAATCTATCAAAATAAATAAACAAAAGAACCATTGTTTTATTGTCACATGATGATTAAAAAATGGCCATATGAATGCATCATAAGCCAGCGTGACCCATATCTAGAAACTAAATTTGAAGTAAAAATCATGTATTATGTCTATATATGTTTTTTGAGTTAAGGGTTAATTTTGTCTCGAAGGTTTTCGCTTAAGAGTTATTTTGCTCAGAAAGTATTTTTTGGGTTTATATTTGCCTTGATAGTATTAATAGGGTGCTAATTCTATGTACTCAAAGCCATAGTACTATGAAGTATGGGAAGTTCCTTTTAAATTTTCCCCCCTTGGGTGCTTCATGAAGACTTTTCTCACTTCGTGAAAGAACATTGGGGTCAGCAGGCTGACTAGCGTGATTCGGTTTCTGAGTTTACCAAGAATTTGTCAATATGGAATAGGTAGGTTTTTGGGAATATTCTAAGGTCTAAGGAGAATCTGTTTCTTCTCTTGGATGGGTTGCATAGAAAAGCTACTATAATTGGTTTTACTCCGTCACTGGAGAAGAGCCAGAGAGACCTTTGGGAGGAGATAGAAAAGATCTTAATGAAGGAGGAAGTCATGTGGTTGCAGTATTCGAGGTCAAAGTGGTACGCTGAAGGTGATCAGAATACCAAATATTTTCACTCAATAGAGAATAGACGGTGGAGATGTAATCATATTTCAGCCTTGAAAGTTGACTCAAGATAGTGGTCTTATGATGATAAGGAGATTAGAGATATGGGGAGTTGTTTCTTTGAGGACCTTTATACAGAGCCGGATATGGGTGCAGGTCTTCTGGTTTATGATTTCGTTTACCCTGTTATTGATGATGCTTCTATGTTCCTACTTGAGCAGTGAGTTAGTGATGGGGAGATTAAGAAGGCTTTGTTTGATATGGGACCATTGAAAGCTCCTGGGCCAGATGGTTTGAATCTACTTTTTTATCAAAATCAATGGGAAACTGTTGGTAAATCCATTAGTGATATGGTTCATTCTATTTTTTAAAACTTGAGTTGATGGGGTAGATTAATGGTCGATTTGTCACCTTCCTAAACTCCTTGGTAAGGGTGCACAAAGACTGGGCCGGGCCAGGTTAAGCATATGCTCGAATCCAGTCCTAAAATTTTTCGGGCTAGCTTTTCTGGTCCAATGCCCGGCCCGGGACCAAGACCGGGTGGGACATGTCCTCCGGGCCACAGGACATGTCCCATTGGTCTTGAACCCTTTTAATCCTAATAAAAAATAATGAAAATATTATGAAATAAATTAAAAAAATAAAAGAATTTGGGAAAAAGAATTAATTAAATATTTTTACATGATGTATTAAGTATTAAATATTATATGGTGTATTTTTAAATTGGGGAAAATAAATTATTTTCTTATAAAAAATAATAATATCTCTGGCCGGGCCGGGTTTCTGGTCCTAATGCCTATGCCCTTGTCCCGTCCCGCACGGAGGTCGGGTTTGGTCCCATTCTGTTTGTTTTGGTTCTAGGCCAATACGTCCTAGGACCAAAATGGCTTCGAGGCCACGCTGGGTCCGGGCGGGCCACCTCGCTACCGGGCTTTTGTGCAGCCCTACTCCTTGGGGTGCAAATGCAAAATAATTAAAAACCAAGATTGCACAAGTGGTGCTCTCCCAGATCGTCTCACGTGGAGTCGATTAACTAACTACCTGAGCTAATTGAATGCATGAAAAACTATAAAAAATCTGGGTTTGTGATTTTGTTTAGGAAAACTAAGCTACTTTTTTTCAGATTTTTATTTATAAGGAAAACAATTAAAATGTTTAGTGAAAACTATGAGATGAACATAGGTCTCTTGATGAATTAGGCAACCTTCCTAGCGTCTAAATGGATGTGAGACTATTAATCCGAGTTTTAATGATAAAACCTAAGGCAATCGTTTTTAGTTCAGTTACCTAATAAACTAATTAACGTGGCATCTCTCATTCAATTAATTAATCAAACAACAATTAATTCCTAACTCGGTAGTGAAGAATCATGATAAACATGCAAAGAGACCCTCGTTAGAAGTAAATTAAACCATCTAACGTTGGACCTAGTGTCTACATACAATCGCACATGCATTCAACATATTCTAGAAACCCAAATGAGATATAATTGAAGCATATCTTTAGCATAATATCATGAAAACAACACTAGGTTCATACACATAAAAGGCATCGCTTAATTACATGCATGACCTTTAAACAAAGAATTAAAACATCAAAGCACACTTGTTCTAAGACCAAATACATATAACAAAACACAAGGAATTGCAATACATAAATAGAACTAGACAAGAGAAACTAATAAACTCCTCATTGAAGAACATTGAAGCTTCGATTGCCTTCCTTCATCAAGATCCCCATAAGGTGTTTAGCTGCTCATACTCTCGAACACGATTGATTTGAATTTAGAGTTGGAAGCCATGGAATTGATGTGGAAGGAATGAAATTCATATAGATGGATGAATGGAAGAGTGTATTTTTGTGCAGAGAGGCTGAGGAAGATAGAATGGAATGAATGAGTGTGAATTGTGGTTAATGGTGGTAAGGAGAAGAAGAAATTTGGGTAAGTATTTAATTAGCAAAATAGGTAACCCAAAAACCTTCCTAATTGGCTCTAAATTACTTGGGGAGGTCAATTTCATAGATTAGGAAACAATGGAAGAAGACCCAATCAATTAAATTACAAGTTGAAGCAAAATAAGAAACTTCCTAATCTGTTCAGAATTAGCGAGCCCACAAAGAGATAACTGTGCTTCTGTTTACTCTCTGTCTCTCGCCGTGGCGAGCCCACGGGAGGCAAATTTACTTTGTTTTATGGCTTCTTTCTTAAATCAGAGCTTTATCTTTTGTGCTTATAATGAGAAATTAGGACATATGTGAGGTATATTAAATCCATAATCATTAAATACATGAATTAATGCCCTATTATGCTCAAATTAGAAAGAAATTGCAATTAACTCCCTAACCTTGGACCATATAAATGTAACTAATTTCCATATAATTCTCCTAAATCAAATGCTAATTTCCCATTATTAGTAGTTAAAACATATAATAATCAAGCACAATCAATGGTACACAGATTGTTCTGATTTCTGAAATTGACTATCCTCAAACTATTCGAGACTTTTGTCCTATTAGTCTTTGCAATATCATTTATAAGATTGTTACAAAGATTATCTCGAACAGGTTAAGACCAACTATGCCTTTGATAGTAGCTTTGAATCAGTGCAATTTTGTTAATGGGAGACAAACGGCAGATAATATCATTTTAACTTAGGAGATTATTCACTCTATGAGATTCATGAAGAAACGTCAGGGCTATATGGCCATTAAGATTGACTTGGAAAAAGCCTATGATCGGATACATTGGGGATTTATCTTTGAATGTTTGCTAGAGTTATCTATACCGGATAAATTATAGAAAGTGATACAAAAATGTGTGTCTGCACCGGTAATGAGACTTCTTTGGAATAGGTCAGCAACTAATGAGTTTTGCCCTTCCCAGGGTGTAAGGCAAGGAGATCCCCTTTCTCCCTATCTCTTTGTGTTAGCAATGGAGAAATTGGACCATTTAATTCAAGATGCGGTTCATAATGGAGATTGGGAATCTTTTTGTCTTCACAAGAAAGGTATGATGGTGTCACATTTATTTTTTGCTGATGATCTAATCTTATTTGCCAAGGTAGATATTGAGCAAGCTGGGGTAGTGAAAGCTATCCTAGATGATTTCTATAGCATTTCAGGCCAAAAGGTGAATGATGCTAAATCGAGGATTTATTTTTCCAAGAATATTAATCATGTCAGGGCAAAAGTGATATGCGATTTTCTAAATTTTGTTCCTACAGCGAATTTTGTAACATCCCAATATTTATACCATATTATATATAACTAAAACATAAAAAACAAGACGCATCCCAGGGTACAACCAAATAAGAGACAAGTCCCAGCCCACAAACTAGTCACAAACCTTACAACAGCATAATAATTCTGCCATTAACACTCATTGAATAAATTAACTTTAAGAAGATGTTGACATTTAAATTAAAAATACTTTTTAATAAATGAAATAAGCTTCATTGTCTTAAATAAAAAAATCTAACATAAATCAATTGCAAAGAGGGAAATAATAAAATTTGAAAATTTGTGACGTACGACGCCACTAAAGTTTTTATGAACTAAAATAAAACCCAAGATGATTGGAATGAGTTATCAAAATGAAAATTTACAAATTATGCAACAATGTGGCAATATAAATAATCTAGCAATATAACGCCAAACGGAGGTAAGGTATACTCGGATACCTAACCCTCCAGCTCCTTCCCTTCACGTCCACTTCTATAAGAATTCTTACCTAAAAAAATAGTAATTATAGGTGGGTCAGACAAAGTCTTAGTAACCAATATTACTTTACAGAATATACAAGGAAGGACCATAAGCCAACGAAGCAGTGCTTATATACATATAAAATAAAGGTAATATTTTTCCAAAACAAAAGCACAATTTCAAACACAATCGTTACCCCCAACCAATCTCCTCCATATAATTCCCAGACATGGACCTAAACATTTCATGCTGTATAACCCGGCCTAAGGTTACACCTCACTACAGGTCATCAGTCCTCTCTCTTGCCTCCCACCTGGGCCTAGGCTCAAGAGGTGTCTTACCCAAGCTCCTATTTCCAAACCCCGGCCAGAGGATAAGGAATAGAGACATGGGCCTGACAAAATGCCAACTACTACGACCACTAGTAGAGGCTGCCGCTTGGGCTTCCAAACAAAAATCTCCACAACCTTGCCCAAGTCTCCATCACAGAAGTAACCATAACAGATATCATCTGTAACATGTATCATCACACCACTATATATATAACACATAATCACATGAATCTTTATAACACATATGATAAGTGAGTCTGAAAGATAATTTTTATAATGGAATACATGCTAACATACTTCACGCTTCATTGAAGTTTTATACAATTAAAATATAATTTTATAAATCAAATTTATACATCAAAATATAGTTAAAAACTCTTATGTTCCAAAACAGGCATATAAAGTAAAGTAACATTGGTTACCTTAATTCCACGCTCTACTCCTTAGAAAAGTTATTTCGTTTGAAAGATCTCGTCGTATAGAACAAAGTTTGTGAAGGATATTTTGTGATCGGAAGAAATTACGAGTACGAAATAGAACTCAAAAATTTGAACTATTAACAAAACTAGCACAGTCTCCCCGCGTTGTTCGGGGAGCCCAAATTTTGTTTGACTAATAACCTTATCAAGATTGTTGAAAAAAAACTTTCGTGAATGACTATATGGGGCGGCCAAAAAAATGGGCTTGCAGTATATGTGGGCTTTTCATCTAATCCACAACTTGTAGTGGTGAAAAAGAAAAAAAGAAAAAAGGGAGATGATTTTGTTCACTTTAAATTGAACACGTGGGGGTACCTTTTTCCTGATGACACGTCATGCGAAAATGCAAGATGACCCATTATGTTTTCGTTCAATATATAGTGACGGTCCCGCATGCCTTCCTATGCCTTTCTAAGCGAATATAAGCATGGGTGTTTGATCACCAGTACTTTTTTATTTTTTATTTTTTATTTATTAGGATTAATATGTTCTGAACAAATATTTTCCTAGTAGATGTCATTATTGTACAAATCAAAATTTATTGTATCCATTTTCCAAAGTAAATCCCCGGCGGTACTCAGTATATCAAAATCACTCATTTTAAGTAGATCCAACTCTACAAAGTATTTCTTATTTACTTTCAATATTATAAATAAAACAAATCTTAGTGAATAGAACATTCTGTTCTAGATAATTTGAAGTATTTTCCTAATATCGCTAAGCAATTGTTAAAAAATAACTACACATTTTTAATTTCAGTGAAAATCAATTAATTTATGATATTTTGTCAGATTAAGTAATTCATGCTACTGTGTGATATTGAACTAATAAAAATTAATTAATTTATGACTACAACAACATCTCCCCCCCCCCCCCCCCGCTAAAAGGTGTGATTGTTTTGAATATGTGTAGAGTAAAAATTAGAAACTTAGCGTGGAAACGAAGCGATGCACTTCAAAAAAACATTGAACACTAAAGAAAAAGGAAATACGAATACTGAATACTTTAATGCATGTATTTTGTTTTGATAAATATTCAAACAAAAAACAAAGGACAAAAGGGGGTGATGTATTATACAATGAAGTTCTGTACTTATCACAATTTCTAAAAAAAACGATAGTAATTCTTTAGATGTGATTAAGTTTTTTTGTATCTATTGTTTGGTGACAATAAGAGGCATTCATTCTAGATGCATGATAAATGTAAATGAAGGCAAATGCATGATAATATACAGATAGCACTTATATTTCACAAACGTCACACCATGAACTGTGTCAGACATTTTTTTAGATGGCAGATATGCAATGTAAGCATCATCAATATTCCTTATCCGCCAAACCAAAATAGGAGTGTTCGCAAGCCTACATACTATTAATACATATATATATATATATATTTAGTTGCTACATAAGGTCTTCATTGCATGCATGGATTGCATGTTCCCAAGAAGCTAGCCAGCTTGAAATTGGGACTTCAAATAAGAAACTCCCTCACCACAACCTGTGATTCTTGTGTGTAACACTTCTTCTTAGTATGAAGCTCCATTGCAATCCTTTTGAAACCAAGCATCTCAAGAAAGTTTGCATTATAGTGTACCTTAGTCGCTGTCGCCATATTAGTGAGAATAGTTTCACCTGAAAAAGTAATATTCAGCACATACAGGCTGGAAAAAGTAAGTTTTGGCAGTATAGTTTTGGATATAAAACACTTAACGCACCTGCATTGACTTGAATGTGGCAAAACTCAACCACAACACAAAGAGGTTCGATATTACTGTAAAACTTGTATTCAGTGTAAGAAATGACCGCAAGGAGACCATACAAGTTTACCCTTATACAGTTGTTCCTGAAATAATTAGCACAAAAACAAAGTTGAAATAAAAATATTTGCACTGTCACTAATAATTTATTTTGTGTTTATACATTTCCTAATGTTATACGCTCTACTCCTTAGAAAAGTTATTTCGTTTGAAAGATCTCATCGTATAGAACAAAGTTTGTGAAGGATATCTTGTGATCGGAAGAAATTACGAGTACGAAATAGAACTCAGAAATTTGAACTATTAACAAAATATGTAAAAGTAACCCTAACCCTCTCGACTTGTGATTAGCGTAGCATCAGAGAGCATATGCGCACACAATATATATATACATGGTGAAAGTGCGTGAATCATTCATTCACTCCACCTAAAGATATATATGTGTATATACCCTATATATACATATATATCTTTAGATTATTATTTATTTATTTATTTTATAGTTATATTTATTTTATCTATTAGTTTATTATATATAATTTTTCATCTGCTATACAAATTTAAAATCTAATATAATGGACTTATGAATTATTTAATATATTTTTATTATAATTAGATAATTAAAATATTTTAAATGAGATGAGAGTCTACATATATTCATTATACCTATTAAATCGTATCCTCTCTCTTCCTACAACCATGTATTCAAATTATTTTATTTATTTATTTATTTTGAAATCTAACCCTCTTTGATAGATATTCTCTTTAAATATTTGCAAAAAGAAAAATTATTATTAAATTTTAACTACCTAAATCAAAATTATCTCAATTTTATAATATTTATTTTAAATCTTATATATAGATATTTAATTCTTAGAATTTAAATTTTAGAACATTACAAATTTAGGGGAAACATCAAGGAGTGCCTGTCATTCATGAGAAGGTAACAAAGTCTACTTGTAAATTCATTGTAGATAAGATGGACAATCGGTTGTCTACATAGAAAGCTAATATGTTGTCTCTAGCGACTAGAAAGACTCTAGTATCGTCAGTGGTCTCACCGCTACCATCTTATGCAATGCAAACTGTTTCTTTGCCATCATCTACTAGTGATGAGATTGATAAGTGATGCTGCAACTTTTTGTGGGGGAGTAGTCCTTTAGCGCGAAAGGTACATGCAGTTTCGTGGGAGAGAGTTTGTAGTCGTAAAGAATCTGGTGGTTTGGGGTTTAGGCAGGTAAAACATCATAATAAAGCATTTATGTCAAAGTTGGGATGGGCCTTGATTAAAAGGAAGGATGCTCATTGGGTCAAGTTTGTATGTGAGAAATATATAAGGGGAGATGATTTGATACCTAAGGTTGAAAAGAGAAGGGTAGAATCAAATGCCTGGAAGGGTATTCGTGGTAGTTGGCAGACGGTACTAGAAGGTGTTGCATGGAGGGTGTGTAATGGAAAAGGCACTTCCTTTTGGAAGGACTCTTGAGTTCCTCACTATGGTAAACAGGAAGCATTGGCGTTCCGGGAGGTGCATGAGGACAATAGAAATTGGAGGGTAGTGGATTGTTTGACTCCTTCTGGAGATTGGGAGTGGACGAAACCAAACTCTTATCTCCCTCAAGATATTTTGAATGCTATAGCAAAGATAAGGGTAGTGAACACTAGTGACAATGACTATCCAGTCTGGCATTGGTCATCTGATGGGCATTTTTCTTTGAAAACGGCGTATGAGCATATTGCTAGGCCAACAGAGTATAGACACTCTAAGGAATGTCATTTAATATGGAAATTGAAAGTTCCTTAGAGGTACAGAGTCTTTCTATGGTTATGCCTCCATAACAGAGTTCTTACTAATATGTTGCGTCAAGTAAGAGGATTGGCGACTTCTGGAGTGTGCGAATTATGTCTACAGAGCAGGAGTCCATCCTTCATGCCTTACGTGATTGCTCTTCTAGTTTACAAATTTGGTCCAATTTAGTTCCATTAGCTTTGGCCTCATTTTTCTTTGCTTGCTTAGGAATTTTTTATTGGGTTTTCTGGTGTTTGAGTAGAAAGGAAATTGTGTAGGGATTTGAATTTAGATTATGGTTTGTAATCATTTATAGAACCATTTGGCTTCACCGTAATGATTGGGTGTTTAACAAACGAGTGTGGAGTATTGAGAGTGTTATTGCTCGAAGTCATGCATGTTTGCGTTGGGGAAGAAAAGATATGAATCAAGGGTCTTCCTCATGGTCATCGCCTAAATGGAGAGCTCCTATAATCAGTGCAATAAAATTTAATGTAGATGAATCACGTGATGTAGGATCTGGTCTTTGTAGCTATTAGGGGGTGCTTAGGAAGAACCATGTTGGAGTTTTCCTACAAGCTTTCCAGTACATAATTGGTAGAGGCTCGACGGTTTCAGCTAAAGCTTGGGGGATTTTATGGGCTCTTAAGAGGGCTTGGGAGTTACAAGTTCAATATTTGATTGTGGAGAGTAATAGCATTTAGGCAGTAAATTTGATTCAGTCGAAGATACCACCATGCCATCCAGATTTTGATTTGTTGAAGGAAATTCAACAAATGATTGCTAGATCATGGAAGGTAAAGCTGAGTAGGTGTTCAAGAGAGGAGAACACAGTTGCTGATATTCTAGCTAAAGGAGCCAATGATTTGCATGTTGAATTACTAGTTTTTTAGTGCCTCTTGAGTGTATTCGTGAGGCATTGCATGAGGATTTGTTGGGCATTGGCCATGATGTAACCTTTGTTAGTGAGATAAAGTAGTTTGTCCTATTTCCTTATAAAAAAAGTATTAATATGGGGCAATTTTACCTTTAACTGTCAAAATATTAATGGTTATGCCTACTTTTTAATCGTCAACATGAATTTTTTATCAAGAATGAGGTAATACTACTATGTTTTGAAACTTCTAAGAAAATTTTGAACTCAAGAAAACTTTCATGGCAAAATAGCTAATGAGCAAAAACCTCCACGACAAAGAGACCCTTAACCCTATGTTTTTTAAACAGGCAGTTAGGTCTTTCAAGTAATTTTATAATTATTTTTTTAGATTACTTTTAGCTTTTGTAACTCAATAAGTGAGGGGGGTTGTGCATTTTTGCTTGTCCAAGAGTGTAATTGCAGCCCAAAAGCATCAACAAATGTCTATTTCTAACCGTTACATGGAAATAAGGTAAAAAAACGTTATATGAAAAGTTGGTTTGTATGAAGCAAGAAATACATAATCCAAATAATAAAAAATGTTTTTTCCTTCCCCTTTCCCTCTTCCTCCACCCTTTTTTTCTTGACATCCAAATGGAACATTAAAGCCTTTTTGGTACAGCTTATGAAACTATAGTTCCAAACCTAGGTTTGGTGTTTGAGCTCTAAATCATAGTTTCATAAGCTATACCAAACAAGCCTTTACATTTTAAAAAGCATGTGGTAAATTGGAGTTGAATGCTTGTTTGGGGATCACCTAAAAGTTCAATCCAAAACAAAACTTCTCTCACCTACTTATAAATTATATTAATAAACAATATTTATCAAAACAATTGATTATTTTAGGGAAATTTAAACACAGGTCCTAATGGAGATAAAATATCACACATAAGTCCCTTGAAATAAACAATGGGTGAGGGAGAGAGAGGAGACGATGGGCGCTGATTTGTAGAGCGGTGATGACAAAGTGACGAGGACTCTAAGTGAGAGTGAAGAATGTGAGAGGCTTCAAAGTCAATGAAAGATGCGCGCAAAATCCCTCCTTTTTTGCTTTGTTTTTTTCCAAATAAACAAGGGTAAGTTAGCAATTGTGTATTTAGATTTAATCACAGTCAAGTCCCCAAGGACTTTCGAGTAATTTGTTGACTTTATGGGACTTGATTGCGGCTAATCCTTATCCACAAGGCCTCTGTGCAATGTTCCCTTATTTTTATATAGATAGAGGTGGGACAGAAGTAAGGGTGGGAACAGGTCAGGCCTGTGTTGTCAAAAGGAGGCCTGAGCCACAGGGCACTTTTCAAGCCTAAGCCTGGCCTGTACACATGCTTAGCCTATTAAGAGGCATGGTAATTTATACAGGCTAACAGGCCTGTATGTCAAACAGGTCGCAGGCTAACAGGCCATAGGCCATAATACTGTAACAGGCCGAAAACAGGCCAATACTATAACAAGCCCCTAAACAGGCCATCAAAAGGTCTATGACTTCAAACAAGCCTACATGCCCAAATTACTTAAAACACTCCAACTCGTCCAAAATACATCAGTTTTGCCACAAAAGCATTAAATCCATCCCAAATGAAATCACTACAGTCATTAAGAAACAAGAAAAAAAGACACAATAACAACAATGACAAAGACCTTAATGTTCAAGTCTAAGAAACAAGAAAAAAAAGCATTTTATACTCTTAAAAATACTTTAAAAATATAGGGGATACTCCCAGAGCAAAGGAGGGACTTCCAAATGCATATGGATACCAGATATTCCCAGAAATACTTTAAAAATACAGGGGATATTCCTTTTGTGGTGAATGAACGGATCAGAAACTTTATAGCCTTCAACCTCATAAAAATGAGGTTACCCAAGGACGATTACAGAAATGAGAAACCACATTAAAAAAGCAAGAAGAAGAAGAGCATACCCAAGGACGATTACAGAATAAATGCTGAAACACCCCTCACCAAATGCTAAAAAACGGTGTTGGCTTCCTACTACTACTACTACTACAACAAGGGTAGAAATTCGAAGAAAAGATAATGTCCCTTGTTTCCTCGTCTTCTACCTACGTGAGAACAAAAGATAGCAAGGAAAAATTGGTATCCAAAAAAAGAAGCGACTAGGATGGGGGTTCGAATCAGAAAAGAAAGGAAAGAGCAAAAGGAAAGAGAAAAGCACTCACCAAGATAATGTCCCTTGTTTCCTTGTCTTCTACCTGCGTTCTGTGACTGGGCTGGGCAATTGTTCAAATGTGAAGCCCTAAGGAGAGGAAAAATGGGCGACGGCGGCTCTAGGAGTTAGGAGGGATGAGTGAATAGTACTCCATCCAGTCCTATTTATAAGAGCTCAAAATTTGAATTGATTTGGTCCAAAATATAAGAGCTCACCTTGTATTATCTTCTCATTTAATGCGTTTTTTCCTATTTTGCCCCTAATTCTCTTTTATATTTATTAATACTCATACATTTCTCTCTCTTAATAGACTCATAATAAATAAGGGTAATATTGGAAAAAATGTGTATATTCCAGACACATTTAATTACTTTCACATGTTTTCTTAAGAAGCGTGTTTTGGCGGTCGGACTCTTATAAATGGGACCGGAGGGAGTAATCAATAAGTCATGTAAATGTAATACAAAAACCCTAAAAGCTATAGTAGTAATTTTATAGTAATTAAATATAACATTATATGCAATAAAAATAAATCAGATAAATATATATATTTATTTGTTTAATAGGCTGGCCTGACAAGCCTGATAAGCTTATTTTTCAACTTGAGTCTGGCTATTAAGTATATCAAGCAAAAAAAAAGCCTAGGCCTAAGGCTGGTTTGAAATAAACAGGCCAATCCTGCCCCCTGGTAGGCCGACTGGGCTATTCCCACCATGGTTTTCAGAGCCGAACCGATCGGTTGGACCGTCAGCCGAACATGAGAGCGGACCGGACTTATGCATTGAGTCGTTTCACCATTTAATCCATTTTGGGCCGGGAACCGGACGGGTCTGAAAAAATAACTAAAAATTCAAGAAAAAAATTATAAAAAAATTACATAATTATTTTAAAAAGGCCCAAAGTAAAATAAACACCCATTAGACCCCACCACATTCATTTAGTTCACGTTTTGCTCATGCCCTAGATGAAAAGTTGAGATCGATATGCTTTCTTTAGATATAGCACTCCTCCGCTAGCAATGTCATCCGTTGTTTGCATGCCGGCGATGGTGGTTCCCGATACTTCACTTCTCCTTGTCTTGAATATTGTTTTTATGGGAGTTTTCTACCTCTCATCCTCAACGTTCAATCCCTCCCAAAATCAATCAAAGAGATAATTAAAAAAAAAGCAAAATCTCAAAGTTAAATATGATCAAACTTTGATTATCAAATACAATGAGAGGTAACTAATTCCCTAATTTTATTGTTAAGTTGTTATAGTTAGTGTTATCTACTTAAGTTGACTGTTGACTTAATATATACCTTCAATGGTATTTTGCATTTTGTGATCTTGTTAACTTTTTAACTAATTATATTAACTATATTTGTATAAATAATTTTTTTAATTTAATTATTACGTCACCGGCCCAACCGAACGGTCCAACTGTTTCAACCGTTTGAACCATGACTTGCTCGCCTTTCCAGCTCGACATCCGGTCCGGCTTTTAAAACATTGATTCCCACATTTAGACAGTAAGTAGCGCATGAACCAAACATGAGGTAATGGGTATACTAATCCCATTCAATTTACTCATCTTTCACCCAAACGGGGATAATTTGTGATTTATCGCTCCTCCTAATGTCAAATCCGTAATTATTGCACAAGTCCCCAAAAGGGAAACGTGTCCAATTTTGTAGGGTTTATAATACAAGACATAGCGAAGCACAGGATCCCTAACCCCTACCACACAGATACTCTCCCCCTCTCTCCTAAGCACCGAAACAAAACCTCTAGGGCACAAATCTAATTAACTCCCACAATCTTCATCTTCAATCAACAAGAAGAAGAAGAAGAAGACCCTCAAAATTTCACTGATCTCCCTTCTCTTTCACCAACCTCTCCCATGGCGGATTCCGCCTCTTCTCCCGCAATCTCAGAATCCAACCCTCACAAACCTGACTCCACCACTCCCAATTCTCACCAAACCCAACCCGATCCACTTCATCACTCCCTACCTCCACCTTCATCCTCCACACCCCTCGGAACACTAAACCCTAGCTCAAATCCACCGGTACTGCCTCCGCCGCCGCCGCCGCCGCCTTCGGTTGTCTCGGGCGGAGTCGTGGCGGCGCCTCCGGTGGTGCCGTCGTTCAGGCCGGTGGTGGCTCCTCAGTTTTCTACGATGGCTAACCCTATGAATTATCAAAATCCTAATCATGGTGGTGGTGTTCCGCCTCCTGGTGTTAGCTCTGGTGGTGGTGTTCAGCCAATGATGATTCCTTATCAGATTCCTCCTCCTGGTCAGCCTGGTAATCCCGCTATGAGGCCGTTTGTGCCGATGCCTAATGGTTATACTACACCTATTCCTCAAGGGACCATGCCTCCACCGGGTGGGTTGCGTTATGTTTAAATTATCATCCGTGTATTTAGCTTTTTTTTTTTTGGATTCAGATTGGTTTCGGTATTACTCTATAGGGGCTATTTGTGGAGTTGGTCTTGGTCCTAAATTTTAGTATACTACCTAGTTATTATTTTTGTCAACTACTTCCCAAATTATCATATTGGTGCTACTCCAACGAAGAGATGTGGTGGGAAGATGATTGGGGTGTTTTTATAACACAGCGTACTAATTATCCTTAATTTAATCAAATTAGTTGAATCCTTAATTCAATCAAATTAGTTAAAATAGGTCCTATATTTATATTCAAGAGGGAGTAGGAATTTTGCATTTTATTCCCTCTTGTTTCTTGGAACCCCTAAATTATAGTGTTATGTAAAATGAGGAAGAGAGATGAAAGAACAGAGGAAGAGAGAGATTTAGACAATAAAAGTGTCTAGGTTAGCTGACCTGTTTTCATTCTCCCTCGTAACGTTGGTGGACTTGGAGAAAGTGGCTACAGGGCAAAAAAATTCGACTAACTATTTTATCTTATCCAGTAATAGTGGAGCCTAAGTGTGCTTGACTGACTTACATGCGTTACTCTCTTGCTGAAGCCTTGGGTGCTCCATGAACTAAATAAGAGTGTTATGTATTAGCCAAATAAAATAAATGAACGACTTGTTAAAATGCTGTTGCCTTTATAATAACTTTTAGGAGTATTATGTAGTGGGGAAGGGTTTGTTTTAGTTGAATTCGGAGATTTAGAAACTTCATGTTGGTAAGTTAAGGGGTATCGATGACAGGATGTTTTCTCCTACAGTGTCTTGATTGAATACATTGAGAAAGGTGGGAAGGCTTCATATTGCTTAAAGATCTCCCTCTACAACTCTTTATTGGTATGCACGTATCTGCTTGGTTTCTTGCCTGTCTTTTACTAAAGTTGGGAAAAAAGTTTATACAGAGATATTAACAGTGGAAAAATTATTTATCTTGTCATTCTAAACCATCTATGGTTGTGCCATGCTATTAGTGGGCTACTTTATGCTAGTTATAAGAGTACTTTTCCTTCAATGATTTTATGAATTCCAGAAGCCGACAGTATTTGCAACTGAATGCACGTTGGCCTTGTGTCCCAAGGTATTGCAATCTTTTCAATTCTCTTTTTTCTCTATTGCGGTTTCTTTTCTTTCTTTGCTGGTGCATCATGGGTTGCTGACAACTGATATGCATAAAAAGAGTAATTAATTCAACTAGAATTCCATCTTATTAAATTCTGCATACATGAGATTTGGAAGTCTCATGTTACTTGCAATTGGTGGATGGGATAGTTTGAAGAGGCTGCAAGTAATCAAATGAAGGTAAGCGCTTTCTACATAACTGTGAATTTCAAACTCGTTGGTACTTCTTAATTTCTGCTTCAGGTGTCATATCAGAAGGTGATTTTTGGATGTGCTGCCATCTATGTTATGCTTTTGATGTGTGGTAACAATATTTATCTGTTATTGCCGCAATTTTTTAACACTTTGTTATTGCCTTTCATGATAGTTCTTGACTTCTTGGTACACTTCCACTCATGAGCATGCTCTGACATATCTGCATAGATGTCTGTTTGAATTTGTGCAGGAATGCCTCGTTACCCACCTCCTTATGGAACTATGGTTCGTCCTCCATTTCCTCCACGCCCACCTGGAGCTGTGAATGTGCTTCCATCTGTATCACGTCCTCCTGTTGCAGGGATCCCTCCTGTTCGCCCTGTCATTCCCCCTGTGGTTAGACCGGTGGTTGCTCCTAGTATTACACCGGCTGATAAACCACAAACTACAGTTTATATTGGAAAGATTGCATCAACAGTGGAAAATGAATTTATGCTTTCACTACTTCAGGTAAATTTCAACATTTAGACCAGTTTGTTTGGGCTTATTTTTTTATTGTAGTTCCAAATTTCCTAAAATGCTCTTGAGAATCTGGCTTAAAATCTTTGAGTTTTGATGTGTAGATTATGTTCTTTCTTTCAGTTATGTGGACCTATCAAGAGTTGGAAACGGCCTCAAAATCCAACTAGTGGTACTCCTTTAAGCTTTGGGTTTTGGGAGTTCGAGTCTGCTGAAGGTGTCCTCCGTGCATTGCGTCTGCTCAATAAATTGAATATCGATGGGCAAGAATTAACGGTATCTTCGATTATGTTTTCTAGAAATCTATGTGTTAGAGTTATCTTCGCTTTTCTGTTTCACTTTGAGATGTTGAAGTTATGAACGAAATTTTTAATTCTAGAGAAGATTTTAGTGACTTTTAGTTCAGGCAGCTGAATTTCTTGATAATTGAGTTCTTGCGATCATGCCATGTAACTAGCATATTTGTCATCAGTGGTGAGCCCCTCAAGGTGTAAGGTTTGGGTTCCTGAGTTCAAAGGCTGGTATGAGATGTTATAAACTGTTTGCTGCCTTCTTTGTTTTGATTAAGTGATATTTGAAATTAAAAATCGAAATCCATTTGACATTTTAAGAGGAATTCGGCATGATCTCATGGGTTCTTCCTTTCTCTTAAGAAAAATATCATGCTGTGTAAGATAAGATGTTAGTATAAGGAACACTGAATAGTGCGAGTACTGTGTAAGCCATCCATCCTATTTCTATATATCTTTTTGGTGTTGTTACATCATCGCATAACATAATGGATTGTTTACCATGGTGTGATTACAAGCATCTATTGATTGCAATTCTAATAAATATTTAAACTTTTCAATTAATGCCAGCGGTGACCTGGACATGTAAGAAACCTGGCAAAAAAAAAAAACAAACAAAAAACTTTTATCTGAGCTCCTTGTACCATGAGGGCTTATTCTGTTTGCCCTGGGTCGTGGTTTGTACTACAATGACTGCTTAAAGAACACCTGAGCTGAATAATAAGACTATAATTTGTTGTGGATTAGCATATACTGTATGACACAGTCGTACACAGCATGCTAGATAATTAAACATGACAGTACCTGTTAAAACTGGGTGCATAATAGCCTTAATGAGTTTCTTATTGCTACTTCTGCATTGTTTTTTTTTTTTTTTCAATCCCTGTAAACTCCAAATGCTGTCATTTTTTAAATGAGTTACAGGAATGAATGTCTTCTTTTTACCATTTTTATAAGTGCTTCTTCACCTACTAAGAACATAAGTTTAATACGGGATTGAGACGATATTTTCATTGAAAAATTGTTTTTGTTTTAGATTTAAAGAAGCCTATATTTGCATTAGTTTTTTACGTTGTTGAATTTACTGTTGATTTAATAATAGTGTGATGGGAGCTTATCCTTAGAGTTGGATGTAAAGGACATTATATTCCATCAAAAAATTCTGAGTTACTTTGATCTAATTGCATGGTTGTTTGTCATTTGTTGTCCTTTGTTTAATATAGTCATATTCTTGTTACATTTGGTTAACAGGTCAATCCTAATGACGCTACAAAAGAATATCTGGAGAAGTATGTTAAAAAGAAAATTGAGAACTTGCAAAAGGATGCTCAGGCTGTCGGATCTGAGAAAGATGGTGAGAGTGCCCAACCTTCGAATGCAAAAGAGGATGGAAAGCCTGATGATTCAAAGAAAGAGGACAGTAAATCAGAGAACAAGGAAAATCTTAATGTGACAAATCTCAGTATCATTAGTGATGAAGACAGGGAAGCCGATAGAGTGGCCGTAGAAAAGATTACAAACATGATAGAAGAGAGACTGAAGACAAGACCCTTACCTCCACCTCCTGCACAGGCAGCTCCTGATGGCCCTGCAAACTCCGAACAACCTTCAAAAGCAAGAGATGGAGACTCTGATGCAGATACAGTGAATAATGGTGAGTTGGAAAAGTGGACAGAAGGAAGTTTCCTTTTGCTATATTTGTCATCCATTGACTTATTCACTGGATAAGGCTTGGTTGTTGTTGTTGACTTATTCTACTCACTGGTATAACAGTTTATTTATTTATTTCTAGTATTTCTGGATATACACTCTCCTTGGAGGAATATCCTTTCTTATCATCTGCTGCTGTAGAAAGACTGACCAACAATAATTTTTAAATTGCAGAAGCAGGTGATGATAAAAATGACAAGGAGACAAATGGTGAGAACAAAGCAACCAATGAACATGATAAGGCTGAGACCCCCCCTGATAGAAGGCATGATAGAAGGAGCAGAGAAAGAGACCGAGATAGAGAACTAAAACGAGAGAAGGATAGGGAGCTTGAAAGATATGAAAGAGAAGCAGAGCGGGAACGCATTAGGAAAGAGAGGGAACAAAAGAGGAGGATTGAGGAGGCTGAGCGCCAGTATGAAGCTTACTTGAAGGATTGGGAGTATAGAGAAAGAGAGAAGGAGAAAGAACGTCAATATGAAAAGGAGAAGGAGAAAGAACGGGAGCGCAAACGTAGAAAGGAGATGCTTTATGATGAAGATGATGAGGATGATGATTCAAGGAAGAGGTGGCGCAGAAGTGTGTTAGATGAGAAACGAAAGAAAAGATTGCGTGAAAAGGAAGAGGACCTGGCCGACAGACAAAAGGAAGAGGAAGAAATTGCTGAGGCCAAAAAGAGGGCTGAGGAGGATCAACAGCTGAAGCAGCAGAGAGATGCACTGAGGCTATTTTCTGAGCATGTGAATGGTGGTGAAAAAAGTATGGCTATTGAGGATATTGCCAAAATTAATACTGAACAAGACACTGTAGCAGGCCATGGTTATGAAGGTCATACAGGTAATTCTTAAAGTTATGATTTCACTTTTTCCATTATTTAATACTTTCTGTTTTACTGAAGATTAGGTTGCCTTTGCATGAAAGGTGATGGTAATCCACTAAATGGCGTCATTGATGAATCGACCATGGCGTCAGTTGCTGTTTCTGATGCACGACAGAGTGGTAATGCCCCTGCTAAGAAGTTGGGTTTTGGTTTGGTTGGTTCTGGGAAAAGAACTACCGTTCCTTCTGTCTTCCATGAAGAGGAGGAGGATGATGCACACAAGGATAAAAAGATGAGGCCTCTGGTTCCAATTGATTACTCAACTGAAGAACTGCAGGCCGTTCACCCAACTGCTTCTGGGGCCCCTCCTGCAAATTTGGCTGCAGCCGCAGAATTTGCTAAGCGTTTATCCAATGCCAATATCAAGGAAGATAAGGTAGATGGAGAGTGGGATAGAAGTAGGCGTTCTAGTGAGAAATCTAACTACCGAGATAGGGACAAGAATGATGAAGACGGTTTTCACAACAAAGATGAAAGCAGGGAAAAGATTTCTGATCGTGAAAGGGATCGTGGGTTGGAGAAATTGAAGACGTCAGATAACAAAAAGCTATTAGATGCAAAACAGTTGATTGATATGATACCAAAGACCAAAGATGAGCTCTTCTCGTATGAGATAAACTGGGCAGTGTATGATAAGGTAAATGATCTTAATTTGGAAAATTCGCTTGTGCTATTTATACTCCTAACTCGATGAAAGCTGATTGCGCAAATCCTGACCAATGTTTTGATTAATCTGGAAAATTCACTTGTGCAATGGTGCCAGATGATATGTGGGGATCTTTTTGTGGCTGTTTAGATGTAGGTATGGAAATAGAGCTTGGAGCATGCTGTACATAGAGGCACTGTCTTGTGGAGTGAAGAGAAAAATAGTTGTATTTTTATTATTCTTTTAGAATCGATAAAAAATCTTCGGGACAATGTAGGGTACGGAAGAATCTCACTAAACTTATTCCAAGTGAGCATACACTTTGGAATTGAAAGAGATAAAATTGGATGAAATATGCTAACTGCATGGTGTCTAGAGGAGCTCATTGGTTCTTCACTCACATTTTGGTGTTTTAATTTATATTTAAATATTTATTGAAAATTTTTCGTTAAGAATAACCTTTCTTTCTATTCATTGTGCCTAAAGATAACTCTTAATTGAGTTGAGCTGCTATTACACACACGTATCGACTAATTGATTATATGATGCTCACAATGTTTTCAGTCTTTAGAAGGTTTTGATCGTTAGGGCTGGGTTACGTGAAAAGTTGAGAGTTTTGCCTTGAATATGATCATACTTTTTGGGCATGTGCTGATATGCTGCTTTTTTTTTGGGGGGGGGGGGGGGGGCGCTTGAACCCCTCAACCCATCTTTTTTTTTAATTAATTAAAATCATGCTTGCTCTTGACTATTTTAATCTGTTGGATAATTGTTAATTTCACATCATTTGCTCCTACAGCACCAGCTGCATGAAAGAATGAGACCGTGGATATCAAAGAAGATCACTGAGTTCTTGGGGGAAGAAGAAACGACATTGGTAGATTACATAGTTTCAAGTACGCAGGAACATGTGAAAGCATCCCAGATGCTGGAGCTGCTTCAATCCATTTTAGATGAAGAAGCTGAAATGTTCGTTCTCAAGATGTGGAGGATGCTTATTTTTGAAATAAAGAAGGTAGAGACAGGCCTTGCCTTGAGGTCAAAATCTTGATTCTGTGATTTTTCTTTTCTTTCTTTTTTTTTTTAATCATATGCTCTACTTCTTCTGGACTGAGAATTTTTTCCCACCACACCCTAAAGTACCCAAAAGTGTACATTGGAATATCTGATCATCATCTGTATTAATGCAATATTCTATGCGGTATTGGTTCAAGAGTCCATGGATGTCTAGAAAGTCTTATTTTGCAATGGCTGACTTTTAGCCATTGAGGATCTGGTGAAGATCGGGTTAAATTTTGTAGGCTTTATCTTTCGAGTTGTGAATAGTGTTAGTTCTTTGATATCCGCTGACTTCTGACAATGTCATTTATTTTCCTTGTATCAGTTATTAATCCGTTTTGATTTTGTATTTTCTCTTAATTATATCGATTATGAAGTGTGCCGACGTCTAAGGTATATTTATTAGTAGAAATTAAATTCTCTTGCCACATAATTGTCATTTGAGAATAGAGATAGATTGAGGATGGTTTTGTAATTTGCATGGACTTGTTGACAATCTTTTTTTTTTTTTTTTGGTAAAGACTTATTGACAGTCTTTATTTTAGGTGGTTGCTGTAGTTTTTTGTATTTCTTGTTTTAGATTGATTAGTCCGAGTTAATCAATCAATTTATAAGAAGATTAAGAAAGTAATTAATTAATTACTATTTTGTATCTTATGGTGGCGATTGTTTGGAATGATCACTGGGATTTATATCCGTTTTAACAAAAAATTGCGTTTGGATTTCATTTCAAAATCACTTTTGGCAAAACCTAACATTCTCTCTCAATACCCTGCTTTTCGTATCTAGTGATATCTAACGGTCAAAGGATAAATATAAATTAATTTTCAGATTTCTACTCGTTTAACTCTGCATTGTAGGCTACGTTTTTCAACAATAAATTTAATCCGGTTAATGTAGGAACTGCTGCTTCACAATGCACGTCTATTATTTGTGCACTATTAACATAATTAACTTCTTTAGATCTCTCATTTGATAGTTAAAATTTGTTAAAATAAAAAATTACTATTTTTTAAAATTATTAATCAAATATGCAAGTTACATGTGAAAGAGATGAGAATAACTTAAAAGATGAGTTTATAAATATTACATTAAATTTGATTAGTGAAATAAATGTGTTCGCGAATATGGAGTTCCAAAATTGAATATCTTTTGGAAAACTTTGTTCTTTTTAATTATACTGAATTACATGTGGTCAGCCCTTAAATTCAAAGAAGAATCTACTTTCCTTTAACAATCTCTACCTCCCAAAAGAAGAGTAGAGGTTAATCAAGGATTAAACAAGTTTGTCTATACGAGTTAGTTAGATCCTCTCTATCCTTATAGTAAAGTTCAATACGTCAATCTCTGTAAAGTCACATCCTAGTTTTATCAATAACTTCTCCAAATGGTGTTTACAATCAAACCTTCTCAGCAAAAGATTAATGGCCTCTATATAATCAGAAAATACAACAATATTCTTACAACTTCTATACCAACATAGATACAAAATTAATTGTCTCTATATAATCAGAAAATATAACAGTATTCTTACAACATATAATCAACATAGATGCAAACCATTCAAGATGCCCAACAATTCAACAAAATTTTTTTTTTTGTTTTGGGGGGGCTCTAAAAAGTTTAGAGCTAAAACCACATATGCACCGACTCTTCCTATCTCGAAGAATTCCCCTGTAACCACTATCCCCATTTCCTAGTACAGAAGCACCACTTCAAGTTGTACAACACCTTCAATAGGATTATCTATTCCAGGGGAATGGGATGTGGAAGTGGTGTAGAAGGAGCAACGAAGAACTAAATCCTTATCCATGCAAGCCCTAAAGTAACTATCTTGTGTAGTTACGACTCCTCTCATGTTGTTGGACCCAAACATAAATTTAAAGAGGACTACCTAATCAACTTTCCTGGGGTACTTTAAATTCCATTTTACCCAATCTGTTCCAGTAAGTATAGAGAAAATGCTCCACCTGTCCAGACTTGTGAGTAGTAGCATTGGAGTAGTTTCTAATCATATGTACATTTGACTTTCTTCTCCAGGGCAACCAAAGAGAACTGCCCAATCAATTTTCCTGGTGTACTACTTCTTTACCCACTTGATAGTCCTCTCTTCTTCCTCAACCACACTCAGGATTGGATTTTCTCTGGAACTTGCCACCTCCATAGTAGTCTCCAAACGGTGGTCTTCTGTTGATGTTTACCTTCACAAAGAAAATCATACGCAGATTTTTCAGAAAAGCAACCATAAGTGGACAGCCACTAAATGTATGCATCCTTTATTCTTGTCTTTCTCCTCACATGTGGGTGTGCACTCATAATACAATCAACAATTCTTGGAGGAGACCAGGACAGCAACTTATCTTTTTCCTATTTTCTGTCACTATCAGTCAAAGTCTGAAACTTTCTCATCTCGATCAACTTAATTTCACACAATTATTTTAAACTATTAATTTGAAAATCGAGCATGATTCTGACACCAACAGTAAAAAATTAGATTCAGGATTGCTTACATATTCGGGTCCCTTGATTAAGTAAAAAATAATACCTCCAATTATCATTCCATGATATTATGAGTAAACGGCAGTACAAGTTTATACAAAAAGGCTAACACATTATTCAATGAGATAGGGAACCAATAAAATAGGAAGCATACATTCAAATCCTAAATTCTAAATCCTTAATGAACAACAGAGTGACCACCTACCACACATCACACAATCTTGTTTGTCCAATAGACAAATCAAAAACATATATTCTTCACACCCTTCTCCAACATGGTTTAGAGTTCATGGTTTAGGGAAACAATACAGTCTAAGTATTTTTCTTATTCTTTTTTCAAGGGTTCTTCATTTTGATCCTTAACTTGCGAGCAATCTGTGCCGCTTTTGGATGAATAGGCCTCTTGTTGCTATCACACTGATGCACCTCAACCCAGTTTATCACTTTGAGAATAAGTGACTGACTAACTTTCCTTGCATTACTCCCACTATCTTCTTTTCCTTTAGTAGCTTTCTTCTTCAGACCCTTCTCCAAGCTTCGTTCTATGAACTCCATAAACCAGTTTCCTGCTTCTGTCTCTATCTGCTTCCCCAGCTTTATTGTATTGCTTATGCTGCATGATGATGATTGTTTCTTGTTCTCATCATTTTCACCAATTGGCTCAAGTGGGAATTTAACAAACGTTGGGCCTTTTCTCTCCGGAATCTCCTTTTGGTTAGTACTTGACCTTAACAGTTTTCCCATGTTTGCTGAAGAAACTGACTTGTACAAACCACACTTTCTCTTTGAAAGTGAATTGTGTGAGATTTCGTTTAAAACTGATTCTTCATCATCTTGTTCTGATTGTTTCTGAGCCATTTCTGAAGCTGAAGTAGCTGCTTCAATGGACACCATTTCACTGACTGCTTGTGCAATCTGGCTATGGAATTCCAAGAAGTGCTCGAAACAGGTCGCCGGAGCTTCAACTCGAGATGATTTGCATATACTCGAAAACATCCTTCGACAAATAAAAAAAGAAAACATTATCATCAGCACAAAATTGAGCCTACAAAAGACTTCAATTACAGTTCACAAAATCTGTTATTTAACAAGTGTTTGATAATTCATACTTGAGACAGCGAACTAATGATTCAGTAGCTGAAGCATCTCTTAATGCTTTGAGGGCAATTTTTTGAGAAACTTCTCTTTGCTGCATAGCTTCCTGCCAAAACAAGACAACAGAGATTACTTTCTGTACAATTATATAAAAGCTTGAATAATACTAAAAAGGGGGGGGGGGGGGAATTGAGAAACCAAGGTACACTAATTTGTAGTAAGAAGGATAGCACAAGAATAATTTTTTAGATGAGAGAATTGTTTTTACCTTTCCCAAAGAGCCAAGCTTTCCAGGTAAGGGGAGGCTAAGACTATTACTACTGTCATTTTTATCAAAAGCAGAATTGGTAGATTGCATTTTCACTTGAGGAGTCATATTTGAGTCCTGATTCTCTGCATCTCCACTCCTTAACCTTGGTGGTGGAGTCGCACTCTTCTTTTCCTGAGTAGCCAATCACAAAAGAAAAACAAAACAACCTCAGAAATCAGACATAGCATTCAAAATTTAGACCAGACTTGAAGGGTGAACCAATCAATAATTCCCAACTTCCTACCCATTTAGAATTAGCTGCTATAAAAGCCATAGAACACCAAGAATGTACATGAATGAATTCATACTCATCTCCAAACATAATAATGATTCAGATAGAACAATATCATAAAGAGGAAGGAACAATGTACCTACAGATGACTTGAAGGGTGTCATGGGTATCCTAGCTTCTCGTCCACACACACTTCTACTCCTCGGAAACTTCGAGTAAGAACTAACCACACAGCTTTTCCTTACCAAAGCAGGACTTTCCATCTTCACATCTGTCATCTTCCCCAAAAGCCCTCCTCCCACTGAGCTCCTCACGCCAGAAACAGGGGAGGCTCTGTTCGAAGCCCTCGTCATTGGAGACATCATCGCATGAAAGTCCCTATTTTTCGCCGAATTCCTCGGTTCCCTCACCGGAGTACACTGATCAAAGTCCAAATTCACAGGCTTAAACACCATAGGAGATGAAATCTTACAATCCCCACCTTCATTCCCCCCTGTTTCCCAAGAACCCCTTCTCGGACGATCTGAATTGTGAACTCTCTGCTCACTCCTCACTCCCTTTTGTCTCAAACCCATCAATGGCTCCGGTGTTCCGACAAACGGGTGCCGTCCGGGGAGCGGTTTCGCGCCTTTTATGACCGGAACAGGGGACCCTGGCTCTAATCTATCAACATATATGAACTGACCCAGCTGCATTTTATTGCTGAGAACGAAATCATCTTGATCAGAGGGAAGGCTGACGTAGATGGAATGAGATGAATCGGAGACTTTTATGTAAAACCCATGTTTTGGCCAGAGGTTTTTCTCATCTAGTTCTGCTGGAACAATGTCTGTGATTTGAAGAAGTGAGCTTCGGTGCTCGCTGGTGGGTTTTACTCCTGTGTTCATCCCATTGAGAAGCTTCTGAAGAATCCCAGGTGCTAGTGTCGCCATTAATGTAGTCTTTGACAGCACAAGAACACAAGAAAAAAAGGGAAATTGATTATGTGAACAGAAGCATAGAAGGTAAAGAAATCAAATCAAAAGTATCAAAGAAAGATGAAGAATTGGAAACAAGAAGTGGGAGATTTGATGTTTTATTCCCTATTCTGATTGATAGGGGTTTTGAGGGTCTTTTTCACGAGCTTAGGAACTTCCCGTTGGTAACGGTAAGAAATGGAGCCTTTTTCGAATTTCATATTATTATTTTTTTCTTTCTTCTTTTGTAAGGACTCTGAGATAACGGTCATATTTTGCCGTAGTGTCACATCAAACTGGGTTTTGAACTGTGGGCCGGCCTAGTTTCCCATGGTCCAAAATGATGCAACGACGTCGTTTAATGTGTTTCTATTGGGCCTTAATTTAGAACAGAGAAGTAGGGGATATATAAACCAAGGGTATTTAAATGCCTTAACCCAAGATTAATCCAATTTGGCTGGTTGTACTGTTCTATCTACTTTTATTAATTTCAGGAGTTGGTTTAGCAAGTTGTAATATATATTGAATAATATTCAGGAGTTGTTTTACCAGGTTGTACTATATATTGAATAATATTTATTCTATGTATGTATGTATGTATGTATGTACTGTTAAGACATATGATGGTGTTTTTTTAATTTTAACATTCAAGTTGTAGACTTTTTTAAAAAAAATATACCAACATTTGGAAGGGTAACGGGGCTATAAGCACCCCGAAAAACTTTTCAAGGTGCAATTAGCACTCTAAAACATTCTAAAGTATTGAAATGGGATCAATTGACATAAACGCAATTAACCATTGCATTTTTTTGAAAAATAAGTTTCATTAACCTGTACCAGAGCCAATCAGTTCGTCCCAATGTTTTTTTTTTTTTCAAAAGTGAGAGAGGATTTTGACGAGAGGGGACTCATGGTCAAGAAAAATGAGGTAATAAAGTAGCAATTATTCTTGAAACTTTCTCATGGATAAGAAACCAAACTGAAATCGCCATTATCACCTCCACCACTGTCACTCCAACAACCGAAATCTCTGTTGTCGCCATCAACTACCTCCATTTTCAAAGACGACAACCCTTCCAAGCACAAGCGATTCAAGGTAACAAGGAGGAAGAATATGATGATGACGGCGAAAGGGTCATCGTCGGCGGGATCAATTTCGCGACAGACGGTGTAAGGGAAGGTAAAGGAGAGCTTTGCAGTGGTCAAGAAGTCGGAGGATCCATAATTGTGTTTATATTCATCAATGTAGGAATTGGATTCAAGTTTCTCCAGCCCCTTTTCATTAATGGACCCGTGACGTATATGAAGGAGCGTTATTTGTTGGATATTGTGTTGGTTGATTTCATATTTTTAGAGATTTTTTTTGTTTTCAATATCAAAATTAAAATAAATTGTTTGATAATTATTTTCAATTAAATGTTTTGGAAAACAAAAAACGGTAATTCTTTTTTTGTATCAAGGACAAACTTCATTAAAATGTAAAAAGGATTACAAAATAACAACTACATGAAAAAGAAACACTAATTAAAGTTGGGAAAATGAGAATTCAGGAAAGCAAATAGATCTCGGCCTTACATGAATAGGATAGAAAAGTTTCTAAAAGACTGTAGTATTTTGAAAATGTCAGTAGCTACAACATCGCCTTAGAATAAAGATGAATGATGAAAAACAGATCTTGGAATAGAAGAAATGTGAGCAATGGACTGTCACGATATGTTTGGATCACTGGAAATGATCCATTACAGAGTAGCCCTTAAACACCTCATATGAAAAGAAGAGACCTGATGCTTATTTTTCTGCCATTGAAATGTTTGTAGTATCACCTGAAAGAGGCAGGAATGCACAAGAGGAGGTGAATTGTGCTTTTTAAAATTTAAATGCTGGAACACAAGGTTTATATTGGTTCAGCCCAAATTTTGGCCTACTACTTCCAGTTCTTCAACCTCAGTTGGGTTCCACTAAACTTTAAGATTAAAACAGGCTCTTGATTGCCTTTACAAATGATCTCTCAGTAAGACATCTCTCTTACAGATCACTCCCCCTTACAATTTGTAAGATTACAACATACTCTTAAGATCCCACTATCTTAAGAGTAAACCTCACTTGAAATGAGATTACAAGACTTGTTCACTCAAATGAACTGATTTTGATACACATTGAAGTACAAAACAATGAATGATTATATCTGAGAGTAGGTGAGTATTGAATGCAGTAAGTATAACACAAGGGTATATTCAATGTAAGCAATCAATGTCTTCACCAATGCTTTTATAGGTGTTTCTGGTTTTTGATAAGAGATGATTAATCTGATGATGGAGTGTTGAGATAAAGATGTTCTGTGTAGCAAAGATGTTCTGTGTAGCATTAACTCCTCTGTACTCAGTTTGCTTCTGTTCATCTCTCCTCATTAATTGCAGAAAGCAATTGTTGTTTCAAATGGCTTGATTCCTGATTTTGATACACATTGAAGTACAAAACAATGAATGATTATATCTGAGAGTAGGTGAGTATTGAATGCAGTAAGTATAACACAAGGGTATATTCAATGTAAGCAATCAATGTCTTCACCAATGCTTTTATAGGTGTTTCTGGTTTTTGATAAGAGATGATTAATCTGATGATGGAGTGTTGAGATAAAGATGTTCTGTGTAGCAAAGATGTTCTGTGTAGCATTAACTCCTCTGTACTCAGTTTGCTTCTGTTCATCTCTCCTCATTAATTGCAGAAAGCAATTGTTGTTTCAAATGGCTTGATTCCTGAGTCTGTGAGTGTAACATAAACTTCCCTAAATAGGCCTAACACATTCTGCACATAAAAGGCTTAACTATTCAAATCCATCGCCACATCGATTACAATACTCTATTCGATCACTGCCTCAGTTGCCTGATCGATCACACTTAGATTAGGCTTCGATCATGACCTGCATAACTTGAATATGAGATTAGATAACACCTCGCCTAATCGATCACAGGGGTCCCTGATCGATTAGGCTTTTATGATCGATTATGCTTAGATTACTTTGAATTTAATTTCATACTTTCATGATCGATCACAGTACATCACTCACTACTCCCTAATCGATTAGGCATGTCTGATCGAATAGGCTGAGATTAGGTTTGAATTACAATTTAGACTTAATGATCGATCACAGGGTGTCCTGATCGATCATACTCATTTGTTCGATCATACTACGTTTATTTCTATTTCTCTAATAGATCATATTGAGATTACTTAGTTTGATTTTCACTTCTCTAAACAATCATAGGGGAGGCCTGATCGATTAGGCAGCCACTCTTATAACTTAAACTCATTCTAATCTTACTCTGATCGATCATTGCCTTAGACTTCTGACTTATAATCTGATCCTGATCGAATGGGCAATAACTTAGCACTTCTATCAGATTATTTCTAAGTCCATTCTAGTTCTATGTCTGACATTTCTTTATGCCTAAGTTATGTTTAGTTATCATCAAAACTCATTATTCTAACATCACCTTGTCAAAGAAAATATGCATATGACATGATAAACCCGAACTTGTCCTATATTTTTTGAGCAAGCACACACCAAATATTATATCGTATCAAAGCTGTGGGATGCAAAAGAGGTTCTAGTTCCTTGAGATAGTTGACACGAGCTTTAATTTGATTGTGAGAATCAAAAGCTAGAGAGTTAAAAGAAAAGTGCTTGATTAATTTGATTTCTGACAGTGATTAGACAAGCTTTAGAGCCTTTATGAAGAAAGCAGTTTCTTAACCACCAAATATTGTCAAGAAGAAGTATTATCCGCCTAATTTCATCAAACAACCCATCCTTATGAAGCTGAAGCTGAAGGAGAGATGAACAGAGCCATTCTCTGAAGGAATTAAAACAATTCCAATCTGGCATATTGGAGAGAGAACTCCACCAACCTGCCCGAATAAGTGGGCATAAAAAGAATAAGTGATCCACAGTCTCTTCCTTATCACAACCAAACAGACAAGATAATTAATCTACATGTGATGCCTAATTAGCTCATCCCCAGATGGAATGGTTTTATGAATTAGTTTTTATATAAAGAGAAGATTCTTCATAGGTAAACTAATGGACCATAATAATTTTCATAAAGGCTCATTGGAGATCCTAGAGGAAGATCTAGTTAACAAGGAGAAGCAATTTTTCACATAATAGTTTCCACTAGAGGATCCCTTCCAAACAAGGAAATCTTAAGAATTGGCAAAAGATAATGGAAGGGATAAAATGGCCAAAGCAACAGCCAGTAGAGTTAATGAATCAGTGGTGAGTTCCATTTAAAAGGAACCCAAGAAAGATTTGAATGCAGAAGTAGATCACTAACTCGTTGATATACAACTAGAGTTTTTGTTCTTGATTGCATTGGCCATTGAAGATAGTGGTTGATGGGTATAGAAGAGTCGGTCCCAACTCTCCATTGCAAATTCTCCTAAATAAGTTCTTTGCTACTTAAATTGCCTTTCCAAATCAAAGAGGAATTGTATGGCTTCTTGGTAATTTCTTCTTTTGACATGTCATTATACTTTACCTTCAGTGTGGAACCTAATAGGCCTGAAATCATTGAAAGTTTGAGGATGATCGGCCTTAGGAATGAGATTGTTATTTGTCTTGTTTAGAGATTTTAAAAGGAATTCACAATGCCAGCTATTAGTGACCATTGCGAATATCTCATTTTGAATAGTAGACCAATTTCTTTGAAAAAATTTAGCATGAAATCCATCAGGGCCAGGAGCACTATCTTTGGGAAGATAAAAAAACAGCTTGTTTCACTTCATGCAGTGTGATTTCTTTCATTAAAAGATTAATATCATTGACCATCCAAAATTGGTATTTGAAGAGAATCCATTTGAGAAAGTAGATTAGAGAAGGATAAGGAGTCTTGGCCCATGAATATATCAGAAAAATAGGAAAAGGCCATCGATTGAATTTCCTCTGCATCTGAAGTCCAATTACCTTGATAGTTTTTCAATTTGATGATAGAATTCCTGGTTCTTCGTTTATTGACAAAGGAGTGAAAAACTTGGTATTTCTCTCTCCTAATGAATGCCAATTTATTCTTTCTCTTAGACACCAAAAACTCATTTCACAATCATAAAGGAATTATAATTCATGTTTCAGAGGTGGGAATTCATTTCCAACAGACCAATAATCTAGATCATCCAAAGAAATTGCTTTAGAAAAAGATTTGGTTTTAATTTCTAAGTCCTTTATCCTTTGTGGAATATTACCAACATGTGCTCCATTCCAATTGTGTAAGGATATTAAAGTAGATTGAAGCTTGCACTGTAGCTGGTAATTGAGGGACTACTAAAAGAATTTGACTAGCATGAGTCCAATTACTTTGGAGGTTCTTCAATTTGGTGATGGAATTTCTAGTTCATTGTTTATTAACAAAGGAGTGAAAAAAATTGGGTGGTTCTCTCTCCCAGTGAGTGCCAATTTATTTTTGCTCTTTGACACCAAAAACTTATTTCACAATTATAGAGTAATTCTAATTCATGTTTCAGAGTCAGTAATACAAAAAAAGGTAATATGTTTTGTAAAAATAAAAAGCAAAAGAAGTTTTATATGCTTTCTATAATCTAACGAAAAGTGAAATACAATATTATTTTTCTCTTGCCATTTACGATTTGAGCTCTCATCTCTCAAGTTTAAAAAAACCACCAAACTTTTACTTCTGATCTTTTTTTATTCACAAATGGAAAACTTTCAAAAAACACTACCCAACACCCTTAGGGAATTCCAAGTCTTACTGCAGCAACATGTTAAACTCACTTGTGGGAAGGATATATGGAGTGCAACCCTAAAACTGCACTCAAAGCCACTTTTATTTTCTTAGAGCCCCCAATATCTGGTATCCGGCACCCTTTGGATACTGGCTAATTTGGGATTTGCCCCGAGAAGGGCTGTCAAGTATCGAACTTAGGTACGGGAAGGCGGGGATGTGCCTTACCCCCTATTTCTAACCAACCAGCCACTGGTCCCTCGGCTGCACTTAAAGCCACTTTAGCTAGATGATAAACCACCTTATTAATGTTTTGAGGAGCGTTTTGAATTTCTAATACCCAATCCTTATTAATCATTGCTTGAATCTCAGCTATAACTCCAACATCTAGGTGAACTTCAACATTTACATTACCAAGTAATCATTATACTTCTATAGAGTCAGTCTTGAGAATTATGTAACATCCTAGGAATTAATTAAGGTTTAGTGGAGATAATTAGGAATTGATTAATAAAAAATGATGGATTATGAGAATAGTTGAAGAATTTTGAGGTATTTTTGGGGATTTTAAAGATTTAGTTTCTCCCTTGTTTTAAGGACAATAATTTTGAGGAAATTATTTTTAGGCTCAAAAAGGTTATTATGGGAGAAAATAAGTAAAGGATATTATAGAAAAATTTTGAGAGTAAAAAGAAAATTTTTGGCTCAAAAGAAATATCTTATTTGAGGATTTTAGGGCCTAGTAGTGTATTTTTTATACCCCTTTTTCTTTTTCTTTTTCTTCTATTTTTCTCCTATCCTCATACCTATTTCCCTACTCACACATGAAATCTCTCTCCCTCACGTCATCTCTCTTTCTCTTCTCTCATACTCAACAATCATATCAACTTTCTCTCCGCCTTTATTTTAATACTTCTTTCCTCTTCCCTTTTATTTTTAAATAATTTATTCTCCCTCTCATTCTCTTCTTCACCCGTGATCCCTCTTCCTCTCCCTCTCTTTCTTTTCTTTTTCTCTTCTTTCTCTCTTCCTCTCATACTCCCTCACCGTTCTTGTTCTTTCTTCTACAGCGTCAGCCACCACCACCACCACCATTGTCCAACTTCTTCTTCTTCCTAACTCATCTCCTTTCTCCCTCTTGTTTTCTCTCTCTTCTCTCCCTTAGTCCGCCGCTGTGGTGGACTTTGGGAGGGAGTTTTCCAGCGAGCTTTGCCGGAAAACCACCATTTCTCTCCTCCTCTCACCTCCTCCCAACATTGTACTTCATTCCTTCACTCATTTTTGATTTGATTTGTGCTTAGAAAGTAGATTAAAATAATTGTTCTCGGAGCTTTCGGAGCTCGCCGGCGCCGGACCGGTGTTTTTTCTGGCCATCTAAGACCATATTCAGACTCCTGTAAGTATTCTCTACGCACCCATGTCATTAGTTTTCTGATATGTAATATTTAAAAAAAATAGGCCTTATCTGAGTTTGGGTTCTTGAGATATCTAAATCTATTATATTGAAGTCTAATATTTGAGTTAGAATTTTTCTTAAGATGTTTGCAATTTATTTGAGATTTCCTAATTTATTTGGAATTTATGAGATTAGGAAAAAATTTGGGGATATTGGGGTCTGACTTGTTTGAGGTTATATTGATGATTTTTGGGAGTTTATTTAAGATTATATTATGATATTAATCTGACTGTGTTGGTTAAATTTTTAGACTGATAAAGTTTGAAGTAGGCTAATGATTAAGGAGGAATTTTTGAAAAATTGACCTTTGAGGTAATTGGTAATTTTAGTAAATTTATGGATATTAAATTAAGGCTGTTGGTGAGATAAATAAGATTGAATTGAGATATTATGGGAGTTGAAAAGATTTACTTATGTATGCGAGGAGGGGATTTTGGGATCTTAAGATGGATATGGATGGAGGATTTTTTATGGTTTAGTTGAGAGAGAATTAAGGAGGGGTTTGGAATAAATTTCTTGAGGATGAATATTTTTCTTTTGGTTGGGGAATTAAATTCCCTAACTTTGTATTTGAACGCTTAATTTAAGTGTTAATTTTATATGACTGCTATGTAGAAAGTGACTTGTCTTGAGTCGAGCAAAGAGAGTGTGGTTTTACTGAGGTACCTTGATCATCTGCTTGAAGTAACTACCGGCTACTTAGTCTCTGTGTGTGTGTGTGTGTTGTTAGTAAGAGCTTTGAAATTATATTTTTATAATTATTAAATTATGGATTCTGGTGGTATACATACAATATGATTTATATTATTTATTTTATATGAAAATGTCATATGGGATTCTTATATTAAACCTGGCATATATATTTGTGTATTGCATCATAAATTTGAAAAGAATATATATATGGTTTCAAAATATTATCACAAGATTTTTAGAACACTTGTAAGGCTAAGTGCCTGATTTGTGGCTATATTGTCATTACTGCTTGTGATGCATATGTTATGGTAGTTAGCATCGATGTCTCGGATACTCTTGCCATCACGTGATGAAGTACTATGTTGGCCCACAAGGACTAATTATTTTATAGGTGTACTGGGTATGGGTAGCCCCTATCAAGCATTACCCCCGTTATAGTGCTGGGTACGGTTTGAATCCCATCGAGTTCCATTTCTCCGTGGTTCTGGGTACGGGGTTGAGATCCCCGTCGAGTTCCACTCTGGTCCACTTAGTGGTAGGAGACAACCTAATGCTTTGCAGGGCGAACATTATGGATGATTGTGAAAAATGTATTTTAAACTATTTTATAAAATATTGGCATACATGAAATTGTCAAATGTTTTTCCTGGTACGGATTACTGCATGATTACCTGGTATGTGCTCATATTTCAAATTATTTATATATTATAACTTCCCACATTGACACCTTTCTGGCACACCTAAAACATATAGACTGGTAGTTAAGTGGTTAGTAGACATAACCGTGTCTACCTTAATTTTCTGCTTTGTAGGTTCGGGTTCAATAGCAGATACTCGGGGAAAGGAGCCATCAGCTTCTCACTGAAACATAGTGAGCTTTTATTTTGGGTTTTATACGAGAAGTGTTGTATATTGCCATACTTCTTTAGGCTTTCATATTTCGCTTCCGCATTCTTATATTTGGATAACTGCATGCATTATTCTTTTTGGTTGGGACCGGTCCATTTCCGGCATATAGGCTTAAAACCTAGTGGTATTGCTTTTCTATTTGTGTTTTGGTTATGAACTGTTGGTCATAAACTACGTTCTACCTGCCATGGTTGTTTGGGATTTCACCGGATATTTTATCATACTTGAACATGGTAGGAGTATGTTGAGTAATTGATTAAAAAGTTTGATATGTTATTTAATGATTTACTCGAGTCATTAATTATATTTTTAAAGAAAGATTTACAAAGGTACTTAGATACATGGTTCATATACTTTATATTCATGTTAGGTGAATTCTTTCTAACATGGATAAACTGATTTAAAAAGACAGAATGTTCCTTTTCTAAGATGGATTGGTATATGGAACGGTTGAATTTTTAAATATCCATGTTAGTTGTGTTGGCGAAAATTGTTTTCTACTCTTGCCCTATCGGAGATTTCTTTTTAATTGAATAAGATAAATTCTTATCTAACTATGAGTCCTTTTTGGTATTTTTAGTAATATTCTTGTCTATCATAGTTAGACATTTTAACTTTATTTTAAAGAAATTGGTACATTGAACTCTTTTCTAATTATATTAGTATTTTATTTTGTAAACTCTTTTTCCTAATATAGTTAGTATTGATAAAATCTTATTACATTCGGTTTTATGGTTAGTAAAATGTATTAAATTCGGTTTTATAGTTAATAAAATGGTTTTACAAAACGAATGTTACAAATTAACCCTCACTCCTCTATCCCATCCAATCTTCAAATCTAATAGGGTGGCTCATAGCTCAACAGAAAACACAATCACCCTTGATGTATTGAATGAATGCAGAGATTAACTCTTTGTTCTTGTTTCACAGCACTCCTCCATCAACATTGATTTTCAACCACCCTATTGGGAGCCTCTCGATCAGTAATGCAGTGGCTATGCAACTTAATACCCCCTAGACAACCTCTCGCTTCGTTATATTTGCATTGATATTGTGGGCCTTTCTCAGTGTATTCTCATTAGTAATTTGTCTATTTTCAAAACTACGTTCATTGTGTCTTGGCCCACAAGCCAACAAATGGTAGTAAAGAGTTTACTCCAACATTTTACACTAGTGCTGTGAGACTGGGAAAAGAAAATGATGATTTCAAACACGATTTTATATGTTTCATTTTATGGTTTTTTGGAACAATCATCCAAATATATTTATTTTGTTTTCTTCTTTCTAAAACTTTTTATGAAAAACAATTTCATAAAACTAATATAAGAAAATTTAAAAATAACAATGGCATAAAACAAGGCTTAAAATTGGGAAAAAGACAAATAAATACCCTCCAATTTGCAAAATCCCATTAACAACTTCATGATAGGTATTAACAACTTCATGATAGGTTGTTGTGTTGTTAATACCTATCATGAAGTTGTTAATGTGATTTTACAAATTGGAGGGTATTTATTTGTCTTTTTCCCCTTAAAATTTATTCTGAACAACAACAAAAATTATTTAATATTTTGTTACATTTTTTTCTAGAAAATATATTGATAACATCATGCCTTTATTAATGACAATTATGTTAACCAAGTAAACAAATATTGTTTAAAGAACAAAAAAAATGGAAAGTTGAATAAATTAAGCTCTTATTTTCTATAATTTTCTTCTTTCAGACTGTCAAATCCAAAATAAACAAACTTTTGTGATTCAGTATTGAATTGTCTCTCATATATCCTCTTAAACAAGGCCAAGCTCAATATCATGAGGCGGAAAAAAAAAAGAAGACTTTATATCATTGGAAAATTCTGGATATGGACCAAGGAAAAAAATTAATTACTCCTAAGGACCTTTTAAAAAATAATTATTTAGCAAGATCAAAAAATAAAACAAATATTTTAAATCACCAAATTAACCTTCCTATATCTTCTCTCTATATCTCAATTGTTTCTTCTTCTAATCAATTGGCTCCCTTCCCACTTTCTCTCTCTTCTACTTTTTCCGCTCTCTACAAATTGAAATTTAATTAATGAATTTAAACATTATTTCATTTCATTATACGGGTTATAGGATATTCAAAATTAAAATTTATGTTTATATTTTACCTAAAAAATTTTTAACCCAATCAATTAGGATGATTACAACAATATTATTAACATCCTTAATGATAATTACAAAAATTGATTAAAACTATTTATTTACAGCTATACACCCATATGTGCATTTAAATCAACATTAAAATTACTTAATAATAATAAATAAATAATATATTTTATTTATTTCTTTTAACTAATTCAACAGTGTCAATGAGAGAGGGAGAAACTAAGGAGAGAAAGTCAATTTATTAAAAGAAGAAACATTTAAGAAATAGAGAGAGAATATATGGAGGGCTAATTTAGTAATTTAAAATATTTATTTCATTTTTTGGTCCTTCTAAATAATTATTTTTTAAAATGTCCTTAGGAGTAATTAATTTTTTTCTTTAGTCCATTTCCCTAATTTTCCCTTATATCAATAACACTAGTGCTTTGACTGGTAGTTTTCTGCTCAATTAAATTCATCAGGCCCTAAAATAATTAGGCCCATTATTTTTAAGCCAATTCCAGAATAACCGAGCCCATTACTAGTTCATGTTTGCTTTCAAGTTTTTAACTATGCTTAGTGAACATTCTTTTCAAGTGTAATCAACTCAAATCCTCTTTGTACCAAAAAAAAACCCAAATTGCAATTTTCCCTTTCATGCAAATTATTTGAGTTCCTCTACAAGTTAGGGTTATTTTCAATTTCAGTTTTCTAATTGCTTTTTACAACCATAATCTGTGAAAATTGTGTTAAAGAACCCTAAAAATATATAAGTCCCATTTGTTTTCTTTTCTTTTTCTTTAAGACTGTTTTATAAAATTGTTTTTTTCTGGATAACTGTTTTAAAAGATTACATTTGAAAATAAATATAATGAGAAGCTCAATTCTCAAATGAAGAAATGACCATCAAACCCAGAAGAAAGTGTTTCCTAAGCAAAAAATAAAAATTTAAAAGCAAGGCATTTCATGTGAATATTGGGTATGTGCTAGAGCTGATAATACGAGCCAGCCTATCGGGTTCGGGCTGGCCAGTCACAGGCCCGTGAAAAACGGGCCGGGCCCAAAAAACCCGTTTTGAATATGGGCTTGATTTTCAAGTCCTAGCCATATTGTTCGGGTTTCAAGCCCCTTTAAGCCCCTTTTTTTAATTATTTTTCCTTTTTTTCTTTTTCAATATAGCCGACTCCATCTTATGGAATAAAGACTTTGTTATTGTTGATTTGTTGTTTTTTTACAATATAATTATAATATAAGTATACAACACAATATTATAAATTTAAGTTCAAATGTTTAACACATTGCAAATAACAAAAATGATAGTAAATTATAGAATACAATATTCAACTTCAAATATTCTAAAATACAACAAATCTCTGAACTAAATCTAAAATCCAAAAGACCAAGATTTCAAATTTCCAACTTCCAAGTCCAACATCAATAATCAACAATCAATCAATGTTAGTTAAGAATATTTGTTTTTGTTTTAATAAAAGAAAGAAAAGGGGAAAATAGGTGTTGGCCCATGGATTTGACAGGTTAGCCAGTCATGGGCTCGAGATTTGACAGGTTCAGGCCCAAAAAGACCCATTTTATTATGGGTCCTATTTTTTAGAGTCCATAACCATATTTTTTACGTGTTTTAAGTTGGCCAACGGGCTCAAGCCCGTATTACTGGCTCTAATATGTGCTTGTGGTGGTATAGTGCGAGAGCATAACACAATTTTCAGCAAGGTTTGTGAATAATGAATGGAGTTTTGTAATGAAGTATGGATCGTTCATGAGGCAAGGAAATTGGCTTGGGATTGGGCCTTTATAAAATTATTGTTGAAAATGACTTCTACAAGTTGATATATACTATAAAATATCTACTATCAACTGATTATTCGGACTACTTTATGTTAGAAAAGATACAACACTTTTCAAAACACAGTTGGGAAGTTGAGATTGTTTTTTGTGATCATGAAGTAAATTTAGTTGATGTTCTTATAGCATAAGCTTGTTTTTTATCGACAAAGTTAGTGTACTACAATCTCCCTCACAGACGTTGATTCTGTTTCTCCAGAAAGATCAAGTTGAATTGATGCTTTGTAGGAGCCAAAGTAGCTACTATGGTTTGATGCAAATTTTATATATAAAAAAACAAGAAAACAAATAAAGCCATAGTTTCCTACAGTAAGATAGATATTCTTACAGTTGGGAAAACAGATTGACGCTTCACGAATTCGGGCATAAATGGGTCTACCTTTTCAGGTCTGGCTTCCAAGAATTCCCACATTTTTAAAGCACGACCCGTTCTCTTGAGGGCTCGGGCTTGGCCCATGGCTTAAAATATATTTTAAAATAATTATTATTATTCACCTTTTTAAAGAAACTAAGTTAAAATAATAAAATTTTTAATTCATAACAAAGGTATTATCAAATAATTAATTTTTTATCATTTTTCCGTAAATAAAATAAATGATTTTTTTCCTTTAACAAAATGCATCAACATATACATACTCTACCTTAACAATGTCCAAGATATGTGCGTATTAGTAATTTTTTTTATCATTTCTTGTAAAAATGTTTGAAATTTATAAGAAGTTAACAAAAAAAAAATATTTGTACTAATATATATTTGAAAAGTGTATGTTAGGACTTTTACGATATAAAAAATCACTAGAGAATAAGTCAAAAATATCAAAATAACATAGAAAACAAATTGGCATATTTAAACGAGCCATATCCCATTCAACGCAATGGTCATATAGGTTTGGTTCTTTTATACTAGACTCCTTTTAGGGACAACAAATCATAAATCCGACCATCAACTTTAACGAGTTTAAACAAGTCAGATTAACAGGCTCGATCCGTTTACCCAACTCTAGATATTCTCTCTATCTTTATTTTTTTTCCGGTGTAGATATTCTCAAGGCCTTGGTTTTTGTTTTTGGACATGTTTTTTGGCACATGGCAAACTCCCAAAACTTTTAACTAGTAGCATACTATAATTATTTAGAGTGCCTCCCTTTTATTATATATATATATATATAAATTCTTAATAAATAACTCTTGAATTATTTTTCACATTTCATGAGAAATATATAATTTTTTTTTATAACTGTAAAGTGATAAGGATGAGCACTCTCATGTCAATTGTCATGAAGAATCCAGCTTGACATGCTCAATGCCCATGAATTCAGTATGGTCCCACCCAATCATTTTATTTTCAATATCTATATATGATTATAATTTATTATCACAAAATATAAATTTCCATATTTTGTTTAAAAATCATATCGATCAATATCAATATAAAATAATGTTTTATAAAAAAATAAATTTATAAGATGCGAATAGTGCAATTTTTTATAAGCACAAATATCCTCCTATGCAATCATGTTTAAAATGGTATTTTCCGTGGCACATCTCCTTTTCAAATATTGAACTATCACGAGAGACAAGTCATCCACGGGTGAGAGGGCAAATTGAGCTCTCTATTGAGGCTTTTCTTCATTTCTCCTCCATTTTAGATCTAATGATGTCTATTTGCTAACCATTTTGATCTTATTTTCTTTCAAAAATTAGAAAGAAAAATTGGGTCAGACCCCGAAAGCTAAGGGTTACAAAAAAAGTTTTAGTAGTAAAATCAAATTGAACCAAATAAAAACTACAAAATCTCTTAATTAAACTGATGACATATTTATGGCTAAGAAATTGTCATTGTTTAACCAAAATTTGTTAATTAATGGCCAATAGTTTAAAAAGTTGACAATGATACTTGTAATGCTATTACAAAGGTCCAAAAAATGTCACCTGACCAAACGTTTTAGTTATCAATAATTTATTATAGTTATGAAAGATGTTTATAATATTGTTATAAAGCGTTAAAAAGTTGACACCGCCTTGCCCAATGTTGCTAGTACCCAAGAATTTAAACAATTCTTTAGAGACATCAGTTTAATTAAGGGGATTTTATGGGACATCATCTTAATGAAGTTTATTCCATAGGACCTGTGATTAATTTTACCAATAAAAAATTTAATAATGGAAATATGCACTTTTTCCAAATTATTCCAGTAAATGGAACTTAGTTGTCACTTTTGATCCGACAATATTTAAATACGACTTAGTTAGTAGTATAAAAATTACTTTCCCATTCCTAAATATAAGTTTTAGTTAACTTTTTTTTGAAAAATTAAAGAAGGGAAACGAACAATTTAGTCATAACATATTTTATGTATTATTAGATTACATATTAGATTATAAGTCAAATAAATTAGTCTAAAGAAAAAATTTAGCCAAATCATTTTATAAATAATTTATTTTTAACCTTTTTAGAATTTTCTAAAAAATTCACATAGGTTTTATATCTAGGAACTGGTGGAGTATCTTGTAAATGGAACCTTCCTTTTCTTCTAAACATGAGGGGAAAACTTTCCTTTGGGATGATATGGGAAAATTCCAAATAAATACCCCTCAAATATCAAAAAGACAAAATGGTACCTCCAATATACAAAAGGATATAAAAGGGATCGTTCCCAATTTGGGATAAACAATTTTAAGGCAAAAAGACCAAAATGCCCCTATCTCCATTCGCTTTCAAAGTGAAGTGGTTAATGACTATATTAGAGTGGTTAATCGCTATACTGAAGTGGTTAATTGCTATACTAGAGTGGTTAACGACTTTCACAAATATAAGAGTATTTGAGCCCAACTAATGAATCAATGAAGTAGTTAATCGCTATACTAGCCATGGAGTGGTTAATCGCTATACTGAAGTGGTTAATTGTTATATTAGAGTAGTTAACAACTTTCACAAAAACAAGTCTAACTAATGAATTAGTAAAGTGGTTAATGGCTATACTATATTGGTTAATCGCTATACGGGAGTGGTTAATGGCCATACCTGAGTGGTTAATGGAGACAGGGGTATTTTGGTCTTTTTTCCTAAAAATTGTTTATCCCAAATTGGGAACGATCTCTTTTATGTCCTTTTATATATTTGAGGTACATTTTTATCCTTTTGATATTCAGGGGTATTAATATGAAATTTTTCCTATTGTATATTTCTAAGAATACAACATGGAAATATTTGACTAATATAGTGACATTGGTGAACAGTTCCCGGTACAACTGTTCAAACTGGTTCGTCTACTTCAATTCTTTACATACTAATGAGCAGTTTGACTTCTGGTAAAAAAAAAAGAGCAGTTTGACTTTAGTTTTCGAATTTGAATACCTACAATAGAATTTTTCTTTTTTTCTTTTTTCTTGCCAGTAAAGACATACAACAGCTCTACATGAATATTAATGTATAAATATGCAAAATAAAAGTTGTGACAAATCAAATTCTTTACGCATTATAAACAATAGTACAATTCCGTGAAAGTAAATATTTCATGTCCCTAAAATAAGTCACAATTTTTGGGGTATATAAACTAATCAATTCTTTTATACAATAAACTAATCCATTTTATAAGTTACACTTTGTCATTCTACAGAAACGTTAATTAATCACTTTTTATTATTTTAGTCTCAATTAATTATATAAATCTCATACATATTTCATCTATTGTCTCTCTCATCCACATTCTCCATAAATGAAGGATATATTTAGGAAAAAGAAGTACACTTCTTACATATTTAATCTGTTACTTAAGATCGTTAGTTTAAGTTCATCCAATCAAATCACAACAACTCGACCGATTTTATTCCTACTTGGATGATAGCTTATCCAAAATAATTTACAATTTATTTTTTCTTCGTAAAATAAAAGTCTTATTTTGAAAAACAAAAACTTCTTTTGTATGGGATAAAAAATTAAATTGAAAAGTATTTTATATGAATCATGAACTAGTATAATTAAAATCAACCAAATTGTTATTGGACATGATTAAGATAACTTGATATTCTAAGAGTATATAAGTATATGTCTTATTTAAAAGTTATCTTCGACAAACTTTTTTCTTATGTAATGTGGTTAATTGTAGCTTTTATATAGGACTGAAGGAAGCAAAATATAAATTAAATATTCTAATAAATCGAACTATTCATTATGTATGAATATCTTTATGCCAACATAATACTTATATAAATAAAAAGAATCTGGCAAACAAATATGAATAATAAGACAAGGTAAGGGATGACCTCATGACCCCATTTGGTTTTGAAAATATAGGAATGAATGAAGGGAAAGAAGGGGGAAAATCACAATTAGGTCTCTTATAAGGGAATTAATCACAACCAGATCCCAAACCATCATCAAATTATATTGAAGTCTTAAGGGAACTATGTTATATTAAATAACTTGTTATTGACAACTCAATAGTTGTTAATAGTAACTCCTTGAGTTGTCAATGCGGCTATTTAAAATTTCGTTATTATTGATAACTCAAGGAGCTGCTATTGACAACTATTAAGTTGTCAATAATAAGCCATTTAATATCACACAGGTCCTTTAGGACTTCAATATAATTTGATAATTGTTTAGGATTTTGTTGTGATTAATTCTTTTATGAGGAACCTGTTTGTGATTTTCTCAAAAAAAAAAAAGGGGGGGATTTTTTGGTGAAGGAAATTAATAGAATTAATGGTGAGAAGAGAGGTGAGGTAATAAATATTGTCTTGTGAAAAGCATTCAAGTACCTCTGTTACGGAGACTACTCCTCCACCTTCGTTTCTTATTTAATGCCTTCTTCTAGGACGCCACACCCTTCTCCCTTAATTTACTACCTCCATCACATATCTCTCTCTCTCTATATATATATATATATATTAATTTATATGTGTGTGTAGTTACTCTCATTTATGGCTCATGTTGTCTTCCACGCGCAAAACCCTCCTTCTTTACATGTACGAAGCTCGAAATTCATTAGTTTTTTCTTTTTCTTTTTTTTGTAAGATCGACATTATTCATTAGTATTACCGTATATTACTCCTTATGTCCTAATTATAAGAACCCGAAATTTGAATTGATTTAGTTCAAAATATAAGAGCTCACACTACATTTTCTCATCATTTAATGTATTTTTCCTATTTTTGCCTTAACTCTCTTTTATATTTATTAATACTCATATTTCTCTCTCTTAATAGACTCATCATAAATAACGTTAATATTGAAAAAAGATGTATATTCCAGACACATTTAATTACTTTCACAAGTGTTTTTTAAAAAGCGTGATTTGACAGTCACACTCTTATAAATAGAACCGAAGGAGTATTACTCTCTTCAGTTAGGTTCTAAGCATAAAACATGATCGATTGTTGGCCAAAAAAGCATGGTTAATTAATTTACGGAGATTATGGAAATTGGTTCAGTTGATTGATATTAAATTATCAATATTCTTTAAAAAATGTGTCCTTCTCCATAAAATATTTCCTTTTAAATACGAGTATTAGATGGATCATGCATCATTCATGTGAGAGACAAGAGTGAAAAGATCGGGCAATTAATGAGAGTAATGTGTATAAATAAGTTAAGTCGGGAAGACATCAAATATTGATGTCCTGAATAAAGTTGATTTTGTCATTTGAAGGTTCCTACTTCCTAGTGAAGGAGTTTGTTTCATTATAGTTTCTCATCCAAAGTTTTCTTCCAAAGATGAAGCAATTTTTCTCTTTTAATATTCATGGTTATTAGTTAATCCCTTTCTACAACTAATTGGTCTCTTTTATATACATATATATACATAAGAAGAGAAGGCACTATCGGCCTAACCCTAAGATTATAAGAGAAATCAAACTCACGACTTCACACTTAAAAGAGAGATCCCATGTCATTATTGGCTAACTTATTTTAAAACTTAGAAAAGGTTTTTATTCTCACTCATAGAGTTACTCCTCTGGTCCTATTTATAGGGCAGAGAGAGAATGTTTTATTTGGTCCTATATATAAGTCACCTCATTAAATATTTAATGTGAATGTACAAGTTTACCCTTCATTTATTATGTGTTGACTTTATTTTCATGTGGTATAGTGGATATTTAATATGGGTAAAGTTGTAAATTTGTTGGATTTTAGTGGAAAGTTAATGAGTTTTAAGGTTTTCCTTGGTCTGTGTGAAATATGCTGGAAGTGACTTATAAATAGGACCAGATGAGTATGTTATAAAATTTTTGGCCAAAAATTTATGTTCTTATAAAATAACAAAACAACAACTTGATACAAGTCGAATATACCTTAAACTACATAAATTTTTTTGCTAACCTTAAAATAATTTTTTTTGTTAACCTTAAAATACATATATATATTTATGATAAACGAGGGTGGGTAGTTTGTATGAGGCATTTTAATGTGATTGATGTGCTTATGTGGGGGCTAAATAATGTTTCAGAGGACCACGTATGTATTCTGCGTCCACAACAATAATATTAATGACCTTGGTATAAAATTTGTATCTAGAATTGTACTAGTTGAAATGTTTGTACCACATGGTACTAGATTTTAATTATATGACAGACATGTGTGTCCTATACGAAAAATGGCAACTTAATTAAATTGCCACATAAATTTGTTGATGGGAGCAAGTTAATTTTTGAGATGTGTCACATACACACGCACACATATATTTGAATTATATTTTTCATGTTTATAGTAAAAATTGAAGCCTTTATCATTTCATCACCTCATCTTATTGGATGTTTTATTTCTCTAGTCTTTATTATAAATCTATTTTAACTAATTCTCATACTGTAATATAAAAAAAATGATAGGTAAGTTATAAAATCCGTGTTAAATGTCTGTAAGAAATACGTGCTAGATGGATAAAATTATATTTTTTAAGTCCAATTCTATTAGCTAGTATGATGTATGATTAAACGTTTGTTTATAGCCGAGGAGGTTACACTAATTTTTTTAACACAATAGTTAAGATAAATCATACAAAAAGTACTCTAGCTTACTGGTATGCTCTGAAGGAGGATCTTCCAAAAAAAACAAACAACTTCAACATTCAATTGGTGACTATAGCTAGCCAACGAGTCTACACAGTGATTTGTATCTCAACACTACAAAAAAACAACGATTTTCCGACGGAATTTAGCGATGAAATTCCGTCGGAAAATCGACATTTCTGACGGATTTCCGTCGGAAAAAAATTTCCTGCGGAATTTCCGACGGAATTTTTTCCGTCCGAAATTCCTTCGTCGCAAATTGATTTACTGACGGAATTTTTTTTTCCGTCGGAAATTTCCGGCATATTTTACAGACGGAATTTCCTTGGGTAATTTATATTATTTTATAAATAAATTATTATTTTAATTTAAAAATAATATATTAAAATATTATTATTACCGATGGAATTTATCGACGGAAATTCCGTCGGTAATTTTTTTTAAAAAAAAAAAATTTAAGTCGCCATGTGTCACTCTCTTGTGCTGCCACGTGTCCCTGCCCACACCTCACCACGTGTCGCTCTCTCGTGCCGCCACGTGTCGCTTCCACAAATTGCCTTCAATTTTGTCGTTGGAGAGATTCGAACTCCCAACCTGTTGGGGCATATCTCATGCCTTCACTAGTTGAGTTACGAAGACCTTGTGAAATTATTTGCAAACTATTATATTTATAATATTTAAACTCCCATTATTATAATTACATTTAATCTTAATATATTATGAAATATTTTATAATTATTAATATATAATTTACATATTAATAATTTTATTATTTTTTATAAATAATTTTTATATTCATATACAACCCATTATATTTAGTATTTTCATTTTATATTATTAAATTATAATTATTTTTCATTTTATTTTATGACATTTTTAAATAATTATTTTATTATATATATTATTAAATTATAATTATTTTTCGTTTTTATTACTAATATTTAATTATTTATTAAAAATAAAATATTATTTAATAAAAAATTAAAATTAAATTTGGTAATAAATTTATATCTATATACTTGTATATATATTAATTTTTATTAAATATTTTTTATTTATTTATAAAATATTTTTTCAAATAAATTAATTTAATATTTTTTTATATATTATTTATAAATTAAAATAAAAATTTATTTATAAAATAATAAATAATTAAAGTTACCGATGGAGTAATAATATTTTATTTTATTATTTATAAATTAAAAGAATAATTTAAAAATAAAATAAAATAATTAAATAAATTACCTACGAAAATTCCGCCGGAAATTTAATTAATTATATTATTTTATTTATAAATTATTATTTTAGTTTAAATTAAATATTAAAATAAATTACCGATGGAAAATTTTCCGTCGCTAAATTCCGTCGGAAATTCGTTGCTTTTTTGTAGTGCAATGAGCTATCAACCTCATTTAAATCATCATATACAAGTCACTTCAATTAATTTATCAGAACAAAAAAAGCATAGGCAAAGTTGTAAAAGCCAGAGTGAAAGGTGAACCAGAAAGGCTAGTAAATCACGTTTCACACGGTCGGATCGGTAGGATAGACGGTCAAATTGATGACATAATAATTACTTAAAAAATATTTATTATATGTATATTGAATAATATAATCATAAGAAATAAATATGAAATTTTAATTGAACTTAAAAATAAATATATACAATAGCTCTAATGCAATATTTTTTTCAAATATTAAGTTATAACATGTTCAAATCATTAAAAAGCGTGATTTGATTATCACATTTTGGAATTAAGGGGCATTTTCGGGGAAGAGGTGGTATTTTATGGGTAGATACGTGTCTTTATTTTTATTTTTTTTAGCATTTTCTATGTGAGTTATTTAGGTTGTCCAGTTTTTTAAAAATCGTCCCGGTTCATGGTTGAACTCTGGATTCCTGTCCAATATGCGGTTTGAAGCGCTCCAACACGATTGAACCATTCAGAACGAGCCGAAGATTGCTTTGAGTGACGGTCAAGCCCAAGGTTGTCAAACTCATAAGTTTAACCTGTGATAAGAATGTAAAATCAGATCGTAAACTCGTGAGAGTTTTCTTTTATTAATAAATAAGTGGTTAAAGTATATAATTAAATAAGAAATACAAAAAATAACAATAATTTGACTTAAATATATTTTACATATGAATAGTTATATTGAATATATCTATAATCATACTTTATCAAACTCAATAAAAAAATTTCTATAAAATTTATATATAAATCCATTGAATATGGTCAAATAAAAATAGTTAACATGAGATTTATAGTAAATTAACAAAATTATTTTGTAAAGTAAAAATGTAAAAATGGTAAATTCGGTGAGTAGATTCATGAGTTTAACCGAGTTTACACCTAAAAAGAATTTAAGTGACTTGTGCATGTTTTATGTAGGTAGAATCGTAAAAACGATAAAATCAGATAGTGAATTCGAGAGTTTGACAATAATGATTAGGCCGGTCCGACCGTTCGATCCGTTCCGATCCATACACAATTTTGCATTAATGAGTTTCAAATCTCATCAAATTACCAACTTGCTTGGTACAGATGATTATGGGAATGATCATAATTAATTTGAACTAAGAATTTGGTTGAATCACTAAATACATCGATTTCATGCGGCATTGCTTCCAACTAATTTTTAAACATTCAATAATCCTCATGATTAGGGAGCCAAGCTTTTTGGTAAACCCTAGTATATTCACTTTTCCTTATATAATCTTGAATAAGACCTCCCCAGATAGTTTCTCCATTTTGGATCACAGAACTATTCGGTGTTTAATCTAATTCAACTTGTGAAGAATACCAATTAATTAATGGAAAAAAAATAAATTTTAAGATTGTTTGAAAAATCAAACCCATATTCACCGGACACTTGACAAACATTTAAGATTGGTATATATTTTTTTTTTTTTTTTTTGATACAATAAGAAAGAAAATTACAAAAGACTAAAAAGAAAAACAAATAAGATTAGGTAACTCCCCATTCATGCAGGAGAGTGTGCGTTGCGCTAGCTGACAAAACTTGAATGCCAAAGCTCATACTAAGGGCATGTTTTGCTAACCAATCAGCTTTCACGTTGTCTCTGCCATCAATAGTCAAAAGTTGAACATCCCATTCCCTTTGCAGCATCCTTTTGATTTCATCTATCAAAGATATATCATCATGCAGTTCAGAAGCTCCATGTGATATTAAATGAACCGCTTCTCTAGAGTCACAGCAGATTATGACTTTCTTACATCCAACATCCCAGGCTCTTCGAATACCCATTAAAACACCCCATAGTTCTGTAGTTAAATAGTGATCACCTTCCATTCTGCACAGGAAAGCTTCAACAGTACTTCCATCTAGTCCTTGAAGAATGCCCCCACAACCTGCCACTTGTGACTCATATGCGAAGGCACCGTCAACATAGTATCTAAAATAATCAGTCCTTTCTATTCCTGGCCTGTCTGATAAAGTTGGGTTCGCAATATTTCCCACAAGAACTCGTGGTACGTTTCGACTGAAACACCTCATTATTCCTCTAATTTCTGCAATGACTTCATGAGGCTTCATAGGTGTTCTAAGATGTACATGCTCATTCCTTGCTCTCCACAAGATCCAGCAAGTAATAGAAAAGATATCTCTCCATTGCCCTCCAAACGAGTGTTTGCTATTGATGATATTACTGTATAGCCAATCCTCAAACATGCTCCCCCAGAAATTTGTATCGGATGGCAAGATACCAAGGTTTAACCATACATACCTAGCCTGGGTACAATCACGGGAAACATGTAGAGCAGTTTCTTCTATTCCCTCACATAAATCACAATGGCCATTAGGATGTAAATTCCTCTTTAAAAGAGCCTTATTTGTCAGAAGCCTGTTATGCATTAGGATCCACATATGCATTTTACAGCGTTGTGGGGTTCTCACTTTCCATAACTTGGTCCATCTCGTGTTGGCTTGGGCCTGATCTCCCGTAATTAAACTATAGGCTGATTGCACTGAGAAAGTTCCAGAACGGTCATGCTTCCACTTGGGTCGTATGCTCCCCTGGTGACTTATCAATTCTATTCCATCATGCAGGTCTTTCCATGTTGCTTTTATTCCACTCCATACTCTTGAACCCTTCCTTTCCATATCAATTCTTGGAATCAAATCCTCTCCGCACCTGTATTTGCTTCTAACCACTCGAGCCCAAAGAGCGTCACGATTAGAAATCAGCCCCCAACCCACTTTCATTAGAAAAGCACGATTCTGGCCGCTAGAATGCCTCATACCCAGCCCCCCATGAGCTTTCGGCACACAAACTCTATCCCATGCTACCAAATGTGATTTCCGCTTCTCAGAAGTGGATCCCCATAAGAAGTTCCGTGAGCTTTTGTCAAGATCATTACAGCAAGCCACGGGAATTAATGATGTTTGCATTACATGATTTGGAATTGCTGCTGCCACCGACTTCACCAGAGTACACCTTCCTGCAATTGATAACGAATGACTTTTCCAGCTTGATAAACGTTTGCTAACCTTGTCAACAACGAACTGGTATGTTGCTTTTGTGACTCTTTTATGATGGAGAGGCACTCCTAGATATTTCCCTAGATCAGCTGCCATCATGAACCCTAGCTCCTCACTTAATTGGGCTTTAACAGTATGATTGATGTTATGAGAGAAAAACACCCGAGTCTTTGTCGTATTCACTTTTTGGCCTGATGCTTCACAAAACCTCTGAAGGCATTCTTTCATCACATTCACTTGATCCAGCCTAGCTTCTGCAAATATAATTAAATCATCTGCAAAGAAAAGGTGGGATAAAGGGGGGCCATCCTTATTTAGATGGATTGGTCTCCATTTTTTGTCATTAATTTGGTCTTGAATTAAATGAGCCAAGCGTTCCATACATATGACAAATAAATATGGCGAAAGGGGATCTCCTTGTCTAATTCCTCTTGTAGGCTTGAAAGAATTTGATTTTCCTCCATTCCATAGGATCTGCATAGTAGTCGAGCTAATGCAATGAGACACCAACTGCACCAATTGATTAGGTATTCTAAGGTCACGCATGCACTCTATAATAAAAGGCCATTTGACTCGATCATATGCCTTCTCCAGATCTATTTTTATAGCCATAAATCCTTTCTTCCCCTTCATGTTTCGCATAGAGTGAATTACTTCTTGAGCCACAATTACATTATCTGAACTTAATCTCCCCGGGATAAAACTGCACTGGTTTGGAGAGATTACTCTCGAAAGAAAAGGCTTAATCCTGTTAGCAATAATTTTTGTAGCTAATTTATAGATAACATTACATAAGCTGATAGGTCTAAAATCCTTCATAGTCTCAGGATTATCAATCTTTGGAATAAGAACCAGGAAGGTATGATTTATTTGCTGGACTGCTTGAGGGTCATTAAAAATGTTAGTAATACAATGAAAAACAGTACCTTTCACCTGGTCCCATTGTGATTGGAAGAATAAAGCATTTAGGCCATCCGGTCCTGGAGCTTTCAGAGAACCCATAGATTTAATCGCTTGTTCCACTTCAGTTATTGTAAATGGCACACCAATCCGCTGCAACTCTTCGTCAGACAAAGGTGGGAAATTACTTGATGTCATTAGTTTGCTATTTGATACCCCTTCTACAGTAAACAGATTTGTGAAAAAAGATACTGCCTCATCTTTAATCTGCTCCACTTCATAGATCCATTCCCCTTGTCTATTTTTTATTGCTTCTATTTTATTTCTTTTCCTCCTAGCATTAGCCCTTAGGTGAAAGTACCGGGAGTTCATATCTCCTAATGTGTACCAATCACATCTTGCTTTCTGGGCCCACATGACATCTTCATGAAGGAGTATTTCCTCTAACTCACGCCATAAATCTTTCTGCAAGTTGTACAATGAAGAGATGGGTCCCCCTTCTTGGATGCTTTTATCTAGCCCTTCCAAACGTCTCAAAATTTTTCTTTTTTGTCTCCCTAGGTGCCCATAGACTTCTCTACTCCAGATCTCAATCTCCTTTGTAAAATTCTGTACATTCACATTCCATGCCTCCTCCTTCCTCCATGTATTAGTCATAAATTCACTAAAATTTTCATGCAATGTCCAGGGGGCAAAGAAGCGAAAAGTTCTTTCTCTAACAAAAGCCTGGTTCAGATCTGTCCATTTCAAAAGAATTGCCCGATGGTCAGATTTGAAATTATATAAAACTTTCGACATAGCTTCAGGGAACTTTGTAAGGAATTCATCGTTGATAAAGACTCTGTCCAACCTACTCTCACATCCTTCCCTACTCCAAGTGTAAAAAGGACCCGAGGATTGTAAATTAGAAAGCTCAGAATTTTCGAACCAATCAACAAAATCTCTATCAATTTGAGAGTGGTTCCTGGTATTAGATCTTCTTTCATTCTCATATAGGATGCTATTGAAGTCCCCACCAATACACCAAGGACCTTCAATAGATGCTTTCAATTCTGTAAGATTCTTCCATAAGCTCCTTCGTTTAATTTTGTTGGGACTGGCATAGACACATGTGATGTATTGCTTTGCCCCATGTTCTTCTAAAAGGACGTGAATTAATTGATCAGAAAACTCTAAAATCTGAACACCCCAGTCTCCTTCGTTCCAAAGAAACCATAAGCCTCCACTAAACCCAACAGGGTCAACAATATGAAAGAATTTAAAACCAAGTTTCGTAGCAATTTTCCTTGCTTTAATGCCACTTATTTTGGTTTCAAATAAAGCCAAAAATTCAATTGAATATTTCTTTGTAATTTCCCTAATTAAGCCAGGGAAAGATCTCGAACCCACTCCCCTACAGTTCCAAAAAAGGCACGTCATGAAGATTGTTCAATGGGGGTGACTTGGCTTTGAGGGCCATGAACCTGAGTTGGCGTTGGATCCAACAAATCATCTTGGGAACCATCCTCATCATGATTACCACTTTGCTCTACTTCTTCCACCAGGATCATGCCCAAATTGGGCTGACCATCTTTTTCACCCTTATCGTCATCTAGCACCATTAGGGCCTCAAAGGGGTTTGCATCTGATATAGCCTGCTTTTCTATATGGTGGGCCAACCCCAATTTGCTACCCTCTTGTTGATTACTCCTAGGCGTGATCTCTTTTCCCCTGATTGTTCGAAATCTTCGCTGCTTTCCCTGATCAACTGGGACCCATTTCTTATTTAAAGTATCTTTCCCAAATGCTTGGGAATCAGCCTTAATACCAGGCGAAAATAACGCCTTAGGTCCAGCGCCATTTAAACTTATATTCTTCACTGTTCGCTGGTTACGTCCCAACAAATCAGCCGTTTTCTGTGTCCCCTCTTTATTGCCTTGATTCTCTCGATTTTCCATGATTTTCGGGCCTACCATTTTCGGCTTCACTGGCCTTCTCACCAGATTCCAAATTCCCATGGTGCCCTTCACCGGCGGTGGTTCATCACCGGGAAAATTATCAACTTGATCATTACGACTTCTCTTGGTGGAAATCGTGCTTGACATATCCTCTTTCCCCTTCGTCTGAGAAACATCCTCCTGACTCTTGGTAGTATCATCTACTTCTTTAGGGCTAACAGTATTCTTGACTGGTTTTTCAGGGCACGCATCTCGGTGATGCCCATATTTCCCACATTGGAAACAAATCAGATGGAGACCCTCATACTCCGCATATCTTTCTCGTCCGAAAATCCTGATCGCCGGTATAAGCCTCTTCTCCAAATTCAGTTCTACACAAATTCTTGCGTATCGACCCCTTTCCGTCAAATATGTTATAGCATCCACTTTAAGTGTTTTCCCCAATAAGTTTCCGATCATATTTAGACTCTCCGCATTGAAAAATTCTAATGGGAGAAGCGGAATTCTCACCCATGCTGCCACTTTCTTTTGTTGTTCTGCATTCCAAGGGTCAAAATTCGGCCTCCACCTTTGAACTAGCAAATAATGATCAGCTATCATCCATGGACCTTCTAAGTAAACATAATTTAGGTCATCCATACTATCGAAAGATACCACAAAGTATCCATTATCAATATCTCTGACTGTGTATTTCTCCCTCGTCTTCCAAATACGTTTGAGACTTGATTGCACATGCCACAGCGAAATCTTTTTCCCCATGACTTTAATTATCAAGGATTTCTTCCATGGTGCGCACCAACGTTCATACTGCTCTTTAGTAACCACCAACGTCGGAATTGGATCTTCACAAACAGTTTCCTTTCCCTTCTTCAAATTGTCCTTTGGTTGAAGGTTTCTCCCTTCTCCAAAAAATCCACTCAAGTCTTCAAGATGCTCCTTCCAAGCCTCTTCAAATACACTACTTCCTCTTGCATCAAAAGACACCGCCTTAGGGCTAGCATCAAGGAGTTTATCTTTATACGAAATCTCTCTCGTCCCTCCATTTGAAGTTATACCCCCTCTCCCGTCATCAACTTCATTCTCTGATCTCGCTTTCTTCCGTCCACCATCAGCTGCACTCTCTCCATCCACCTCCTCCATTTTGTTGGTATATATATATATATAGCACGGATTCTCACGTGAAGTTAGATATATAATCAATCATTTGACACGACATTTACATATAGCGGAGCTCTAATATCTCTTACAATTAGATACTATTCTACTAGCATTAAACCGTTATTTGTAATAATGTAAAAACCATTAACCATTTTATATTATTATACTATATACAATTAAACCGTTAAACATTTCTTATTAAATTAAATTAATATTTATACATAATACGCAATTTTTCACGATCGATGAAGCTAGCTATAGTAGAATTGGGAACCGTTGTGATTTCGTTTTCAAAACATTGCACATGCACGTTGCTTAAAGTCAGTGATCAAAATTTCAATGTTTTCAAACGGCAAAATGAGCAGGTCAAACCGTCAAATAATCGATATCAATAATATATATATATATACATATGCGCATTTATATAGTATTAGAACGTTACGTTATACTATATCCAACAATAACAATAATTTATTCATAAAAATATAAATAACATGATATACTACAATAGGACGGGAGTGCACTTTGGTCTTAATTATTGGAAGCTTTTAGCTAATTCTCCATATAAAAAAGGGTTAAAGTGCATTTTGACTAATAAAGTATTGCCAAAAGAGCGTCTAATACAATTTTGTTTTAAATGGTTCTTGTATGCCAATAAACTTTTTAAAATTGAGCTTTTAGGCCAATAACATTAACATGCATTTAACGCCCTCCGTTTGTATTGACATGGATAGGCATGTGTCAGCTGATGTGCTAATGTGGCGAGACACGTATCATGTGGTGTGCTGCCATATGTCACACCATGTCATCACAAACGAAGGGCATTAGGTGCTTACTAACGGCGTTATCCAAATGAAAAAGCCCCATTTTAAAAAGTTTATTGGCATATAAGAACTATTGAAAATGAAATTGTGCCACACACTCTTTCGGCAATACTTTATAGGTCAAAATTCACCTTATTAACCCTATAAAAAAAATACTCCATTGGTTCTAAATATATGACCTCTTTGAGGGTGTCAGTTTGGTTATAAATATAAGACATCTTTCTAATTATTCTCAAATTTTCCCCAAATTATCCCTATTAATGCTTCCCAATAATAAACAAGCAAGAGGTGGGGTGGGGATAAATGTATATTGATTAGGGTGTATTGGTAATATAATGTGATTTTAACTTACTTAACTAATATCCTTAATCTAATCAAATTAGGTAAATAGGTCTTATATTTATGACCGGAGGGAGTAACAGATAAGTAAATTAATATGTATTAAATTGATTTTTTTAATTTATCATTACTAAAGTTTTGGGTTAAAGTGTAATTTGCCTCAGAAGTAACCACTCAAGAATATTGGGTATTTGGAAGTTTTTTTAGGAGTAATATTGCCCTAAAAGTAACCAAACCATAACAATTTCGCCCAATACTATTAAAAATGTTAACGGTTAACATCAATTTTTTAATGGTCAAAATTAATTTTTTAAATGGTTAGAGCAAATTTACTTATTTTTTTAAACATTTTCGGGAAAAACTGCTTCTCAAATAACTTTTAGATACATATTACTCTTGAGTGGTTACTTCCAAAGTAAATTTGTACATCTACCTTTCCTCTTTCTCTCTTTTCAATGAGGATTAAATAAAGTAAAATTGAAAAAATAGTAACTAATAATCCTTTAAAGTGGAAATTCTTTTGTAAAAGACTTGTAATAAGAATACCAATGGAAATAGAGAAGTATGGCATGTTTAGAATAAATTAGTTAAATGTCAAATTGGTTTTGCTGATGACGTAGAATGTAACTTAGTAGCATTGTATTATTTCAAAGAATAAATTACTTAATGCTACAGAAATTTTGACAAAGTAGCTTATATTTTATCACAACTTTTTTTAAAATAGGGCTCGCATACCATTCTATCCAAAATAATTTTTTTTCTATAAACTATCCAAAATAACTTACATAGTATCATTTTATTCCTTATTATAAGTCCACCTTAACTATTTCTCACATACCAAGGAATGGAAGTTATATCATTTTCAACTTTACCCTTATTTAATAATGGGTGTTAAAATAATATTTTATGTATTATAACCCTTTTCATCTTCTCTATTTCTAACATAGGGGTAAAATAGTCACGGTAGTATTAATTGATACCAAACTGGACTTATATTTAGGAATAAAAAATTTGTGATAGTTGAATTTATAATAAGGAACAGGGTGATAGTCCATTCTTACATAGTTTTGGTCTTTGTGCTTTTTTATGATGACAATTAAATAGGGACGGGAAAATATACTAGAAAATGTTTGGGTTAATTGAATAAGACAAAAGGGAAACCAAACACATGATGAGCATCTTTACCAACGACGATTAAAAAGATTAAAGAAGGCTTATGATTTCTGGACTGAGAGACAAATGGTAATAATGTTTGAACGAATCCAAGACTGGGTAGTTGATGCATATTCATATAATGATTCTTGCATTAATCATCCAACGTCTCATAATTTGTCTTACCACATGACAAGCAAATATTACTTGATCGATTCGTTCTTTTTTAATTGTTACACTTTTGAAATTATTGGAAAATTTGAGAAAAGTCCCATTTGTAAAATTTTATCCGTGTTAGAAACATGATAAATTTTTTATATAAAATAAAAAGCAATTTCAACCAACTCATCAAAACATAGAAAAATTAAAATATTACTTCACTAAATATTTTTTAAATTAAAAAGAATTTATTTTCCCCCATTCAAATTTATTTCACCTTTGACCTTTCCTCTTTCTTAATACCCAATGAGTACTATTAATAATTAATAATATGGGTAAAAGTGATACTTAATATCACTCTTAGCCTTAATATAAAACTTATTTGATGAGTTAATCTTGGTTTTAAATATATAACATATTTTTAATTTTTGTCAGTGTTTTCTCGAATTGCCTCCTTTGATACTTATTCAACAATAATCAAATGACAGATGGAGGAAATTAAGAAAATAGTTGGCGTATTTTAGAAAAGCGTGTCATATTACCTACCTTGATTAATGTATTTAATCTAACAAAATTAAGTAAATATGTCTAATATTCATTACCGAAAATAGTAACTCTTTTAGAAACTCACATATCAAAAAAAGAACTTTTTAAAAATACCTCTTATATTTTAAATATAAGAGAGAATAGCATCCCTCTAAGGATGGAAATAGGTCAGGCCTTATCAGGGGCCTACGGCCTAGTCTACAATACAATAAGCCTAGTATAGCCTATTTAGTAAATAGGCCAAGCTTATAATCAGGCCTATTTACCTAAATAGGCCAAGCTTATAATCAGGCCTATTTACCTAAATAGGCTAGGCCTTTTTTCGTAAGGTCTAGCCTACAAGCCTACAGGCCTGGCCTATTTAGTTGTTTTGTAATTTTTATTTTGATATATAATATAAAATAAATTATTTAAATTAATTATAACATTATAAATTTATCTAGTTTTATAGCCATAAAATCATTTTGAGGCATACATATACGTTTTAATGAGTTTAAAGGGTAATATATGGAATTATAAGTATAAATTTTTAAGCCTATTTAAGAATCTACATTTTAAGAAGGCTTTTAGATAGGCTTTCAGGCTTTGTCAAGCTTTTTGAAGGCTCATGCTCAGACCTAAAAATAAGTTTACATACAGGCTCAGGCCCAGACTTTATTTTTACATTTTTAATCAGGCCCAGGCCTGTTTAGTTGAAGCCTACAAAAACCTAGCCTATTTCCCTCAAACCATTCTTGTGTACTAATTAAGAAGTTTAAACTAGTTGGGAGAGGATTTTCTCTTTGCCCCGTGTCCTTAAAGATACTTATCTGCATTGTTGTTATCCTAATTAAAAAATGGTAACGGTTTCAGTGCTGTCATAGCGTCATATATGCTGGTATAATTTTTATTCTCGATCGTTAACTAACAATAACCCAAATCAAATAACTTAATATTTGTATCTTACTTTTTCTTCAATGAAGTATACTCCTTTTTTTCTCTATTTCTCTTTACTTGTGGGCTATTGTTAGTGTGAAGAGAAAATGGATATATGACGTGGCCGGTAGGAGACAGATTCTCTCATGATTTTTATTTTTCAATCTCCAACGCTCTCTCTTATCTCATTGAAACATATGGTAGGATGGTAAATTTTCATAAATATAAAACCCAAAAAAAAGAAGAAGGGGGGTAGTGTGTATTTTGAGTTTTTCACTTTTAAAAATAGAAGAAATTAGAATGATTGTCTTAAGTTAATCTAACAATAAATTAATGGTTTGGTTCATATTTGGATGGATGCCAACCATGAAATATCCAGGAGTAGAATAATTTGTTTAGGGTAATTTCTTATTTAAGAGTTTTTCTTTTTCTTTTTGCCTTTCCAAATAATGTGATGGAATGTCAAGGGAGGGATTTCAAGACTCTTTGATGTTATATAATAAAACGGAAAAAACAAAGTTATTGAAATTAAAATTATATCCAATAATTTTGGCAAAAAATGTACAAAAATGTATCTTAGTCCTTAAAAAGGCCACTTCTCTTTTAAATTAACTATCTTAATACAAAACCACTCAATTGAATCTTGAAAACGATTGAAATCAGTTTCGCCTAATTTTTTCCAAAACCCACCAAGTGTAATAAGATGTTAGAAATTAGAAAATAGGCAAAACGATAATATTTTAGAGAAAATGACAACTACACGTCAACTAATAATCACATGAATTCTTACTTGTATTATTTCAATTAGATGCTAATTCTTTCATCATAAATTAGCTTGTTAATTGACTCTAACATATATTAATTGATATGAAGGAATATTCTAATTAAGAGAGTATAATTAATGAACTTAATTAAAATATTTTTAAAAAAAAGTGAAAAAAGAAATTATTTCATAGAAAAAGAAATTAATTTATTCTTCATAAAAAAAAAAAAACGAAAAAAGAAAGGTAAGTGGAGTTTGTCCAATAAGGAACATATGTGTGTGTGCTGAATTGTTCACAATCACATCTCAGCCCCTTGTTCAATCATTTGTGGATCACTACTTTTTTGTTTGTTTGTTTGGCTTATCAACTCTCTGTACTTCACTATTCGCTTTCATGATAGAGTGAAATTTATTTTATTTACTCCATTTTGTAATAATTGGAATGTTAATGCAAGAGCGTGTATTATACAGGGTTGTCTTTTTTTTTTTTTTAATAACTCCATGCATTCTTTTAGGTTATCTTATGACACAGTATAAGATATGATCAAAATCTAAATGTGGGCATATATTCTAGTGGGAATTCAAACTTTAATTCATCGTATCAGAAGAAACTATCCCATTTCACTATACTTAACCTTATTAGTATTTTATTCTGTATCTTTAAGATGTTATAGTGGCTCATGTGTTGTATGATCCCATAAGTTGGAGGCTAATGGATTAAACTATTAATAAAATAATTATATTTTTAAAATTAATATAAATAAGTATTAATTACTTTCTCAATGACTTATAATTTTTCATATATAATCCAACCAAAACTAATCTTTCTTAAATTATTGGATTTTTCAGCTAAATTTGCTTCATACATACAAGAGTTAGATATAAAACCCACAATCATATGCTTAATTATTTATAGAATGAGAACCCTGATCACGTATGCTTAATTTCACTTGAGTTTGTTCATTTTCAATTCTTAACCACAATTTGAATGATTACTTTTGACTTGATCATCTTGGGGTAATTCAATAACAAGTTATTAAAGAAATTATCGAATTAATCAAAATTTACCTTATTGGGAAAAGTTTAAAAAAAGTGAGAGAGGATTAATTAATTTTTTGAGAGAGGATTAATTAATTAATGATGACTTCTTATAAGATTACCCTCACACACACACACACACACATATCCTACACATTTACTTCTTTTGATGTTAAATATAATATATATTTACATAATTTGATTAAATTAAAAATTTTAAGTTAGTTGATATTGCATATTTTTCTAATAACACTAATTATCTTTCTAATTATAAATATGTTGTATATTTATGATCAAGATCATTGTCTCATATATGTCTTACATTAAGGACTAAGGGAATATATACTAATAGAAGCAGATTTTGATTAAACATGTGTTGAAAGGCAACAAAGTTAGCAATCTCCTCAATTTTTGAGTTCACTAAAGAACTGAAGCCAATGCAACCGAACATTATTTTATTTATATTCATAACATATATTATAATAATAAAAATAATAGTAGAAAAATACTTTTTGGACATTGGCCAACAATAGCTGTCTCGTGAACCTTCTCACACCAATACAAGAGAGCACAAATTTGGTGGTTTAAGGACCACCTCATCCTTTTGTTCACATGGCTTTGTATATTTGTGGAAAATCCAATTCTCTGTTAGCTAATGTTCCCTCCTCTCTCTATAATTTTTCTTTCTCTTCCCATGAAACTTTTCTCAGCCCATAGAATCTCCATCATCTTTCTCCTTTTTGTCTCATCGTTCACAGAGTGCATTCTCGTGTGTGTTCTTATGTGTGTGTGCGTCTAATCAGTTCACACAATTATTGAACCCAAACTAACACAAACAAAAAACCATACATATGCGTATGAAGAAAAAGAAAATAAAGAATATCATGATCAAACCCATTATTCCAATTATTAGGGAACCCATTAGATAAAAGGAAATATTTAAAATAAAAAAAGACCAAAAAAAAAAAAGATGACACTTTTACAGAGAAACCCACGCTCTTGCATGATCATCATCTGAGCAATTATATAATCAAAATATATAAAATAGTAATAATGTAAATATTAACCCTGACTTGACTTCTTACTTTTCTATTGGGAGGGAGGAAAAAAAACTAACAATAAAAATTTAAAATTACTTAAAATATTTGGGATATAAATTAAAATTTCAAAGCCTTGCCTTCAGCCAAGTTTCTTAGCCTAAAAGCATATATAAACCCACCGACCCGAACTCCATAACCCGTTTTTCAATCAGCAATGGTCCAAGTCATGTCATTCTCAAAGATCCAGTGGCAAACCTCGATCCGACCCGGACCCGACCCGAGCGAGAGAAACGCGCCGTGGGTGGGGCTCCACGCGGTGGTATCCAAATGACAGATGGCAACACCATGATTAATCTTACCCTTCGTCTTCGGGTCAAGCAGATCCGCTTCGTAAACCCGAACCTTCGGAACCGAGTGGCAGTAGTAAAGCAGGTAAGGAAAAAGGCTCTGGTGGCAAGAAACCGACTGGGTAACCCGACCCGCATTTATCTTCCCGACCCGGCCCACCATCACGTCCTTCTTCGACCCGTTCACATTCTGAGTAGTCCGAACGACGACGTTTCGACCCAAAACCGAGGTCGCGAAATCGATCATGTCCTCGACGGAGCCGACACAGCGTTTGGTCTCACCAGCGCTAGGAGCTCTCTCACACTCACTGAGCGAACTCGAAAGCATCTTATCCATGGAGGAATCATCAGACACCTTAAAAATCTGCTTCAGCTCAGAGATCTTCGATGTCGAGAATGGCAATTTCGACAGTATAGATCTAGGCAAGAAAGATCTCTTGGGCATTTTATCTTCAATATCAGGAAATGGCATCACCGTACCTTTCTTCAACATCGATTCACGGAAGAATTTACCTGGCTCAACCCACCTCTTCACCAAATCACTGTTAATTTCAGCTCCAGATTTCACCATCGAAGCACTGAGAGGAGTTGTGCTGACATTTGTATACCCAGTGAATTTAATCCCATCCTTAGCATAATCCTTAAAAGTATTATTCACTCCATACCCTTTAAACCCAATTTTATGCTCATTCCCATCTTTACCATACCCAGTGAATTTATCAGTACCTTCATTGAAAGACTTACCATAATTCGAAAAATCAACCTCGGCAGAATTAGCCCCTTTAGCATAAGACTGAAACGAATCATCCCCCACATTGGCTTGGTCTCTGTAATTAGAGAAACTCTCAGTAGCACCATTCCCACCAGCCGCATAATTCTTGAAATTATTCGTCGGATTGTTCATATTCACCCCATAATTCTCAAACTTATCATCTCCAGAATTCGCGGTCTCGCCGTAGTTCGAAAACCCAGAACCGGCGACATTCGAGTTGGTCCCATAACCCTTAAAACCACTCACAGCACCATTCCCATTTTTCCCATAACTGGTAAAAGACTGGTCACCGGCATTCCCATTCTCAGAGTAGCTTGTGAACTTTTGTTCCCTCCCGTTGGAATCATCGGAGTACGAGGCGAATCTTAGATTCGGAACATTCGTGGAATCGGCGTATTTGGTGAACTCGCCGGCGCCGCCGGTGGCTCCGGTGGCGTAAGTATGGAAGCCCTGGTCAACGACGTTGCCGGAATTTGCATAGCTTTGGAAATTGTCTTTATGTCCGGTGGAATCTCGGCTATATCGGCGGAAATCGTTGACGGGAATGTTCTGTCCTTCGGAGTAATTCTTAAAACCGTCGATCCCACCGAGCCGACCGGAGCCGTAATTGGTGAAATTCTTGTCATTGTAGACGGCAAAGTTGACATCTTTGGTGTGTTTGTCGAGGGTTTGGCCGAGATTTGGGGAGCAGAGGAGGTTGGCGGCGGCGCAGAATTCAGGGAGGCGCGTGGGGAGCGCGTTGCCGGCGGCGAGTTTTGTGAATGTTGCTGAGTCAACGGCGGTCAATGGGGAGGCCTTGGAGAGTAAGAAGGTGGGCTTTGGGAGGCCGTTTCTGATCTGTTTGTCCCAATAACGAATCAGGAATGCCTTTGGTGTGAATGGGTTTTTTTCATCATCTCCTGCGAAGCCAACCTGCAAGCAATTATTAAGAAATGAGGAAATAGAGATTAATTAATACAATGGGAAAAGATCAATGGGGTGTGAAAAGGGATGGTGTGGGAGCTTACAGAGAAGGATGAGGAGAGGATAAAGAGGAGGAAGAAGAAGATCCTCATATGGCTTGAGGTTAGTTCTTTTTTTTCTTTCTTTCTTTCTTCTTTCTTTTGTAATGTTTTTGTTTTGGTGAGAGAGAAGAGAGAAGGAAGAGAAGGGGGGGTTGAGAATGTTGGTGGATTTGTTGGGTTGTAAGAGCAAATTTATAGTGTGAGGAAGAGAGTGAAGGGAAATTACGATTTCTATTGAGATTTGGCTTTTCAATCTTCTTTTTCTTTTGTGTAAAATGCTCTCACTCTACTTTTACACTGTCACAAACAATGCTTTTCTGCTGATTACCGTATGTCCAAACAAATTAACATGATTTTTTTTTTATATTTTATTATGTCTTATTCATACGTTTTGGAAACAATTTCTGGCTAATTTGGGTTAATTAGGAAATATTAAGTTTACTAAATTGATTTTAGAAAATAACGTAAATCTGGATTAATTATGACATCATTGTGGTTAAAATTATCAATATTTGAGTTGCATATTTTGTGATTGAATTATTAATTATTAATTAATATTTCTAAATCTGTAAATCACGATATTATTTAATTTTTGCAGAGTAAGGAAAAGGAAACTTGAAAATTGTAGAATTAGTCTTACAAGTTGAATGAGAATCCATTGGTTAAATTTTAATGGGGCAATTTATTTTCTTTTTGGGTTTAAATCTCACACCCGAGGCTCTCTCTTTTTTTTCTTCTACTAAATAATGATCTAGATTGCCACTGTATTATACTCTTTTCGGTCCTAAATATAGGATATATTTAATTAATTTGATTAAATTAAAGATGTTAGTTATGTTGATAGATATGGTTTTTTCTTTTTTCTTTTTTTTTTTCCTAAAACACCCTAATCATCTTTTCTTGTTCCATTTCCATCTCTTATTTAATTATTGTCGGAGGAGTATCAATAAGGATAATATGAGAAAAAATTGACAAAAATTAGAATTAGATCTTATATTAAGGATTAAAACTAATTCCCAAATAGGTGGAGAGGGACTATTTATGATTGGAATAATTTAATTGATTGATTTAACGCCACAACGTTAAGGTCCAATTTTGTGTCAAAATTGGTTTTTTTTTTTTTTTATACAATTTCTGTCAAAAATTGTAATAATAGAATATCACGATCTTTTTTCCCCGTTAATGGAAGAGTTATAAAACGAGCAAAGTCATCTTAGTGGTTAAAAAACTTAATGTTTTCCATTGAAAAATCAATGTTCACAGGTAACATTTTAATGCCTAATATGACATTACTCCTTTTTTAACTATTCATCCATAAAAAAACACTTTCAGATGCTAACAATTCTTGTGCGAAAACTTTTCAAATAAAATTGGACTTTCACCCAGATTAATACTACTTCATCTCCTCTTAAACTGAGGAGCTAGTTGAGAAATTTGCTTTAATCCTAAATAGAAAATTTTATTTATTTATTTTCCCCCTCAAATTTATAAGGATCTCTGTTGATGGCATACATTAGAGGTAATGTGGATTATGCCTACTGATAGCTGGTTGAAATATCAAGGAATTGATGTTCTTGAAATCATAAGTCGAAACTCAGTTCCAAAAAAAAAAAATCACAAGTTGAAACCGACAAAATATAATATATTAACATTATAATTTGTAACATAATATTGTTATTTATCATCCATAATATTATTGCTCATTGTAATAAGATCTATATTGTCCAAACTTTGATGGGGATAGTCATAGTTTAAATTTTTTTAATAGGTCATTTTCTAAAAATATAATATAATTTTACAGGAAAACTATCGTTTTATTTTAGATTATGCATATATTAAAATAAAAAGGTTAATAAAATAACAAAAAAGGAAGAAGCATGAAACGTAATCCCTCCGTCTCATAATATAAGGTCCATTTTTTTTAATGATCTTGTCCCACAATATAAGGTCCTATTTGACTTTATTTGAGTAATAAATGCCTTTTTTTCCCATTTTACCCATGCATTAATTTTCCCACACATTCTCTTTCACCTTCTTTTCATAATTACCCCTTCTCTTACTCATTTATAAATAAGGGCAAAATTGTATATTTACTACACATTTATTGTTTTTAATTAACTTTAACTAATTTTTTAGGAATCTATAATTTGATTAAAAAGACCTTATATCATAGGACGGAGGGAGGGAGTATATAAGAATCTGAGTTGATTTATGAAGAGAGTAGTAATATATAGAAAGAAAAGTAGGGGGGAGTGGGTGGTGAATAATGGAGGAAAAAACCAAAAAGGCAATAAACTTGATGGTGGGATTGACTCATGCCACGAAAAAGAAGAAGAAAGAGAGAAAAGGGTATTGGTTTATTCTTATTATTTATAAAATTATAAAATAGGCCCTCTCATACCCTAACAACGCGTTTTCCTCTGCCATATATTCCCACTCCACTCTCAACACCAATAGTCAGTATTTAGACCAAAAAAAAAAAACCAATATTCAATAAATACTCTTATTTCCAAATATACAAAAAAATTACTTCAATTAAGTAATGACAAAAACAATATTTCACTCCGTCAGTCCATCACCAACATATTTATATTACAAAAACAATAATTCATCCGATCACCAACAAACTTATAAATATTATCATTGCATATATTATGAGAGATTTTTATATTAAATAAATTAATTTAGGGAAAACAACACGCACTTGTTGGTTTTACAAAAAATAACTTTATTATTGCTTAATATATATATATATATATAATTAATAAATATAAATACTACATTTAGGGTCAATGAGAGCACAAATTTATTAGGATGTTTTGTACTCCCTCTGTCCCTATATATAAGATCCAAAATTTTGAATGGTTTTGTTCCCTTTTTATAAGAGTCTGAGTCAATTTGTCAAAGCATTTAATGAGTTTTTTCCCACTTTACCCATCATTATTCTCTCTATTCACATTCTCTTTCATATTCATTTATAACACTATTATCATATTTCTCTCTCCTATATACTCAATCATAAATATGGGCAAACTTGAGAAAACAAAATTATTTCAGACATATTTATTTCTCTCAACTACTTCCTTAATCTGTATGATTTTACTTATTTGACTCTTATAATAAGGGACGGAGGGAGTATATACCAAAAAAAATTTAAACCTCTCTAACTTTGTCTTAAAATGTATTAACTTTTTTATTTTACCTCTATTTAATATATAATATATCCCAAGAAAACAAAGTTGAATGGTGTAATTGTATATTCATATAAAAATTTAAATAGAATAATTTATTAATAAAATTAATCTTCTCTCCGCTTTTTTTTTTTTAAAAAAAAATAGAAGTAAAGGTATGACCAAAAAATAGAACTAAAGGAGTATTTGATTTTGATTGAAATAAAAAATTTGGCAAGACATTTAATTTCATCCTTAAATGTGTGCTACCCCACGCAATATTAATGTGTAGAGAGATTGTAGATTAGTTATTTCATTTTAACTCTAATTAAAACAATGAACTCACACTTCCAACGCCAAATAAATTTCGTAGAATTAAATACATTTTCTCTAAAAGAAAAAGAATTAAAAACATTTTAGGAATTCATTACAGGAATACAGCATCACAATAATATAACGTTATATGGTTTTTTACGTGGTATATTAAAATTGGCTGGAAAAAAATGATATATTAAAATTGCATGATGCAAAGATTATAACGAAAGAAACCATCAAAAGATTACAGCTAAAGAAAGGGTTATGGCTCTTAAATATCTAGGAAGTTTAACCCAAAGAGCTATTAACATCAGGATATATTTTTGGGCTCTTAAATGTCATAAAAGTTAAATTTCGTAGTTTTGTTGTCCATTTTTAACGGTGACAAGTTAACTAGGGTTAAGTGGACACGCTGGCATAACACCTAATAGACATATGGCGTGACGTGGCTTAATCTCTGAGACATTTAAGATCCAAAATCACAACTTTCAGGTGCTGGGTGCTCTTTCAAAAAAACTTTCAGGGCATTTAAAAACATTAATCTGAGTCACCTCATCACCCATTCAACAAGGATTTAATCTAACATGGCTTTCAATCTGACGTGGCAAACGTTTGTCCGTTCGCTAAATTTGATCATAAAAGCTACAAAATAATACTTTCAGGGCATTTAAGATAAAAAAAATACTTCCGGATGTTGGTAACTCCTCATATAAAACTCCCTAAATATAATATTTAAGAGCCTTAACCTTAGAGTAAAAAAGGAGGATAAATGAACAATGCATTAAAAGAAGTTATACTGCTATATTTTTACAGAATGAGTCAACCTTTATTAATAATAATCATTTAGAGTTTCGGGCATATACTGCTATATACAATTATTTACAAATAATCATATCCCTTTTTTTTTTTTCCAAAAATGTTATCACCTTATGACAACAACATAAAAATAAAGTACGGAAAACTACCATAATGACAAATTGATGTCAACTTGGTGATAAAGTAAATTCTAATTATATTATGGTTTTAAGACAACAAAAAATGTTCTACATAAATAAATTTGACATGTTCATGAGGATGCTAACATGTCAGAGAGTTTGGCAACAAAAAAAAAATGTCACAAGGAAAAAAGAGTTACTCCCTCCCCCAATCTTAATTATAAGACCATTTTAACTTTTTTGAGACATATATTATAATTTAGTGGTCTAATTTGTTTCTTTAACTTTCACAAAAAAAGTTAAAATGGTCTTATATTTAAAACCGGAGGGAGTACTATTTTATGGCCATAGGCCTTGCGAAGTGTGAACCCTGATGACGACGCGTTTTCAACTGCCATATATTCTCATTTTCACCCCACAATTACACAAGTGTAATAAATGCTAGTTAAATACGCTTACAAATTAACAACGCATATACCAATATTTATAACCCAATGGCATCAAAGCTTTCCTACAAGTGGTAGGCGTCTAGGTGACAGATTTAATACCACTCGTAATCGTAATTTAAAGTTATAGGGAGTACCACCCTTTAGTTAAAAAAAAAAAAAAAGAGAGTAAGGAGGGGCAAATTCGTTTAAATCTTAAAAAAAAAACTAATATTGATTATTTTAACAGTAGGGGATAAAATTATTATGTTTTGGGTTACTTCTACGATAAATTTGCTTTATTAAAAAACTTTAAATATCCAATGATCCTGAAAAAATATAGTCAGATAAAATTATACTTTAACCCTTTAAAAATTTAACAATACATAAGCTCGAAAACTCAAGAAGATCAAGTACTTGAAAGGATACCCTAAACGTTGGAATCCATACGCCAAGGATGTGTTTTATTTTTAAAAATAAAATCTTACTCTATTTTATTTTCTAAATATTCATCAATGTTAATAATTATTAAATCGGGTATTTTAAATAAATCAACACTATTTTTATAAATAACTAATTTTCTTATCAATATATATGATCTAAATCCTATAATAAAAAGTTAAGAATACATATGTGATATTTTCGATGTCCCATTTTAGAAGACTCAGATCCCGTTTGGATTACAATTAATGAATTGATCTTGAATATTTGAGAATGACAAAGCCATAATTTTCGGTTGAAAAAAGAGATTTTGGCATGATAATGTTTGGTTGGATTATTTTAAAGAAAATCAAGGTTCCGCAATCAAATAATTGATTATTTTAAAATTAATATTCTTAAACAGAAAGTTCTTATTTATTTTCCGTTTGTTTTGAATAAATGATAGAATAATTAAAATTATCATTTAATTATTATAATTCTCGATGAATGTGACAGTTGATACATGTTTTACTTTTCTTTTTTTTTTTTTTTGACCATAAAGATACATGTTTTACTTACCTATTCGAAAACAGATAGCTTATTAACTTGGACCACAAGTACTTCCCTGTTACATAAATATTATGTATCAATCTAAGAATATCGTACACGCAAAAAGTTTATTGTACTTATGATAAAGTAATGTCAACTTAGATACCAAGTAATTAAATTTCTAATTGTATATGGATTAATTTTAGTCTTTTTAGATATAGTTTCTCCACTGTTGGAAACAATCACTACTACAAAACAGGGTTTTCACGTCATAAATTTTGGACTTTTCACGTCACTTTTTGGTGTGACATAAATTGAAGTGACGTGGAAAACTGGACTTTTAACGTCACACCAAAAAGTGACATGAAAAGTTATATTTTTCACGTCACAAATTACAAAAATTGTGACGTGATTTGTCCAAAATTAGATTATATTGATAAAGATATGACAGAGAAACCACGTCACATTTTACAAATTTGTGACGTGGTTTCAGGAAACCATGTCACACATAGTGTAATGTGGTTTCTTGAAATGTGGTTTATATAAAATGTGACGTGGTTTCTTGAAACCACGTCACACATAGTGTAATGTGTGACATGGTTTCCTGAAACCACGTCACAAATTTGTAAAATTTGACGTGGTTAGTTTTTTTTTTATATAAAAACAAACGATGGTTTAATTAACTTCTTTTGGTTTCCCAATCTGTATTCATTGCAAATGTCACAAAAATAGATATAATGCAGATCAACAGTATACATTATTCACACAACATGTATACATAGCTATATTATAACTAAATCAAACTCAACATATATATATACACACAAAAAATTCCATGTTTACACAACAAAGTATTTTCTGCAATGATCACATTTTAACCAACCACAAATTAAATAAAAAATTGAGCAATACGATCACGAAGTGAATCAAGGTCTTTGTCTTCAAATGAGTTGTTTTCATCATAAAACTGCAACAATAATGGATGCTATGATTACTGCAAAGCTAGATAAATAAATCATATAATTATATAATGATTGCATCAAGCTATAGATAAGAATTTAATTTATACCTGTGTAAAGGATCCGGTACGATCACTTTCAATAATGTCACACATATACTTCATGACGTAATACCCACACTCCTTATTCGTCGGTTGCTGGGGGCACTTTATTAATCACAAGAAATAGTATAAATAATAACAAAGTAAATAATATCTCAATTGACTAACATTGAAGGAATTTAAATTAAAGGTTGTTACTTTAGGTCTTTGTGTCACGATGGCATCATCCATTTCACCGGTTTCTGATGCAAAATGCCATTGTTGAATGCCCCTAAAATAGAACTAAAATTAGCACATATACATGAAAATAATTTATGTAGCCTAAAGTAAAAAGTCATTAAAAGTACTTACTTAGATAAGAGGGTTTTATAATATGAGGTTATATTATATCGCAATGGGTCAAACCAAACCAGACGATGTTGTATGGGGCAAACGACAGCTAATGACCAGTGTTTACTGAAAGACATTAAGAATATTATGTCCACACAGAAACATAACATTTGTAAATGTGCAAATAATGAATAGTTGGCAAAAGGTAATAATCACACTTACTCTTGAAGAATAGGCGCAAAATAGACAGATCCCCGATTCGCTGACATTTGATGTATGACATAAGCCCGCATCTCGTCCTCATACTCCAGCTTAGCCTTATCGGTTTTAAAATCATCTCTCCTCACCAAGGCCATTGGACTAAGGAATCTGTATTGTCCCCTGCCTAATTGGTTGCACAGCTGGTGGAAGTACCTATCATAAAATGATTGAAATTATAAAAGGATAGACATAAAAATATTGCACAGACATAAAAAGTAACAGTCATTTACAAAGTCGCTAATTCGAACCAGACGAGGTCAATTTCTTCCATCGTCAAAAACTCCACGATATCTCTGTCACCATCAAGTAGAAAATCATATGAACGATACGAACTGACTATTCCTGGAGGCATCTTAATGGTTGTGGAGTATAAAGTTGGCTGCATCTCCCGTAGGAGTTGGAGAGAATGATATTCATCTGAAATGAACTGCGGGCGATGAAAAAACCAATGTTATATATTTTTACAAACTGTAATATATGAAACAAGGAGTCTCAAAAGTTAAGTGTACATACCACATCAATCGACACCTTTTATGGAGTGTTGTGTACAAGTCGTCTAGGCCACAGGATGAATGTCCCGATCGCCTCGTATAGTTTGGTGACTTCATTATGGGGAAAGGGTATATCCGTCCCCCTCATCATTTAGGATATTTGTAACAGACACCTTCACTTGGTCCTCCCCAATAAACTTATTATGTATGAAGGAGGCGTTCGGGAACTGGCGAGCTTTTGCGACCGGGTGCAGGCGAGGGAAATCGAGATGGAGATAACACTCTACTCCAACTTCAGGGTCATGGTCTGGTGTGGGATTTGATTCATTCTCACGAATTGATCCTAACGGCACAGTCTGATTGCAACTGTCTTTGCTGCTTGGACCGCCGGTAGCAGGGGACTCCTACAAGAGATGGGAATATACAGAGTGAGCCTAATTGATAAACCCATAATTCAGTAATTAACATATATAGGAGATGGTCAAACCTGCTGTCTTTATTGAGAAGAATTTGATGACAGTCCAAGCTGCATGGTAGACGCTCTGACCTGTGCCTCAATCTGCGCTCGGATCTACTTCCCCATATAACCCGAAAGAGCTTCCTGGACCTTCATGGCCAGCTGCCCATCGAACTGTGCTTTCATTTGCTGCTTGGATAAAGCAACCTGCTCCTCCAACTGGGCCTCCATCTTTGCCCGAGCCTTAGCCAATATCTCCTCAGTAGAATCTGTGCGGGTGGATCGGGATCTACGGCCGAAATACTTGGTAAACCCTACAGTCCTGGGCTCCCCTAGTACCCGGCCGGGGCGATCGGGCTTCCCAATTGCCGTGGCCAGGATGTACATCCTCCCAGAAGGTATGAAGGACCCTTGGGTGGTCTGCTGCTCAAGTTCTTCCTGCAATGACCGAAAAAATCTTAAGTTGTAATGTGCTATAAAACCACAAGTTAAAGGAATAAACAACCAAGTAAAATACTTACAATCCTCTTTACAACTGCTTCAACCTCCAGATTAACAAATTTTCCTTCTTTAGACTTCCTTCCCTCAGCCCATTTCGTATGACGTGAGATGGGTGGCGGAGGCTGTAGAACAGCAGTAGGATCGGTCCGTGCCGCTTCCTCCATTTCTGCAATTTGTTTCTTAATCAACTTTTTTTCGACCCACTTGTAACCCCCCCGAGACATTATGTGCTTGTAAATATTCTTTTCTTGTCGCTCCTTTTGTTTTTGGCTATTCTCCTATGAAAATAAAACTAAGTTAGTTAATTAATATAATGTGCTTAAAATTCAGTTTTGAAGCAAAGTTAAAGAACTATATATAACCTATACACACCTGGAACTTTTGGTCTAGCCGTTTCTTAACAAAGGTCTTCCAAGTCTCCGGGTCAATAGAGGGATAGGTCTGACAGGGATCTTGACCCATCTTGTCCCCTCAGATGTAGTCTCTGGTTAGGTTATTATTAAAACCCTTCCACATCTTGCGTGATTCATTCAACCAAAAATCCTTGAACGATTGGGTGTTTGGGACGTCAAAGTTTTGCTGTAAAGAAAAATAAGAACAAAAGATACATCAGTTGAGTTAACTAAAAAAAACAAATACATGCATATTAGGAACAAACAGATAACTAATGATAAAACATACCAAGATATTTGACCAACATTGATCCTTAATGTCTTTATGGACTTCCCTCCAATCGTCAACCAAGATGCTTACTCGGTTCCTTGCCACAAAACCGACGTAGCTCACTAAATTCGCGCCAATCTCTCTAATAGGATTCATGTCCTCGTCAAATTCCACACGGATAGGCTGAACATTTGTCTCATGACGGACAATAATGTCTTTGAGCTTCGTCGGATCTCTTCCCTTTTTTCGAGGGGGATTGTTTTGTTGTTGATTGTTAGAATCATCCGCCATGATGTACCTGTTAACAAATCAAAGATGTGATGAGTCATTACAAGGCAACAACTTTCACAAAACCAAAACAAAAACAATAATACTTAATACATTATAATTCAAAAAGATTCTCACTTTAGGTGTTATCCCATATCCCCTCACAATGATCATTTCTATAGGCAAATTGGTCGTCATCATCTATCAATTCCGATTCACTTGGTTCAGGTGGAATTGCGCACAAAGGTGGTATCTCATCAAGATCTAAAGTGGGAGCACGATCTTTTTGCTTTTTACTTTGCAAGACTATGGACAATTGCTTATTTGCGGGATCCGTTACATAGAACACTTGTTTTGCGTGACTTGCTAAAATAAAGGGCTCATCTTTATGGACTTCCCTCCAATCGTCAACCAAGATGCTTACTCTGTAACCAATCTTGTGAAGATCAATTGAGATCATACCAGTGTGGGGTTCAATCACAACTGCGCTATTGTTAACCCACTTGCATTTGAAGATTGGAACCTTGAACTTGGTGTAACTAACTTCCCAAATTTCTTCAATTACCCCATAATATGCCATGGAAGCCAATCTTGGGTTTTTATCTTTCGAATTGGAGAAGTGCATCGCTTCGGCTACCACCATCACGCCACTGTTTTGCATGGTGTTGTTGTTGTCCTGAGCCTTAGTGTAGAAAGAATAACCATTTATGTCAAAAGAACCCCACGTAACAACCTCAAAACGCGGCCCTCCGGCTAACCATCTTATTGTATCCAGCCCACCGGTCTCCTTTTCAACATTCTCCTTGAACCACCCAATGAATGTCCTATTATGCTCGTTAGAAATCTGCATGTCACTCTTTTTCGGGTTCTTTTCTTTCAGGATCCTCTTATGTTCTTCCAAATAAGGCTGCACTTCTTCCATATTATTCAAGATGTATAGGTGTGCTTGTAACACCTCTTCACGGCACATAGTCTTTACTTTGACACCCCGTACCCCCTTACCGCTCCCATCTTCATGTCGTGGGTTTTCCTCAACCCCTTTTAGATACGATTTGCAAAAATCCATTGCTTCCTCAACTAAGTATCTTTCAACAATTGATGCCTCAGGTCGGTGTGGGTTCTTGGAATACCCTTTTAAGACTTTCATGAATTGCTCAAAATGGTACATCCACCTTAGATAAACAGGGCCACAGAGCCTTATCTCCCTTACCAAATGAACGATCAAGTGCACCATAATATCGAAAAAGGCTGGAGCAAAGTGCATCTCTAATTGGCACAATATAATGTAACCCTCATTTTCCAACACGTCTAGCTTTTCAGTATCGATGACTTTGCTGCATATCGCATTGAAAAACATACACAGTCTTGCTATAGTCTTCCTGACATCATCTTGCATAATGCCTCTTATAGCAATTGGTAAGAATTGTTGCATCAATACATGGTAATCATGTGACTTCATTCCCACAAACTTCAAATCATTCATAGACACAAGTCTGCTAACATTAGAAGAATAACCCTGTGAAACCTTGATCCCACTCAAACACTCACACAAACTTTTTTTCTCCTGTTTCGAAAGTGTATGAGCAGCAAGTTCCATATAAGCCCTCTTGCCATTTTCACTGACTATAGGATGCAACCGTGGTCTTATGCCCATTTCAACCAAGTCTAATCGAGCATTGAGTCCGTCCTTTGTCTTCCCCTGTATGTGCAACAATGTCCCAACAAGACTATCACCAACATTTTTCTCCACATGCATTACATCAATACTGTGCCTCACATCGAGATATCGCCAATAAGGTAGATAAAAGAAGATTGACCTTTTCTTCCAAATGATCTTTTCAGAACCGGTCTTTGGCTTCTGTTTCTTACCGAATACCATACTGACATTCTCAACACGGCGGTAAACTTCCTCCCCGGTTAAGGGGGTAGGAGCAGATCGGTACTCAGATGAGCCATTAAAACACTTCTTTAGTCTACGGTAAGGATGGAACCGATCAAGAAACCTCCTATGACTGAGGTAGACGGTTTTTCTTCCGTGTTTGAGATGGTGGCAGTGTGTGTCAGACTCACATATAAGGCATGCCATATAACCCTTCACACTGTAACCAGAAATATTGCCATATGCAGGGAAGTCATTTATTGTGGTAAACAACATAACTCGCAACTTGAATGTCTCCTGCCTGTACGCATCAAACACATCTACGCCTTCCTCCCACAACATCTTCAAGTCCTCAATCAAAAGTGACAAGTAGACATCGATATCGTTACCAGGCTGTTTCGGACCCGAAATCATCATTGACATCATCACATACTTGCGTTTCGTGCACAACCAAGGCGGCAGGTTGTAAATGACCAACAAAACAGGCCAAGCACTATGTGTGCTACTGAGACTCCCGAAAGAGTTGAAACCATCCGTACACAGTCTGAGATGAAGGTTCCTCGGCTCACCACCAAATTCAGGAAACATGGAATCTATCTTCTTCAATTGAGGAGAATCAGCAGGGTACCGGAGATATCTTCCATCGGAGATTTTCTCATCACAATGCCACTTCAGTTTCTTTGCTTCTGCCTCATTTGCAAACAAGCGTTTAAACCATGGCACAATTAGAAGGTACCACATTACCTTCAAAGGTGCCCCTTTCTTTGATCCATCATCATCACCAACGGCATTCTTCCTCGACTTGTACCTCGGAGTATTACATATTGGACACTCTTTTAGGCCTTCATACTCTTTCCTGTATAACACGCAATCATTAGGGCAAGCGTGTATCTTCTTATAGTCCATGCCCATCTTCTTTAGAACTTTTTTAGCCTCGTACATACGCTTCGGAAGCACATTGCCTGCCGGGAACATATCACTTAAAGCTTCAAGCATCTGCGAGAAACCCGCGTCCGCCCACCCATTTTCTGTCTTTATTTTCAACAATTTCAGGACGCCAGTCAACCGAGTATACTTAGTACACCTCGGGAACAACGGTGTCTCTGCATCACTCCGCAACTTGTCAAACTCCTGTACCACAGAAAACGACTCCGCCCCAATGTCATTGATCATGTCGTCCATTCCATCATCACAAACATCATTCACCGCTGCTTCTACATTTTGTGACGGGCCTGCATGTACGGTACTTCCCAATTCCCCATGCCAAAGCCACTTCTTATAACGGAGATTGATCCCATCGCAAAGAAGGTGATCCCTTATATCATCAACGCTCTTACGATAAGCATTTGCACAATTCACACAAGGGCAAAGATACATGCCATTCTTACTAGGCACGTTTCTCTTGGCAAATTCAATAAATTCTTCCACACCCATCTGATACTCTTTAGTGGTTCTCAATGTATGCATCCAACTACGATCCATTATTCTATTAAACCTATGCCATTTCGAACAAGCTAGTCAAGTTTATCTCACTACATTATGAAGAAATTGGCATGCTATGCACTTAACTTCACTTCATGCAAATTTTTTTAAAAAATTGGCAGAGCTTCCTCTTGTAAATGTGACATCCAAAATTACATTTACAATCCAATTTCAGTTCAGTAAATAAAAAATCATACAATTACTAATTCAATGACAGCAAACACACCAAATCCATTGTAAATAACAGAGCAGCAGCAACATTATGAGCATTAAAGACAAATATCCCAACAGACCTATCAGCAAACGTAAAATCCATTTAACTAAGACTAGACCTTACGAAACAAGAGATGAAATTGTACCAAATTCAATCAAAGTATGTAAGAGGAGGAATATGAATCAGAGGAGTGGCGATGCCTGCGACGTCAAAAGATTTTGCATAAAGAGCCCCAATTGTGGAGGTAGCACTAGCAATCTTTAAGAAGTTATCTCCTACATAATATCAACTTCAATCAGTGAAAAAAACCCATATGGTTTTACATGAATAGAAGCCCGAGCAAGAAAAAAGGAAATGATACAAATTATTTAATCCTTGCACCTTTTACATACCCCATTCATTTAAACCTTGAACACTCAAAGTTCTAAATGAAGCTAAATCAACATTCATTTGGATAAACAGAAACTCCAAACATAAATAATCATGCCCACTCAAAGCCAAAGTAATCCATGTTTGGAAAATATACGGCATGCCCACTCCAACCTTTAAAATTTGCATGTTCATGCCTATGACTTAAAATTTTAAAGTTAGCTAGCAAAAGTCAAGGGATTGAACTCAATGCCTACTAGAAAGCCTCCATTCACAAGTGAATAAAAGTACACAAATATCTCCCATCTTTCTAGTAATGCAAAACCCAATTTACATTCATTAAAATTCCTGACATACAAAGTTTGTTTAATAGCACAATTACCACCGGGAAAGAAGAACAGATTTTCAGCTCCAACAGGAAAAATTGAACAACCAAGAACACAGCAAAATTCAACATCGAAACTTATCCCTTATCCCAATCTTGCTCTTTCTCAAATTCAACCAAAATGAACTCCCCATCGAAATTACTCCCCACATTGTCCAAAAACCCCAGCTTTCAAATAGACCTCCCCCAAAGCTTACTTAAGTCAGCTAAAAGAGGAGGAAGATGGAGGGAAAAACTTACCAAAGGCTACCCTAAACTCCTTGTACGTCTTCGCTGTGCCATACCACTGTGATGCGCCGTTTTCTGCTATCGGCTGGATTCGTCAAAATAGCAGCTGCATCAATGGATCCTCTAAAACCTGCATATTTGCAAAAGTTTGTAAATTTCAGCAAAATGAGTGCAAGTTTCCCTAAACCAGCATAAACATGTTTCCTCACATAAAACCGCACGTAAAAATAACTTTTCACATATATAAAACTATGTTATAAGTCACGCAAAACGAGCCCAAGTTTACACTTTACCTCAATACATTCCATTTAAAGCCCATACCTAGTTAATTGCTTAGAAAAACGAAGGGACAATGAAGTCGTATAGTAAACCACGCGTTTTAATGAAAATGTGAAGAACCATAAGCTTCATTCATGAGCGACCAATAAAGCATCACTAAAGGCTAAAAAAGCCAAACTCCAAATCAATTTTTTTTATAAAAGAAAGATTTCAGAATGAGGTCAACCGACCCACATCTCAGAAACCAGATTAAAGAACAACATATCACAAATCAACATAAACCCATAAGGACAAATTGAGAAATTGGAAGAGGAAACGGGCTTTACCGGGAGCAATCTGGAGGAGGGATAAAGGAGGAGGGCAATCACAAACACAAGGAGGACAAGAGAGTTTGAAATTGCGAAGGTTAAGAGTGTTCTTGAATCTCATTATCCAAATTAGCAACAGGAATTCAGATCAAAAGGGAAAAGAAAAAAAACATTACGTTCGATGGTGGGGCAGAGCAGAATCAAGCCGTATCTCTGGAGAGAAATCTTGGGGTCATCAGCGAGCTTGAAATCGAGATCGAAGCCACGGGATTGGAGAGACTTGAAGAAAAGCCAAAACCTCTAAATTAATCGAACCTCTTCCACTCAAACAAACCTAAAATGAGAATATGAAGATGGGAGAAGACAGGGAATGACGAACGAAATGGAGGAAGAAGGAAGAAGATGCATGTGCCGTCTAAGCTCAGACCAGAACGAGAAAGTGGGAGAGGAATTGAAAAATGGAAAGGGAGAAGAGGTGAGAGGTTTGCAGAGGGGTTTGGCAGAGCTGAGGGCGCGGGGTTTGGGGGAGCTTGGGGTTTTTGGGAGCTGAGGGCGGGGGAAGGTGTGAGCTGGGGGCGCAAAATGAAAATAAAATTGGGGGGGGGGGTTGAGCTGATAAATGACGTCACACATTATATATGTGTGACGTCGTTTAGTATACCACGTCACACATATCAATTGTGTGACGTTGTTTCATGAAACGACGTCACACAATTGATATGTGTGACGTGGTTTCAAAAGAAATGACGTCACACATATATAATGTGTGACGTCGTTTCCAGAAAAATTAAAAAAATGAATTTTTTTTAAAAAATGAAAAAAAAAATTTCTGTGATTTTCAACGTCACACTTAAATTAAGTGTGACATTGAAAGTCACGAATTTTTTTAAAAAAAAAATTTAAAAAAATTGCTGTGAATTTCAACATCACACTTAAATTAAGTGTGACGTTGAAAGTCACAATTTTTTTTTAAAAATGAAAAAAAATTTGCTGTGACTTTCAACGTCACACTTAAATTAAGTGTGACGTTGAAAGTCACCAATTTTTTTTAAAAATAAAAAAAAAATTCTGTGACTTTCAACGTTACACTTAATTTAAGTGTGACGTTGAAAGTCACCAAATTTTTTTAAAAAAAAATTAAAAAAAAATTTCTGTGACTTTCAACGTCACACTTAAATTAAGTGTGACGTTGAAAGTCACCAATTTTTTTTAAAAAATGAAAAAAAAAATTTTGTGACTTTCAACGTCACACTTAATTTAAATGTGACGTTGAAAGTCACGAATTTTTCGTTTAAAAAAAATTTATGTGACATTCAACGTCACACTTAAATTAAGTGTGACGTTGAAAGTCACGAATTTTTTTTAAAAAAATTTTAAAAAAAATTGCTGTGACTTTCAACGTCACACTTAAATTAAGTGTGACATTGAAAGTCTTTTTTAACATACGTCACACATATTTAAAGTGTGACGTTGAAACTTTCAACTTAATTACAAAAATGTCACCGTATTTTTTTTTCATGTCACTTTTATAATTATGTGACGTTAATTGGTGACGTGAAAAATCTGTTTTGTAGTAATGTATTTTCTATGAAAAATTAACATCTGCATAAAATTAACGCGTTATCACGCTTACTATCAAACCTTCATGCAAGTAATTTCCAATTATATGCATTTAGCAAAGTGAAAAAACAAAAAACTTTTTATCAAATCTTAAGATAATATAATCACCATTGTATCGGAGGAACATTACATCCACCTTGTCGGCGCATAATAACGCATCTCATCTCCTAGACTATTTTTAATGTTTATTTGTGGCAATGAAAATTTTTCATTATTATCTATATAACTAACAAAATGGCAACACATATATATTGGGAAATTTGCACCCAAATAAGGTAAATTAATACTATAAAGTTTCTTGAAATATCAAAATTATTAATAAATTTCAAAAGACATGAAAGTAATACAGTGCAATTATGAAATTATTCTATTATATTGCCTTTAATAATAGATAAAGAAAAATATTAACAAATAGGTATACCTTCATTAAGAAGTTAAGATGCCTCGATTGACAACTACATTTATTTTTAACAAGTAATATCAATATATTTAAGACATTTGATTGATCATATTAAATTCAATCAGGGATGATTATCAAAAGTATTTTCTACATTTATACAGGCAAGTTAGAAAACCTCATTTAAATAGTGAAAACCTCTTTTATTAGTATCAACCCTTGTTATTGAAGACTCCAACATGGATTGTCGGTTAAAGGTTTGAAAGGAGGGTTGTAGAAATTCATGTATTAACACATCACAAAAGCTAGAATGTGTGTGTATATATATTTATATATAATAGACCTACACAATTTGCTTAAAAAAAAGTGAGATTTGCCAAAAATGAAGACAGAAAAAAGAGAAAGAAGAAAATGCATGAAAGCTTAGCTAGGGAAAAAAGGAACTATAATTGATAAAAGTTGATCTCAAATATCAATATCAATCATTTTCTTTGTAAGAATAGAGATGAAATAAAAAGATCGATAAGTAAGTCCAATAAATTATTTTTTTTTCCAAGATTGGTATAATACCCAACACGCTTTGCCATTTTTCGCTTATTCACTATACCCAACACGCTTTACCATTTTTCGCTTATTCACTATTTCCTTTTGCCCATATGGCCTCCCTTTATTTTGTTCTTTCTCTTTTTTTAACATATTATTTTGAGAAGTTGAGAGCAAATTAAATTTAATTTTATGCCATATATATTATATAACTACAGTAGAATGATATCATGTACTCGATGCGAAATTACAGTTCATTTTAATTTTGTTTATATTTTTTGTATATGAAGAATTGTTCGTTGATGGATTATAAAAACATAAAAAAAAAAAAAACAGAATATATAAACATAATATATTTTAGTATGGTTGGCATGACTTGGTGGATCAAGTATTGTTATAATAGTGATAATATATAACCGATCTAATGTTAACTAATTCTCATTCGCTAGACGATTCTCTTTTCTACTTTACCTATGTAATATGGTTTATTTCTATATAATTGATTATTTTATAAAAAATACTAGTGATAATATATAGTAGATACAAACTTATATAGGTAGGAATATGGTACATGTAGAGAAAATTAAAAATAAACTAAAAATTATTTTATTATTAAAATCAAAGTCTTTCTTATATAGGTACTTGAAAAGTAGTAGAAAATAACATGACATGTGATTATGAGTAGTAATAATATATAAGAGAACCATAACAGACAATATATACTCTCTCTGATATAAATATAAGGTCTATTTAGGAGTTCTGGTTTGTTCTAAGATATAATGTCTAAATTCTCTCTCGTTTTCCATATTAATTGTTTTTCCTATAATATACTTATTTATTGAGAAATTTCTATCTCTACCCAATAAGTTCTAATTACTAAATACTGGGGGTTTCAGAAAAATATCACAAATTCTCTGTATATTCACTATAAATAACAGTTTTAAATATTTTTTAAGACTCCATTCATTAGTCAAAAGGGCTTTAAATTTATATTTAGCAGCTAAGGAAGTAAGAAAAAGCACATATATAAATCACTAAATAAAGTCAGCAATGATAAAAAGACAGTTAATTCATCAATGTCATGCTTTTATATATGTTCCCTTACATTAAGCAGCAACCGAAGTAAGAAAAAGCACATATACCAAACTGCCCCCTATTAATAACTGAAAATTTGGTATTGAACTTTGACATGCTGCCTTGGACTGGGGTGATCAATATGGTCTAACTAAAAAAAATTAAAAAATACACTTTAAATTATACTATATATTTGTCTATCTTTCTTAAAACTAATTTACCTACTTATAAACTAATGTATAATCTAACTACATATAACATACTCCCTCTGGTCCGTATTATAATGCACCAACTAATAAAAATTTTTGTCCCAAATATAAGGCACCTATCTCCATATTAATTGCTTTTTTCCTACTTTACCATTGTCATTAATGGATGTGCAAAGCTGAAAATAAAAAGTTATATCATTTAACGAGGGCGGAGTTACAAAAAATGGTCAATTAAGCCTAAATTGAATGACCCAACTACCATTCCTTGGTTTGTGAGAAACGGTAGTTGGTGCCTTATAATAAGGATAAGAGAAAGTATGTTATAATTAAATTGTTTATTTGAATTCCTTAATCTTCAAAAAAGTCATCTTAATCATATATTTAGAACCTAAGGAAATAATAAAAAATAAGAGTACGGATTCATAACCAAATCCATTGTTTTAATTTATTAAGAATATTATACCTCATTCAGTCCTAATTATAAGATTAATTAACTTTTATTGGAGAAATTAAAGATGCAAAATAAATAAATTTAAATTGTTTATATTCATCAATACTAATTTATTTTACTTATAAATTAACGTGTAATCTAATTACATGTAACATATGTTAAATTTTAGTGGTATATTTTGCTTCCTTAATCTTCACAAAAAAATCAACTTGAACTTATAATTAGGATCAGATGAAGTAAATATTATGTTAATTAAATTCATTCACCATAATGCTTAGACCATAACAGATAAAGAATCATGGACAAACGCGTATATCCTAGAGAAGACACCTCATGTTTTTCATGTGCTTTCTCTCATCCGTAGAGATCATATAATGAATTTGTCTCAAGATGAAAAAAGTTACCAACACATAGTTGGTTGATGTAAGGCCCGCTATATTCTTTAGAGTCTTGAGTTCAAGTCCTAAATAAGACACATGTATTTGGAGATAATGTTACAAACCCTGAAGTTTGTATAGTTGGGTGTTCGAAGATCTGGTATCTTTTCAAATGAGATTATACTTTAAACTAAATAAAATAAGTGTTTTGATTTCTTTAAAATACCACCTTTAATTATGTGCAGTGGAATTGCACTTTTAATGAAAACATCTTAATATATATATATAATTGATATAGATAATTTTCAAAAATATTATAAATTTGGTAGAGAAACTGAATTGTGCTTTTGCATTTAGTATCAAGATAAATCCCTCAAGTATCTCTTACATTTAAAATCATAGTCAACAATTTGTTTTTCAGCGCTTAGCTTACTCATAAGTATAAACCAAACATTACATGATAGCACCTCTTTCAACATGGATTTACACATTGACTTGCTAATATCGAGTAATCAAACTCTGATTTCTCCAGTCAGATTAGCCTAGAATTCGCCGACCCTACCATAGAACCAATATGAGAAGAGCCTTGACCTAAGATGATAGCAACCCGGGAGGTGACCCCGGTAACTCGCTACAACCTGGTGGGTTATTGGGTTGACTAGATTCCTTTTTTTTAGACATTTTTAAATTGTTTTTATAGGCCATGAATTGTACGTAGAAAATCATATTAGTCAAAGTTAATAATAATATTGTAATTGATAACTATTAGGTTAGTGATTTTATGATGATATGTATGAATATTTTGTTATCATTTATCTATTTTGATATTTTACGAAGAAAAATATTTAGTGATTATTGATTTTGGTGTTGTTTAATGGTATAAATTGATACTATAATGTGTTAAAGAAATTATAAAAAATGTTGGATTAATATATGATTATTTAGCTTGTAATACAAGATATTGAATTAATATCTAATGTATAAACTAATTTTAATTTTTTATTCCATTCCGGTCTGACTCTGGATATACTCGGAGCTAACTCTCTGACCATTGAATTTGATACTTTGACCCATTTTGAGGCCGGTCTAGGTTTCATAAACTTACTGTAATACGAGAAACTTAATTATTTCACTAGACACAATTTTTGTTAATATTATATTTGCTAATAATATAATATTGTTGTGTAAGACTCCCGGATAATAACTAGTGCAGGTCTCATCTGCCGCATGTAATTAATGTGATCAATGCTACCAAAAACAAATGTGATCAATCAATCGTATTCCACACACATCTTATAAATGATAAAGTTTCTCAATGGCGAAAAAAAGTTTTATTAAAGTTCTTACATTATTACCTTCGCTTCAAAATAATTTTCACATTATTGTACAAAATTTGATAATAAGACACATTTTTCATAATTCATGACGGTCTTTTATGAAGTTGATAGTACATCCTCTTGTATGTGAGTTTTTTTTTAACATATTAATTGCACCTCTCGCTTGTCCTGTGTTCTAACAAGCTTCACCTTTAACAATTGTTATTATTTTTACATTATTGACTTATCACTCAATTATTTAATCATTTAAATTTGAAGTAATTATATATACGTGCTGAGTCATTTGTTTGCGAATCCATCACAAATTTTCGTGTGTGAATAATGTAAGTACCAGCTTTTGATTTCTATATAACAGATGTCATCCTCATATATACCAAATCCGTCACACTCGCTCAATCATCCACATCGAAACTACTTGTAGCTTCCTGATTCGAATGTCTAATTAGTTACTAATACATATTTTGGATTATTCTTAATATGTTCTATTATGCCAAATATAGGGCATGGAGCTTTTTTATAAGAAATTCTTGAACAGTTATATATATAATTATATATAAGTGACTTGGTGAGTCATTAATTTTTTAAATACCGCCCCATTACTACTATAAAAAAAGACTTGAAGCCTACCTATATATGTATATGTAGTACTCTTTATAATTCTTATTATAAGGCACCGATAACAAATTCTTACAAACCAAGAAATGGTAGTTGGGTTTTTAAATTTAAATTTAATTAACCATTTTTTTCCAACATCACACCTCATTAAATGATATTACGGTCCTAAATATAAAATCACTTAATTTTAACGAATCTTACATGTAATTGTATTATACAATAGTTTATAAGTAAGGTAAATTAGTTTTGAGGAAAAATGATAACTATAGACATTTTAAAGTAATTAATATAGCATCTTTAACTTCTCCAAAAAAGTCAAAGTGATCTTATAATTAGGATAGAAGGGAGTATGACTTAACCTTTTCAACTTTGAATATCCATTAGTAAAAGGGTAAAGTAGGGAAAATGTAATTAATTAAGCGGTTGATGCCTTTTATTTGGAACCAAAAAATTTGTTAGTTAGTTCCTTATAATAAGGATTAGAGGGAGTATTTTTTTATACTCTTAAATATATGTTAATTAGGGGAAAATATTTCATTTTGAGACAAAATTGATGAGTAATCACATTTTCTTAATTATTGTGAAGTACTCCCTTCGATTTAAAATATAAAAGGTAACATGACAAATTTTTTTGTCCAAAATATAAGAAGTTACATGCAAAAGTCATAGTAATAAATGCATGCTTTCCATTTATACCCTTGTATATTAAATAATTAAAGGAGGGAAGAGAAAGTGTGTAAAATTAATAAATGAGTAAGGGTAAAAAAGGAAAACTTTATCAAATTTACCCATGATAAATGTTTCCAACATGTTTTATTGGTATATGTAAAAATGTTGACTACCTCTTATAATAAAAATCAGGAGTACTTAAAAAGTGACTTACCATAGGATTGAATGAGTGTATACTATACTTGTGTGTTTATTATACATTGGCTATTTATTTAAGGCATTTAATAGCTTCATGGAGCATTCATATTAAATGTTTTTTTATATAGGTCCATACTTGATAAGATTAATGAGAGAGAGTGTGTGTAGAATATGATGATATTGGAATTTTGTGTAGTTGATAAGAAAAATACTGAGAATCACTTTAATTTTATGAAAAAAAAATTATAATTTAAATATTTGTATCAATACGTGTGAATAAATTAGAAAAGATTTACCTGTATTTGGGATTCCAAATCACAAGTCAATTTTAGAAGAATATCTTGTTTTACAATATGAATTAATTGTGCAGTGATTAATGCTTATTCGTCAAGTTTGTCGAAATAAGTAATTAATACTTATATGTGAATTGTTTGTGTTTTCTTCTCTCCCAAAAAAAAAAACCTAATTTAATATTGGTAAAATTGGGGAAAAAATTAATTTATACCGTACCCAATAAGTTAACTACCATTTCTTAATTATGTTAAATTAATTGAAACTACTTATACTGTGACAGGAGAGAATTGATTATGATCATTTGAGTGACTTTTGTGAGACCGTGGTTGCTTTGTTGTGCATTGGGGTAGAGGACACATGTTAAGTGGGGATTGGTGGGAGAGTAATACTTAGTAAAGTGTTAAACGCGTTTAGCCGCTAATGATTTTGTTTGGTACTCCCTCTGGTCCTTATTATAAGGCACAAACTAACAAAATTTTTGGTCCTTATTATAAGGCATCAACTGCCACATTAATTACATTTTTCCTACTTTACCCTTGTCATTAATGAATGTTCATAGTTTAAAATGTTAAGTTGTATCATTTAATGAAGGGTGAAGTTGGAAAACATGGTCAATTAAGCCTAGATTTAAGGACCCAACTACCATTCTTTGGTTTATGAAAATTGGTAGTTGGTGCCTTATAATAAGGACCAGAGGGAGTAACTACTAATACTAATCTTTTACGTGATATGCATCGCTCTTCTCAATGAGCCTTTCATTATCTCGAGGGACGAAGACAAGGCTCGTGAAAATGGCACAACTCGTAATTTCGCCCCTCCAACTGAGGATACTTTCGGCATTTCACCTGGCTGCGTTTTAATTTGTGGCTTTGGATGATCTAGGGTCAATTAGTTTGCTGATGTGTGTGTGTGTGATTGTGTCTTGTTTGAATTATGTCGCCTAAGATTGTGACCAAACTTTCATGTTCATCATCACTTGTATTTAAATACTCCCTCCTCAACTTGGGGTGTGTGGTTGAGTGGAAGGGACTCATTCACTTTTAACCAACTGTCGAGGGTTCGATTTTTGGTGTTGGGTATGGAGAAGCATTAAATCTTCCGGGCCAGCTGTCTCACCCTTTGAGGTACTTATCTGATCCTATTTATAAGTCACTTCCAGCATATTTCACACAGACCAAGGAAAGCCTTAAAACTCATTAGCTTTCCATTAAAATTCAACAAATTTACAACTTTACCCATATTAAATATCCACTATGCCACATGAAAATAAAGTCAACACATAATAAATGAAGGGTAAATAGGACCAAATAAAACCTTCTCTCTGCCCTATAAATAGGATTAGAGGAGTACCTAAAATTCAGCGGATGATTAGTCTCCACCTGTCGGGTGGGGGATACCTTGATGTTTCATAAAAAAAAAATACTCCATCCCCTCCTTATTATAAGAGCCCAAATTTTGAATTATTTTGGTCTAAAATATAAGAGCTCACATTGGGTTGTCCTATCATTTAATGCATTTTTTCCTATTTTACTCCCATATCTCATTCATACACATTAATGCTCATATCTCCCCCCCTCTCTTTTAATAGTCTCATCATAAATAAGGGCAACATTGAAAAAATAATTTCATTTCAGACATATTTATAGCTTTTAACTAACTTTTATATGTTTTCTAAGAAGTGCAATTTGATCTCATAATAAGGATCGGAGGGAGTACTTGATAGGATATAATTTATTCCATTTGGTCCCAAATATAGGAGGAGTTAAGGTGTTTATTTTGATTATAACTATTGAATGGAAGACTTTTAATTTACTATGTTTATCAAATTTATCCCTTTTTATCTCAATTTACTCATTATTTTTTCAATAATCTTTTTAGCTACATAATATACGGTGTTTTTTTTTTTCTAGTATATAGAAAACCCTTAAATCTCATTAAATATGTTGTAAGTTTCAATAATTTTGTAATTTTTTCTCTATTTAATAATTAATTAAAGATAAAATTGATCATTTATATGAAAAATGTTATAAAACAATACTTATAAATATAATAAAAAAATTCCATCTACCTTATGAATAGGACCATCCTTTATAAAAATTATCAAGAACACCTTTTAGAATGTGCTCGGTACATAACAAGGCAATACAAATTAAAGGTTGGATTGGGCTTGACTAAATCAACCATTTTGAGCATCGTTAGGTTAAAATTAAATTAAATCAAAAGGTAAGGCAACAAATTGGGAAAAGGCTAATTTATTAAGTTAAGATGGCAAGAAAAAATGTTTTTCTTTTTTTTTTTTACAAAGAAAAATGTATTTATTTTTTTCCCCAGAAAATTTATTTCTATTAGTAAGAGAAATAAATTTTAAAAGATACAATTTTTTAGAAAGATTAGATGCGCTAAGATTAGTGCGTAAAAATTATTTTAATTTATCATTTATTAATCACATTCCTATGTACGTAAAGGAATAGGATTTGAGGTTAGCTTTATGGGAAAAATTGGTATTCATTGAGAAGGGAGATGGCAAAGCAGATGGCACAAAAGGAAAAAGATTATGATTGGGAAAATTTTGTTTTGACATTGATTCCTTGAATTCATTTAGGACACATGTGCTGGCAAAAAAAAAAAAAGGACACATGAGAGATGAACCCTTTATTTAAGGCAATTTTTATTTGGAAAATTTTACTTAATAACCAATTTTTGATACAAATATTATAACTGTTTTGAAAATTAAATTTTATATATACAAAAGATTTAAGTGTTTAAATATGAATGATAATTAACTAAATAGTCAGCCGATTGTCTACTTTACACGCACGAACTTATGCATTCTTTTAAGTTGGAATTCTTATGAGTGTTTCTCAAAGTTATTACTTATATTATTTCCTTTTTTTTCATGAATTGTCTTCTCTTATTTAGATTACTTAAACTCATTAAATTTTTAGCAGTAAATAAAACATTAGTTCACTTTTTTTTTTTAGATTCTTTACCTTTTATTGGGTCCTTTTAGTTTCTTCGCATTAGTCTATAACATATACTCATAATTTGCTGATTTGTTAAAAAAAAAAACATTTTTGGTAGTTAATGATGTGGCTGTAACTCAATATAAACCTGAATTATTTTTGCCACAGAAACATAAATAAATTTAAAATAATCAAATTTTGATTATTAGTAGATGTAAGGAGGGTAGGAGATAATTATGAATATAATATTATATTCATAAAAAATCTTTTTTTTTTAATTTGTGACAACTTAATGTGTTGTTAGTCAGACCAATCCGTGTCAGCTATAATGAATATATTTTGAGCCTAGGAATCAATGCCTCTAATGGATGAAAATATATGGACCCAATAAAAATTGCAAGCAGCTCATTAAAAATTATTCTCAATCCCATAATATAAGGTTTTTTTAACTGAATTGCGGTTTCCTATAAAATAAGTTAAAATTAGTTGAAAACAATAAATGTGTAGGAAATGTACCATTTCCCCCCTAAAAGTACCCTTATTTATGAATGAGTAAGGGAGAGGGTAATAATATAAAGAAGATGATAGGGAATGTGTTGCAGAAATTAATGTATGGATAAAACAGGGAAACATGACCTTATATTTTGAGATAAGGTCATTAAAAAAAGGACCTTATATTATGAGACGGAGGGAGTAGTTGATACTTCCTCTGGTCCTTATTATAAGGCACAAATTAACAAAAGTTTTGGTCCCAAATATAAGATACCAACAACCACATTAGTTGTTTTTCTCCCACTTTATCCTCGTCATTAATGGAGGTTGAAAGTTGAAAATGTGAAGTCATATCATTTAATAATGGGTAAAGTTGGAAAAAGTGACCAATTTAGCATAAATTTGATAACCCATAACTATCATTACTTGGTTTGTAAGAATGAGTAGTTGGTGCCTTATAATAAGAACCAGATGGAGTATTATGCAAAAACCTACAGATTTATTCGATTAATTTGTATAACATTATATTAATTAAATTTTTATTAATTTACTAACAACATCATGACTTCATATAATTGCGTGACAAACACAAAAGGCAAGAATAAGAATATATGATGGGTTAATTTAATTGCATGATTTGGTGAATAAGACACCAAACTTCATGTTCATTCATGAGCTTCCTTTAATTTTTGTGCACATTTTGTTCCTTTTCAGCCCACTTTTATCTCACTTTGTTCCCTTGTGTTTATTTTATTCGAAATTCTGTTAATATTTATCCTGTTGTGCTTGTAAATTGTATATACTCATATTTAATACTCCATTCTATCCTAATTATAAGATCCAATTGACTTTTCTAAAAAACCTTAAAGATGCAAAATAAGACACTTTAAATTATTTATATTTATATTTTTTTACTCAAAACTTACATGTAAACTAATGTATAATATAATTACGTGTTGTGTACGCTAAAATTTGGTGGTCGAATTTGTTTCCTTAATCTCCACAAAAAAATTAACTTGATCTTATAACTAGGACTAGAGGGAGTAATAGGAATAAACTATATATAACTTTTGTATATATAATTTTTTTTTAAAATTTCGATGGCAAATTTATTTGTTTATTGTAATTTATAAGGACTTACTAAGTACAGTTGTATTAAGAATATTACACTCTGTGCGTATGTGCTTGTATTTGTAGGATAGTGTGAAGACTTCATTTGTTAGTATTTATAAGTCACCACATTAAATTTGTTAAATATACCCTTCAGTTATTACGTGCTTACTTTATTCTAATATAATGTAGTGGATATATATTAAATAGGGTTAAAATTGAAAAGTAATTAAATTACAAGGCATATTAAATATCTCATATTTTCATTGGTCTAAGTATGTTAGAAGTGATTTATAAGTAGGAATTAGGATCAAAGAATATATATATATTATTCATTAGTATCTGGCACTACTAGCAACCGACTAATTTGATTTGCATGAATGTAGGCCCACAATGGGGCACTACTACAGAAATACCTTATTGTGGCGCAACACTAGCGGCGCTTACAACTGTAAGCGTCGGTGTTGGTAGGTTGTTGACCTATTCCGACGCTTATAAACATAAACGCCGATATAGGTACAAACATATCCTGGCGCTTAATAGAAATAAGCCCTAGGAAAGGATTTCTTTTCCTTACTGTTTATTTCTTTTAAAAGATTGACCTAGTGTAAGCGCCGGGATATGTTTAATTTGCTTTTATTTTTTTAGAATATTTTTACCTATCCCGGCGCTTATTTGTATTAAGCTTCGGAATAGGCTTTCTTTTTCTTACTTTTTATTTTTTAAAAAAGTTTAACATATCCCGGCACTTATTTCGTGTAAGCGCTGTGATAGATTTAATTTGCTTTTATTTTTTTTACCTATCTCAGCGCTTATTTCTATTAAGCGCCGAGATAGGCTTTCTTTTAATTTTTTTTAAATTGTGACCTATCTCGGCTCTTATTTCATGTAAGCTCTCGGATAGGTTTATTTTACTTTTATTTTTAAAAAAAAAAATTTCTGACCTATCCCGGCGCTTATGTATTTTAAGCGCCGAGATAGGCTTATTATTTCACTCAACCCACGCTATTTTCTCTATTTCCCTCCCTCCTCCATTTCGTCTTCCCTCTAAGTACTCTTCTTTTCTTCATTATTTTCCCCTAGCCTCTGTTCTTCTTCTTCACTCTCCCAACCTTGCCTTCCGCCGCCACGGTTTCCTTCCCTTCCACTACTGTGGAGGTTACTGTACCGGTGGCGGCAAAGAGAGTCTGCGGAGAAGTCTTCTCTTTTACCCCAACTCACCTTCATCGGACTCATCTTTGCTTCCCAACCACCATCACGTCTTCTTCTTCTTCTTCAAGAGCAAGCGCGCGAGAGGGAGAGGCCATCGGAGAATCGGTGCTGCCGTTCGTCTGCCGCCACCCCTTGGAACAGCAAGCTCCTATTCGAACTCCCTTCCAGTTCGAACATCTTGCTCCTTAGTTCTTTGAGTGAGGCAGAGAGAGTTCCAGAACGAGTGAGGCTTTTCTTATATGTAAATCTCGAATTTGTGTTTTATTTTTCCATGATTGTTTGGTTATTTTTCTTGCAATTTAGATTGTCTCTCTCTCTCTCTGAAATTTGTTTCATTTCTTGCAAACGTTGCTCCTTTTTGAATCAGAAGCCATGGAATCGGAAGTTTTCCTTGGATTTGTTTGAACTTCGGATGAAATTAAATGTTCAGATTTACGCTAGAAAAGGTATGTATATGTTTGTGAGAGATTTAGTTTGGCCCAAACTTGGTATTAATTGTTTGTGTGAGACTGAAGATGAGGAGATTGATTTTCAGGTATTAATTAGGGTTTGCTCCCTCACACCATCTCAGATTTCTCCTAAGTCTTTCTGGTATGACCCACCATTACTCTATTTCTTTCACTCTGTTCATCTCTATTAGCATCTCTTTTCATCCATTATTTCTTTAAGTTTACTATGACTGTGATTTTTAAGATCCCTATTCTTGAGGGCAAGCGCCCTTTGTACACCATCTTGTTCAACTTCATTGATTCCCACTACTTTAATGTCTTTGCTATGGTCGGTGGCAATAGGGTTTGTGTTCTTTTCTCTTCTTTTGTTTGTGACATAAATGTTCACTAAATGTGATTAATTGTTCTCTGTGTTTTTTTACCCTTTTCAAAATTTGAGCCTTTTCAGTTCTTATTTGTATGTTTCTCTTGTTTGATGTATATATTGGCTTGAATTAGCATTAGTAACATGTGGCAAATGGATTCATTGGCTTTCAATGGGATTTTAGTTTTCATCAATGAACTCATTAACTATTCAGAGTTAATTGAAGTTGTGGTGGCTTCTAGTCTTCCATGTAGGATGGTCAGTCAATCGTAGGATTGGATTCTGCCCTTAGCTATCATGCAATCATTTCTGAATTAAAGGGGATATGGAGATTCATTGCGAGTTATAGCATTTTGATTTTGTTTAATGGCTCATTTTGATTATTTGCTTCCAATGAGATTTTAGTTTTCATCTAAACTAAGGGATTCATTGACAATTTGAAGTTATCATAATTGGAGCTGTGGTGTTTTTCTCTTTCTCATTTGTCTCTGTGGTGGCTTCTAGCCTTCCATGTAGGATGGCTCAGGCAATTCTAGTAATGGGTTTTGCCCTTAGCTATCTTGTAGTCATTTTCTTAATTAAAGGGAGAACTGGGGAAACATTAGGAGTTTTAACATTTTGATTTTGTTAAATGGCTCATTAGATTATGCATGCAATGCAGGAGAGTGGATGCTTGTTAATGGCTTGGGTTGATTGATTGTGTTGCTGATGTAGGTAGCAAGGTTGGAAAAAGAAAAGTCTAAGAAAATGTTTCATTTAGAAATAACTATGCATGTCTTTGTTGCATCTTAGATCTGTAATCGTGCAATTTCATATGAAAGCAGATGAAGTTGATTAGAGTTTAGCTCTTCAGATGTTTGTTCTTCTATAGTGGTGCTTGGCCATTTATGTTCTATTTATATTCTCTAATATTATACAAACTGACACTTATTTATATGATTTATTATAAATATTCTGACTAAACAAAATTGGAGCTATTTTCTTGTATCTTTCTAGTGAGTTAATGGGAAATCTTTCATTAAAGAAAAATTGCAATGATCTTCCTTTCTTATATCAATTAGGTTACTATTTATCAATGTCTTGAAGGAGGAGTTATAACTGTTTTGCAATCATAAGTTGATGAAGATGTAAGTGAAGATTGCCAGAAGGATGAGTCTTTTTACACTGTAAGTTGGGCATGTAACATTAATGGGAACCCTTATGTAGTTGCTGGGGATTCAATGGTATAATCCGAATAATTGATGCTGGCAGTAAGAAGATACACAAGGTATTGCAAGTTATCTATCTTTTCTTATAATAATGTCAAAAATTGACTAGGATGAGTCTGTTCGATTATGGAACGTTCATACTAGAATATGTATTTTGATATTTGCTGGTGCTAGGGGTCATCGCAATGGACTTATATCCTGTGTTTTTGTTTCAAGCTGGTGGCAGCATTCAGAAAATTTTGCAAGTGGTTTATTTGTAGTATATAGTAGTTAATTAGAATGTTTGATTTAAATATTGTATCTAATGGCTTTTTGGTTTGAATGTTTCACACATGTGCTTAGTCCAAGTGTCATATAAGTCCATTTTAATGGGGCGATTTTAGAGAGGATTCTTGTGTTTAAAATTTATTATGTCAAAGTTACCTTATTATTATTTGTTTAGCTAGTTTTACTAGAAGCTATGGTAATAATTTTTTTTTAAAAAAAAACCTATCGCGGCTCTTATGCTTTATAAGCGCCGCAATAGGCCTTAAGGCGTATTGTGGCATTGGTTATCGCAGCCCTTACAAAGCACCGTTATTAGGCCAAAATAAGCGCTGCGCCGCTATAGGCATTTATGTAGTAGTCAGGGGAACCTATCTACCTCCAAGTAATTATTCCGGCTATATATGCGGGGTTCGAACTTGCGACTATTGGTTAAGCAATATATATTCACATTTACACCACTTTATTCCTATTTATAAGTCTATATTAAATAATTAAGACTTACTAAAGAAAGATAGTTATGTGTCTAATTGACAAATCTTTCCAATTCTATCTTCATTTAAAAATGGATATTTACATTTTTTTCTACATTTATTAATTAGTCTTCTCTCTCATATTAATAGAAACAAAATTGTAACAATTACATTATTTGCATTCTGAAATAGGCTTGTAATAATGGCCAAACTTTTTTCACAAATTGAAATTACAAATAGAAACAGATTGCTACATCCTGACGTGCAGAATTAAAATTTTTGATGGGTCATGGTTTTCATGAGAGATACATCATTAATTGTGCATGCACGACTTCTCTCTCTCAAGTCTCAACCCCATCTTTATAAATAACAAGGATAATATAAAATATTACTTCTTCCATTAATAATATAAAAGTACTGAATAAATTTGAGTAAATTAAGGAAATGAGATAAATTACTTATAACATATGTGACCTGATCTTATTAAAACGCCTCTATATATCTTTTTTTTTTTTGATACAGAAAACGCCTCTATATATCAGTAGATTATACTACCTCCCATCTTTAATATACTTAATGAAAAAATCCGATTGACCCTAACAAACTCTTATGTTTTAAACTAGAGGAGTAATTATTATTATATTCATAATTTTTTTTTGCTGCCATAATTATATTCGTTTTCATATGTGGATGTTGCTTAAAATTTTAAAAACGTAGTATATATAACAAATATAATCGCACATTTAGTATATAACTAATTTGCTTGAAAGGAGATACTCCCTTTAATTGAGGGAATTGGATTCCTCTAGGCTCTCTTTAATTTGTTTCAGAATAAGGGATTAGATAAATTGATATTGACAAACATTAAGCCAATAAAAGCAGGCTTAGTATGTTTATATGTTTATTCATAATTAATCTAATATATATTTTTAAAATTATCACTATCACAATATACGCACGTATCAACAGTGACTTATCATCCACGTACGTAACATGATACACAAGAAAATGTGTTGGGTGTGTGTATATGAAAAATATATATGTTAAATTTCAAATTAAGATATTGTTTTAATAAAAAGAATATAAAGTCATTGACTTCGGGACAAATTCTGAAAAAGTTGGCTGAGGTTCATATTCATATTTATATGTATATATATACAGGTATATATATCTATATACATATATTGATTCCATGAGTTGGCACTGTCATAATGGAAGACATTAATTATGAGCAAAAATCCCTTACAGAAAGTGACCCTCCATGCATGACCTAATTAATCTCTCAAGGCTTTATTTTACTTCCTCAAATTAAAATTTCATGGGAGAATTGCACATAAGTCCCAAGCAAGAGAATTAATTTCAGACAAGTCCATTAACAACTTCTTCACTTGTTAACCAAGGCTATTGGAGTTGTTAATATTTGTCATTAACAACTCCTTGGGACCTTTCTGAAATTAATTCTCTTACTTGGAACCTATATGTAATTGTCCCAAATTTCATCATCATTTTATATTTGTCCTTTCCTTTCTCACTCTCCCCTGCTGCTAGTGATAGTAACAATAATAATTATATTCCCATGTTTGATTATATATCTATTTCTACTTTTTTGTTTACTGATTAAAAGCTTTCATTTCTTATAATCCTATGTTTGATTATATATCTATCTCTATTTCTTTTTGTTTACTGATAAAAATCTTTCACTTCGATGAGTTATTACAAGAAAGTTGGTAATTCGTGATGGATTTATGACTTAAAATTACAAAAAATATCATTTATGAAAAAAAATTTGCGACGAATGTATTTATGACTGATGCGTTCATATCATATACTCCCACCTTTCCTAAATATACGATCTATTTAGGGAAATGAATTTGTTACTAAATATAAGACCATTTTTTATTTTTTTTCTCAAATTTTCTCTAAATTATCCTTATTGCTGCTCTTCAATAATAAATAAGGAAGAGATGGAATGTGAGATTAAATGAAGGTGGTTAGGGTATTTTGGTGATATCATATAATTTTAATAATCTTAATCAATATCTTTAATCTAATCAAATTAGATAAATATATCTTATATTTAGAAACAGAGGAATATATATCCATCACAAAGAGATGAACTGGGGACTCACCCAGATTAAAGCATACCTCCAAATTCAACAACACATTCGAAGAGGAACTTAACTTTGAACTCACGACTTTGTAATTTATAGACCAAGTTTCTATCAATTAGAACCATCTTTCTTGTTGACTATTATCGGCCAGAGTTTTTATTCTCATTATATTTTCTCAGAAACGGACATCTCATGAAATCTTTTCCTCAAACCAAATCTAAATTTAAAGGAGGAAAAACCTTAAACCAACAGTAACACATCATTCAATCTTTATAAACATTGTAGAATATTAATATTATAATTCAGTTGTTTTGTTTCTTTATCCACATATCCTGACATGAAATTTATGAACTGTAATTAAAATTTGAAGTAACATCATATCAATGTACGCATCTAACAAGAGTACTTTGTACGTTTGTATCCATTAACATAAAGTGTCTGTTTTTCTGAAACTCACAATGAAGACGACTTTTAATGTATGATCATCATGACGAAACCTTCATATTCATATATCAAAGAACACAATAATTATAACAAACTTTATGTATTGTACGTGGACTAGTCACAAATCAATTAATGTGTATCAGATGGTAAGTGCTTCACATGGATGGATATAAATTGACACTGATTCAGTTTTCAAGATTTAAATGCTGCTCCATGCTCGTCATCATTATATAATAGACCTCTGCTTAATTATCTATATACTACCTTACCAAAATCAAGAAGAGGCGATTGATTATTAACTTTATCCGAAATTAAACATTTTTCAATCGAATCCATATTAAAGAACATAGATAAATACTTAATTAGTCAATATTCTCTTAGAAAGTTGTACTAAATGTAATATTTGGGACGAAAATTAAAAACATCAATGGTCCACCTTTCGTATCATGAATTTTTACCTTTACTATATATGTTACGAAAAAAATTTATGATGACCATAAATAAAAAAAAAAAATTGTAGTTTATGTTTGGTGCGATTTACAATATTGTATTATATTAAATTTGCATATTTACCCCTTTTATATATATATTGGATCCAAATATTTGATTGTTGAGTTCTTTCTGCAAGATTGTGTTTTTGTTTGCATTCAGAAGGTAGTTCGTTCTACCTGAAATTCTCGTCGTCTTCTATTTATTTGCATTTACTATACGTACCTATGATTATATGATCTTTTCATGACAAAGAGCAACAAATATGCACAGGAAAAAACAAAAGGTTTCAGTTTAACAAAAACCCACTTAGCTAGCTAGATACTAACACTGAATCAACGTTTTAAATGACAGATGATATATATATATATATATATATATATATCATCATCCTCAATGATTTTTGTGTTTGGCACATATAATAAACACACACACCTAAAGACTAAAGTGTTCTTACCTAAATCTATAATCAAATAATGTTTGTACATATCAATAATATTTTCACCGAAACTTTCCAGTGTGATGAATTAATATGACACTTTTTTTAGACGACTTTGAAATGTGGATCCCCAACCACCCTACTGAGATTCAGTCAATATCAAACTTATTATGATTAATTCAATTTAAAAAAGTAATTATTATTGGTGTGGGACACATAATAACAATAATACACAAACAATGCGATCCCTGCAAATGTAAGGATTACTCTCAAGTGCACAAAACTTAAAGATATTGTGTGTGTGGGTGGCCAGCATGCATCATGCTCGCTGCATTATATTTTTTATGTATTATTGATTCCCGCGTTTTCCAGAAACTCTTTTTTGTTTTTTTTTTCAAATCATATCAAGTATAATGGTCTATAAGTCTATGTACCTTTCATGTTGTTTCCCCATACGCAAAAAAATAGAATAAAATAAAAATAAAGGAGCTGCTTTTGAGTATAATACATCAATGATAGTAAAATTCCCATGCCTGTTATTTTGCACGCACACACACATATATAAATTATATATCATATTTGAATTTGTGAAAAAACCTCGCATACTAAACATGTTTGAGAATGAAGGAGATAATAAGGAATCACATTATTAGTGATGACTTTTGACTTTATACTCTGTAAGTGAAGGCACCGTCGAATGTGTTTAGCATTGGACCACACATATATATTGTTGAGATATTGTTGAGGAAAGATATGGTAGGGAGAATGATTATTATATATAGTCTCTTATAAGCAATTTAATCACTAAAATTTTTTATAACAAATGATGAATATGCTAGTAGCATACGATGATAACAATATTTGGTGTAAAAAATGACAACAAGATGAATGCTATTTACTTAACATAATACTTTTTTAACAGATTACTTACCTGGGATTGCACAACAATCTTCTCAAAAGAGTATATATTATAGCCTCAATTTCTGTATAGATATATTGACATTCATGTTAATTTAGTTCTTATTTATATAGTGGCTTTCATGAATCAATCAAATTAAATTAAATAGTAATAACGCATTTTACAGCTAGTTGTCATGTTATTATTATCCGCAGAAACTATATTGCTTATGTGAAAAAGGAAAGCTACTCAATCGTTTGATTCTCTTAAGTACAGAAGCAGTTTAATTTGTTTAGACCCACATGCTGTATATAATGCATTTTCTAGTTAATGTTACAAGTCAATTAATATTTCATAGGGAAGAATTATTAGGTTCTAGATTTGGATATCGTTAAATACATAAAATAAAGTACACATCATAATTAACTATTAAGAGCATATATGCAAATAGTACTTAGTGTTAATCTTTCATGTTCAGTAGTGAGTCTAGATAATAAAGGAATCCCTTTCAAATGTAAAGTAAGTTGAGAGCCATATGTAAGGCTTAACATATGACTAACTGTCATTCGTTTGATAAAGAGATTAAAGTTTGTGCCTCTTTATTAGACAAGTATGTCTTGTAGAATATATTCTTAATTAGGTTACTTTGATTATTTTTCTTTACGGGGATAAAGAGATATAATTGCTTTAGAGTTTTAGGCATTCGCCTTATATAATTTAAATCTAAATCAAACTTGTATGCCGATTTTTTTCAATGCAATATAATCTTGTTTGTTTCTAATATAATTTCTAACATGTATATCTGGGATAAAAAAATTGAATAATGAGTAAGATCGTAACGATGAGTGAGTACTATATATAAACCTAATGCCATATTTAGGTGAAGACAACTTCTGTCATTTATTTGTTTAAAACTGAGATTCTTCTAGATATTCACGTAAAACTAAAAAGCAAAGTCAAATTAAACTTCTCAGACACACACACACACACATATTCAGTCACTGAATGATAATCAAATAGTCAATATTCTTTAACTGATCATAGAATCATCAAACTTCTGGGTCGTGTTTATTATTATCATAGGCGTGTGAAGGATAATGATGATGTTTCTTTTCTGCAAGTGACCACTCGCTATAATTCTCCATGTGGTTGCCTCTTCATGTTTTTCTTTATGTATATATACATGTATATATATTACAGACGTCACATGCTTGATCTCTTTTCTAGGTTAGTTAAAGTTTATGTTACATATATATTGTTTGATTATCATCTTAGCTTCTTGCTTATACAACAAGGAAACGAAAGATTTACTTATCTTTAACTGTAGAAGCATTTCTCCTCTTTTAGTAGGTATGGTCATATGGTCCCTTAAATTCATGAACAAAATCGTTTATTATCTTAAACAGTTCTAAAGCAAAAATTATCGGGTTTCTCAGAATTAATCCCATATTTGACAAAGTTGGTTTAAAAGCTGTTGGATTCATATTCACTCGTATCACCTTTTTCTTTTTCATGTTCTATGCATATATGTGCCTTCATATATTCTGACTTACAGTTATCTCGCACTGAGAAGTGAGAAGGTTCATTTCATTCGCATATCATAAAGTAGAGAAAGTTGCAGACATCAGAAAAAGAAAAAACATAAAGGATAAAGGAAAGGCTTGAAAGAAGGAAAGAAAAAAAAAAAACTATAGAATTGTCAGATTTTGAAGCGTGACCATGTTTTACAAATCACTTTTTTCAATGTTGGGAAGCTCTTAGTGATTGTACTGTGTGACATCTCATGTGCTTCCTTCACGCCATTGTTTTGAATGAAGGATTAAATTTGGTACATATGGACCACAACAACGTTCTTTTTAACTTGTTTATATTCTATATTTTCTGAGTAGCATATTGCTCTCTCTATAGTCCTAAAAGTATAATAGCAATCTCTAACTAATTTACGAGAAAATTAGTTAAGTTTAACAAATTTATGTTGATAATTTCCGAAAATGTCTCAATGATCTTGTTCATGTGAAAACTTGTTAATTGATATGCCCGATCAATATGAGTATGTCAAAAGATTTTTAGTATATTTGTGATACAACATTGGATTGAAGTCTTCAACATTTATGACAAAAACAAGCCCTTCACCTAAATTTGTGGTACAACATAGAACTGATTTTTCTACTCATAAAAAAGATGAGTAGAGAGATCTAGTCATATCTAGGCCGTCTTAATCTCATATGGATAGTACAAATTTAATTTTAGATTGTATATCTAATAAATATGTTTAATAAAATCAAATCTATAATTTCCAGATGAAATCTCGACGATCTAGATACACTAGCTCTGATGAGTAGGGAAATCGGTTCAGGTACAACACTCGATTAAAGTCCTATACATTTATGACTTAAATAAACCCTTCAACTAACTTATACCCCCTCTGGCCCTTAATATAATAGTCCAGCCACCAAATTGCGTTATTAAGAAAACATTGAAAAGTTAGATAAAAGCTATAAATACCACTCTATTTCTTATTATAAGTCCAACTACCACAAATTTTTTGTTCCTAAATATAAGTCTACTTTGGGATCAATTAATGCTATTGTGACTATTTTACCCCTATATTGGATATTAGGAAGATGAGAGAGAAAGTTTATAATTTATAAAATATTATTTAACACCTATTCTTAAATGAGGCAAAGTTGGAATTTTAAAAAAAATAAGGCATATTTAATGCTATAACTTCCACTCCTTGGTATGTGAGAAGTAGTTAGAGTGGACTTATAATAAGGAACAGAGTGGTATATTTAAAGTATAACTCTTTTTCCAATCTTACCCTTATTTATGTTGAGACTAGAGAAATATGAGTAAGAGTATTAATGACTATTATAAAAGAGAGTGTTAATAAGTAGGGGTAAAATAGGAAACAAATGCATTAAGTGATGACAAAATCCAAGGCATACTCTTATATTCTGGATCAAAACAATTCAAATTTTAGGCTCTAACAATAAAAAAGACAGGATGGAGTATATATCTAGGACCAGAGGTAGTAAAATTGCAAGGTGCTATGTCCTTTTATTTTGTATAACAGAGAAAGAACTAAATCAAATGACTTGAGATTTAATGCATTAGACAAATTGAAGAAATAAGAAACGAAAAGAAGGTACCAAAGTTGATAGCCCAAAGAAAAGGACGTGAAATTAGTTGTGATTATAATGGTACCCCAAACGAAATTGATCTATTATGGACCACACAAACAAGTAAAATCAAGTATTCCTCTAAACTAAATATTACAACAAAAAACAAGTTATGATCTGATTATCTCGCTATGTACGCTCAATTGTACGTTTATATGGACCATAGGTCGCTACCATTGTGTTATATATCAATTACCAAAATTTTGGATAAATTATAAATTAAAAGGGATCATTTAATAATTTTTTTGAATGTTCTTCCACATTTTACTCCGAACTTAATATTACTTAGTAAAATCTTGGAGGTGTTATCCTTTGCTTCATTCCTTAATCTTGAGATTTATATAAAAAATTGAACTGACATTAGCTTAATAGACAATGTAACGGATAAAATATACTCTATCAAAAAGAAAAGAAAAATAAAATATAAAAGAAAGTACCATAGTTGATGTTTGATACTCCCTCCGGCCCTAAATATAAGATAAGATCACTTTGATATTTTTTTGTGAAAGTTAAGGAAGCAAATTAGACCACTAAATTATAATATATGTCACATATAATTAGATTATATGTTAGTTTATAAGTAGAATAGAGTAGTTTTGAGGAAAAAAGATAACTATAGACAATTTAAAGTGATTAATTTTGTATCATTAATTTTTTTTAACTGATATCCTTACTTTTTTTTCAAAAAAATCAAAATGATCTTATAATTAGGACCAGATGGAGTAATATATAAAAGAGAGAAAGAGATTTAGCAGTAATTGTGTTTCCGTGAGAGCTGGCCATTGTGATTACGAATATCTTTTAAATAATGATCTATTATACCTTATTAGAACATATATGGTATCTTTAAAGTTGATTTTTTCTAAATAAGGATTTATAAGAACATAATATGTGGCCCATCTTAATTAATTTTATATCAACCTAGATAAGTATGAATTAAGAGTAATTAAAAACACATTGTTCAAGAAAGGCACCTCTATTTTTTTTTTTTTTTACTTTCCAGGATATTATTTCTTTCATTAAGTGAAAGAATCGAATTCCTTTTTTGAAAAAATTAGTTCCCCATTAAATGAAATTCCTAGTGCAGCATAAGAGAATAAGATTGTGCATCTCAAGATTAAATCTAAACAAATATTGAGAGTTGAGACCACAATATGTGTGTGTATAGCGAGAGAGATCACAAAATTATGTGGAGTATTCGAATTTAATTAATAATTAAGTGTGCAACTTGTACAAAGTAGGGGTAGAAATAATAAAAAGTAAAAGTATAAAGTGATGAGAGACAAGCTAGTGCAAGCAGGATTTAATAGTAATGATGGTTTTCAAAGATTCCACCAAATGTAATTATGAAACTTATTGTGCAGAGAAAAAGGATATTGGGCCAAAAGAGAAATAATATAAAGTTGATTATTCCAAAATAAAGGGGCTTCTTTGACAATAATATGTATTCGTAAAGACTCCCCTAATTGCTACATTTATAGGATCTTTTAACTTTAAAGTTAGGGAGATTGATAAGAAAACAATATAGAAGGTGTAAAACCTTAAATTAGGTTAGTGTACTACATATAAGTAGGGGTGAGCAAAAGCAAACCGAAACCGAAAACCGAACCGAACCAAATTAAGTTCGGTTTTTTCGGTTCGGTTTTTTCGGTTTTCGGTATAAATTCGGTTTTTTAAATTCGGTTTTTCGGTGTTCGGTTTTCGGTTCGGTGCCTAAAAAAATAATTCGGTTATAACCGAATAACCGAAATGTTAAAAAAAAAATTAAAAAATATTTTTTTTCATATTTTTCTTTTTATACAACTAAGTTTTAAAATTCAAAACTTCGAGCTATATTTTTTGTTTTTCTTATTTTAATTCAAAAAGTGAAATGTCATATATCATTCATCAATATTTAGTTTTTAAAATTTTTATTATGCTTTTTTATAGGATGAAATAATGTTGAATACATTTATTTTGTTTGTATTTTGTATTTTTCTTATAAATCTTATATTATGTTTCTCGTTTATATATTGTGTTATGTTATTTGGGAACTTATTGAGGTTATTAGGTTTATAATTTGTATTGAGTTTTATTTATTGAAAATTAAAAAATTCTAATATAATTAAAAAGAAAAAAATTTCGGTCATTTCGGTTATTAACCGAACCGAACCGAAATATTTCGATTAATTCGGTTTCGGTTATTCGGTAGTTCGGTTTCGGTTCGGTTTTGAGAATTTTCCCTATTCGGTTATTCGGTTATTTCGGTTTTTACCGAAAACCGAACCGAATAACCGAATGCTCACCCCTACATATAAGGGTTCATTCGATAAGCAATTCACAACTCATTTTATAAAAAATTTCTGATTTGAGATCTTACAATCTTGAAATTTTCTCTATCATTTTCCCTTCAAGTTCACAAATTTTTATGAACTTCATAACAAGTTATTATACATTCAAGTATACAACTGATACATCGTACACGTTTCATGTGTGTTCTCAACAATCATAGATTTATAATATTTAATATTAAATTATCATCATGATAAACCAATCTTTTAATTTCATTAGGTAGTGGTTTGATTATTAATCTCAATTAGGCATTATGCATTATTTATTTTATCTTATACAATAATATGATATTAAATTGTATACAATAAATAAAGAATTGTCAAACGTTGATAGACTATTTGGCAATAAACTACACTTGATAAACAATCCAAAATTCATTTTATGGAAAATGTCTCACTTAAGACTTCGCAATTTCTTAAATATAAGTAATCGCATATTAATCTTTGTTCATAAATTTTACAAATAAATAGTGCCACCTGACAAATAAACACACATATTTTTTTGCCGACACATATGTTTGATTTTGATTGATGATGAGAGGGACTTAAATATTCTCATAATAATCCGTTATATAAAGGGAATTAATCTTATTCTACCAATAGAAGGAGTTTGACGATGAAAGAAAAAAGAAGAAGAAGAAAGAATCATAAAGTTCTGATCCATATATAGGTCATAACTCATAACACACTGAAAATTTCTCTAATATAATTCACTAGCTTGTACCATCAATCGATCATACTTAGTATAAATATTATTATTTTAGAATATAATTATATAGAAATTCACATGACGAATTATTATATTGTATGTAATTGAAGCTTATGGCAATTTTTAAAACATAAACATTAATGTTATCTACTGACATGTTGATTAAATATAGTTAGTTAAATCTTATATTTTCAAAATGTAGCTAAAGGTGCCATTTGAGTTAGGTGGAACAAACATAATAAGACAAGCAGAGCAAGCAAAATCGTCAGTTCAATATACCTTTTCTTCTCTCCTTATGAACGTTTGCTGCACACATATATATATATATATATATATATATATATATATATATGAGTTAAATTATACTATTACTCATTTATGTTTACATCAACTTTTAGTTTAGTCTCTTAAAAAATGCAGTTTTAACAATTAAAACTGTGATTATATGATTGAAATACTAATAAAAAAGGCTAAATTTTAAGATATAAAAATAATTATACTAAAGAATTGAAATTTAGGGAGAATTATGCTACAGGACTTGTAGGAAAAAAACAATTGGTTAGAAGGACCATAAAAGCTATATTTATTTAGAGAGACCAAATGTTAAAATATTTATTTTTTAAAAAAGTTATATTATTCATAACTACCTCTTATATATTCTATTTATCAAATGTATATCTAACGTTTAGCAGCAGGGATGGAAACATAAAAAGATAGGAGAGAGTCAATGGCAATTTCTTATTTCAAAATTTATTTTTCTCCAAATAATTATAGTTTTTATAGTCCTTATTACTAAATATTTTTTTCTACATGTCCTCTAACATAGTTCTCCCTAAAAAAATAAGTATATTTTGGCAACATTTAACTAAATAGTTACCGTTTAAATTCATTGTACCAATATTTTCTGTAAAATAAAACTAATGACGTTAACAAAAAATGGTTAAAAATGCATATTATAAACTTAAATGACTACAATGAAACTTAATGTAAATATAAATGACCAAATGTATACTTCAACTTTATATCTGTGTATGCTTGTGTAATGTCCTAATTACACCGAATAAAATCTCAATAATTATAAAATTCAATCTTCATGCCTACATTCCCTTCTTTTTAAAATTTATACAATATTATATTTAATTATGTCAGTTTATAATTTGAGGGATATTCTACTTGATGCGTAATTCCTAAATAATTGTGCAAGTTTTCCCTTAACGTTGTGACTGATGTGACCTATCCTAACACTAGTAAAATATTTATTAAAATTTCTGTTTTTGGGGATCTTTCTTTAGTAATGAGATGATTAATTTAGGGTTGAAATAAAAGACACAAAGATTTGGACTTTTTATATCATAACCTTAACCTCTGTTCAATTTCCAAATGTAACCCAATGAATTTAATTATAAAAGTATTTTACTTGATGATCATTGGTTAACACGTACATATACTAACTACCAACCAGAACAAGGCCCCCAAAGCCATATTTATATATATATATATAGATATATTTATATATATATACTAATTAATACGAAACTGGGCTGTTATCAACACAAAATTCAAAACAAGTCAAACATCTAGTTAAGGAAGTCAAACAGCTTAGTTAACCTTATTATATAAATGAACACACACACACACACTTCTCCTTTGGTCCTCAATGCAAAAGTTAATTAGAGAGTTGATATTGGTTTTAAACGAGAATTATTTCTAATTTTATCAAATTATCCTTATTAATGCTCCATCAACAATAATTAAGTAAGAAAGATACTTAGATAATTAAGAGATACTGATGTTATTTAGATTTTAAAAAATAATATTAAATAACTTCACTAATATGCTTGATCTAATAAAATTAGGTAATTAAGTTCTACATTTATGATTAGAGGGTGTATATATATTTATATATGTTATTTTATAAAAGTAGCTATGTCTGATAATTATTCTGTAAAAAAAAAGGCTATTCTAATAGTTA